>JAMKCF010000006.1:4185420-5385420 GCA_023634235.1 Pisaster brevispinus
CCTTTTAAAATTCAGGCACAAAACTTTAACAGGAGGCCTATATAGACCTTTCCATTGTTGATAAACAAACCGCGCTGGTTGGCATGGACCGCCGAATGTTATTAAAACATTCAATCGTGTTAACAGATGTTTTAACCAAATTCAACATTTTCGGCAAACTTCTAATTAAATAAAATACCTCCCATGATCGGTTGCTTTGTTTCCAATAAATTCAACACTATTTTTGAATATTTGTGTAACATTGTTACAAACTGTAGCTATCTGTTTTTGTTTTGCATTTATGGCTTTTCATAGTTTTCCAGCCTGGGTTGGCAAAATCTTGGGCTGTGACGTTGCAAAAGAAAGGTCTATAAATAATGTTTACGTTATCTTTAAATTCAGACATCGACGAATGCGCAACAGACACGTTTACGTGTGACGCCAATGCAGGTTGTACGAACACTGACGGGTCGTATACCTGCACTTGTAATGCTGGGTACTCCGGGAATGGTAAAATGTGCACAGGTAAGGAATTATAAAATTTGCAAATTTATAGTTAAGTTATAGTTAGTTAGTTGGTTTTATTGTGAACTTATTTTGCTCACAAGTTTGGGATTATGTGTGGTTCAGTGGAGAACCGGTTCTCGGCGTTTCGAACTGGGTGTGTTCCGTTCGTCGTCGGCGAGAGTCGCTCGGTCACAGCGCCGGAACCAAAGACGCTGGGGTGGGCCGACGTATACGCGAGCACCTTGGACCACTTTCCCTGGTTCTAATTGGTCACCTCTACCTGTTTAGGAAAGTTTCGATCTATGAATAATAATAATGTGCTTTAAACCCATTGGAAAGTGTCATTATTTGCCTATTGCCAACAAAAAATAGAGCGCGATCCCAGCATTAATATGTTTAACACGTGGACAACTTGTTTTTTTTACATTGTTTTTTAATTACCTGATATATATATGGGAATAAGAAATCAATTGTGTTTCTTCCATTTTCACAGATACTAACGAATGTACAGCTCACACTGATAACTGTTCCATGATTGCCAACACGAAATGTTCAAATAACATCGGCGGGTTCGACTGCGTATGTCGGACCAATTTCTTTCTCGTTAATGGAACTTGTCAAGGTAAATTGTCTTTATTTATCTTCCCAATTCTAAAATGTGATAACAGATTTGCAAAAACTAATACTCGTACCTCACTTCAGGCAACACTTCTTCCTGATGAATGTTCAGTACTTTCTTTCTATGGATGGAACCTGTCTGGTCCTTTTACTAATTACGGCAAAACTATAAAAAGCATTCTCAGTTTTGTGTAGTGACATTAAAATGAGTATGTTTCCCTTTTTTTGTTTTCCCTTTTTAATTTTATTTTATTTTATAGGGGGGGGGGTTCTTTGACAAAACTCGATCAATAAATTGTGCACATAAGATATCTCACTTCAACTTTTAATTTGTCTCGTGTTTCTTTTGTCCCTTCTGTTTTCATAACAGCTGCGATTTCTCGTCTGTTGGTCGTTGTCTTCGTCCAGATCCGTGGAATAAGTGCCAATAATCTTACTGTTGTCGACACACCGGCGGCGCGTCATGACCTGGCAAATGATGTAAGTAAAATGGTCGACAAAATGGGTTATTTAAATGGGATCAGATAAAGGGGGTTCACCAGCTAAAGAGGTTCAGCTAGGGGATGAGTTCAGGGGATAAGCCAAATGGGATCAGCCAAAGGGGACCACCAGCTTAAGTGGATAGACTTGAGGGAATGGGTTCAGGGGGCGTTCAGGGATTAGTCAAAGGGGATTACCAGCTAAAAGGGATCGTCCAGAGAGAATCGGCTGGAGGACGTGAGCTCAGGTTTAATCAGCTAAATATCACAAGCTTAAAGGGGATCAAGGAACCCCAACCCTCTCCCCTTTCTAATGGAACCTTACATCAGTCTTGCTCCCATAAAATCTGATTACTTCAATTTCGGTCCACCGTCTTTCCTGGTTTATACGGTTTTTATGTTGAATGTAAATTCTAAAACAATAAATGCTTTTTGTTTTAAAAAGGTGTTTAACCTTTTTAACGCATCCGATACTATTCGATCTGATCTGCTGGGAGTGAGCGTTTCCAATATGGAGATTCATCTAAACGGGACGTCAGTGACTTTCTTGATCAACCTGATGACAGGCAGTGACGTGACCGTGTCTCTGATATCCACTGCCTTTACTGCTGGCCTGACGGGTTCCGGCAACAACACTGTGGCGCCCAACAGCATTATACTGACCGGATCAAGTCCTATAGTGGAAGTTCCAAGTGAGTAAAAGAACACAAATTGACCTCTTGACCTCAACGTCACACACGGCTACACTGCCGGCCACGCCCGCCATTTTGGGAGTAAAAGTGCGCTTGAAAATTATGGTAAGCGTGTGAATGCCAGATCGCCTAAAATGCGCACTCCACTTTATAACACACGCAGACACACACACCCCTGTTTGTTAATGGTGTAAACCGAGAACATCCCATGGTGTGGACTTGTTTTTTTAGCGACGTTCCCATTAGTTTTGTGCACGAAACAAACTGAGGACTGTCCCCGATATGTCACTATCCCGGATCCCCATTGTTAAAGTCCTCGGTTTGAATGCGTAGACATGTTCATTGACTCGGACTCCCAAAATGTTGCAACCAAGATTATTGCGAAGATCATGTCGAGTGAATTGGATCAATTCCACTCTAAAAAAAAAAATTCCCCGCAGATTTGACGCGTAGCAGGGTCAGAATTCATCCCCACATGATTACAACAATTCGAATATCTTTTTATCACTAAATTCAAATTTTCATTTATAATAATTCTACTTTTGTTTTGACAGTTATCAACCCTTGCGATGAAGGTACAGACAACTGCTTCCAACTGAATCGTGACACTTGTGTCTTCGAATCAAACAGCATGTTCACGTGTGAGGGCTGTCGGACGGGCTACGAACTACCTACGCCCACGGCAGAGGATTGCACCGGTATGTTCAATAAATTAAAACAATTATTATTAGAACACACACAAAAATCAGGACGTGTAGCTGGGTTTTCAGTGACAGAACATATTTATGAGCTAGAGGGGAATGAATGGGAAGATTTTTGTGTCACAGCTTTTTCAGATCACTGATCTTTATTTTAAGGTTTGATTTCAAACTTCTAATCAATCTTTTGAAGTACGGAAACTTACATTTAAAAGTCAAGTTGAAACAATCATGGAGCCGATTACAAAAACAAAAAAAAATCATGGTAAAAGTTGGTTTGTGTGGTGACCTAATTCTTTTGCCCACTTTTACTACATAGAGGGTATCTTTTCAAGCTCTTGTCACACTCAATTGACCGTGGCAACTGGATGGTCGCACCTGGTTGTTGTGAGTCACGAAAAGCCAGTTTAGGGTCTCGTTGTGTTGTAAGGTGTAGACCTTCCTCACTCACCACCGCCACCAACACTGTGTCTTAATTCAGTGTTTTGTTTGTTTGTTTGTTTGTTGTTGTTGTTGTTGTTGTTGTTGTTGGGGTTTTGGTTTTTTTTTTTTTTTTTTTTTTTTTTTTTTTGGGGGGGCTGGTCTTTTTGTACAAGAGGGAAAGAGTGTGTTGGTGGAGCATGCAAACATTTTGGAGGTACCCCCTCTGATATCGGACGTGGTATCAGAAAAGCCTCCACAGTTGCTACCTTACGGAGACCGAGAACAAAACAAAAAAGGGAAAACGAAAGGTCTCCATAGGGGAATTCTAAAGAATGGGGCGCTCCAAAACGATTTGTGTGTGTACATTGTGATTAGGAGGGTGTTAAATACAGGGACAGAGGAAAGGACACAAACACTCTCCACAGAGTGTACAGTTAACATGCCAGTTGTGACTCGTGGCTCACCTGGTGCATCATCCTGTCAATTCTGCACGGACAGAATTCAGCCAGCCACAGGTTGCTTTAACGTTTTACGATGAGTGATGCTGAGTTAAAGGATAAAGTCATTGTTTATTGTTCACGTTATCCGGCATCATTTCTTGACCGTCTCTTCTTCGACAGCAATCAGACCCTGCTCGAATTCCACCGTGCGACAACAATGCAAGGATCAGAGTTTTACCACATGTGTTAATGAAGGCCCTGGAGACCATCGTTGCGAGGGCTGCTTAGGTGGCTGGACTCTCAACGAGGCTGGCAGATGCAAAAGTAAGTATACAAACGTATTGAGGACTGATGGACGGAACGACAATGGGAGACTTTTGGGGGGAATCTAGGTGGCAGCAGACTTACCAGGTAAATCCATTGTTCTTGGAAATGTGAGCATGCTCAGAACGACGTAAACAATGGAAATTTACGTGATAAGTCTGCTGCCACCTGGCGTTCAGAAGACTCCCATCGTTGTTATGCACGTTTGAACAAACAATTGTGGTGTTAAACACAATGCTATAGCTAAATTAATTATTCAAAAGAAATATTCAACAGTAATTTGGGCTCCATCCTGCTTGTTTGCTGATTTATATAACTTGGGTAAGGGTGCGGTAAGTTTTCTTTAAGAATCGAGAGTGCCTGGGTCAGTTTAGGAAGTTCGATGACTTTTGTAAGATATGCAATCTGTTTGTTTATGTGATTGTAATTAAAAGAACCAGTCGGCGCACTTGTTTTGGCGAGGACCGGATTTTAGCCGAGAGTTCTCGAAGTAAAATTACGGCCGCTCGATTGGACTCCTTCATAGCACATCGGGTTTTTTCTTGTGGGAAGTGTTTGCAGTTTCGGTAATAGTATTATTATCATTATATATCTATTTTTTATATTGTTTTACTTTTTATTTTACAACAGCAGCTTTTTGTCTAAATTGACCTTAAGCTAAGCTGGGCTCGATTTCACAAGCTAATAATTGATGCTAAGTGAGAATCAATCTTAATTGCTAAGCAAAGTGTGTTGTAAAAACACAAATTACCATGGCAGTATTGACAACCCATCTTTAAAATGAATTTTAGTGCCTTGTGAAATCGATCTCCATTTGTATCCATTAACAATTTCTTCATAATTATACGTGATTGTTCAATTTGTATTTTCAACTTGTTAAACCAACAGAGTTCAGGAGGGTTCAAGCGTCGTTTAGGATAACTCAAATTGACGGGGGAAATGTGTTCTTCACAGAAGCTCTGAACAACAAATCATCACCTGAGTTCAAAGCGCAGGCGGCCAGAGTTTGTGATGTAAGTAAAGCAGGTGTTGGCAAAGGCGTAACTAGACCTGTTCATTTGGTTGGGGGGGGGGGGGCTTTTAGGGAGGGGGCTTTTAGGTCTTGCGCCGCAGTGATCAAGCCATCGTTTTCAGTTCTCCGCTCCTGATCACAATCGTTCAGTGTTACATAATCCCCGTGGTTCCATGTTCCGTATGCCCTGGGCCTTTTTGCCTGCGGGAGTGACCTCAATCCTCCAATATCCTCCTCTCCTAAGTCACTCCACGGTCCTCTGTCTTAGACTCGGATGAGATTGGAGTGCCTGACCCTGTGATAAGCAACTAGGCCTACAGCCGGCAGCCCAAACAGTTCCCGGCAGAGAGGATGTAGACAGATTTGGGAGGCTGAGGTCTAGCTGAGAAAAATTAAATTAAAAACAAAACAATGAATTAAAATAAAATGAAAGGTATTCTTCCGACTAAATTTCTGTAATTATTCCAAACATGGATTTCCAATACCTCGCAAATCCCTCTGAAATATTAGACTTAATTTCGTGTGTAAAAAAACCCCAACAAAACAATAAAATGAATAAAATAAAATGTATTCCCCAGAATAAATTTCAGTAATTTCCGTTATTATTTCAAACATGAATGTTCAATACCTCGCAAAATCCCTCTAAAATAGTTAAACTTGATTTAGGGTGTGTTGTTATTATGATATTATTTTATTGCAATTATTATTATTTTTTTTTAGTTTCTGAAAAATGCAGCTCTTGCAACTGGATGCGAGGTAACAAGTTTCAGTGCTGGCTCTATTATCGTCAACTTTATATTAACCTACCCTGAGAACGACATCATAAATGCAACGTCGATCTCACAGAAGATTGAAGACAATTCTTCTCCAGGAGGAATTAATATCGACCCGGATTCAATCAACGCAGAAGGTATTCAATGTAATGCTTCAACCCGTAATAAGCACATATTTTACGCACCATTCTCAGCAACCCAAGCCTGCTGTAGGTTAAATCTTCAGGGGTGGATCCTGGATTTTCGGATGGGGGCGCAAAGTTCGAGTGCAAAATTTCCAAGTTGAACATTATCAGTAGTCAAAAAGTGTCAAATATTATTGTTGCTGTTATTTTCCCCTTTAGATGTGAGCGTTTTCTGCGAACAGGACTCTTGCCAGAATGATGGGGTCTGTGAAATCGTCGACGATAAAATCGCATGCAAGTAAGTTTTAGTAGAAGAGTGTAAGAACAGTTTTTTTTTGTATGACCCTAATGTACGGAAGCTTTGTGTGGCCATCCGCTTGTACATGTTTTCGTCATAAAGACGTAAGGAAAGGGAGGTGAAACTCAAAAATAGACAATAGACCTTTATGATGGCGATTTCTCCAAATCAAATCTATGTATCCGAACCGAGGCTAAAAGGAACAACAACCTGGTTCCTTTTTATACAAGGAATATTAGCATTCATTTCTGCAGTGGATACAGGAAACATAACCAAGCTAGTAGCATTATGATAAAGGTCTACAGACGTCTTTCTCATACCGGAGAAATGCTTTTGTCTTAAATATTTAGCCCGGTGTTCCTTAAGTTCTGTTACACAATGCCATAATGTTACGTAACCGCTGATTGTCCAATCAGTCTCATTTCCAGTTTCGACGGCAAACGGTGAGAGTACATGTATCAAGTTATCTCTGGTCTTAAGGCGAATTCTTACCAAGGCTCTCGTTATACTTATGTGTGCTGGTTCGGCAGTAGCAAACAGCTAAAGCACTTCACAGTAACAAGATTCTATCTAAAATAGTACAAATCGAAGCAGCCTTGTCATTTTCATTCCGTTATTTTTTAGTCAATTAACTTCATAAGGCAAACGTGCTGCCCACTAGCTTTTATTTCATTCAATGGTCACAGTAGCCGAAGTGTATTTCATATCTTTTTTATTAATAACGCCAACACGCTCCTAAGCATGGCTTCCGTAATCCCAACTATTTTATCATAGAAACTGGATACAACGTAGGCCTACATGGGCAGACACCTTCCTCCCTTTCTCGGCCCAAATTTCACAGAGCTGCTTAAGCAGGAAATAATTGCTTAACAAACTTAGGCAACGAAAAAGAAATGGTAGCAGCACACCAGTTAATAAATGGTATGCGTGGGTAATCTAAATTTGGTAAGCATAATCATTTTATGCTTACATACTTTTTGTGCTTAAGCAGCTGTATGAAATTGGACCCAGCTGCCCAGAGAACACGGAAAGACGTCATAAGCTTAAAGGGACACGCTGTCTTCAGATTGAGCGATTTGGGGGCTATAAAAGCATTTGTTGTGAAATCGATATGGTTGGAGGATGTTTTAAAAGTAGAATACAATGATTCACACAAACACCCCTCGAAATTGTGCGGTTTTCCCTTTTATTTCGCGAACTAACACGGTCCGAGTCCCAAATTTGGTTCCACAAAATGGTGGACCATGTTAGTTCACGAAGTGAAACATTTAGATGACAGTCATCAGCGATTATTTATTGAGTGAACAGAATTCATGATGGTTTTTTAATGCTTCGGTACTATGGTGCAACAAAAAAAATTAAAGTTGAGGGTTTAAAGCCGATTTTCAAATCACTGCTTGGGCTCTGGCTTAGGCTTCGTCCGCCTGCTTCAAGTTCCGTAACGAAAGTTACTGACATTACTGACGGGCCCAAGCCGGAACCAAGGCCCAATCAATGGTTTCGAAAAACACTAATTTGGCAGTCAAGGCCCAATGTCATAAAGCTGTTAACCAGAAAATTCTGCGTAGCAAGTTTCTATGCATAGCAAGAAATGAGCGGGGGTACCAGTGGCAACAATGTAAACTTTATGGAATGTTGGTTGGTAACCTGTTTCTGCGAAGCAAGATTTTCCTGTGCTTAGCAAGTTTTTGTGCTTACAGGCTTTGTGAATTTGGGCCCAGACAGTGTCCGAATTGGCAGTTACGACTGTTGCTAAAAAGGTGTAGTTGAGGACGCCCTATACTTCAATGCGTTGTGATGCAGAAATCTAGCCGTAGCCAAAGCCGTAGCCAATCTGGACACGGCCTCATACTGTGCGATAGTGGCTAACATAGTATACTGTCGATCACATCTAGTGTACTTTGTAGTTTGTTTTGCATTTGGAGAGGCTTTCGCAAATATCTAAATAATGGTTTGTGGTTTTTTATTTTGGTTACTTGCAGTTGCAGCAGTGGATTTACGGGCGATGATTGTGGAACAGGTAAGGACTTTTTTATGCATGTGGTCACACACGATAATGAATTAGCAATTTGAAGACTTTTACAATTTGCACAGCATGCAAAAAGAACACTTGGGTAAAAGATTAGAATAAAAAACATAATCAATTCTCATTCTTCCCAAGATTATTTTAACTTATTTTTACGTGAGTGTTTTTCTGAAATGGCCCGATGAAAATTGTTTCGTCTCTTAATGGCCATTCATAAAAAAATAATCCTGCAACATTAAGAGATTGTTATGGATCAAAGATAGCAATATTCTGTAATCTTTTTTTTCTGCAGTACCAAGACTGCAACAACATACACAATTCGTGCTTTCATTTTATTTTTCAAGATTTAAGCGTATTCCTTTTCAAGTTTTTTTCCATCCTTCTTCTTCTTCTTCTGTTGTTTACAGCTGTCACAACACCAGCAATGACAGTATCACTCGGGCCTGCCGATACAGGCCTAACTACTGCCCAGATCGTCGGCATCGTCCTGGGGTCAGTGGCGCTTCTACTCATCATCATCATCATCATTGTCTTCTTGGTGTTGAAATGTTCAAGGAAGAACAAGATTGGCTCCCAGTCCAACGTGGAGTCGGCCGAGCGTCCCCGTGGACGAAGAAACCCATCAAGCGGATCAAGGCGTTCCAGGGTGGGTGGTGAAGATCGTGTATCGTTGCAGGAACGATAGAGGGGGCGAGTGAAAATAAAAAGAGAGCGCCGACAGATTTGGAAATTGACAACTCGATGGTAACTCCACAACGAGGCTATAGAACTCCGCATACAAGTGGGTAAACTTGAATTTTCATCACATTCGTTATCTTTCTTTATTATAAATTGTGGAGCGTAGTCTACGTTCAATCCTATGCAACTTTTTTTGAGGTGAACCAAATTTTGCAATTTGTTTGTTGCCACGGCGTTACAAGGCAGTGTAAATTAATTGCATTGATTCTTTGCATATACCCTATTCACAGCTCAATGCAAACGTTGAACAAAATATTCTGGCGAGTTCAAATCAATTTAATTTACAGGTATCTTTACAGACAGTTTGAGCTTAAAGACGATTGTGAAATGCCACCATACAATTTCCACGATGAACGGAGCGAATTTAGCAACAACTCTACAATTATTCTAAAAACAACTCGTGACTAATTATAAATTGCGTTTGTTTAGTTCAATTTAGTTTTTTAAAGTTTTTTGTTTATTTGTAAGATCTTGAATATGACAACCATTCTCACTGCCTTGATTTTATTGAAGGCAACAAAAAGGCCACTCAAACTGATTTAAAAGTGAGTTTTTTTAAGGAATCGATAAAAACAATTTTCAAATGCGCATTTTGTTTATACTACTTCTGAAAATGGGTAAGTAAAAACGTTGAGATTGTTTACCATGACGACCTAACTGATGGCTCTCCAAACGCCATTCATATCCGAAAAACTCATTTTTCATATTAATCTTGTTTAGTGTGTGTGATTTAAACAAACATTTTTTGTTATATGTAAGAGCGGGTTTCTGAAATGGAAATCAAGTTTGACTTGATTTTTGTACAAATGTTTGGTAAAATGTTTTAGTAAACTGTAAATATTTAATTTCATTACGTTTGGCTTTAATATATATATATATATATATACATTTGGATGGATTTATGAATACTTGAATAGGTTAAAGAGGGGCTCCAAGGTCAAACAAAGTGTAGTGATCCACTCATTATCCAATAGAAAGTTGGAAAAAATAACAAGTCTCCAACCTCACTTTAAAATGGTGTAAAATGTCATTTTATTTGATACTCTTTTGCGTCAGTCAAACGGTTAAATATCATGCCTTTTAGAATATCATCAACATTCAGGAATGAAAGGAAAAAAAACCTGTACAAACATGTACAGACCCATAATTTTAAATGTGACGTCATTGAATGTTTTGGATGTTGACAAATTTTGCAATGGAAGGGGATCAAAATCAATGATCACATTAATAACTTGTAGTAGGAGACTTGCAGTTTTCTTTCCACTTTCAAGGACTTATGTCTATTAAAGGGAAAAAGAGTGCAATACAAAACTGAATTCGACCTTGGAGTCTTTAAGTCCCTCTTTAAGTCTGCTTGATTTTAAAAACAAAATCGACTATACTTTTTGTTACTGCTTTTTTCAAATTGATGGCTTGGGTTTTTATTTTACAAAAAGAGCATCCAAGTTCGCAATCCATGGCATTTCCTGGCAGGCAAGTCAGCACGACTGGCTGGTTTTTTTCAGCTGGTTTACTTTTAAATATTGCGTTTGTTATTTAAGTTTGTGCTCAATTAAACAAACTAATGTAAATAATTTTATGAGCAAAAGGTTTGCTGTTTGTGTAAAATTGGGGGGAAAATCAACACATTGAATTTGTATTACAATGAGGATTTAGGAATTAGAGTCATGAGGTTTGTCGGCCCATTCGCTTTAACTTGTGGCTTTAGCTCCATGTGTCACTGGCGCGCAATACTCATTTTGGTTACCAGCCTGTTTTTTTTTATTGAGTGTCACGTTCAAGTGTCAATTATTCTGGGTGAATTAACTAAGAGCTGTGCTTAGATATTTCATGCCGGGGATGAAACAGTAATTTCTACTGATGCATGCAGCAAATGAGTCAGGTAGTTGTGAAAATGCACTCTAAAAAATACTCTCTTATCCGGGTCAGAATTAACCCGGATTTAGGTCCCGTGGGGCCTGACCCATTTCTGGGGTAAGTATAATCCGGAATATGTGTCAAAATGACCCAGAAATCGAGTTAAAATCTCATGTTAACCACTTTCCCGGTCATATTGACCCGGCATGGACCTGGGAGTTTTTAGAGTGTAGCAACCTAATTACACCACCTATGAATAAAGCGAGTACCCCCCCCCCCCGAAATGCAGCCCCATGATCAGCAACAGTTTCCAGCGTTGAGCGGTGACAAAATTTCAATCCCAATGCTAAGATAACCACCAGAGGCGTCAGCGTCTCAAAAACACCATCAGTCTAAAAATTGACTTCTTCTTGAACGGGCACCAAAGATTCTCCACAATAGAGCATCAACAAGAATAGACTGTCTTAGGGTTGTTTGAACACACTGAGCGCCGATTTGGTTTCTTTCGCAAGCTAAAGTATACACGGGCAGCATTAGTATACTGTCTTAGACCAGTATCCAAACCTTCGTGACCTACCATTAAACGTGCATCGACAAACATGTGAAATTTTCAACTCAATCAGCCCCAGGAGACCGAGAAAGTAGTGATAAACCCTGATATATGTTTCACCTTATTTCAAACATCGGGTTTTGGTCTCGCAAGGTCAAAACTGACTTTTTTAAAACTCATTTCTCAAAAAAATGAAAGCGTTTCGAGCTAAACGATTTCAAGGGAAGTTTCTCCACCATCTTTATACCACGTAAATTATGTGTAAATCTGTCAACATTGATATTCTTACCAATGTTGTGAAGACCCTTTAAACCAAAATAGGCACGTGGATACATTAAAGATTCGCGCAAGCCTTGCACGGGCTTCAGAAATTTATTTTCACTTCTGTCTCGCGAATTAATTTTATAGTCACCTATCCTGGATACTGGCTTATATGATGGGTAGAACATTTGTTTGATTTCCTGCCAAGGGACACTGTTCTAAACAAAGCAAAGAGAATATTTTCGGGTTTTGATTTCTTTTCCTTTTTTTTCATGCAGTAGGCTGGTAACCTGTTGGTATACTAGAGTATGCGTATTCAGTCAAACCGGGCAACCGGGTTATAATGCAATGCTGTTGACTCTTTTGGGCTGATGGCGTTTTTGTGTATATAACTATAAGGCACCAAAATGAGTATTGTTTTATTAGCGGGTCTTTTAAAAGAAATAAATTAATGCTAAACATTGTTTTGAATAAATAAACTGTTTGAAATCAATCCTGAAGACTTCTTGCAAAATAATTTCGAGTTCGTGTTAAACTCAATCCTTACAACAGAACTTTTAACCCCTCAATATAAAATGTAGAAAAAAACCAAAAAACAAACACCGAAAGCACGGGGAAAACCGTCTCTGCAACGCAAACGGGGCACCGACATCAATTGATAAAAACATACCCCTGTGCTGCAGCCTCGAACTACTGATGACCCTATAACACGCATTTACGTTTCTTGTTACCAACACATATTGTTGTTTAATTTTCTATCAATGCACCTTATTTCTCAACAATCCACCATGAGGTTGTACTTGAATGCTATGCAGGCACGCACGGCTCCGTACAACCCCATTATCTTTTTATAACACTGTCTCCCCCACGGGGGATTATCAATGCACATGACCCTTTTTACAAAGTCGTTAGCCTGACATCAGTAATTCATTGTACTTATGAAAACTGCGTTTGGCACGTCGACCATAACAACACTGTGTTACTCAGTGTGTTATTCCTTGAAAGGGTGGTTTACCCGAAACGACGGGCTGATTTTATCGCGTCAGCTTCCGTCTTTTGCAGGACTTGGAGTTTAAAGACATGTTTAAGACCCCAGAAAATAAAAAAATAAAACATTGTTTTCACCGAAAGCTTCCCCACCCGCGCATTTTCGAAAATGTTCTACGTTCACCCGATTCACCTGACGTGATCACCACAATAAAATCATGGTCGCGCCAATTTGATAGTCAAGCTACCCATCAATCAGCGAGCATTCTAGACGACGTGCGTGCGTTTACGAGCTCACCATTAATATCTGCCAACCATTTATTTTCCTTTTAAACTCTTTATTTTCTGTTTCGACGTCAGTGCACGTTTTCACACTCCCAGATAAAAAATAAAAAAACATGCCGGATTTACACTTTTCTCAGATCAGTTAAATGTTGACAATAATTCAGACCTCAGAGTCTTCAGATTGAAATCGTACAATTTGTTCTCTCAATTATTATGGCTACATTTTATTTTATAGCGTAAAAATCTAATAAAGGAATTACATGGTACTATTTGTCTAGATGGCCATTGGATTAAATTAAAGTAAATCACCCTATTTAGGGTAAATCACCCTAAAGTTTTAACATAAGTCGCTCAAAAGCTACGTGCAGTTATTGAAAACGTTAACCATTGTTTTCGATTCGTTGTGTCCACCATGTTTGTTTCTAAATCAATTTTAACACTCTTCTAACAGTAGAATCCGCAAGATAGCCGCCAAGATGTTCACTTTAGAAGAAGAAAAAAACCTCGACTCTACACAATGATTCATACAAGTCCTAATCATGGTGAAAATACAGGACCATAAATAGTATTATCTTCATTTCAAACCAATATAACAACCAAGACTTTATGACGAGAAATAAAACATTAAAAATTAAATGGGGTTTGTTATCTTAACAACCCTTTAATAGGCAGATCTGTAGTATGAGGGAATTTTCCACTTTATCTGGTGATCATTATTGATGCTTATTAAATTATGATGATAATGATATGCTACTTCAAAGTGCGTTGCTTTGCTTAATTTACAGTGGGCTGAAAACTAGCATGCAAGATGTACACACAAAAGAAGGAGGTTAATTTGAAAGTCAGCGACAGTTGTATATGAGCGGCTTTGCGTTTCAACCCTTAGACGAGTGTCATTTCTCGAAGGCATTTTTAGGTGTTCGTGCAACATGTGCACGAACACCTCTTGTCTCTTTTTGCATTTATACCAAAGGTCCTATCGGTTGGTAAGCAGTTTGCAACAGCTAATTCTATGTTCACAGTTGTATATGAGTTTAATGGGGGTGGGGGTGAATCAACGAAAGATCAAATGCAGTGGCTTGCTCTTGCACAAAAGACTTTTGTCGGTTGACTGCATGCGAAAGACTGCACTTTTTATATTGAATTGTTACCAATATAACGTTCCCATGGGAATGTCATAACACTGCGGTTTCAAAAGGATTTGAGCTATGGGAGGTTTTTGTTATGCTATCAACCAGTGTACGATTGTCACAATAAACCCATCAGGCAGTTGTTTCAAAGCGTGCATATAGTACTTTTACATTTATCAAAAGCATAGACTGTAAAATTACTTCTACCAAAACCCCATCCTCATAACAAAAAAAAAACCAACCAACAAACAAACAAACAAACAAGCCAGAAAACAAACAAACAAACAAACAAACAAACAACCCCAATGCCCCCCCCCAAAAAAAGTATATATAAATAAAATAAAAAATAGCCCCACAAAACAAAAAAAGAAAGAAACAAAACAAAAATTAAACCAACAATACCAACACCCCCACATCAAAGTATAAACCAATTTATAATAAAGTAGAGTTATGGATGAATTCTTCAAAAGAGACATCCAGTATTTCTGGATTTAAAGTGAAACTGTAAGGTTCTTGGCTGTGTTTTCGACAACCCGATTTCAAACCGACGACCTTTTCCGTCTTGTATTTACATGACAGGTAAAACAAGGATGAGTCGTTGACTTGGACACCTTAATTTTAAATCCTGACTTACCCTTCATTTATCCCACACTGGATAATGCAGTTATTATGTCTTGCGTTATCGGTGGTATGAGAAAGTAAACACTTATATTTGAGTAGAACCCTGTATTGACGGCGTCATGGTTTGCATTGCTTTAAGTGCTGTAACTGGGTACTGCATTTCCAACAATTTAACGGAGACACAATCCAACTTTTCTACAAAGTGGAAAACAAACTGTGACGTCATCAGTACTAAAAATTATTGGATATTGCTAAACGCCTTAACTACTTTCGTTACTAGTTAAACGAATGTATAATTTTATATTCTAGTGTTAGATGTCATTGTGCGATTCGTCTCGAGCGCCTTATAATAGTATTTATATATAAAATTGTTCCGCAATTGGGTTGAATTGTGTTCTTAAGTATTGTTTATTTTGGTATTTTTATGTTTTTCTCCTGTCTGAACCTGGTTGTACTGCGGTGTATTAGAGATATAGAGATGTCTTCTGTTGTATTTTGTTTTATTGTCATTAAGGATGATGCACTGGCGAATTGAAAAAATATATATAAACAACAGCAAGGAAAAAGGAAACAAAACAAAAAACAAATAATATATACATATATACATATTTATGTTTATTAATTGTATGTGTTGTAAAAACTCCCTGGTCAGAATTGACCTAGATTCCGGGTACCAATGAACCTGACCCAGTTCTGGGTCAGTATGATTCGGGAACTGGTTAAAAAAACGGGAATTTAACTCTGATTCTGCGTTAGTTTGAGCCCCCAGTTGGTCATTTTGACACAAAATCCGGGTCATACTGAATAAAAAATGGGTCAGTCTCCAAAGAAGCGAGAATCCGGGTCAATTTTGACCTGGGAGTTTTTAAAGTGTGCGTTATTATATAAATTTGGTTGTGTGTGTTTTTCGGGGTTTTGGGGTTGTTGTTTTTTCGTTTATTGTTGTCTTGTGTTGCAAT
The DNA here is from genome assembly GCA_023634235.1 of Pisaster brevispinus. Taxonomy (NCBI): domain Eukaryota; kingdom Metazoa; phylum Echinodermata; class Asteroidea; order Forcipulatida; family Asteriidae; genus Pisaster; species Pisaster brevispinus. The sequence continues at coordinate 4,201,203 of JAMKCF010000006.1, forward strand.
GTCTTGAGTGTTTGTCTTGACCTGTCGTCTTGCCTACCGAGATCAAGTTTTTCCAAGGTCGTCTTCACTTGCCTCTGACTCCAAACATCTTCGAATTATTGTTCTTCTTTTTCTCCCTGCCTTGCCCCATTACCTGATCTTAAAACCAATCTTATTTTGTGTATCCACTGTTTTTAATTCCTTTTTATTATTTGGACTTCTCCAGGTCTATGGCGCTTTTCTAACCCGGTATTTTCATCTTTTTGGCGTCATATAATTCGTTCATGCGTTTAATACTTGTAGGTTGGCTCTTACTTTGGTAATAACTTGCGTAATTTTCATACGAATGCTAATTTGCTATAAAGATGGTACTGGTGGTAAGCACCATGCGAAAAGATTTGGTGTAAAATGTTGATTAGAAATCGATAAAAGCAATTTTTTTTTAATGTTAATCTCTAAAGATCACCTTCAGGCAATTCTTTTCTGAGGTTCAAGTTTTGTTTTCTTTTCATGTAGCTTTTTTTTTTTTTTTTTTTTACATTCACACTTCCTGATATTCTACAATCTGTATAAGAGCATATGGGTTGCAGACGACTGTTGCATGCTGCACCAACCCACTCAATAACAGGGAACATAAAAAGGTAACGTGCATGAATGTGACAGAGTCTCCTACCCTATCAAACTTTTTAAGCGATGGCAGACCAGTGATAGGTTGCATCAGCCGCATGCTGTGGCACTGGCGAATGTGGTTATTTACCGTTACCATGCCAACGTTTGTCGCATCCGCGGTGCAAACTCGCCGGCGGAGGAATTGGCCCGCACTTCTCGTAACCAGCGACACTTTCGTCACGACTCCCGAAAATTGCTGTGCGCGAGAACGAACGAACCAGATAAGACTCTCTGAACCAGTGGGGGAAAGGTGTTGAGACTGGAATTGAACGAAAGTAAAAAGTAAGTTTCAAAATTATACTCTTTTGTGAAGCGGATAATTTGACATGGTGCCCCTTTTGCATCCATTAAATCAGTTTTTCCGTGGGGTCTAAAATGCTGTGGACGATTTACGCCTGCATATGTAAATATATACACACAAATTCGGGAATTTTACAATTCTTGCTTAACTTACACCACAGTTTTACGAGTTGGTCGGTTGGGGGGGCACTTTATTTTACCAAACATTGTCCCTTGTTCAAGCAAGGCTAAAATTTAATATCGGGGTGGTTTTTGTTGGCAGTAAAGTTACAATGTAGTTAAGGCCTACGAGTACTGTTGTAGAGTAATTTTCATGTCACGTCAAGTAAATAACAGTAATTCCTATTGAGAATAATGATTAATATTGTTAGTTGTGGTAATGAAACCACGAGACCCCAATAAACAGTGACCAGTCGGCCTACTGCATCCCCTAGGCCTGAAGATACCTGTGTACAGAAGATGATGAAGAAATGTCAGTTTCAGATCTAGGAGAAACCCCCAAATAGAAAAAAACCCACGCAATCGGGTAAGGAGTGAAAATCAATCCAAGTGCAGGGCTCCGGTCCGGGATTCGAACCGGGGCAACAGAGGTGAAAGGAAGGGAAAGATACCTCTGAGCCGTCCCACATCCCTTTACACTTTGCGCCTGCCAACCTTTCATTCGTAACACTCTTTTTCCTTCATTTTTCTTTTGTCTCGAGACATGCATAATATGGCCTTTGTATTATTTCTTAAAGCTGATACAATGCGCACCTAACCAAAAATCCTTAGCATCGAAACATCTTTAGGTATTTGGGCTAATACACGAAAAAACTTTTAACAACAATAACTAAGACGACAGCAGTCACTTTTCAAGATACGAGTTGTTTGGATCTGAAAAAACTGCTGCAAGTCTCAGCTGTTAATTAAAATCTAAAAAACACAGTCACTTTTCTCATAAGAAGAGGTTTTGGACAGGATGAATTCTTAGTAATTCAAAGCTTCAAACATTTTAGAGGTATAAAACTGGTTTTGGAAGAGTTTTAACTTTCTTTGGAGCTGTTGAAATCATCAGATTTTCTATTGTATCTACTGTAAACCATGTTTCTAATTTGAACTATTTGTTCCTAAAATTGTTATATTTGTGTGTATTTTACAGTTGAAATTTTAAATTGCAAGCACATATTCGATTCAATATTATTTTAGTGTCATTAAAATACTGGGTAAAGAACGATGCACATTGTTTCTTATTCTGTAATGTTTCTGCACATTTGTTTTCACTTTAACAAGAAACTGAGATTAATATGATCAAACTTTGGGTGGCATGAGTGGCTAGTGCGCAAAGCGCTTGCCTCTTACCACTTCGGCATTGGTTCGATTCCCGGCTGTGAGGCCGATGTTTGAGTAGAGTTGTGCCTTAGCTCTCTCTCCTGTGCCTCAAAGGGTTTTCTCCGGGCCCTCCGGTTTTCTACCATCCGGAAAAATCGTCTAGAGGTCGAAGTGGCTGGCTGCCAAAGTCGCTCTTGCAAACCTGCGGCTTGACCACACATGGAGCCGCTTCCTTTGCAATTCATCTTCTCAGCTTGGGCCAGTAAAAAGGATGATTAGCCTCCCAAATCCCGTTGCATCCCAGCAAATGTTGAGCTCCCTTTCCCAAATGTTACGTCATTTTTTTTAATTATTATTTGTTTTTATTAGTGAGGATAATGACTATTATTTATGGTAATGAAACCAAGAGACCCTAAACAGTGTCTAGTCGGCCTACTGTATCTCGTAGGCCTGAATATACCCGTGTAGAAAAGATGCTAAAGAAATGCCCGTATCAGATACAGGAGAAAACCCCTATGATAGGAAAAAACACTAATTGCACCCTTCGTCAATCTTCATCTATGAAAAAATCTAATCAAAATATAGGTGTTCCCTCTTCGTTGAGAAGATTGCCTTGTGAAGAGCTAATTAGAAAGTCGCCACTCATTTGGCAAATACTTTATTCAAGGCTCTGTGTATTGGGTTCTTTTTATACTGTTTTAAAAAACACCAAGGTATTAGTCACATAATAAAACTGAGACAATAAAAGTCAAATGGAAACTCCCGGGTCAGAATTGACCCAGATCTCGGGTCCCAAGGAACCTGACCCGTTTCCGGGTTAGGCTGACTCGAAAGTGATTTTTAAAAAGGGATTTAAGTCGAATTATACGTAATTTTTACCAATATCCCGGTCATTTTGACACAGGTTAATTATTGAGAACGCACTACTCTTCACATTTTCATTAATGATACCAACAATGTGCATTTTTGAGGCACGCTATAAAACCAGGAAATTGAGTGCCTTGCACTATTGCTATACCATAGTCGTCGGGCCCAACTCCTTAGGTGTAGGCCTATGCATCACTGGCAGCCAAATGGGCGAACAGGTTGTTAATTATTCACACCAAAAACCTCTGACCTCACAGGTACCCGTTTACTTCTGGGTGATGAGAAAAAAAAGTGAGCGACTTGCCCATGGACATCAAGTATCATGCCCGGGATTCGAACCTTGAACTTGAGTCCGATTCGCTAGACTGCGCGATCACAGCGTGCTGTAAATGGGTTCCCATGAAAATTCTATACAATGCATTTTTTTCCAGGCCACCCAAAGGGTGTGCAGAGCTTTAGTTAGATCGAAAATATAAATGTTCACAGGTTTGCATATAACCTGGTATAAAGAAATTCCTGGTGGGAAAACTTCCATTGAAATGTTTGTGCTTGAAATACACCAGTTTTTGAGAAATCAGTAGAACAATTTAGGGCCGTCCTCCGGGATGACTCTAGCGGCACCCAGGCAAGGCCAGCCCCGGGGCTCGCGACCCAAGTGGATCCTTGATTAATATTGTTACAATGCGCACCAAAAATGCTTAGCATCGAAACATCTTTATGTAATTGGGCTATTACACGAACGCAAAATTTAAAAACAATAACTAGGACGACAGCAGTCACTTTCTAAGAATCGAGTTTTTTGGATCTGAAAAAACAGCTGCAAGTCTCAGCTGTTAATTAGAATCTAAAAAACACAGTCACTTTTTTCATAAGAAGAGGTTTTGGACACGATGAATTCTTAGTAGTTCAAAGCTTCAAACATTTTAGAGGTGTAAAACTAGTTTGGGAAGAATTTTTACATTCTTTGGAGCTGTTGAAATCATCAGATTTGTATTTGTATCTACTGTAAATAATGGCTTTAATTTGAAATTTGTTTTCCTAAAATTGTTTTTTTTGTGTCTATTTTATAGTTTAAGATTTTAAATTGCAAACACATAGAGGAATATTTGATTCAATATTTTTTTAGTGTCATTAAAATACTGGACATAGAACAATGCACATTGTTTCTTATTCTGTAATGTTTTTGCAGTTGTTTCCTATTTATCAAGAAACTGAGACTAAGACGATCAAATGTTTGGTGGCATGAGTGGCTAGTGCGTAAAGCGCTTGCCTCTTACCACTTCGGCATCGGTTCGATTCCCGGCTGTGAGGCCGATGTTTGAGTAGAGTTGTGCCTTGGCTCTCTCCTGTGCCTCAAAGGGTTTTCTCCGGGCCCTCCGGTTTTCCTCCTCCCTCCAGAAAAATCGTCTATGGGTCGAAGTGGCTGGCTGTCAAAGTCGCTCTTGCAAACCTGCGGCTCGGCCACACGTGGAGCCGCTTTTCTTTGCAATTCATCTTCTCAGCTTGGGCCAGAATTAAGGATGATTAGCCTCCCAAATCCCGTTGCATCCCAGCAAATGTTGAGCTCTCTTTCCCAAACGTTACGTCATTTGTATTAGTATTAGTTGTTTTTATTAGTGAGAATAATGACTATTATTTATGGTAATGAAACCAAGAGACCCTAAACAGTGTCTAGTCGGCCTACTGTATCCCGTAGGCCTTGAGATACCTGTGTAGAGAAGATGATAAAAAAATGCCCGTATCAGATACAGGAGAAAACCCCTATGATAGGAAAAAACCTAATTGCACCCTTCGTGAATCTTCATCTATGAAAAAATCCAATCAAAGTATAGGTGTTCCCTCTTCTTTGAGAAGATTGCCTTGTGAAGAGCTAATTAGAAAGTCGCCACTCATTTGGCAAATACTTTATTCAAGGCTCTGTGTATTGGGTTCTTTTTATACTGTTTTAAAAAACACCAAGGTATTAGTCACATAATAAAACTGAGACAATAAAAGTCAAATGGAAACTCCCGGGTCAGAATTGACCCAGATCTCGGATCCCAAGGAACTTGACCCGTTTCCGGGTTAGGCTGACTCGAAAGTGATATTTAAAAAAGGGATTTAAGTCGAATTGTACGTCATTTTTACCAATATCCGGGTCATTTTGACACAGGCTCATTTTTGAGAACGCAACACTTTTCACATTTTCAATAATGATACCAACAATGTGCATTTTTGAGGCACACTATAAAACCAGGAAATTTAGTGTCTTACACTATTGCTATACCATAGTCGTCGGGCCCAACTCCTTAGGTGCATGCATCACCGGTAGCCAAATGAGCGCGGTTGTTAATTATTCACACTAAAAATCTCTGACCTCACAGGTACCCGTTTACTCCTGGGTGATGAGAAAAAAAGTGAGTGACTTGCCCATGGACATCAAGTGTCATACCCGGGATTCGAACCTGGAACTTGAGTCCGATTCGCTAGACTTCGCGAAAACAACCATAAACGGGTTCCCATGAAAATTCAATACAATGCATATCGAAAATATAATGCTCACATGTACGTTTGCATATAACTTGGTATAAAGACATTCCCGGTGGGAAAACTTCCATTGAAATATTTGTGCGTTTGAAATGCTCCCGTTTTTGAGAAATCAGTACAAAAATTTAGTGCCGTCCTCCGGGATGACTCTAGCGGCACCCAGGCAAGGCCAGCCCCGGGGCTTGCGACTCTTGCCAGGTATGCCCGCTCCGGTCCTCCTTGGGTACGGGACCGCGTCGGTCCGCGGCCACTTGCTGGGGAACGCCTACCAGTAGCTTTGCTCGTGAGTATAAAGCCTGATGTTTGAAAATAGTGAAACACTTTTCCCCGCTATTTGTTCGTGTTGAGCTACTTTTTTTTTTTTTTTTTTTTTTTTTTTTTTTTTTTTGGGGGGGGGGGGGGGGGCTTTATCTGATCATTTTTCTTTGCCTCTTTATGTTGTTCCCGCACCCTGCCTCCTCGGGTGATATACCTTTACACAGGTTATTTTTTGTTTCGTATTGGGTCAAATACAGTGAGCATACTGGTCTTTGATGGCTACAAATGTGTTTGCTTTAAAACCAATTACATGGTAGTATTTAAAAAACAAACAAACAAACAAACAAACAAACACTGTCTCCAAAGTGTCAGTCAGTTCGATTCAAAGTCTTTTTTGTTTTCCTTTTTCATTTTTGATAGGAGCAAGATGACCTCTTTGTCATTTGGTTGTTGAACTCGCCAGCAATCGCCGACCGGTCGGCTTGACGCTGATGAGCGCAGTGGTTGCCATCGACAGTAAATATTTTGTCAACAATGCTCACAAAAAAATATTTGTTTATCAAATTGGCAACCGAGGCTTAAGATCACTTTTGGAAAGTTACTTAATCTTGAATCGCTGTAACTTCAACGGCTGTTTCATCACAAATTAATCATGCTTATAATGTACACTGTCGCCCTTTGGAGTAAATAAAATTGAAACCCTGTCGGTTTCAACAGACACTGTACACATTTCTTCGATTCTGTGGTTCCTTTTAGTGAAAAACAACAACGAACAATTTGTGATGTTTTGTTAAAAGATTTGTTAGAGATTTGTTAACGATTTGTTAATAAATTTACTAGTGATGTCACGACACAACATCTGCCATTACAACTTGTAAAATTTCCTCCCATGACTTTTGTGACATTTTTCCTTAGCATATAGTGGCTAAAGACTAATAGTGTTATTTTGATTGTGTGCAAGGTATTGCTCATTTTAAAAATTGTCCTCAACTTTGGAGCAAACATGTTCAATGTGTGCGCAACTTGCGCGATCTAATTCATGGCGTTAGCAGGGGACATTTGCTACTATGAGAGCTGAGAACTGTAAAGTCACTCGCAACTTAGCGTTTCTCGCATAATAGCGCAAACTGTTTTCTTGCTAGTCCCGTAAGCAGAACTAGAGTAAATTTGCGAAACATTATCCCTAAAGTCAATCTTTATTAGGCCTTTAAAAAATAATTAAAGAAAAAAAAGAAAGAAAAAAAAGCAAGTGGAATTTGTGACTTCCCCAACCTGAAATGTCTTGGCCTAAATTAAACATAATAAGCTTAATATATAGCAGTACCTTTTCCAACTTAATTGCAAACCACCTCTGCTTGAACGTAATTTAGTTAGAGAAGCCATTTTTGATTTGTCTTGTTGTTGCTGTTTTTTATTGTTATTGTTGTGGTTGTTTTACAATAGACCTACGAGGAGGCAGGAGCAAATGTGGTTAATGTGGTGTCGCCAACGCCCAAGTAACTTCCTGTAATCGTTTATTGATAAGGAAATTATAAACTAGCAGGTTGAGCTCAAACATACACAACATGACAGGTTTTTTTTGTAACACTACTCAGATGTTCATAATTTCATGGACAGACAGATGTTTATAATTTCATGGACAGGCGCCTTAGCAACCAGCGTTCGTTTTGGGATGTTTTCAGGGTTGTTTTAGCAACTATTCATCCGTCACCATAGCTACAGGCAACCACGGCACGCTATTATGGTTCATTTTCTCGCACACCCGCCGTTCCCTCGAGCCTACTTTATCAGAATGTTTCCACTGTTATGCTAATCATGTCCATTGGGTTATTCGACAATAAACCGGGCAGTGAGTAGTACTTCCAGTGAACAAGCGAATTCCACCTATAGTTCAAAACAGGCAGACCGTTTCAGTACAGGGCCTATTGTATAAACAGTATAGCATAAGTCAGCTATTATAATTTCAACAAGGAATAGCAAAAAAAATGGTTTCCCACAAAGAATAACCAATTGAATGCGTGGACTGGTAGACTGGTAGAATGCGTAGACTTGGGAATTGGTGTCGCCAAAGCCCCAAAGTTGTCGGTACTCACACAAATTAATACGAGGTAAATTCGGTATAAATTTACCGGTACGTAAAACGATAATGCTGAAAGCAGTTCACGGCTCTTGTTTACGAGCGAATTAAATGGATTCCTGTGTTGTTGTTTGGTTTTTTTTTTTATGCGGTGGTTTTGGGATTTTTTTTCTTCTTCTTCATAGTTTAAAGTTTTTAAAGCTTTCTGGGCATAATTGAACCAGGATCTGGGTCCCATAGGGCTTAACCCATTTCCTGAATCTTTGCCAAAATTACTGTGATTGAGAAAAAATTCTATAGAAATATAGAGTGTAAAGTACCTTTTTTTCCTTCTTGTGATTGCAACAGCCCAGAACATATCAGACAGACGACGGCTTTGCCACAATATTCCACAGATATTATTACATTGTATAGTAAAAAAAAAAAAGTATAATAAAGAGAACAAAATAATACAGAAAAAAGTGGTTTTTTTTCTTCCTGTAATGGCTTTATAATGTTAAGCCACTTCAACCATAACCTGTCTTCTTATAGTGCGCTTGTTTTTAACATCTTTACATTTAAGTGTTGGGGCATTAGAATGGTTCAGTGGTTTATTTCCCTGCTTTTCACCTCTGTGAACCCCGGTTCGAGTCCCACCTCGACCTGGAACCCGTTTTTGTGTATTGGGTTTGCAGTCCTTTCCTATGATTGCGTGGGTTTTCCCACTTTGTGGTTTTCCTCCCAGATTTAAAACTGAGCATTTCTTCACCGTTTCCCAGTTATTCTGTTATCGACGCTTGTGCTGCTGGCAGCCCCTGTGATTAACCACCGTTGTAGAAGATTATTCCTGTTTAACTTTGGGGGAAAAAACAATGACAAACACGTTTTCCTGTCTAACCCCCCAGAATTTTTTTGTTTAGCATTTCAAGATGAAGATTGAACTTTTCGTACTGGTGCTGTGCATCTTCAAGACTGCTTGTAAGTAAACAGTTCTGCAGGTCCTGAGGAACTTCATATTTTGTTGCTTTACTTTCATATATTTTGTCAGATAGTCTCTGCACTGACTTGTGGACTACCCATAGTAAATCTGTACGAACGACAATCGCACAGTTTTATTGCAACGACAGTACGCTTCGCATCGCGCCCTCTGTTGAACTAGTCGACAGCTTTCTGTGTTATCTTTCGAAGAGGGCGTTTGAAACGTCCACATAATTGTATTCCGCTGACCATGGCTTCAACGTTGCTCCTGGCTGCACTTTGGAAATCGTGCATTTTGGGAGCACAAGGCTCCAGACAGATGGGCGCGGGAGCCCGTTGCGATGTTTTTGCTTGAATTTCATTCTGAAATGTTCTACTAAATTGTTTTACCTTGAATTTACTGGGAGCCAAATGCCTGATGACAACATTGATTTAATTCACTATTTTGAGTTAGTGTCTCTTGTAATTGTTTATTTCTTGTTAGTTGTTCGGCTCCCAGCCAAAGACCCATTTGTTTGTATTTTTCTAATGACAACTAAATACAAAATGATACCATAAAGAAGCTGACGATTCGCTAAGGCACACAAAGTGGGTACGGGCAAGTTTTTTGACTAAACTATTTGTCACTGTTTTTTTTTTCTTCCTTTTTTCCCCTCCTCCTCTTGTTCCACCGATTTCTTCAGCTGCCGTCGATAGTTCAACTACAGGTAGGCCAAAAATGCTTACGATTTACTGTTTTAATACCCCGTAATAAAGCTTTCAATGCCGAAGCCGATTCAAACACAAAGTATGCATATTTTTAAAAATATCGCAAAGAAAATTTCCAAAAGGACGTTTTAAAGCGTGAATCTATTGGGAAAAGAATTTTGGACAACCCGTTACTATTCTATTCACAGTTAAATGTTTTCATAGAAAACATTGTCAATTCTTTAAACAATCTGCATTGTTGATTTCTATGCTAATAATGCAAATATTTGTGTGTGTGCGAAAATATTAAACTTACGGTGAAAGACTATAACATCGTGTCATTGCGAATATTTGAATAAATGCCAGTTAAAGGCAGGGCCATTTTTTGGTAATAACTCCCCAATTGTTTTTATATTTCCTATAGATCAGCATTACGTTGACATAAACCAATCTATAATGAACGTTTAGCTATAAACAAAAACTTCACTGTATAGACCCTTTACATTGGCCGAGATCGTTGATAAAACGTGTGAGCATGAAAGGCTACCATTGGCTAAGAGTCGTGCGCAGCACGTTCATTTCCAATGTTTGTCATTAAAAAGATGTCGGTCAATGACGTCATGTGCAATCCATCTATTGACCACATTTTATCCGACGTCATCAGATTACCAGGATACAAACATTTGTCAGAGTATGTTTTGTTATTGAATGCAGTGTGTATTTCGTGGCACGCCTGAGTTGACAAGCCACTTATTATGGTACATGAAATTTGACTCTCCAAATGGCAGGGCTTCGGCTTTTAAACTCTGCGATAGACTCATTGCATGTGACGTCACAAACCCGAAACAGCGCCCTCACTGAGGTTATTGAAGACCTATCATTGGTTGAAAGGTTGTGTGTGGTGTATACGCACGTGCAAGTTTCCATTGTTTGAAATCAGTGATGGCGGCCAATGCAAGGGGTCTATTGCAATTTTGAAATCGTTCCTTTTTTTGCACGGGGATTTCAGATAGATAGACGGGGTCTGTAGCGGACTCGAAGCAGAAGCCAGTTTTTCGACAAGGTGCAGAAAGACTAGCTTCTGATTTAATTGTTTATCACTGCTCTTTTTTCTTATTCTTACTCTTCTTCCATTGCCGTCCTCAGATGCAACCACAACAGACGCGAGCAACACGAATAGCGCTGGTACAACAGGTAGGACGAAAATGCCGATTAAATAAGAAGTTCTACAGTGGCCGTTTATACTGCGACTTTTTTTTACGCGGAATTTTTGTTTTGTTTTACACGACGTCTTTTTGTTTTTTGTTTTTTTTGGGGGGGCGCAATTTTTTATTTTGATGCGGCGACTTTTACTCACATAGGGCCTACACGACGGTTTTACTCACAAGCACGACGGACCTCTCCACACGCATGACGGAGATCTCCACAAAAACGACGCTCAACTCAAAAAACGGCACGCTCTCCACAGACACGACGATCACAGTGTCCTCTTTAAAAAAAAAAACATAATAATGATACTTCAACAGAGATGAGCATAACATCACAAGATAACAATTTGCTCTAAGATGGTATGCTAGTTCACAGAGCATGGTCTTTATATCGCATTTTTATACGGCCCCGTGACCAGTCTCCAGCCAATCAGAGTGCTTAAACTCTCCATCAATAATCAAAGAAGAAGATTTAAGATTAAACCTTCAAAATGTTTCTCTTTCCCTTTTGTTGTTGTTGAACATTACACCCTGCGCTAGTCTCAGAGAAACTATAGGTGGCAGCAGACTTACCAGGTAAATCCATTTTCTTTTTGGAAATGTGGCTGTTCATTACAATGTAACACTAACAGTGGACACCTGCCTGATCTGCTGCAACTCTACTAGTACTAGTAGTGTACTACTGTCTCTGTGGCAAATTACACGAAATGGAGCATTTAAGGGGAAAACATTTTCAAGTGGACGCACACAAAATTGTCGCAATAATATTTCGATGATTATGTTTTAAGTTAGTATAATTTCTTCCCTCCGTGGTATAACATTTAGCACATTGCTTTTTGGGTTGTTCTATTTATTTGTGACAGAGTCGACAGTAACTTCTAATAATACGACCGATGTTGCTAATGCCAGCACCACAGTGGAGATAACCACGGACAGTGATAGTGGGAATGATGCTACTGCTAGTGCTACTGACTCTGGTGTAGAAAGCGACAACATGACAAGTACTACTAGTGCAAGTGTCACTGACGGTATCGAGGAAAACTCCACGATGTCATCAACGAACAACGAAGCAACAACAGAACCCTTGCCGCCAGCTGGGGACGAAACAACTGCAGCGACCCAGCAGAACACAACTGAAGAAAACACTGGTAATTGTCTGGTAGTTCTACTTGGGTGACTAGGTTTAACTTTATCTGGGGAGCGGGAATGGGATCTCACTATCACTGAGTGGGATTGGGATCTCACTATCACTAAGTGGGATTGGGATCTCACTACCACCGAGTGGGATTGAGATCTCACTATCACTGAGTGATTGAGATGTCACTCACTGAGTGGGATTGAGATCTCACTATCACTGATTGGGATTGAGATGTCACTATCACTGAGTGATTGAGATGTCACTCACTGAGTGGGATTGGGATCTCACTATCAATGAGTAGGACTGGGTTCTCACTATCACTGAATGTGATTAGGATCTTACTCTCACTGAGTTGGATTAGGACTGAGTGAGATTGGGTTCTCATCATTGAGTGGGATTGGGATCTCAGTATCACTGACTTGTATTGGGATCTCATTATCACTGATTGTGATTGTGATCTCACTATATTGTTGAGTGGGGTAGTATCTCTCTATAATTAACTCGGATTTTTTCTTTTTGTTCCATCGCTCTTCTCAGCAAGCACGGCAAGCAGCAACACTGTACAACAGGACACTGCACCTATTGCAACTACAACAACTGTGGCAGGTAGGACATGAACATAAGGAATATGACTGTGTGAGATTGGGACAGGATTGGGATCAGTCCTCTTCACTGTTCAACAAAGTGATCTAAAAAAGATAAGAGTATTAGACCCCCTTCCCTCAAAGAGTTTGGCAAGGATATGGGTACTCTAATCAAAAGCATTTCATGGAGATAAAACTCTTCAGGAATTTACAAACATTTTCATCAGTCGTTCCCTTTCACTGTTCTCACTTTTCGCTATCACTGAGTTGGATTGGGATCTCACTAATCACCATATCAGTATCATCAAGTTTGATTGGGATCTCACTATCACCGAGTGTAGATTGGGATCTCACTCTCACTGAGTGGTATTGGGATCTCACTCTCACTGAGTGGTATTGGAATCTCACTATCACTGAGTGGGATTGGGATCTCACTATCACTGAGTGGTATTGGGATCTCACTATCACTGAGTGGGATTGGGATCTCACTATCACTGAGTGGGATTGAGATCTCACTATACTATCACTGAGCATAGAGCAAAGACAGAGACCCTGCTCTATGTACTGAGTGGGATTGGTATCTCACTATCACTGAGTAGGAGTGAGATCTCTTTATTTCAGAGTGGAATTGAAATCTCATTATCACCGAGTGTGATTAGGATGTCACTATCACTGGGTTGGATTAAGATCTCACCCTCACTGAGTGGGATTGGGATCTCACTATCACTGAGTGGGATTGGGATCTCACTATCACTGGGTTGGATTAAGATCTCACCCTCACTGAGTGGGATTGGGATCTCACTATCACTGAGTTGGATTGGGATCTCACTATCACTGATCGGGATTGAGATGTCACTTACTGGGTTGGATTAAGATCTCACCCTCACTGAGTGGGATTGGGATCTCACTATCACTGATCAGGATTGAGATCTCACTCTATCACTGAGGGATTGAGATGTCACTCACTGAGTGGGATTGGGATCTCACTATCACTGAGTGGGATTGGGATCTCACTATCACTGAGTGGGTGGGATTGAGATGTCACTCACTGAGTGGGATTGGGATCTCACTATCACCGAGTGTAGATTGGGATCTCACTCTCACTGAGTGGTATTGGGATCTCACTCTCACTGAGTGGTATTGGAATCTCACTATCACTGAGTGGGATTGGGATCTCACTATCACTGAGTGGTATTGGGATCTCACTATCACTGAGTGGGATTGGGATCTCACTATCACTGAGTGGGATTGAGATCTCACTATACTATCACTGAGCATAGAGCAAAGACAGAGACCCTGCTCTATGTACTGAGTGGGATTGGTATCTCACTATCACTGAGTAGGAGTGAGATCTCTTTATTTCAGAGTGGAATTGAAATCTCATTATCACCGAGTGTGATTAGGATGTCACTATCACTGGGTTGGATTAAGATCTCACCCTCACTGAGTGGGATTGGGATCTCACTATCACTGAGTGGGATTGGGATCTCACTATCACTGGGTTGGATTAAGATCTCACCCTCACTGAGTGGGATTGGGATCTCACTATCACTGAGTTGGATTGGGATCTCACTATCACTGATCGGGATTGAGATGTCACTTACTGGGTTGGATTAAGATCTCACCCTCACTGAGTGGGATTGGGATCTCACTATCACTGAGTGGGATTGGGATCTCACTATCACTGAGTTGGATTAAGATCTCACCCTCACTGAGTGGGATTGGGATCTCACTATCACTGAGTTGGATTGGGATCTCACTATCACCAAGTGGGATTGAGATCTCACTTTCACTGATTGGGATTGAGATCTCACTCTATCACTGAGGGATTGAGATGTCACTCACTGAGTGGGATTGGGATCTCACTATCACTGAGTGGGATTGGGTTCTCACTATCACTGAGTGGGATTAGGTTCTCACTAGTCACTATCACTGAGTAAGATTGGGATCTCACTATCACTGAGTGGGATTGGGATCTTACTCTCACTGAGTTGGATTAGGACTGAGTGAGATTGGGTTCTCATCATTGAGTGGGATTGGGATCTCACTATCACTGACTTGTATTGGGATCTCATTATCACTGATTGTGATTGTGATCTCACTATATTGTTGAGTGGGGTAGTATCTCTCTATAATTAACTCTGATTTTTTCTTTATGTTCCATCGCTCTTCTCAGCAAGCATGGCAAGCAGCAACACAACACAACAGGACACTACACCTATTGCAAGTACAACAACTGTGGCAGGTAGGACATGAACATAAGGAATATGACTGTGTGAGATTGGGACAGGATTGGGATCAGTCCTCTTCACTGTTCAACAAAGTGATCTAAAAAAGATAAGAGTATTAGACCCCCTTCCCACAACAACTTTGTCAAGAATATGGGTACTCTATCAAAAGCATTTCATGGAGATAAAACTCTTCAGGAATTAACAAACATTTTCATCAGTTGATCCCCTTCACTGTTCTCACTTTCTTGCTATCACTGAGTTGGATTGGGATCTCACTAATCACCATATCAGTATCATCAAGTTTGATTGGTATCTCACTATCACCGAGTGTAGATTGGGATCTCACTATCACTGAGTGGTATTGGGATCTCACTCTCACTGAGTGGTATTGGGATTTCACTATCACTGAGTGGTATTGGAATCTCACTATCACTGAGTGGGATTGAGATCTCACTTTCACTGAGTGGTATTGGGATCTCACTATTATTGAGTGGTATTGGAATCTCACTATCACTGAGTGGTATTGGAATCTCACTATCACTGAGTGGTATTGGAATCTCACTATCACTGAGTGGTATTGGAATCTCACTATCACTGAGTGGTATTGGAATCTCACTATCACTGAGTGGGACTGGGATCTCATTATCACTGAGTGGTATTGGAATCTCACTATCACTGAGTGGTATTGGAATCTCACTATCACTGAGTGGGACTGGGATCTCATTATCACTGAGTGGGATTGGGATCTCACTATCACTGACTGGGATTGGGATCTTGTCACTGAATGTGATAATGTGAATATGATCTCAATGTATTCATGAGTGGAGGAGTATCTCTCTACAATTATCTCTGATCTTTTCTTCTTGTCCCATCGCTCTTCTCAGCAAGCATGGCAAGCAGCAACACAACACAACAGGACACTACACCTATTGCAAGTACAACAACTGTGGCAGGTAGGACATGAACATAAGGAATATGACTGTGTGAGATTTGGACAGGACTGGGATCAGTCCTCTTCAGGGTTCAACAAAGTGATCTAAAAAAGATAAGAGTATTGGGTCCCCTTCCCCCAACAACTTTGTCAAGAATATGGGTTACTCTATCAAAAGCATTTCTACGAGATAAAAAACTCTTTAGGAATTTAGGTCATTATGATACCTTAGTTTTTGGGAGTTTAGTACCACAACAAAATTCAAGTACATCATCCAGTCTTCATAATTCTTTGGTGTCATTTCATTGTACCACATCTCTTGTCGGCCCACAATGTCAGATCTATGAGGAAGATGCCCAGTGGAAGATTTCCTTTTTTCATGATTGCATTTAGTAAACTGTGAAGCTCTGACCTGGCTTTGTGATGCACATATTTCAGTTTTACCAAGGCTCCACTTCAAAAAATGTGTCAATTTCTGCAAACAGTGAAATCGGGAAAGTAAGGTTGAACTTTACAGTTATGTGTGCCGGCAGTTTTTTGAGCCATTAAGTAGTAATTAATAACAAAAATAGTATTAAAACACAGATTTTAACGGTTTTTTTATCACACTCAAAAGAGGGCATCTCAAAATGCTAATTATTTCTCTACAAGGTGTGTACGGAGCTAGGTTTGAAATATACCACCCAGTTATTTACTTAGTTCCATGTAATGGCTTACAAGGTGCTGTGGCGCAATCTGCAGCCAACCAGACCAGAAAGCACAGGGGCAAACCTTTTCTCTTAACGACAAGTGTAGATTCTTTTATGTGCGTTATACAACACATGGGACTTACAGCTAGCTTTACGTCCCATCCGAGGGACGTAACAAAAATGGTTAAGTGCCTTGCTTAGAGACACAAGTGTGAAGACCAGGACTCGAACCCACACTCTGCTAATCAGAAACACCACAGCTTTGATTTCGGTTTTCTTGACCAGAAAAGCAAGTGTTTGAAAACAAAGTGCATTCTCATGATGCATTGATGATGTCACTGAGGATAAACTGCAGCCTGGAATCAAGTGAAACCAGGGCTCTTGTTTATTTACTCTCTTATTGTTTCCAACTGTCTTTGTTCCAGCAACCAATCCCTGTTTGAATACCGCTGTGGTACAACAATGCAAGAGTCAGAATTTTACCACATGTGTTAATGATGGCTCGGGACAACACCATTGCGAGGGCTGCTTAGGTGGCTGGACTCTCAGCAATGGCACATGTCTTGCTTTAGGACACAAGCGTCAAGACCGGGAATCGAACCCAAACTCTGCTAATAAAAAAAAACACCAGAGCTTGACATTAATAACCCAGACCTTGACAAACCCAGCGCACTCTGGATCAGAGGCCAATCAGCAACTCCCACCCTCCCTCCCCCAATCCTCGGATCCCCCATCAAGGCAAATAAATGTCACGCCCCCCACCACCGATATGAAAGTACTTAGTAACTCCTAACTGCAGGTGTCTCATTTGGATGACATTAAATGTTCCACCATTCCCCATAATGGTAATCACATTAGGACTGTTTTATTGCAGCTACTACACTCACTCCAACTGCAGCTGCTGATTCAGCAATGGCATTGTCAACGGAAGCCATTATCGGTATTGCCATCGGATGTTCCTTGGCCCTGCTCATCATCATCATAATCGTCGTTGTGATCTGTAAGTACAAAGGGAAGAACAAGATTGGCTCGAAGACAGAATTGGGAAGGCAGCAACGTCCGGAAGATGAAGTGCCTTTGCAGAAACGCTAGAAAAGAGAACAAAGCAAAAGATGGAATCTCACCCCCACCAAAAAAGCCCCCCCCCCCCCCGCCACTCATCCTCTTCATCACAAGCTCAAATCACTTTAGCCCCCAAACGGACACTTCCACCTCCCCACCTATCAAAACCCAACAACATGTTTTGTTTCAAGTTGTCGGACTGAGGAGGACTGCTCTGATGGAGTTGAACTTTGCTATAGTTGAGGAACTTAGAAACCACGGGAATTTAACCCATCATAGATATTTTTTTATGCATGGGTAAGAACTTGAAAATACTTATTTTGAAGGTTAATTAATTGTTTAAAATTTGATATAGGCCTATGTAACAAGCCTGGATTTACACAGAGGCCATGGCCTCTGTTGCCACTGGAGTTTGCATCAGCGCTCCTTCAAAGTTTCCATAGACTATATACGATTTTCCTTTTGGAAGTTACCATTGCAAAATGAAAATGGTCTTACCCTCTGAAAGATGAAATTCCAGGCGTAGGGACGAATTATCAAATCTGGGGGAAGTTTTTGAGAATTCCTTTTTTCAGCAGTCAGGACAACGTGAAGCTTGAATTTGTGTCACTGCAAAGAGTAAAACACAGCCAACTTATAATAATAATAAAAAGAATCTTATAAAGCGCAGTATTGCTGCAAAACAGCCACAAAGCGCTACATACATAAACAAAGCTAGCTAAAACGACAAAAGTCACCAGCAGAAAAATGGTTTAAAAGTTTCAAAATCACATATTACTACTACGGCTACGGCTGCGGCCGAAATGCCTAGTCATCATGCGTCGACGTCTGTAGCAACACCCTTAGCAACAGTCGAAGCCGTAGCCGCCAATTTGGATACGGCGTCAATTTTTAATTGCTAAGTAAAGTGTGATGTCACAATCGACAAATCATCCAAAGACGAAGCTGAAGTGTGCGTTTTTTTATCGAGCCCTGAAAAACCGCTTCAAATAAAAACAAGACACACGAATTTTGTTTTTTGGTTAACACGATCCTGTTTGGGAAAAAAACACCTTTGGAGGTTTTATAAATTTGTAAATATAAATGTCTATAAAGTTATGTTTTGATGAGTGTGATTGCGGTGGGTATAGACGTGAACTTATTTTCACATTATGCTGTGTATACAAGACAAGATGCAGGGATTTCTATGTTTTTAGCACTTCGTCATTTTCAGCTTTTTAAACGATAGTTTGCAGTGCTGTAGAAATGATTGCCAAACTGAAACAGTTGCCGTGACATTTACGTGTTTTTGTATTGGGTATTGATCTTTCTAGTTTACTTTAAAACTTAAGCATCAAATGTAAAAGCCAATTCAGTCATTATTTTTTTAAATAGTTATATATATATTTTTTTTACAATCGCTTCGGATTAGACATAAAACACCCGACTATTTTTTGTGGGGTCAACAAGGAGACCGCCAACATAGGGCTGGATAGCTCAGTTGGTAGAGCGCCAGTACGTTAATCCGGAGGTCGTTGGTTCAAGTCCCATTCCAGTCAATTTTTTTTTGTTCAAACCAAAATTATTTTAAAAAGTTACCCAGTCAGTTTTCCTTGTGGTTTATTACTTGGTAATTATTATTAAAAAGTCGCATCCCCTTAAGGTGATCCCGTGGCTGTCGCTTCCCAGGTTGTATCGTAAACTTGGGTGGGATCCCTGGCTACACGGCAGCTAACGGTTGAATGGCTTCTGACTGGCACCCCCGAACAAAGATGTTGACTAATAGGGAGACCGCCAACATAGGGCTGGATAGCTCAGTTGGTAGAGCGCTGGTACGTTAATCCGGAGCTCGTTGGTTCAAGTCCCGCTCCATTCAATTTTTCTTTGTTCAAACCCAAATTAAGATAAAAAGTGTCAACTTTCAAATTGTTACAAAATTCAGGGCTGGATGGAGTACATTGTTCGCTTTTCCTTACAACTTATTTCACTTCCATTCTTGAGCGTTCCACAATAGTACTTAAGTCTTAATGATAATTTGTGCACACACATTTTTTGTTTTCCAATAACTTGACATTCCGTCTGTAAATGTTTATTTTTGATGCACCTTTCAACTTGTAAGTTAAGGTATTTTATTCACCTGGTAAACGCATAGTAAGTTGGCCTACATTAAATAATTGTCACTGGTGTTTGAAAGAAGAAAAACAACAAAACAAAAAAATTCATGGATAAGGATTCCGTCACAAAAACAACAACAACAATAATAATAATAATAATTAGTCCACACTTGGATTTTATTTCCCCCCTCAACACACTGCACATGGTTAATTGTGCGGGTGGTGGTAAGTTTCAATAATTGTAAAGTTTGCCTGTGAATCTGACAAGGAAAATACAGAGTTTTTTTAAGTCTAACAAAAAAATAGTATTTGAATCTTCTAACTCACTATTGTTTATTTTGATTTCAGCAAAATGTTGAGCTTGTGTGTGTGAATAATGTAGCCCTACATAAATTAATTTATACATTGTTTATTAATAACTATATAGAGGGTAGAAATTAATTTACTCGTCCAAAACCCAACGATGCATTACAGATAGATGTCGTCACTGTTTTGCTTAATCTTTGTAATCTTAAGCAAGTCCTGACTTTTAAGTGTCACCTTCTTATGGTAACCATGGACGTCCTCCCAGGTCTATCAAATTCAAGTCAAAAGCCTCCAAGGCGGGAGATATTTTAGTGCGACGTCTGGCTGCCCACGTGATTGGCCTCATTGCAAACGCTCTCGATACAGCGGGTAGTTTTATAGCGACGGGTCGTTTTATAGCGGCATGGTGATTATTTGTGAGACCACTGGCCAAGTCGATTATTTCATCAAGTTCATCCAGCTCGTGTCCAACTTCTCTTTGCTGAGGTTGTTCGACCTGCTGCTGCAGTTGTAGCAGTGGCACCAGCTGTTGCTGCTGGTGTTGCACTGGGAGCAGTTGCTGCTGTGGATTTGACTGCAGTTGCTCTTGCTGTTGTAATGTTTGCAGTTGCAGCTGATCTTGCTGCTTGGCTGAATGACGAGTTTGCTGAGGTGGATGTAACGGCAATTGCTGATGAGGTGACTGTGGTTGAGATGTAGGGTGTAGATACAAAGTTTCTTGCTGTGACGGACCTGTCACATCTTGGCTATCACCCTTCACCGGCTGCGTTGGCCTCGCCTGATCAACCTCGATGACCTTGGCAGTGACAATCTCATGTTGGTCCGAGTGGTTGGGTTCAGCGTGATCAATAATTGTAGCATCGGCCACCAGTGACGACGACGCATTCGTACCAGTGTCTACGGCTGCATCATCGTTCCCAGTCTTATCTTGGTCATGCGGGTTGAATTCAATCTGTTGATACGGTGATGAAGGCTCCGTTTGGTGTTGAATTTGGTCAGTAGGCTCTCCTTTGTCGGGTCGTCCGTATTTTTCATGTAAGATTTGTTCAATTCTATCAAGCAGTAAGTCAATGTTGAGTTCTGTTTGAAAGTGCAAAAAATGCAGGTCATTATTTTTAAAAAAATGTAGGTTTAAAACCCTTATACACTCTTCAAACTCCTGGGTCAGATTGACCCGTAATTGATCCGGGTCCCATGGGGCCTGACCCTTTTCATTGTCAGTATGACCCAGAATCTGTGTATGACCCAGAATCTGTGTATGATCCAGAAACAGGTCAAAATTACGCGGAATACGAATTAAAAATCCCACTTTGAAACAAGTTTCCGGGTCAACCGGAACCGGAAGTTGTTCGGGTCCCCTGTGACCTAGAATCAGGGTTTATTCTGGCCCGGAAGGTTTTAGCGTTTAAGAAGCTAGGAGCGGGTTTGAATTCTGCGCTCACGTACCCCAACCGAGAAACCGAAATGTCCATTTACATTATGACAGGATTGTTGTCGGACTGGCCGTATAAATCACTAAATAATGCGGATTATTAAAAGCAAATGATGACATGCAGTTTTCCGCGTCTTGGCAGTAGAGATTTGACGGCGTCATTGCAAATGTTTCTTCTTTTTACATTCGTTAATTATTTGATAGGATACAATGTAAACAAATTAATATATAAGTTACAATTAAAACATAAAACCACTTAATTTGTTCGTTTGAATTTAATAAATAAATGTTTTCGCTGTCAAACAAAAAAAATCCACAAACTCTTTCAGAATTGGAGTGTTTTTTCTTTTTGCTTGAAGAGCCAGGGTGATTCTCTGTTCTATGGTGCCAATTTAATCCTCGTAGGATTTGGTTCTCCGAAAGAATTGCAGACCAGGTTTAGAATGAAAAGAGAAATAATTTACTTCAGAAAAAAAAAATTCACTCACGGTTCTTTTCAAGACGTGATGCCGCAACTTCCAGTGTCATGAATCGTTGGTTCATCTCGGGTATAATATTTGTGAACACATCTGTGGGAAAACGACTGATTATTACTCAATACAAAAGTTTATGTTTCGATTCTAATAGTTCAGTTTTAAATTAGGACACATTTTCTCCATTGGATAGGGCCTGCGACAATGTTTCATAACTTTCTTAAAGGAGAATATCCCTTGAAATTGTGTGGGTTTTGTGCAATTTCATGCAAAAACGCAGTCTGCTATTTTGTAGAACCAAATGTTTGACCCCAGAAAATGGCGGACCGATGTTTCGCTGGTTGTATTTCGTGGTGATTTTGTATCACTCACTATATTACAAGACACTGTAGGTGTTTTTGTGCATGGACAACTCTTGAAAGGAATTAAGGTGAAATTTCAAGCAAAAGTTTGAGAGATTTGACTGCAATATGCCCCTGTATTGTCGCACCAACTATTATTGTCACACCACTTTACCTTTGATATCAACCTGCACCACGTCGATGTGTTCCTCACCACCTGTAGCCTGTTAGATCAAAACAAAGTGGAGAACAAGTTATCTAGGTTGTTGATTCCCAATTTATTCGTATGTGGTTTTGAAACACTCGACTATAGCTAGGTATAGTATTAGTTAGGTATATATATAGATGCTATATCACAACCGCCACTTTTTCACTCTTGATGAACAAACAATACTATAAAGATATAATAAGATGGGTTTTTTGTTTTGTTTTACTTAGTAAAAGAGCGGTTGGATTCGGCATCTTTTTCCGAAAAGACCTGTTCATTGACATGTTTCTACTACTGCATAAGGGATATAAATGTTGTTATTATTAATTATCGTAAAAAAGCAAAACGAATCTTGTTTTTTATTCCTACATTACGAAATTTTGTTTCGATTTGCGATTTATTATTTATGTGTTACTTGGATTCGTTATTCCCCCTTATGTTGTGCCCATGTTGTCATAACACACCCCATCCTTCCACTCCCATCCCCATATACACTGGCACAACCCTCACCCTCACCCTCACCCTCACCCTCACCCACCAACGTGTACTCGGTGTGTCGGTTCGGGGGAAAGAATGACCCTACAAATTAGACTCCTTAACAGTTCTGTTGAACAAACTTACTTGCAAATTTAAAGGTTCGTAACTCACAGAACCTCCCGCATGTACTCCGATTGCGCGAGATTTGCTTGTTGGTAGAGCAATACAGAAAACGAGCAAAATAACTAAGAGTGCCGCCATTTTGTATTGCTTATCCAGTACCGCAACGTTCACTTTCTGAACACCTTAGTCGAGAAAGAAGAACAAAATGAGTTAAATTCTTGAAATTCAGTGTTACGTAACAAAGCTGCAACTGTGTCCGTATGAATTGATTCACCCCTTCAAACCCGGAATGTTTACTAAAACACAGTTGACAACAAACATGGCTTTCCGTACCAAGTGGCAATCAAGGCTTAAAATGTATTGTACAGGATTGGTAGAGCTGACAGAATAGTCGCAGACAGGAATGTTTTGAATGATTAACCATTATACATAAACCAACAAACATGTAAACAATTTGGGCTTGATCCGTTGTGTGAGATAGGAGAAAGTACAATTTCAAACACATTGATCTTAATTATTTTGGTCGTTACAACTGAAAACAACTGTGGCATTTAAAACAGTTTTCAGGTACAGTTTTCTCGAATATTATGACAATTAATTTCAGAGGGAAATATTACATGGAAGTCAATGGTTCTATATGAACTTCATAATCAGTAATCTTTCAGACTAAGATTAACCGATGTTTTTTTTTATTACCACCAATCCTGTATAATGGCTTTAAGATATCTTATTTTAATTTTACACAAAAATTTGTAATTTATGTATTTGACAGATGTACGTACAATATGCACAATTCTGGGGAAAATGATACACCCAAAAAAAATTTGATTGAGCACACACTTCTTTTAGAAAAAGAATTATACAAGAAAATCGTTTTTTATTAATGTGCATCAGAATGTTTTCGCTTGATTCCTCAAACGCGTAAATAAAACCCAAATAGATGTGTTTTTATGTGATCGTATTTCCTAAATAAAGATACCATTTCCCACACTGGTCATTAATTACCCGCAGAAGGGAGGGACAGATTAAAAACATTTAAAAATGCGTAATGTCGTAGAAAAATCCACACCGGCCGGATTCTTTCCTCTCTCTTTTTTTGTCCCGGTGAAGTTAGATGGACGCACTGAACCATTATGCTTCAATGACTAGATAAGCAGAATCGAAGCAGTCACGGTTGACTGGTTTAGGACTTGCGGTATCTAGCCTCGCAGATAGAGGGGACGACATTTTCTGCAGACTTCACCAAGAGTTCACAGTGGTAGCAACAACATGGCTGGATCTCACAACTTGCTCTTTCTCATCGGTCTTCTGCTGGCCATAGTTTGCCTTGCACACTCTCAGTCTCGTAGAGTCGTCAAGCGCTATCCTTCCGTCTACAGGACACGGGTAACTATTCTCGTTATTTTCACAATTTGAGTCAACGCCTGCTTTTCATACGAAGGGACACGCCTTTAAAAGTCCGCCCTGCGCACCGCATAATAAAACCATGCCCAAGAAATGTGCGCACAATCATGGTCCGGTTTACCATAAAAAGAGTTTTGAATCCGCCACTTTTTTTCATGAATTCTGACAACCCCGTTAAGATTATTTGTTGGTAACATAGAAATTAGTTTTGGAAAATGAAAGTTGAATTCTGCAATTATGTTTGGACAAAATTGTAAATTTTTGCGTTAATGCTCGACGTACAAGATGTGGGGGCACCGCCCTACAAGTAAACTGTATCGTCTGAAGCGACCGTCTGGAAAAATCCATCGCCTGACTGTTTGGTCGCAATGATTAAAAAATGTCGGTCGAATTCGGCCTCTCTTTTCTTATTCCTCCCAGTTTTCAACAAACACATCATCCAACCAGTTTGTGAATGCGATTTTAACATTTTCGTCAAAGAATAACATATCTTGTGTGTGTTTGTTGTGTGTTGTTTTGTATGGGTGTTATGCACGTTTATAATGTTTGCTCAACAAATCGAAGCAAGAATCAAGTTTAATTGAACAATTTCCGTAAAAGTTATTGGTCTCACTGCCACTTCGCTTGTTATAATCAAAACTAAAATTGACCTATGTGAACGAGATTACATTTCTTGTATTTTTAATGGACTAAACACAGTTTCAGTGGGCTGTATCTTTTCCCAATTATACAAGATTGTTCTATTAAAACCGTGGTGGTACAGCAGCAGACTCCATGGCGATCGGTACACAATGCATACTTTATTGGGCAGTAGGTTTAATAAAGCGTGCATTGTGCTTGTTCTAGTGAACGCAATCCCTTTTCAAACGGTCTGGATAGAGGTCATTTGGACCCCTCGAAAAACCGTCATTCCAAAATAATACTTCTAATAATTTACAGGCGGACAGGCGGACAAATTTACCCTGACATGGTGACACATTTCGTTCATACTTGCGGAAAAGATTTTGCACTGTTCAAAACCCAACTTTCTTGTTTAACATACTTTCCACAACAAATTTGCTCAAATTTATCTGTGATGGTTTTCGATGTTCCCTTCGATAGGCCTTCTTATAATCCTACCCGAACGACCCCGAAATGTCTTCTTTAATACGAGTTGGCATTCACCATTGTCAGACATAATACATCTTTTGTCATCTAAGCATTTGAGGAACTTGAATCGGGCATGTTATTTAAATCCTACGTACTGCAGTGGGCGGAGTGTATTCCTTAGTATACACAGCTGTTTGTTTTACTCAACCCCTGCTTCGATTGCTTTGTGTTTTCCTTTACTTTTCTCTTTTCACTTTAAAGAATTCAATCTACTGACTTACATTTTTGCGTTTCTTCTTGCTCTGCATTTTGTTATTAATTGACTACTTAACTATTAATTGTTTTGTATACAAGGCCCCGAGGGAATTCAGTTGTTTCACTGATAAGGCTATATCCTGTCTAAATAAAACTGCAAATGCTTGATTAATTTTGCAGGAAGCGGCACAAAATGAAGGTGGAGAAGCAGATGGTAAGTCCCGTACAATGACATTTTGAATTTCAGTGACTTTACGATCGAAACATTAATTTTATTTTATAGGAATTTTACTTTTTAACAAAGACCCATGTTTTCTTCATTCGTTTTGCATGTTCATGTAGTACTTTTAAACAGTCAAAGCTTTTAAAACCTTTTGGGAACTTTATCCCTGTCCTGAATTTATTATTCCGAAAAGTCTTGAGGTAAAATTTACATTTACATTATATCATCAAATAGATTAGATCAATCCAATATTTATCTTTTTCTCGAATCGAAAACACTCACTTTGTGAAGCCGGTTAGACACGCGTGTCATAAGACATAATACAGTAAAACAATAGTTTTGCATCATTACTTAATTCTTCAAAGTTATGCAGAATACAACTTTAATTATTGATATAGTCTCCGGGCTTGTTCTTCTTCAGATATTGGCAGCGTGGTAGACTCGATGCACAAAGCTCTTCTGCTTCTTGAACACCGAATTATGAATCTTGAAACAAATGGTAGGTCACCCTGAGCTTAATCTCTTGTCCAGCTCTTTACTCGAACCAGCAAGGATCTCGTTATGGCGCGAACAAATTTGTTAGTAACGTCTGGTACCGAGACTATTCTCGGACGATTTTCTTGATAATCAAATTCCAGCCTTTTATTTTGGAATGTATTTTGTGTGTTCACGTTTTGGGGATTTTTTTCAAAGGTGTTTTTTAAGTTGTTTGAAATCGTGTTGAAGTTTGTTTTGAAGATCAAAAATTTAATTGACTTTGTTGAAAAAAACATGTTATAAAAGTGATATTTTTACCAAAATGTTTGAGAAAATGTGTTGTTTGAATATTATGCACTTTTAATGTTGCGTATAACGATGTTGAAATGTCGTGATGCATTCAGTCATGCACACCTCCCGAAGAGGATTCGAGTAATGGTGGACGTAGTTTTAAATAAACAAATGGCTATGCTGATGAAATCGTGGGGAAAATGCAATGCATGGAATCCAAAAAACCTCTGTTTCAGCTCTGACAACGTAACGGGGTTATTATTGATTTACCTTGCGTTTTTTGCTGCGGTACCAGTAGGCCCTACATCAAATACGGCTAATTAGGTTACTTATGGCTCGGGGCCCAAGATCTTAATGAATATTTATGGTTTAAAAAAAATGATATCATTAGTAAAAATGTAATTGCAACTCTATAAAACAACACATTTTTATTAGCAACAACTATTGTTAAAAGGTTAATCCAATAATAATGTTTGCAAACGCCACTCTGATTCTTTCGGTGGTGACAACATTTTGTTGCAAGTACCGTATGGCCTCTGGGTTTATCTTATAAAATATTGCTTGGATGATGAAATCCTTAAAAGAAAAACGAAAGATATATGCAAAGAACAGAAAAGGGCCTCTCCAGGGCAAACTCTTGGTGGCGCCGTATATATTGAACCTCCCTTGCAAGTACACCATGCCTAAACACATTAAATTGCGAGTCTTTAAAAGCCGGGAGGATTCAAACTGAATACAAATCGTAGTGATGCATTAGTATGAAATGGTTTTATAGTAATTTATTGATGGAGTATTTTTTGTTCTTTCTGAAGGGCACAATCTTTACCAGCGTCTAGAGGCTATTGAAGCAATGTTATACTCAACTAGTGCTGATGAGCAAGCTGGTGAAATCACTGAACAACCACATGTTGCCGGAAGTAACACATCAAACGGTACGTAAAAACAATGTCACACACCAACATTTTTGTGTTACTTTGAAAGATTTTTAGTCAACAAGCTACAAATCTCTTTGTGAATTTTACTTGGTTTGGACCATCAATATTATTAGTAAAATCTTTGAGTTTGAAGGAAAACTAAGTTATTACCACGTATGCATTCTGCTGTCAGAAGTTTATTTCTTGAGATTTTTATACATGATAAGCTGCTGCCCACCAAAGACTCCCTAGTCGGAATGTATTCAGATTCTGGGCTCAAGTAGGCCTGATCAACTTCCAGGTCAGGCTGACCCGAAGAGTGTTTTTTTTTATATAAAGATTTTGCGTAATTTGGGTCCTTTTCTGGGTCATTTTGACACAGATTCCGGGACTTACTGACCCAGAATCCGGGTCAGGCCCTTAGGAACCCTGATCCAGGTCAGGCCCCACGGGTCATTTTCTGACCCGAAAGTTCTTAGAGGAAACCGGTAGCCTGAATAGCTTAAATCAAAATCAGACACGTGATACAAGCTTTACACTAATGTACACCTAACGTTTGTTGTCATTCTCCCCTTATAATAGGCTTGCCATCGGGGATAAAAAACCATGTACCGTCATCTCCAAGCAATGCATCAAATGGAGCCAATACCGAGAATGGAGCCGGTCAAGGAAATAACTTAGGTGAAGATGAAGACGAAGATGACAACAGACAAGGTGAGATAATTAAGTCTGAAACTGTCTGCATCAGTATTATGTTCATTTTTAGTATGATACCGTACATTAGTAGTCTTATGCTCATAGAAACTTTTTTTTTAATCTGATGGACGTTAACATTAATTATAAACTCGGTACCATCATCATCACAACGCCAAGAGCCTATGATGGCCCGTAGGCGCCCACTTCTGCGAATTTGCTGTGTTGAGAGTTTTTGGATTTCAAACTCGGTACAATTTGCTCGAAATACTGCAATGTGCTAAATAATAGAAGCTCTCCCATTGACCTGATCACCACCCAGTATGAATCTTGGTTGCTCCATCTTAGAAGTTCGATTCCCCGAGTGCGTCACTGTGCAGTGTGCGTTATAGTGGGGTAGATGGGGGAGTATTTTGGGGCATTGTGCCTTTGAAGATCCTGGAATTTGGCACACAGTCGGAGTACGTCATGAGAAAGAAAAAAAATTATATATATCAATAGCTGTGGGGTCATAACAGATTTGAAAAAAATATTTAGGTAGAAAAGCAAGCAATTTTCAAAATATATAAAAAAATAGCTGTCATCGCTTGTTATTCTTTCTATATTTTTTCAAAGCAAAATCTGCGATATCCATAAATAAAGCCAAATATCGTTCTTGTGACATACTCTGACTCTGTACCAAACAACACGCTTGTAATCATTAAAGGCGCATATCCCATCACTAGCTACCCTGCCGCACTATTATTAGGCAACGCGAACGGTAAGACATGATACCATCTTTGCGCAATTTTTTGACTCCCAAAATATACTTAAATGATCATGTCTCGATTCCTAGCTACAAAATTATCTACTTGTTGATGTGCTGTCTTGCATTGATACACACCAATGCTAATGCAATACTTTAAATTGACATTTAATTAAGTTGTTGCTTTTCTCTTTGCCGAATTAAACGAAACACATTTTAAAAGGTACAAAAAGCGTAAACCGTCAGTCGATGTTTCTCGATTAAGTGATTACCGCAAAACTTGAGGATAGAACTGAGTATCCACCGCCCCTCCCCCAAAACACAAACAAACAAACAAACAAACAAACAAACAAACAAACAAACAAACAAACAAACAAACAAACAAACAAACAAACAAACAAACAAACACCCCAACAAACACCCCAACAAACACCCCAACAAACACCCCAACAAACACCCCAACAAACACCCCAACAAACACCCCAACAAACACCCCGACAAACACCCCAACAAACACCCCAACAAACACCCCAACAAACACCCCGACAAACAAAACAAACACAACATACAAAAACAAACAAACACCCCAACAAACAAACAAACAATTTGTCTGTATAAAATTTGTTTTGATTTGATTTTTTTGTTTATCTCCAAATCAGATGACGTGGTTGCCCTGTTAGAAGACGCAGAAGCCGCCATTGCAGAAGCTGCAGACATTCTCAGCAATCAAAGTAACCCACAGAAACCAG
Organism: Pisaster brevispinus; assembly: GCA_023634235.1. NCBI lineage: Eukaryota > Metazoa > Echinodermata > Asteroidea > Forcipulatida > Asteriidae > Pisaster > Pisaster brevispinus. Next base: position 4,230,967 of record JAMKCF010000006.1, read on the forward strand.
TGACTGGAGACGCCGGGAAAGACTCCGAGTCCACGGTCAATGATGACGAGGAGGGTGATGATGCAGATATCGCGCCCCACGATGAAAATTCCGCAAGTACTGACAAAACCCCTAATCAAGATGACGTCATGGCTGGAAGTGATGAAAACAGCGAACAACACACTACCGGTGATGTCGAAATTCACAGTGGAAATCCCACAAGCAGTGAGGAGGTGATCCCTGGTCAAAACGACGTCTTGGCTGGTGGAAGTAGTGAAGAGGAAGATAAAGTGGACGAAGACGAAGACGAAGACGAAGACGAAGACGAAGACGAAGACGAAGACGAAGACGAAGACGAAGACGAAGACGAAGACGAAGACGAAGACGAAGATGAGGAAGAGGTTGGGAACTCAGAGGGTGTGGGTAAGACCGAAGAAGGAAGTCAAGAGGAACAAGGCAAGACGTCGGAGGAGTCGAAAGACGGTGTTGACAAAAGATACGGTGTTGACACACAACAACGACAAACAAGACCCCAAAACCGGTCTTTTCGTTTCCATCGCCGCCTTCTACCTTACAATAGGCGTGTCAGCATTCATCGCGGTGACTAGTCTCCTTGCAGCCGCTGGTATGTACTACCTGCACAGAAAACGAACCTCCGAACGGCAGAACCAGAGAGAAAATTACAGGCGCATAATTGCTCGGCGTAGGCGGGTGCCTAATCAGAACGCATCAAGACGCAGAATCCTACGCGAATGACGTCAGGCCTTAAGATGAACTTTAATCAAATTAATGAATTTTTCAGTGTTATGGAAAGTCATCGTAACAGAGATGGCCAAAACAACAATTACACAACATTTGAAAAAAAGACAAATATTATTTAGATTCTTTTAAGGTATAATTTGAAAACTATTTCCTGAATATTGTTTATAGATATTTATTTATTAAAAATACTTTAATTGTATTGATATTGTGGGAATAACATGGACACTCAGGATGTTTATACAATCAGCAGATCTTTTACAGTTCCAAACTGCTGATATTTTTGATCCACATCCAATCATTGGAAATGAAGAACTATTAAATTGTTTTAGCATATCCAAATACGTTTTTTAGTACAAGTGTTGCATTTATTTTCGGAAGATGTATTCTTACTCTTCCCAGCTGGCTTGCCCGAACCCAACCACTCTTTCGTTACCAAGGCCGTAGCCGACTTGGCGGCTACGCCTACTGAGTTGGATCGCCGCTTCACGTCCTTGGCAACAGTCGTAGCCATAGATGTAACTGCCAATTTGGATACAGCATAAAGATAGCTACTACCTTCAGTTTACCTTTCTACGATCACCTGTTGGGAGTTTTTGTAACCCACCGATTACTCATGGGGGAACCATTAACTTACACTATGTATGCTGCGCCGTAGCGGGGCGGGAGGGGGGGGGGGCCTCTGGGCACGTGCCCCTCACAAATTGCCGGTGCCCCCACGTAATAAAGTGCTATAGTGCTCACAAAATGAAAAAGGGAAAAAGAGGAAAATGCTTGTTTGCAATTATCTAATGAACTTGAACGATCGCGATCGCTATACCGCGGCCACAGAGGATGGTGCTCCCCTGAAGCGTGCCCCTTCAAAAATTCCCCCATCAAAACCCCTGACAAACACACCCCCACTTAAAAACCAATGCCCCCCCCCCCCCACCACCACCACCACCGAAAAAGTCCTGTTACGCCGCGGTGTGTGATCAAAAAATGCACAAATGAATGGTTTGATACCCCCACCCCCGTCCCATACCCACAAGTGACGGGTAGCATGAATAAAATGATGGAATACTGTTTCACATCAGTAGAGCTACTGTGCACAATCCGGTATCTCTTGGTGTCCCTCTTTTGTTTGGACTTTTGTACTGGCAACAGCTCCCATTAGTTTTGTACACAATTTCCAACTGGGGACCTTTACCCAACCGGGGACCCTATCGTCCTCTTTTTATCATGGGTCCCGGTTTGAATATGTATAACAAGCAAACTCACACACACGTCTCCCCCCCCCCCCCCATTCCAAATTAAAGTATGGTTACACCACCGCTTCCTACCTGGCGATAACGATTCATGGAAGCAAAATCGCTCGGTTCCCAGCGCCCCCTCCCCACCGAGACCAGTGGGGCCAGAGCGAACCCATCAAGTGGTCTTTGAAGAAGGGGGGGGGGGGGGGCTAGCGAATGGAAGCAAACTGCATTTCGTCGATTGAGGGCGCCAAACAGATTTCTATGTTTCCTACACAACGACGCTTTGACCTTTAATGCAGTCACTGCACTGCTTGTAGTAGTGTACTTGGACTTGTTTATGTAATTAGTTCCAAAGAAAATGGTGAGTTTATTTAACATAGTTAACCATTTTTTAAATATTTGTTAGACATAAAAATCGCTTCAGCACATTGTATTATGTTTGCTTGAGAGATTTATGGGTTCAAAATGATGTTTTACTGCGCAAAAAATAATGAAACGGGCAACATTCATTTTTATTTTGGGTTCTTTACATTTTCTCAAGTATTACTTAAGTTTCCTTATTAAATAGATTTTGTATTCTTTATTTTGTACAAATTTATTACTAAATGTAAGTTTACTTGAAAGTATTGTTTATATTGTTTTCAACCAAACATCGTCCAACATTAATTTTTTTAATGATTTAAATAGTACTATTTATTATTTATTTGATGTGTTTTTCTTATTTTCGGATTAGAAAAGAAAAGTCTTACACAAACTGCAAAGGAAAGTTCATTTTCTACCATTTAGTGTTTCACTTTAGTTTACCTAAATCATGCTTTAGAAACATGTGTTTTCAAACGGTCGTTATTTTATCAATTTCTGAGATTACATAGTGTTTAAGCGCACAATGATATACATTGGCGCAATACAGCCAATTACTTCCCACTTCCCGCCAAACACACTTTATTTAAATTTTTGGACCGAGTTGACTTTGGACCTCATTCATAATCATTCAAAGGTAATCATGTACAAATTTCTATTTGAAACTTTTTTCCCTTCATGTTTATGCAACTGAACTACAGTTCTTTTTTTAAACCGAATCTCGCCAAAAATTAGGATCTTATGTGTTCTTTGTATTCACAGTGAGCTCAGGGTGGGTCCAGAAAATTTACTCTTCAAAAAACAAAAGGCACACTTGATAAATTCTCAGTGTCGTTGAGAATTCCTTATGACATCGCCTGTCATAAATATGGCTGTTTGCATAAAAACATGAACCTTTGGTTATTGTGAACCAGTGTTGCGCACAGCATACCATTGATTACAAGCATACAGGCTAACATGTTGGGGAGATCAAATCTGTGTTATGCTATGCGCAACGCTGGTCCACCTTAACCAAGGATTCATGTTTTTGTACATGGAAGCAGCCATATTTGTTTTCGAATGGTAATGCCGATGGTGAGAATGACGGTGAGAATTCATCAATTTTTGCCTTTTTTTTGCAAAGTAAATTTTTTGACCCACCTCGAGGTCACTGTGAGTAAAAAGAACACAAGAGCCTTATTTTGATGAGATGCGGTATAGAAAAAATAACTGTTGCATAAAAATTAAGGGCAAAAAGTTTTGGAAAGTTTGGATTTTGTACTTGGTTACGTACGAGGTTCGTGTTGACAATATTAGTGGAACAAACTCTATAATTCTGGGAGTAACACCTACTTGTACTAGAACTATGTGAGGTTTGTTTCGCTATCGGCAATTGGTTCCCTGCCTGAGATTTGTGTTGTATGCCTCTTCCCTAACAACATTTGAATCTTTCCAATTATTTTGTTGGGACTGGTCCCAACTTGGGTAGTACAGATGAGCAAAAATTGACCAACTAGGCCTGTAGCTGGAGCTTATTTTGATGGCCACAAAAAAAAATCAGTATTTGAGCCTTTATCAATTACAAAATGTTTTATAAAGCACAGTTTGTTTTTAATTGTGTCACTAAAACAGGATCACCTAATTTAATGAAATATTCACGCACAGGTTGTTTTGATGGTACATTTGTTTTAAGGATTGGAGTATTTTTTACTAATTCCAAAAACCAATGATTTATGTTTGTAACTGAGCTTTTTTGTTGTTATCTTGCACAATAGGCCAAGATCATGATGTCCATTTGGCCTGACTAATAGCTTGCTGCACCACATCCAGCCTGGGGGCCCTAATGATGTCCAATGCTTGGTGTTTGGCGTAGCATGTAACTTGGTTGTAAAGGTGCATGTGGGCTACCTCACCCTCGTCAATGCTTGCTGGATCAGCTTCATGCACCAACATTGTCTGGATGAAACAGCTGAAGAAATACGTTTTTCTTGAAGAGGTGCATGTTGGAAGGCAGGTGTTGGATGCAGGATCCATGGACGGAAAAGTTGTTTCTTGTATAGTTCCTTGAATCGGGGTGTTAGATTACATTTGTTGGCTTCTTGTCCACCATTTGTCTTCGGAAAATGGAAATGTAGCAAAAGTTCCGGTTTTCAAATCCTGTTGGAGTCTAGCGTGGTATTTAATGTTGTGCTGAACTGGAACGCATGGCTGCTTCATCAGGATGATTTTTAGGACCTAGGAAATTGGTTTTCTTGTGCAGCAGTCATGGGATAAGCAGGCAGTACGATGCACTCCAGAAGTGGTCCTACTCCAAGACCTCCTGATGGTATCCGAGGTGAAGATGAAGATAAAAATGAAGGTCGGTCGAGAAGGATTTCTGGTGGTATTTCATCTCCAAAGAAAGATTCCAGTACCAGCCAAACGCTTGTTTCTCGACGGAGCGTTAAAAACAAGCAGTCCTCGCAAGAAGTCTCGGTCAGTGAACAAGGCAACCCTGAGCAGCACTCAATCCACAGCCGTATCGGTCGGAGCTCGTCCATTGAGGACTCCTATTGGTCAAGGAATTGGAATTCTGAAGGTGGCAGACCTAAACGGGAGAGAGCGTTTAGTGACAGACCCCAGTCTAAGCGGTTGCTCCACCGGGCATCGGTAACTTCTGTAGGGGAGCTCATACCGTTTCAGAGAGCACCGAGGGACGGCAGTTACGAGTCCAATCTACCTCATAGAAGGAAAGCTGAAACAACTAAAAAGCAGATCAAACAAGACGACAGAAAAGAATTATCAAATCTTGAGCCAAGAGGTAGTTCCATAAGCAATGAACCCCAAAGTAGCAATTCTGATGCGGCGGCGAGATATGTACCAAGCTCCTCTGTCGGAAGACAGAGGCGGCAGGGTACAAACTCGTCAAGGGCGACTCATCTGAGAAACAAAGATGCCAAAGAGAAGACAGTTCAGCCGTCAAGAAAGCAGAGTTATGGAAAGGGCTCTGTGGAAGTAGTCCCCAGGGAGCCTCCTCATAAGGGTTCAGAGGGTATCACAAATGACACAACAAAAGAAATTGAATCATCTGATCGACCGGGAGCTTTAACTGGTGCTAGAAGTAGTACCCAAAATAATGTTGTAGCAACCTCTTTATTGGAACAACATGGCGGAGACAGTCTGTTGGCCCAGCAGACTCGAGATGAAGCTCCTGGGTCATCCGGAGAGCGATCAACTTTCCAAAGCAGCCGCACTGTGTCAGTGGAGCATGGGAATGACGGAGAGAGTAGTAATCGAAGGGTAACCGCAAATGTCAAATCACCATCTGCAGAATTCCAACAAGCAGCAGCGGGAGGACAACACCAAACAAGGAATTTAGTTACGCCCTCATCCCAACCATCAGGGTATGAAACAAACTCACCCTCATCTACCAACTTAATACCTCTGAACTTTAACAATATCTCCAGCCCAGTATCAAGTATATCATCCGATGTCGGACATCCAGAGGAGCTGAGTCCGAGGCAGCCAAACAGTGTTTTCCGTAGGGGGAGAGACTCAAGTGGTACCTTGGAACCAAATCCTGCCCAATCAAGTCAAACAAGAGGGGAGCAATCTCTGTTGTCTGCTTCACCCCTGCAGACTGCTGCCCCTAATCCTGCTGCCATCAGGGAAAGTCCTAGAGCAATAATGCCTCGCCCTCCACACAGGAACACTCCTCAAACAAGTGAAACAAGAAGGGATCGATCTTTGTCGGCGAGAGTTGTCCAAGAGATGGCCGTTTCTAGATCTGATGATATTATAAGTACAAGTCCTAGAACAAACATTGCACACCCTCCAACTTCCAGCGTACCTTCTTCCTTGCCAAGCGGTCCAAATGCAACGGCGTCGCAGCAGGGGAGGTTGAATCGCTTTGGTAGAAGAGTGAGAGTTCCGTCCAGTTCTGAAGCTCAGGAAAGTAGCAACCGACCATCCCAAGAAGAAATCGGTCACAACACCTCTGCCGAACCAATGCCAGAACCAGTAAATGAAACCTTTGAAGGTACTAATCGTCAGAGGTACAGATTTTTCGCTCTCTCACGGGACCTAGCAAGAGAAGAAAACCAGAGGTCAGCCATCCCGCTTACGCCACATCGTGATGTCCTCTATGGTTCTACCTCACCGCCTCTGCTAAGGCGACACATGAGAACGCACTTTGACTCGGATCATGGAGAAACCTCCCGTGGAAATCAAGGATCTGTCAGCATCAGAAGTAGCCTTGGATCTTCCATTAGCGATGATGACCTTCTCAGAGAAGACTCCTTCCGTACCTCATCAGGAGGTCAGCCTGTTTTCTCGCCCATCCTAAACTCCGGCCCTTCTCTCGACAGCTCTTCTTCAGTTCAAAGAGGACATGTACTGGTGGCAGATGCTAGCATCTCTCCAAGAGAGCTTTCCAGCCTAAACTCATCCCCAAGAGAGTTGTCTCATCTCAGTTCACCCTCCAGGGAGGTCTCTCGTTTCAACTCATCTCCAAGAGAGCTTCCCCTTCTTAACTCCTCGTCGAGGTCTCAAATACGCACTAGAGGAGAAGCAGACATTGTTAGCTCCTCGGACCCAGAGTACTTGACGTTCTCTGTGGATGAGGGACGTCTTGGTCGGGATGCGAGGAGGAGGCACCAGAATGACCGTAGTGATGCAATCCCACGTCTTCTACCTCAAAGAAGTCGAGAGACAAGTAGGGAGTTATCCAGAAGCTCGCAAATCATGAATGAAGTCTTTGGATCAAACACTAATCAGAGGTAAATTGTTCAACTCTAAAATGTAATTTTCTTTTTAAACAAGTTTGTCAAGTTTTGATATATATTTTTTTCAACTTACTTTCAATGTACGTAATAGCTATGTTTCCTTTTTGAGGAAACAGGGATCGCCTGGCTATCATCGATCATCTCAAAAAACATATTTATAGTTGTTGAAAATTGTTTTTCTAATTTAGCAAGAGCTGTCAGTGTTTTCCCCCAAGCACAAGCTAGCATTTTAGGCCGATACACTCAAATTGCAGGCATATTGTGGACTGACAGGCAAAATAAAATAAAATAGGGGTGGGTTTTTTTTTCAAGATCAAATTCACAAATATCGTAAAAGAAAACTATTTTAAATGTTCCCGATTTCACAGTGGAGCTTTTAAGACCAAGCGTAAACACAAAGTGAAATACTTTCTGAGGACCTTGTTTTAGTTCAGCATGCTTAGGCCAAACTTGCAAAATGTGGGTCTAGAATGCCCAACAGTTTTGAAAAAATCCTGGGGACAAACCCTGGCAGTGTTTAGAGTTCCTTAAATAGATTTTTAAAAGTATGTTATTCACATATGCAATATTTAAGAACTGTTTTGGCTTTCTTGCAGATTGTACAAGTGTGTTTCAATAGCTTTGAATGTTTTAAGTTGTTCGTGTTGCCTCAGATGTTTGTTGGTGAAGGGGAAAATGCGAGGCTCTGATCCGAGGTGTTTGACTCTTGCCAATGTTCTCTATATGTTGTACTGCACTGTTTTAGACATGTAAATTTTCCATTGTGATCTTTTTAAAGACCAGACAATAAAGAAGTGAGTTGAATTGAATTGAAGTTGTTTGTTCAGTTTTATAATACGTCAGCGGAAAAACCACCGACTTTTGTGCAAGACTTAAGATATTAACAAATGTCTTCAAGTTCAAAATGAAGTATTTCCTCACTCCTATTTTCTTCTGGCTCAATCTCTCCAAACACAGGGCGTCCAACCAGTCCACCTCTGTGAGCGACGCCAGTTCAGACCTCCAGGTGCCGCTCTTTGGCTCCCCGTTATTTGCCCCTCTTGGCGTCCCCCCTGGAATGCTGCTGAGTCTGCTGGTCAGGACACGGAGAGAGTTTGGACAAGAATTCATGGAGTTGCTTCTTGAGGTATAAGTTGTTGCGTCAGTGCAAAAACGTTGCATCTCGATTTTGTATCTCGCAAGAAAACGCTCCGTGCAAAAACGACATATCTCGGCGCGTACTTGTTTTGAGTGCTTTTTAAAGCAAGATACAAGGTTTCTTATAATTTCAAACTCGCATTTAACGAAAGTCCTATTTTAGGAGATTGTTGTTTTCTTTCCAAGATTTCTCAAAATTGGTCAACTCTCCAATCAAGTCACAATCAACACCTTTTCTTATCCATTCACAAAGTCCTTATTGTTTGTTCTCTCGATAAACAAACAAAAAAAACAATTCCTTATTTTTCCCAATCTCAGAACATGATGCTAAACGTCTTGGCGCATCATCTCTTCGAGACGGATCTCCAAGGCAACGACAATGGCATCAATGGAGCTCCCCCACCAGCAACTCAGGACATCATCGACAACCTCAAGGAAACTCCTGCTCTAGAGATGCACATAGGTATGCACAAAATGATGTACGGAAAGACTGCCTCAGAGACGGACTGTCTTGAGGGCTTCCCACTTCATTTTTTCCAATTGCAAAAATCTGCTACAAAGATACAAATTGTTAACATTTTTTAATCATATTAATCTAACCTTACAATGTGTTCAGTCTTCTTGATATTCATTCTTTCTTTTACCAGTTTATTGTATCTGTCAGTTTGTTGTTTGTTTTTGTGTCTACTGTTGGAATCAGTAGAACAAGGTCAGTTTTATTTTCCCCTGTGTGACAATAACGATTTTATCTTGGGTCATATCCAAATAATAATGAATGTTTTTTATTGTAATAAGGGCTACATTGGGCTCCTAACTTGTGTACTGTGTTGTGTATGATATCATATTGCAGGCAGGCTTAGTTTCTCTTTCATTTGAAACCACAGTAGATTATATTGAATGGTTAGACAGTAGGAGGGTTGACTGAGAACTGTGTAGATGCATTTACCACATAGTATCATATTGCAGACTGGCATAGTTTATCTGTCATTTTAAAACCACAGTGGATGATATCGAATGGTCAGACAGTAGGATGGTTGACTGTGTAGTACACATTCGCCAGTTATATCACATTGGGCCCAATTTCATAAAGCTGTTAAGCAGAAAATTCTGCTTAGCAAATTTCTATACTTAGCAAGAAATGAGCGGGGTACTAGTGGCAACAATGTAAACTTTATGAAATGTTGGCTAGTAACCTGTTTCTGCTAAGCAAGATATTTCTGTGCTTAGCAAGTTTTTGTGCTTACAGGCTTTATGAAATTGGGCCCAGATATGGATTTACTTGTTTTTCTACACAATAGTAAAATACAAAGTGGTATTATTTTTTGAAACCAACAGCCAAGGAGATGAAGTGTTCCATTTGTCACAGCGAGTATGAATTATACGAGACGCTGGCTGAGCTTCCCTGCACACATTTCTTCCATCCGACATGTGTGGCTGTATGGCTCAAGAAGGTAGGACCGAGTCCGATATACTAGGCATCCATTCTGATACCGCTTAAAAGTTATTTGTTTTGGGATTACTTTTCTCTTGTAAAACACACTTTCATCATAATTTACTATTAATATTTATTTTATTGTGTTACTCCAATGTCATAAATATGTGCTTTAATGTGAAAAATATTACGTGATTTAAATTGATGTATGTATGTAATTTAATCACACTTTATTGACCAGCATGGCTCCAGTTAGGGTGCAGCCCTCTAGTGAGATCTACCAACCCTCCTTTTTTGTTGGGGATGGTTTGTAATTCAAGAATTCAAAGATGCCAAGCTCAATATTCTGCTTTTTACTGAATTCTGAATTTCGTTTTTTAAAATATGATTTACAATTTCGGAGAGTCCGTTTAGTCTGATGATGATTCTTCTTCTTATTTTTTACATCTCTCTCAGTCTGGGACGTGCCCTGTTTGCCGTTTTGATTTGTCATCACCCACTAAATGAGACCCGATCACCCTGGCGTCAAGATGGGACGTCATCAACACCGTGATAGAGAGCTTCACCTCTTCTACATGTGGATCAATTCAGCATCAAGTGTTCTCTGCTTTTCTTCAAGACAATACTAGACAGGACATAAGGTCTTGGTTTGAAGCTGGATGCCTGGTCAGTGTCGATTCGATTAGAACAAGATGCAAATCCATAAAGCCACACCCACCATGGCAACTTTTCAATGGTGAGACTACCATGTCCTACTTGTGGATGCTTGATAATTGGTACCACATGGCTGGCACCACATGGCTGGCACCACACGGATGGTACCATATGGATGGTACCACATGGATGGTACCATATGGTTGGTACCTTGTAGGTAGTACGACATATGATACCTTATGATCGGTACCACATGGATGGTACCACATTGATGGTACCATATGGATAGTACTACTTGGTACCTTGTGGATGGTACCACATGGATAGTACCATATAGTTGGTACCATATGGATGTTAACATGGATAGTACCTAGGTACCGCATGGTTGGTACATGGGGTACCCATGTGGTACCACATGGGTGGTACCACATGGGTGGTACCACATGGGTGGTACCACATGGGTGGTACCACATGGGTGGTACCACATGGATGGTACCATATACATGTAATTGGTACCACATGGATGGTACCACATGGATGGTACCATATAGTTGGTACCACATGGATGTTAACATGGGTAGTACCTAGATACCGCATGGTTAGTACCACATGGGTGGTACTACAGGTACTACAATATTCAAACAACCTCATCAGTTAATCCATTATTGTAGGTCAAGTGTTGCGAATATTTGTTAGTCCTGGGTTGCTGTGTGACTCTTGAGTGTACTAAATATTATTGTTGCTTTACTTTAATCCTTAAAGACAAAAACTGTTTCACATCTGATTATCATGCACAGTAAGTTTTCTCTTTAGGGTTTTCTGATATTGTTGGACATGTACGTAGATGAAGTGACACAACCTAATATCTTTACAAATGATCGCAGGCACCAATGCATGTTCACTTTTATATACAAACAAAATAGTCTGATTTTTATTGGACCTCAAATTGAACCAGTGGCGATAATGTTGGGCAGAGTTATGTGGGGTGCTGTATCCAAACTTCCGTGGGTATCAAATCTTCCAAATTTTGTTTTATTCTTCTTTTTTTAAAGAGTACATTCATTCCAACTCTTTGTTGTTGTTTTTTTTTCACAAAGGTATTTTGCACTGGATGAACCATTGAGGCAAAATTTTCCTGGTCTGTTTGCCGAGTGTGGGTTTTAATTCCAGCCTGACTAGTCAAGATGCTTGTGTCCTTGAGCAAGACCGTGACACAAATCGCTTTGTCCACCAGAGGAAACATTAACTCTAGACACCTAAACATCTCAAAATACATTTGCATACATGTATTTTGTTTGGTTCTGTTGGACTAAGGACTGCACTAGTGAACTGATCAGGTATACTACCATAATCAGAGTCTAACAGTTTGGGTGTCGATGGATTTTGTTAGAATGAGGAAGGATCCTAGTACACCACCCAAGTGGGTTGGAATTAAGGCCCTCCTACTTTGTGCGTAATGCGTAGTGCGAAATCCTTTAAAATGAAAATGCACACCAAGCAATGCACATGCACCTGATTGCGCGGGTATTTCCCATGTGGGTTTTCCTCCCACAGCTAAAATTGAAAATTTCTTGGCATTTCCTATTCATTCTGTTACTGGCACTCATTGTGCTGTTGGATGTGTAATAAAATAAATAAAAGATGCAGTCATAATTGCATCAGGGATAAAAAACGCCACTATGTTGGTTTTTACCCTCATGATAATATTTAACCTTTTTGATCATGAATAAAACAGTAACTTTTTATGCACGGATAAACTTTTTGTACACACTTTTTACTCCTTAAGATTTGTGTGTGATGTAATTTGTACTTTTATTATCATCGAATGTGTAAACATGTTTGTTGTGAAGATGTGTGTGAATGCTTGGGTAAACAAATGCCCAAATGCCAGTTGAAATATAGCATATTTATGCACTTCTTTTAAAAGTTTAAATAAGTTGTCAAGTTTTTTGATAGTTTGAGCTCTGCGCTGTGAAATTAGTTCTATATTAGTTAATGCAGGCATATGATGCCATATTTATTTGCCCTTGAGATTGGGCGAGGGCAGGTCAGAAATGTTATTTGGTAACCAAGAGATCTCCTTGAATTGACTAAATTGCACAGGGGCAAAATGGTTGATGTGAATTTTAAGTTTAGCCAAAGAATGTACGTCTTAAGTTGTCTCAATTTTAAAAGTTTTCTTAGCATCTACACAAACACTGCACCTGATTATTTGGTGTATTCTTCACCAATAGAACTGTTTTAAACATTGATGCATCCATTTTATATGCCCCTACGCCCAAATCAGTCACTTGTTGTAAATAGTGAAGTGGCATTAAAAGTGAAAATAAACATCAGCCATGAAAGGATGTCTTAAAGAGGGGCTCCGAGATCAAAGTCAGTTTTGTAATGTAATCATTTCCAATAGATCTTTTATGAAAATGTAAAGAAAATTGACAGTCTCTCTCACAGTAAAACGGGGTAAGGTTACATTTCAAATACATGGGTCTGTGCATTTTTGTATGGGGAATTGTTGGCCCATTCCTGAAATTTCCATGATATTCAGTCAAAACGGCGTTGAATTTGACCTTTTTGACTGGTGAAGGATTCTTCCTTGGAAAGTACCGACCCTATTTGTTTTTTCTATTTGATGACGTCATGTTTCACATTTCGCTCTGAAAAGAATAAAATACTATGGCATTTTACACCATTTTAATGCGCTGTTAGAGACTTGCAATTGTCTCTCCATGGGTTTGATTTCACCAAGAGCTACAGATTGATCTTAACTGTGTATCAATCTTTACTGCTAAGGAAAGTGTGATGTCACAATACAAATCACTGTGGTGATACCGACAACTCACCTGTAAGATTAATCTTAGTGCTTTGTAAAATCAAGCCAAGGACTCTATCTATTGGAGAATGAGGCCGTGTCCGAAACGGCGACTTCGGCTACAGCTAGAGCTAGATGAGCGCGTCTGCCAGTGTTGAAGAATAGGCAGACGCGCGCGATCTAGCCGTAGCTGTAGCCCAAGTCGCCGTTTCGGACACGGCCTTAGTACATCATTTATTTGACTATGGAGCCCCTAATGGGCTCAAATGTCTCATACAATACATGAGCAGTAAACCATGAATAAACCCAGTTTTGACTTCTAGCAGAAAGTGTCTGGTTTTGGCATGGAGTCTCACATTTTTATCTTTTACAAAGTAAAATGTACCCATGTATGTATGAGGGGGTTTGTGTTTAGAAATTCTTGCCCTTTGCTCGGTGTAATAGTTCCTTGGATTTTCGTTTTCATAAAGTCAACTTTCATACTTCTAATTTGTGTTGTACGACAGGCTAAGAAAAGCCTTTTAAAAAATAGGTTGAGAAATATCTGTAAATTTGTGTAATATCTGTAAATTTGTGTAAAAGAAAATATTTAAACATATTTTGAAAGTATAAATAAATTAAACACAGAGAAGCTAGTGACTTTAAGTATGATGAAATTTTATTCCAAGAAAAAATATTTTGTTAGAAATATTATTATCACAAAGAGTTGAACATTCTTATGTAATGAATTTAACATTTATAATGCTTGAAATTATTAACCCATTGGTGAGAAGAGTACTTTTTGAATTTTTTCTGATTGTAGTCGATGATTTGGTACGATGTTTGGAGGGAACAGAAATTGCTTTATTTTGTCTGATATCAATCAAATAAAAAATAAAAAAATTTGTTTAAAAACATGATCTGTTGAACTGATTTAAGCAAAAACAGAATCATTGGTCTGTGGTAAGGAAGAATATTAATTACTAGCAAAACAAATCTAAAAGGTTTATGTAGCTTTTATCCAGACGGTTCAAAAACAGCATTTTTTGACAAATGAGTTTAAAAGTGCATAAACGCATCTCGGATGAACATAAACAAACCTTCGGCACCGGGATACAATGAGTCTCTCTGGTGCAAAATACTACATTAACGTTTGCACTGATACATCCAACTAACCAAATAGTTTAATTTAGCTGGTTTTTTTTAACTGGACTACATGAATCAAAACTGACCGTATCCCATTTAAGTGACATAACATTTCACAAATTAGTAGCATATACGGCTAATTGGTACCACAATATATCAATCACAATTTTGTATTGTGACGACCTCAGGTCCCAAAACATGATTGTAAATTTTCAGTACTAAAATCCCAGTTAGAATTATTCAAAGTACAAATCAAATTCTGTTTTGTTCAAAACACCTGGCAATCAACTGTAAAACATCGAGCTATAAAACGTGGTTGATCTGGAACTACAAGTGCACAAATATTTTTCTTTCAAATTCTGAATTTTCAAGATCTCAATTCATCAGAGCCCAATTTCATGGCTCTGTTTACCGTAAGCGAAGAATCGGCGTTTACGGAAGCAGAGAGTTCCGCGCTTACGTCAAGCGTATTTCAGGGGTTAGCAGGGAATTTCTGCTTGTGCACGTGCGTATTCCACAGTATGAGGCATTCTTCACTAAAAAAGACAGCTAGCGCAGAAATTTGGCGCTTGCTCGGTAAGCGGAGAATTCAGCTGTAAGCAGAGCCATGAAATTGGGCCCAGGTATGCAACTTTGGAAATGGCCAAACTTTGTACATTTTTTTTTCAGTTTTGTTCTGTTCTGCAATACTTTTAATGGAAAAAGTAGAAAAAGTAGAAAACACCTCATCGGCTAAAAAGGATCTTACCTGATTTATTCAATCTGTTGAAATTTGTCACTTGCAGAATTTGTATTTGTTTTCTTCCCGTTGTTTTTATAAAGATTTATTACCCCAAATAATGATTAAATAAATACTTGTGTGGTATCAAATAATTTGTTCACTTGGTTTAGTGTATTAAATGGAACTAAAGCACTGTCATTCAGATGCTCAGGAAAATAATTTTGTTGTGCCAAGTGTCAAGATTTTATAGTTGTTTTTGTGACAAGGTTATCCTTGTGCTTAAATGAAGAGTTGCATTTAAAATGTGTGGCAATGATGGACGGGATGTGGCGGGGGGGGGGGGGGGGGGGATGCAGGGCCGACAACCACTACTTTATGGAGTGGGTAGAGGATCACCCTGTATCCAAGGAGAAATGTAAGAGATTGTACACCCACTACCTCTTGAACTGGGTGGAGGATCACCCTGCATCCCAGGAGGAATGTGGGGGACTATAATCCCATTATACCTCTTGGACTGGGCTGAGGGTCACCCTGCATCACAAAGGGAATATAGGGGACTGTACACCCACTACTTTTTGGACTGGGTGGAGGATCACCTTGCATCCCAGGAGGAATGTGGAGGACTATAAACCCACTATACCTCTTGAACTGAGTGGAGTATCTCCCTGCATGTGCATTGAAAATATAACACAAACTGTAAAGAAATTGCATCCCACACTTCTGTGTACCACACATATGCCTAACACTAATGCCTTATGCCCAAGACTCCAATCTCCTTGAATCCTGCCACGTCAAAATTTATTCTCGGAAGAAGAGGTGGGTTCTGAAACAAGACAGTGATGAGATAAGTCTCAAAGTTTCAAACAAAGTGCTTTGTTCATCTTCAGGAGATCTATTAACTGGTAGACCTTGGAGCCCAGCTCTAGTCTGGGCAGGAAAGAATACAGGGAACCAGCATAACCGGTGTATGTAGCTTTCCACCGCTTTTAGGCCTTGTCCAAATTGAGAGATCGCTGGAAAGGCTTATTCTTCAATGTTATTGCTGCTGCCATTGGCCATAGCCATAGTCATAGCTGTATAGCCGTAGTCACTTGTGTTGGAGATTACCAGGCCTTTCATTTGGGTTCATTCTAATGTGACGAAACCCTGTTCTCTAGCCTTATCAATCAGTCTCTTGCTATCCAACAGGAATGTACTGTAATGTATACCGGGATGATCGTTCACCAGTCCCTCGACCACCGTGTCGCTCACCTTGTTGCAGCGTATCAGACCTAGATATTTCAAGCGAGGGCAGCGTGCGGATACAAAGGCGGCACCCTGGTCGGTGATGTAGGCACACCAACTGATGTCTAGGTGCTCAAGTTGCAGACTGTTTTCACCGATGCAGAACAAAGCTGTACAAATTTAACAGAATTGGAAGTAAAGGTGTAAATTTACATAAAGTACAAATCTTGGTGTTGCCATTTCACTATAAGACTTACATTCCAAGATGTAGCTACGACTAACAAACTGCCCAAAATAAAAAATGTCTTGAATTATTTTCGCTTAATAGGCTGTGCAAGTCTCACACGTATTCGAACTTCTGGAACCAAGACTTCTGGAACCAAGTTGGTCCCAACCATATTGAGTTTATGTACGTGTGTGCGATTCTGTTCCTTCAAACTCTTTAGTTTAATGTAGTTTATGCCTATACCTACGCAGGCCGAGCTCACAGGCGGAATGTTGGAAACTGCTGGTCCGAACAGACAGTACAGAATCGAACACGTCTCGTATTGCAGTTGTATTGTGCATGGTGCAGCCCAGCCACCGGTCACGCCCGACTGGTTTATTGCACGACTCTAGTACCGTAGTCGTCATTTTTTTTTTAACTACACAAGCTAGATCTTACCTCTGTCAGTGATGGAGCAGGAGATGAGGAAGAGTACCGTCAGCCTCTTACAAGACATGGCGACGCACGACACGCTGTCGTCACTCACCTCCTTGGACAGACTCAGGTTGAGTGTATCTAATAATGTGCAGTGTTTGGCCACTAATTTCACAGCCTCTGGTTTGAGAGTCGACAGGTTGCTCAAGTCCAGCTTCTTAAGATGCTGTAGCTGTGACAGAAAAACAAAAAAAAAGGAAGGCTCTTCACACTTTTTATATATATGTATTTTTTTCTTTTGAGAACACCGTGTGCCAGCCTGGCTACCATCGGCAGCGCCCCGCATTAATACCTCTCGCCACTAACCCCTGAAAGGGAAACACTGAAAAACATCTCATGAAATCGGGGAAAATTCCTAACAAATCACAAGCTTGGCAGTGTACTCTGCACCGCCATGAAACAAAAACGAATGGAAAAGGAAGACAATTTTGGACAGTTACCTTGGTTATCTGCATTACTCCTGGAGAATGAATGCCACAGTTCTGTAGACACAAGATCTCAAGGTTGTGTGTGTGTGCCGCGAGAGATTCCAGCGTAACATCCGTTATCTAATAACAATAATAACAATAACAATGAGTACGCATTAGGCGTTTTTCAGTAAACAAACTGATATCTTTGTCCTCAATGCAGTTATAAAATCACACAAATAAAGTGTGTGTAGAATTCAGACTTGATTTGCATGTTTGCTAAGCACATGGGCAACATGTATCCGCCCTTTGTATGACCCAACCCAAACATGAGATAACAAACCTGTGAAAGTTAAGGCTAAATCAGTTATCAGAGTCACAAGAAAACATTGTCTTTTGGACCTTCTGTCAGAACTGATTCTCAGATTGTGTATTCCTATTAGTGATTATTCTTCCTGCGTGGACACATTCGCTCCAGATTTTCGGCAATATCTCAAAAAAGCGACCACCTTTTGAACTGAAACTTTCACAGGTTAGTTTTATTGTATATATCTACACTTATATAGGGTTAAAACAATCGAGCGGTTCCAAAAACCTTTGCCTTTAAATAGTTCAAGACGGTTGGACCACTTACTGGCAATTGTAATGGAAAGAAAGAATGTTTTAAGTACAGATTTAACAAAAACTCAACCTTATCATTATCCATCAATGTTAGTACTTTCAGTCGCTGGCATCTCGAGGCAACAACTTGCAGAGACAAATCCGAGATATGAGGGCACTGTTTTAAACGCAACTTCTGTAACCGGGGACACTGCTCCGCAATCTAATGAATCCAAAACATGTATGATTACAAAATGAAAGAAATACCATAATGCTGTTGGTGGTCTCCCTATTAGTCAATATTTTTGTTTGGGGGCGGTGCCCTAGTCAGAAATTACTTGAAATTAGTATGTGTATTAATTTATAAGACGAAAAAATGCAACTTAGTTTTCAGCACCAAACATCCAAAAGAAATTTGAAAACAGAATCAGTGGCACCAATAATTAGGATCGAATTCCTATGTAGTTCTAAAAATTGCCGACTTCAAGGTTGAACAGTCCTAAGTTTTGTCTTTTATATTACTGGACTCTGGCTAGTGGTCCAGTGGGTATTTCAAGCCCACATAGCATCTATATGAAGGAGTCCCTACCAGCTAGGCCACATACATACCGACTTCAGGGCTTGGTCTGTGAGTCCAGTGCAACTTGTCAAGTCAAGATGAATCAGATTCAAGCAATGCTTGGCAATGGACAGAAACGCTCCTTCCGTCAGCTTGGAACATCTGCAAACAAAACCATCAGCCAAATGATAGGAAAGTTTTCTATTGTGCATTAAGTGTAATTTTGCTAAGATAAAAGAAGCTTCAGGGAAAGTCACAACAAAGCCAAAACAGCCATGATATTCTACATTTGAAAAAAAAAGTAGAAAAATCTAGTACAAGGGCAGACCTACATTTCTACGTACAATTTTGAAGGGCTGCTACTCTGTTCCTGCAATAAAAGAAAGGGTAAGGCAGTTCTTCTTTAGTAAAGAGGAAACTTCTTTGAGGCAAGTTTGACATTTTACCGAGAACATTTAGAGGGGCACCATGGTAATGACCTAAATGGCGATTGCCTCCAACACCTCCATGAAGTATCTGGCCTGCATGTTGCACGTACAATGATACTTAGGTTTTTCAGGCAGGCAACACAGGCTTGCATACTTCATGGAGGTTGCAGAAGCATTGCCTTTATGCGGTAAATGCCCTGGTGCCCTTTGAAATGTTCCACTACAACTTGTTATTTTACAAACTGCCTTGCCCTTCATACAAGGGCGAAGTACCAGATTTGAGTACCAGCGTCCCCTCAACACCACACCCCCTCGTAAAAATTCTCTACCTGATTAGAAAGAGTTCACGCAGCACTCCGCAATAAGACAGTGCCCTCGACAGTCCATTATTGGTGATTTTCAGACAGTCAGACAAGTCCAGGAGTCTGACACTGTGATGACGCGAGCCCAGACTGACCAACACCTCGTCGGTCACGTTGGTGTTGTGATTACGCAGTCGGATCTCAAGCCACAGGCAGGAGGCCTGACTCATCCTCTCCCAGTGCTTACACACCAACGCTGCGGTGCAAATCAGTTCACGAACGGTGAGAAATGAGAAGATGTGTGTGACGACCTGAGGGGGTAGGAGGTTAAAGTGATCACATGGCGTGGTAGTATTGCTATTAACGCAGGAACACTGTTTACATTTTTCATCTTCTAAATCCTTTGAAACCCGAGAGGAACTTCCCGGTGGGGTTTTCTGTTCCGATGCAGAGACACTGCCATAAGTTCCTGAAGATGTATCAAATGAAGTGGATGGTTCATCACCTCTGGAACCATTGTTGTCGTCCTGATCTGCAGGATGACCTAGTAACCTTTCTCGCTCTCTCCTCTTCGCTTCACACGATGGAAAAAGATATTTCATGAACTTGTGGCAAAACTTGACATTCTTTCTGGGTCGGTCACTTGCTAGGTTTTCCTGGGAGCTGGAGAGTGAACGTTTCTCAGAGGTCTTCAGGCATGAGCGTTGCTTGAACGGCCACACTTTAGCTTTGCACGTGCTGTCCTTTGAAGAACTTGGAAGCTCTGCCTTCGACTGCGGCAAACTGACCCTAGAGACTGTTGAATCAACTCCTTTTGGTTCTGACGAGATACTACTGGTACCCGGCTGCTGCTTGTCTATATTTTCGGGTACACAGCACCCGGTGTCAGTCTCATCTTGACCTCTCCTTTGGTCAGAGTTTATCAGTAATGTCATCTCGCTCTCTTCATCAGAATCTGTCAACTGTTCATCATCCATCGTAGCTGGTGCTTAAGGCTCACCTCAAACTGCCCGAGTAAACATGAATGAACAATGATTACTACACAAATTAACACTGGATTTGGGTGGGGTGGGGGATAGATTTTGTCGCTTGACGACAGTCAAATTGACCATATTTTTGACCGCATGAGGGCGCTGTCATCAGGGAATGTCTTGCATCACAATAGCAGTTTTAGCTTATTATAATTGCCTGTTTGTAGTTTTCTTGCACCAATGAAGAAATACATACAAAAATAGCGATAAAAAAGTGAAAAAACCCTGTTTGTTTACTTGTTTTTCATCATGTGAAATTTATCCACATACGCCCTCACGTGGTCAAAAATACGGCGAATTGTTTATTTGTTGAAACTGCATGAATGGCCAAAACATCACAGCAGTTTAGTCAGTTTGTGGTTTAATGGCACCCCTGCACTCTCCCGCCACCTTTGTCTTTCCACAAAGTGACCTATATCTAGATACGCAAATTGACCTATATGATACACAAAGCGCTACTGCGCGCACAGTTAAGGCCGTGTGTTCATTTGCGTTTCACGAAGTGACCTAGTACCTGGAACTGGAACTTTGGAAGCGTAAATTAACTATTCACTACCTGCCGTCCCCCCCCTCCCCCGCCCCCCCACTACCCCAAGGAAGTGGAATGAACACCAATTGCAAGGACGTGATTTCGTTTCAGTATTTCCTAGTGTGGCGCAAAGTGAAGTGCCTTCTTGCCGCGCCAGGCAGGAATTAGTTTGAGTGATTGAACCTTATATAACTTATAAGAAGTTCTGAATAGAGCTTGACTTGAGTCCTTGACGCTGGCACTGGTGGTGTAGAGATGGGTTTCAGTTCACGACACAAGTTCAGTTTTGGACTTAACAATTCTCTTAATTATTCTGAAATTGCTTACCTTTTGTAATTTGTTTATAATAATCATTTAACGTCCACACTAATAATATTAATTATAAAATGTACATAATGTACAGCTCACCCTGAGCTTCAGTGGGCTTGAGTATTGAGTAATTATTTGAAGGAATGGTACTCACCCTTCATGCCCTTTGCCGAGGCCGGATAGACTGCACAAGAGGGAAAGTACCAAACGTTAGTTGCGTCAACGACCGTCATTTAGCGTTTTAAAATCGATGGATTGTCCGCCCTTTATGGCCGTGTCAGATTTGGCAGGGCTATGGCTATAGGGGGATCGGCTACAGCTACGGCTGAATCGCCGTGTTCTAATAATAGGGCGTCCATAGCAACAGTCGAAGCCGTAGCCGTGACCGCAGATACGGCTTAAAGACTGTGTGTAAGTTGACCACGAGTACGAAAGTAATTTGTTATTACGAATCAATAATCCCTTTTTTTTTTATTACAAGTAAGTATTCCATTATAACAAATTAATTCATTCATTTTTACGAATTATGAATTTGTTACTTCCTCCATGATCCGTAATGAATAATTCATTTCAACAAAATAGATAATTCGTTTTTACGAATGAGTAATTCATTATTGCGAATTAGTGATCCGTTATAACGAATTAAGTAATTTGTTCTAACGAGCCGACTTAATTTGGCTTACCTCCATGGTGCAACAACTGTAGCCTACGGCCCAGTCTAACTTGATGACTTAAGCAAAAAGTTATATAATTCAACATTGTTGCAATCAACGGCCACTGAGCTACAGCTGACTCTCTTGGACACGGCCGTACAGTCGCACACAAGGACGTAGGCTTTCATTGCTAATTGGTTTTTAACGAATTTCTCAATTTGTTATAACGGATTATTAATTAGGTTCATAACAATTGAATTACTTAATTCGTTATAACGGATTATTAATTCATAATAATGAATTACTTAGTTTGAAAATACGAATTACTTAATTCGTTATATAATTCGTTATAACGAATAATTAATTCGTTTCAACGAATAATTAATTCGTAATAACGAATTACTTTCTGATATTTTAAAACTTCAGTGTTGGCAGATAACGTTGGGCAATCTCGGGCGGTCTGAACATGATCGACGGTCTTAAACGGTTTTTGACTAAAATTTGAAATGCTGCACAATAACATGTTTTGGTGTCTTGTGTGCCGGCCCAATTTGGTACACATCATAACAATTTCTTCTTGTCGATTGAGGGCGGAATCATCTCTTATGGCGACGGAACGCTGAAAAAGTATTTTGACTTTGACAGACAAAAACGGTAAATTAAACTGTCTTTTATTCCCCAATAAACGATTTTGGCATATTTTGCACTACCGCAGCTTTTAAGGTGCTTAATGTTCTTGTTGTTTGTTATATTATTAGGCTGTATCACATTAACTGCTTTAAACTGAAGTTCAGTTTGTCGCAGTCCACGACTACTGACTAGCCCTGATTTAAACATCATCGTGCAACAAAAACAAAAACTCCAAAACAAACCGTACGATTACAGATAGTCGTAACCGGTCACTTCGGCACCTTGCAAAGTCGGTACCCATAAACTCGGCACATGCACAAATACAAATTCGACACCC
Source organism: Pisaster brevispinus (assembly GCA_023634235.1). NCBI lineage: Eukaryota > Metazoa > Echinodermata > Asteroidea > Forcipulatida > Asteriidae > Pisaster > Pisaster brevispinus. The sequence goes on from JAMKCF010000006.1 coordinate 4,253,629, forward strand.
GATCGAAAACGGCCGGCTTACCGCTGCGTGGCGCATGTAAACATGATCTGATGATGGAGGCCAAATTTCATTGACGATTCATTGATTCATGGATTGATAAAAAGTTATATCTGTAGAAACATAATTGCTACATTCAAGATCTGGGCAAAGCCAAAGGACACCGGAAGGACTATGGGCTTAGCGTTCGCAAATGCCCCTCCATGATGCTACCCTCTTTTCACGTGACATTCCACGTTTGCACCATCGTGACCATTTGTAAATCAAAATATAGAGAAAGGATTGAAACATCCCTCAATCATCTACGTGTACATGTACGTTACTTTAATTAACCACTTGACCCTTCCTGTCGCACTGAGTCCTACATATCATCAAGCCCAAGGGATCAGGCCTTGTATTTGTACTTGGGTTAGTCATACCTTTGTTTACTCAACACCGACCAGCTTATAACTGGGTTCCTTTGCCTCATAATCAGTGAGATGCAGAATCAAAACAACAACGCTGCAATGATGATGCGACCGTCAGGTAGCCGTAGTGGGACACCCAACTCTATGACTGTACTGGAACAGGGTCGCAGTAGCCCAACGAGGTAGGTCACTGGAGTTGTTAGAGAATAGGCTTACAAAACAGTAAAATGAAAAAAATGCAACATAAAGCTTGGTTCATACTTCATGCGAAAGCCAATGCGAAGCTAATTACCAGGGATGTGGTTTCTCAATTTTTTTCCGGAAATCAGTTTTTTACCCCCCCCCAAAAAAAAAAAAAAAACACCACACCAAAAAACAACAAACAAACAATAATAATTATAATAATAATAATGAAAAATAAAAATAAATAAATAAATAAATACAAAATAAATGAATAAAACATAAATAAAACATAAATAAATAAATAAATAAATAAATGTTTGATTGATTGATTGTTTTTTAAAATTAAGACCATAAAAAAAATGAAGATAAAACTAAATACAATGGCCCAGAGTGCAGATCTGGGCTTTTACAACAAAAGATAAATGTATGTAAGTAGGCTTTAAGTTTTCGCCCTCGCTCACAGTTCAGGTTTTTTTTCAACAGCCTCTGCCTATCACATCCCTGAATTACGTGACGCTAATAATAATCTTGCATTTTTCATTTTTCACTGTTTTTGAATTGTGACGCAGGGAAATTCGTTTCGCTTTCCCAAAAATGTTTCCCTTGACAAGATTTTTGTGAACATTAGAAACTTGCCTGGTGTAAATGCTGCCAACCAGTGTCTTTAATAACATTCCTCGTTTACAATTGAAAGCAATGTACTTTTTAAATATAGATTTGTAATCAGATAGGTATTATTGACAATTGTCCATTTCAGATTCTGCCATAAGTATTCAAATTTTAACTTGTGTAAAATTTTGCTTGGTTTTCACAGACCGTCCTCTGGTAAACGCCCAGCAAGACCAGTACGTATGATTTGCCTTTTTAACCACAACAAGTTTGGTATTATGTTTTATTTTGGTATTTCTTCATGTGTCAGAATTTGTTGTGTTAATATTATTGCCGGCAAAATTGTTGTTGAAAGTGTTTCGTTAGTCACCCTGATTTATGTTTTGGGGAGCATGTGTAATTTAGATAATGTAAATTTCGCAGAATTTATAATCAGAAGTTGTTAAAACTCAGACAGTGTGATCTGCATAAAATATAAGACTTATTGTTTCCTTCCATTGAGCTGTGTACAAATCATGCCTACAGGAAGTCCAGGCTCTGTGGCTCTTTTCTAAACATGTGATGGTCACATGGTCCACTGTCAAAAGACTACATGAATTTCCCCTGGCGGGACAATACAGTTTTTATTGATCTATCTACTTTATTCCAAGTAAGCACCAAATATTTCATACTTACGATGGTCTCCGCTTTCATTCCCTGTTTTCCCCTTCTGCAGTCCCCAATCAAAAGAGGGGGTAGTTCCTTGGAGATTCTTCCTGCCGATGAAGGTAAGTAATCAAAAATATTTTTTCATGGACTCAGGAATTTATGTATGACTAATGAACAATATTGGACAATTTCCAGTCATTTTTTACATTTAGTATTTCAACTGTTTTTGCAATTATGTCACATGGCAGACTTGACACTTCCAAAATTAATATTGGGTTGACCAAAGACACATTAACTAGAACAGGATTTGAACCTGCGACCTCTGGATTAACGTGCCAGCGCTCTACCAACTGAGCTATCAAGTCCTGATCTTGGAGGCCTCCCTATTTGGTCACTGTGGAGATAGCTCTGTTGGTAGAGCGCCATTTATTTATTCCTCATTGTTTTATTTAATTTAACCCTTTTTTTTTTTGCTTTCTGTCTTTAAGTAAATCTTTTTCATTTCACAGTAATTGCTGTAGTTACTTACATATCTTCTTGTTGGGTTTCTATTTCCATTTTGGAAGTGATTGTATTTGCCGTAACATGTGTTTTATCTTTTGACTTAATTACTTATTTTACTTTAGGTGTATTTTTCACATTTTAAGATGTTTTTAAGCAACACAGCCGCTTGAAAAACAACTTCGGTTGAATGGGCTACACTGTATATAAACACAAAATTGAATAAATAAATAAATAAATCAGGGGTTCACAATAACCTCTGGGAAAAGGGAGATTTTAAGCATGAACTCCAGCACCCATTCTCCCTCTTTGTATGGGCAAAATGAAGCAAAGCACAGAAAGTCCATACCTGTGCATGCAATGGAATGTCCAGGCATAATAATACATTACTCGGCTTTTACTACATACCCCAAAACATATACTATTTTCCGGGTTTATACAATTTAGCGTGTTAAATCTGCTTCCATTTTTCATTTGAGTGCTCAAAAAAAGTTGTCTTCCTACGTTTACTGTTAAAAAGCAACCACATTTGAAAACCAGTTGCAAGCTTGTGCATATATTTTGGAACATAATGTGCCTGCTTAGCAAGACACATTTATTTTTGAAAATTATTACAGAAGACAGCAATAGATCGGTAAGCAGATTAAACACTAACGGTCTCAATGATGAGGGCTCCCGGCAAACCCAGAGCGCTGGATCTCACAGTCGTCTCAGCTTCCATGATGAGCATCAAGGAGGGCAGCATGAGGCGGCAGGGAACAGCAAGAGGGGATACGGGGAGATGAAGAGGAGCTGTAGCGCCGATATGGACAGGATGACGCCAGACTCTCCAAGGAAACAGGTTTATCTTCCGACAGTCAAGAGGAACTTTGAGCAGTGAGTGTGGGTTCGGTTCTTGAGGCTCAGGAGAAGACCTTCGTGAGGGTGAAAGTCCGGTACCTCAGAACAATGTCCAGGAGATATGGGGAAGATTTGCCTTGAGATGAAATTCGTTATAGTTACATCAGTGGTTTGTTTTGTTTTTGTTACTTTTTGCTCGGTACAATGTTGGTCTGAGATTTCTCACTCTTTTATTTACAGGCATGGCATGCCAAAGAACGAGGAGCTAGCTAAGGCTGTCCAGAACCATTCCGTCCTACAAAACGGTTCCTTCATTCCACCGTCCACCATCCGCACAAGTACAGATTCACCGCACAGGAAGCAGCAAGGTCAAAGGTTAAACAAACAGGAAACTGATGCAGAAAATTCAAATGAGGACTTAAAAAGCTCTGATGGTATCGATGACAGGCTGGAACGGTTGACAGTAAAAGAGGCCGAGGGTCAGAGGGCAGATGCCAAAGTTCAAGGGGAACCTGCCCAAGAAGCAGTAGAGATAGATTCGTATTATGTTAGTCACAGCAGTTCTAACAATGCTACAGGTACCTTGATCTTTGTTCATGAAGATAACATTTTCAATAAGATAGAGATCAACTGTTTGGAAAGTGCAAATTTCTGATGGAACTTTACAAAAAATATTTCGCCAAAAACAGAAAAATATTTTTTCAGAATCATTTATGAAGATGTGATACATTCTTGCAAAATCAGCAACTCTGATCGGAGACCAAATAGTAGTTGGTAGATTTAAAATGGGTAACTGCGCCTGTTTTTTGGTGGTAGTTGTACATTGTGAGCTTTTGATATATGCTGGTCCAAAACACCTTCACAGTGAGGTCTTGATTTGTCAAGAATGACTCAGGCAGCCATGAAACGCATTGAGGAAGGCAATAATTCTTATGGTTTATATTTTGTGTTAATGTAAAAAGAAAAAAAATGTAGAATGTTTTTCAGTTTAGAATGATTTCTCAAGAACAAACATATGCAAAAACTCTTTAGAGAATTAATTAATGTTCTTAAATTATCATAATCATAGCCCAAATAAGATTTCCTGAGGCTTCTGTCATGCAAATTTAAAGCTTTTTAAAAAATATTTCATCAGCAGCAGGAACACATTCTTCAGCAGGAGACGATGACTCTTATTACGTCACTCATGGTCAAGCGTCATCGTCAGCAGCAACTGGTAAGTTGAACTGTAATTCGACGATCATCGAGAAGCCAACAATTCAAAGTTGATATTTTGTGTATATGAAAAAAATAACAATAATAAATTAAATTTTAAAATCACATTTTTCTTCAGAATGTTTTTTAGTTTCACCTTATTTCAAAAGAGCACACCTCATGTGCAGAACTCTTTGTAGAATCAATGAGTGCTAATAAACGATTTGTTGCAAGACCATCAACAAGACAATGTGTTCTGAGGCTTCTGCCGTTCAAATTTAAAGCTTTTTGATATATTTTTAAAATATTTCATCAGCAGCAGTTACACATTCTTCAACAGGAGACGATGACTCTTATTATATCACTCATGGTCAAGCGTCGTCAGCAGCAACTGGTAAGTTTTCTCAAATCATGATTTTCCGAGAACATAATATAAATCTCATGAAAAAAATTAAAAACATAGTGTGCAGATTGTTTTATATGTTAGCCTACCAGCTACCAGTGTATGTCCACAGCTCTCGTGTTTTATGTGATTTAGTTGCATTGATGTTTAGACTGGTATGCTGTAAATTACTTTGGCCCAATTTCACAGGGGCTGGTTACCACTGAATTCTGTAGCATGTAAAAGCAGAATTCCGCAGTAAACAGCGCCAGTAAATGACCCTGCACTTGCATTAACTTGCAGCCAAACTTTTTAACCTGAGTAGAACTAACAGGCAGACTTCACCAGACTTCCATTTCGTGAAGACTGTGTACACGTATTTGACAGACGGAAGCAAAATAATAGAAGATGTTTATGTGACACAACTCTGTTCAAGTTGTCACATTTGTTTTGTTTTTTTATTTTCCATTAGTCGTAGAAAACCCCAGTGTGGACGACAGTGTTGATGATCCGGCAGAACCAGAAGTAAAACCTGCAGCTCATGCGACCTCAACGAGTGATGTCGCTGAGACGGGTCAAGATGGTGATGATGGAGATGAAGATGGAGGCAGTGATGATGATGATGATGAGGAGGAGGAGGAGGAGGAGGATGTGAAAGCTCCATTTGAACTTCTTGGAGAGGTAAGATCTACCCAGACACCTTGTATAACCTACAGGTGGTTATCTTACTTTGTGCATTTTAACATCCCACGTCTCGGCATGCAGCTTTTCAGCCGATCAGGGCCCAATGTCATGGCTCTGCTTACCGCCGATTTTCTGCGCTTGGGATCATCATTCTCCGCTTACTGTGCAAGCGCCGAAGTTTTGCGCTAGCTGTGCAAGCGAAGAATGCCAAGTAATGTGGAGTACGCATGCGCACAAGCAAAAGTTCTCTGCTAACCCGTGAAATACACTTGATGTAAGCACAGAATTCCCTACTTCCGTAAGCCGATTCTTTACATAGGGTAACAACAGAGCCATGAAATTGGGCCCAGCTGATTTCCTCGTTTTGGGGTTTCTCAGCTGAAAATTGAAAACACTGTACAAAGTCTTGCTGTACAAAGTCTCTCTTTTGACAAACTGTAGAACAATGTGTAATTTTTCCCCTTTTTATTCTTCATATTTTAATTCCTTTTCTGTAGTTTTTATGTGTGCTAAGATAACAACATTTTTTAGTGAATGTGTAATGTTTTTCTCTGTAGCCTTTTTTGTCCTTTTATATTAATTGCATTTTTATGTAAGCTGGGATCCATGGGAGATCAGTGAGTTTTTTGTACTCAATAGATCACCCAGAATAACTAAGAGATAAATGAGTAAAGTAAATGAGGGGAATTGTTTAAGCCTTTGTTCCAGTTGTGGTACTGGTTGTGGCTGGGGCTTCTTCAGCTTCTTCAACAGACTTGTCAATAACTTTCTCAGTTCACTCCCACCATCCTCGTTGAAATTGTATGTAATTTTGTGTGCGTTTTTGAATTTTAAATGTGGTTTTTCATATCCTCCTAGATGAGTGTGCTTCTTACTGTGCAATATTTTGTACGTGCTTTGTGTGTTTCTTGATTTCCTAAATGCCTCTTTGTTGGATTCATTCTTCATTTCTAAACTGTTTATTAAAAAAAACCTATTTGTATTCATTTTATTTTTAAAGTAAACTGTTTTGTAATTCAAAATATAAATGTGTGCTTTCAGTATTTGGCTTCCAAATGGCTCAAGAAGACTTCACTGAACACAACGCAAAAATTCTTGTTTGGGAAAGATCCAAAACAGCTCATACATTCGTACCTTCACTGTACAAATATTGAACCATGTTTTGTTGCCATGTTATGTGCAGTTTTTGGAGGCAGTCATGGAGGAAGACTACGAGAATGCGGAGAAGCTTTGTAAGATGGGTAAGTAGAATTGAAAAAAATAGTCTGTTTTTTGTGGGCTTTTTTGTTACCTTTTTAAAAGGATTTATGATACAATGATATTGTGAAATGTACTAAAGTGCTAATTTTCCTACATGTACATAATTTTGTGCTCTTAAAATTAATTTGGATTGCTTTTGATATTTTCAGGATTATTTGTTCGTTGTTTTTGTGAACTGCTTTTTAATTTTGGATGTCTCAAATTTGGTGTTTATTTAATTGATTTTTATATCTTTGTTCTTCATAACCACTGTTTAATAACTTTCAAGTTTTATGTTATGTTCTATTCTATGTTATATGCTATTTATTCTAAAATTGTATGGTAGTGCTCTGGTTATTCTTATGCTCTGTAGTAAGCCTAGATGCAGTGTACATTGGTCCAGTGTTTAGGATTTTTAGCGTTTTATATTTTGCAGGTGACCAATACTAACCCATTACCCCACACACATGTAGTCCAAAAACGTCCCAAGCACCTTGTTCCAACATGCTGGTGCCCATGGCCTCAGTGTTTAATTGTCCCATTCAGCCAACAGTGCCCAATTTCACAACACTGCTTACCACATAATTCTGCACTTACACTGCCCTGTAATGTATATGATTCCATGGGCTAGAAGTGCACAATTTCGCGGTAAGCAGAGCCATGAAATTGAACCCAGGCCATCCAAAAGATCCTGTCTTAAGTTTGCAATTTGCCATACTCCCCATGCAAAACTTACATAGCCGACTATTTCTTTCATCAAACTAAGTTACCGTTTTAAAATTTTTCCCTGGTATTTTTTTCCAGACATATGATACAAAATTTACAATACTATCTTTACACTGATTACTGATACTCTTTTTCACAAATTTCCTTCACAGTTCTGATGTATGAACCTGAGAATGCCGAGGCCAAACAATTCCAACCATTGATTGAAGAAATGCTCAAAAGAGGTAAACAATTAATACTGTAGATTGCTTGAAGCTAAAGACATTAAAGCGAACATTTAAGTCTCTGCTGTTAGGCAATCTATTTATTTTCTACGCAAAGTCAAAAGTCATAAAAAAATAATAAGTTAAAAAATATATTAAGTGTGTACTAATTTGAGTAACAGCAAATTTTGACCGGTTTTCTTTTTTCAAAATTTGTGTCATTTAGAACGAGAAGCTCAATTATGGGGGAGCGGCAGCGAGGATGATGAAGATGATTCCGATGAAGAGGATTCTGATGAGGATGATTCAGATGATGACGATGATTCAGACGACGACGACGACGACGATGATAGGTGAGTATTTTCAAGCGCGATTTACACTGCAGTGTATGATTTGGTTCAACAAAACTACCCACAGTTCAACCCTTTCAACCTCAATGACCAGTGTAGTATCCTGCCTGCCAGGTAATACCCTGGCATGTACAAGGTCATCCTATTGGGGTGTCGTGGCCGAGCGGATAAGAGCATCGGACTCAAGTTCTGGTGGTTAAGTCATCGGGATGTGGGTTCGAATCCCGGTCGTGACACTTGTGTCCTCGAGCAAGACACTTAACCATAATTGCTTCTCTCCACCCAGGGGTAAAATGGGTACCTGTGAGGGCAGAGATGGTTTATGTGAATGATTAGCTTGGAGCACGGTAAACTCGCAGGCTGTATACTCCCCAGGGAGCTGAGACGGTTTAAGGAATGAAATATATGGCCCAGTGACCAAGGGTAATAATGTCAGAAGCACTTTGATACGGCATTCGGGCTGTGATAAAGCGCTATATAAGAATCGATTATCATTATTATTATTATTATTATTTGTAATCAATGTGACACAGTCTCTACAAACCTTTGATATTCGCAAACTGAAGAAGAACTTTCTGTAGTAATTTATTTGTGAAATTTTATGTGATGTTAATTGTGTATTTAAAATGAAAAGTTTTGTGAACTGTATTTTTGTGCTTGTCAGCTGCTGCATTGCAGTATTTTTTTTTAATAAACCGTAATATAGTTAGGGGCCATTCATAACAATAAATGTTTACAAATTGCAATTCATAAAAATATATGTTTACAAATTGCTATTTTTTTATTTTTTTTTGTTTTTTGACCCACCCACCAACTTTGGATTTCTTAATACATGTAATATTAGCGGACTTTTTAATTTATACAACAAGGAGCAAAGTAATGCCTTTAAAGGCAGCAGATTCTCTAGATCAATGTTCTCCTTGCTCAGGAGTTTTCAATGGCTTTTCCTGGCTGCAACTTTGTAGTTGAAACAGAAGAGGCAGTCTTTGCAATATCCACATCAGGCGTGGACGTCAGCCATCGAAACAAGGTTGACTGTTATCAATGGACAGCACAGACGTAACAGACATTACAGACGATCTGGCTTAAGCTTTATTTATTTTTTTTTCAATTATTTTCATTGTAAACTTAATTTCAATTTTAATTTATTTCTTTTGACCCATCCACAGCTAATAACAGTAATTTTTATTTTCAGTTCGTCCAGTGAAGAAAGTGACTCCGCCGAAAATGCAGAAGAGGAGAAATAAAGCAGTAAGCGAGCATCTGATGTCTTTGTTCAGTGGATCTAGTCACATAAACAATGGAACCAGTAAGATGTATTATTTTTTATTTACGTTTCATCGATGTAGCTTCTCATATTCCATGCTTTTTAAGTCCGACAAAAAAATACCCCGGTTCTTTGGACGAGACTCATAGCCAAGGCTTTGTAGAATGGATGACTTTAATAGTTAAACCACCCAGACTTGCTGAGCGTCGAAATGCCATCTGAAATATCTCAAAAAAAATATATATACATATGTACATAAACAAATTAATACAATTATTTTATAACACAGCTCGTGCTGAAGTTTGTCTCGAACCCTGTAAATAAATAAGCAATCTGCTGCCCTCTATGGGTGAAGTATTCATAAACTATGACACACCCCTATCAGAGTGAGAACAATGTTACAATGTTTGCAGTCATTTGGGAACAAGTCTCTCTGAGTTATAATACACGATACTCTGTAAACATTGGAAACCTAATTTGCATATTGTTTATGTGCCTGTGTTACATAAACACTGGTAAAAGTGTCACCAGCTTCATCATTTTTTAAACTGGTAAGAAGCCAGATTTTAAGCCGAGTTGATTGAATTCAACCTGTATGAGTGACTTCAGTCATGAAGTTAGATCCCACCTCTGCAACCGATAATCTGGGGAATTATATTTTCAAGTTTTGTTGGCTTTCGTAGCTCACAACATTTTGTGTATTTATTCAAGACTTATTTTTACATGGTTTAATTGGTAAACATGCAGTTTGTGATAGTTGCATGATGGTGTCATAGAGTTGTAAACCTGGAACACCGAAGAGCGCAATATAGAGTGGAGCGTGAAGATTAGTGTAGCCAATGTCCTGCAGGATATGGTGCAAGATTGATTGATTGATTGATTGATATGGTTGTGGACTTCAATTGCCTGTTGCATGTTGCATTCCTAGTTTTGGTAAAATTGTGGTGGCAATTGAACTCCAAGTTTCAAGACGGCTCATCCACAGCTCGTTCACAGCTCGTTCACGTTCCCTGATATTCGACCCTGAAGTAGTCTTTTATAATTTGTGAAAGAATCACTTTCCAATCTCTTTATTTGTAAGCATTATTGGAAAGTCAACAACATTTTGAAAAAGAGTCCCTTGTCGAGACTTGGTTTAGTCACTTACCAGGGCCCCAACAGAAAAGATTGCTTAACAATTTTACTGCTAAGCAGAAATGAGCAGGAAACCAGTCACAAAGTATTTGTGTCATGGTAGTATGGCTGGTAACCATATTCCGTTAAGCACATTTTGTTGTGCTTAGCTACTTTTTTTGCTCTATGAAATTCGGCCCTGGTGTTCAAACAGTTGCCTAGTCGGAAAAGAACAATTACTGTTAAGGCGTGCTTGTGACTTTCAGAGTAGGGACATTTGGGTTCAGGCCAGGCAGCAGAAATATAAAGTTGATTGTTTTCTTATTACCGTTCCAGCATTGTTAACTATTGGCTTATTTACCATCTTGATCAAGTATTTACCGATGGTTGGAACGGGACATCACTAGATTAAAATAGTTAATTTCTTGAAAAAGTTGTACACGTTTTACAATTTATAATCCGTCCGTTTTTATTTAATACATTCATTGTGCTGTGAAAATGACAATATTAAACAATACAGCTTCATATATGAGTAAACAACATGACTTTTTGTAAATCTTTATGAAAAAAGAACTAGGTTCAAGTTTGTATATTTGCTATAAAAATTCTTGTCCAAAATCCTAGGTATGTATGAAATGTACATGTGTTGATGAATATGAAAATTATTTAATAATCTTTCAGTTTGCTTAACATTTTATTTTATCAAATGTAATTAAAGGCTCATACATTTTGAGTTAAAAAGAGATATTGTTGAATCTGTTTGTCATTGCCAAGAACCTTGCAATTTACACATGTACATCTAAACTGCCCTCTAACCATTGATCGCTTCGGCGTAATGTGCGCAGTTCTTGATTTGCATAAGTTTGGTCAACAAGTGACATCAAAGGTCACATAATTCAAGGGTGATCTGACCCGTGACATCACGCCTTATCAACATTCAGGCAAAACATGATGCAGGCACAAATCGCTCAGCAGAAACTTACTGTTTTGGTTTCGCTGTGACGTCAGAGGGCACATCCTCTATCCTGTTCGTAAGTGTAATGTGGTTTCCACTAAAAGCCACGCCCACTTCACACAAACTGGCTCCCACTGATTACCAGAAGCCCAAAGGAGTTGCATTGAGCTAATTTCTCTTGGATGATTTAGGCAAGAACAGTCCAATAATTGGACTTGGTTTTTACATAATGCTCACTCCGCAAAGACTAAGGTCTCCTCAGAAATAAAAGTCTCTGCCATATGAAATGCTTTTGAGCTGTGAAGTGGGTGGTTTTGGGCAACATTCCACACAAACGTATGGCAGTTCTGGAGCCATTTGGGAAAACCTGCTTTGCCATGCAGCAGATGTGCACTTGTGTGACGCAATGACTCCCAAACAGTGTGTGATGTTCATTTGTCCGAACCTTTCTTTGCACACAGCGAACAGGTCTGGGCCCAATTTCATAAAGCTGTCAAGCACACAATTTTGCTAAGCACACTAAAAGTTTGCTTACCATAATAATGTTACCAGCCAAACTACCACGTCGCGTGTACAATTTGTGACTGGTATCCTGCTCATTTCTGCTTAGCAGGAAATTGTTAAGCATTATTTTCTGCTTAAGCAGCTCTATGAAATTGGGCCCTGGGCCCAATTTCATAAAGCTGTTAAGCAGAATATTCTGCTTAGCAAATTTCTTTACTTAGATAAGAAATGAGCAGGGTACCAGTGCTAACAATGTAAACTTTATAGAATGTTGGCTGGTAACCTGATTCTGCTAAGTAAGATTTTCCTGTGCTTAGCAAGTTTTTGTGCTTACAGGAAATTGGGCCCTGGATGAATTATGGATTTGCGACAAAGGGTCTTTGGCTGTGTATGTCTATATTGTTCCCCACCAAGCACCCGCAAGTTAGTGCTGTAGTGAGGCTGATTGGAAACTGAGTATATTGCTCATGATTACCTGATACTGTGTAAGTGCATAGTCTAATGCATATTAACATCATATACTTAATATAGCCCCCATGTTAAGTCAATCTTCAATCTTTATATCACACTTGATGACTGTGCACTTGGTGTGGTTTAAACAATGTTACTGAATCATGCGGCTCAGTGCATGTGATGGAGGTGTGGTTATGCGCACATGGCAAGTGTCAATTATAGAGACATCAACATGAAAAATCAGACCCCCCAAAAAACGAATAACTTATAAAAAAGTTTTATATTTTCTTTCGTTGTCCTGTGCTGACTTCATGAGTAAACCTTACAACGCCAAGTCTAGACTTCTTCCATGCATTAATGGGGGACTTTAAGGGACACTGGGTGGCACCAGACTTACCAGTAAATGACACTTGGGTGTTTGAAATTTCAACAATATTGTGCGTCAGTATAACTGTCTCAGATGTACACATGCAATGGCGCCAATATTTAATATTTCTCAGGCGTGATGGTCTTCCTATTTGTATCTGATTTCCAACTTTTTGCCTTCAGAAGTAAGATTCTTATTAAATAACTTGAAAAAGTTTACTGAACCAATTTACCGGAGGTCGTCACCCATGATCAAATTTGTTGCGCCATTTTGAGAGCCAGATATACCCTGTGTGTTACCGTGCAATACATGCATTTTAGGCGAGGTGTGGTGTTTACACGTACACTAAAGCTTTACATGCATTTTACTCCCCAAATTGTAGAACAGAAGCAGACAGTAGCCCTGCCTGTGACATCAGAGCACGAGGTCATGTAGGTCGGTCCTTGTTCTCAAGAAAATGTTCTTAAATTTTCTTGCCAAGGGTCAAAAATATATCAAGCCTGATTCTTGTGCAGAGCCTTTCTTGGTACGAGATGAATGTTACATTCGCACCGATGTGGTAAGGCTGCTTGATTTCATAGCGTCTTGATCGCCCGCATCAAAGCTGTCTTGAGGTGGTGCTCCTGTTTGACGGGACCGTGAAGGCAGAAGTAAAGACCTGTGGCCATCTCGGCCTTCATGGTTGCGCTGAAACCAAAGTCCAACACTGCGCCTGGAACCTGGAATTGGTATACACACACTTTGAGCACAACACTTTTTAATTTTACGTAACACCCAGAAAGCACTGGGTATACAGGGCTCATCGCGCCTCTGTGTAAGGATAAAAACCAAAATCATGTATTACAAAATATTTTGTAAAAATAGTAAGCAGTTTGAAAAATAGTTTAACTTCAAGCGTGATTTTCTCTAAACACTGAATGTTGGCTGTGTAGCCCCATACATCTGTTCGTGGTGTGACTGACGTTTTGACAGATACTCTGGTTGTTCATTGCGTAGTTTTTTTTTTAAAGTTACTTTTCATATTGGGAACATCAACATATTGGGCACCATTTAAGTAAAATTGTACTCAAACATGCAATCCAGAAAGCCCTGTGAGAATTTTGATTGGGCCTCATAAATAAAAAATGTTGCTTTCGAGGGAATCTACTATTGAAGCAAACTTGCTTTCTTGGCAGACTTGTTTTTTAACAGTCACACCGAGGTCATAATCCAAAGGTCAAACCTGCTCCAGTACTTATCTCTTGTAATGAAGTCACAAAAGTTGTTGCTATTGGTTCATTCATTCATCACAGTACCAATACCTACCAATAGTAAGCAGCGATGGTATGGTTGACTGTTGATTGTGCCGCATCACTTTGTAAACCCTCGTAAGGTGGGATATAAATTCAAGTTAAGCTCTGCATACCTGTCGTAAAACTAATGCGCACTTTGAGATTCCCATCGGGTGTGGTAAAGCGCTAATAAGACCTGCTTATTATAACTCTTCTACTCGATCTCCCTTGTAGTTTATAACTTGAGGTTTTTTATAAATCTACTTATGCTTATTCTATTTTTAAATAAGTATAGGCGCTTTTTCCACTTACAAGTTTCAGTTGAGACAACGTAGAGTTCATTTCTGACATGATGGCTCCGGTTTTGTCTCGAAGCACAAAGGGCTGCCATTCTTTCTCCAACATTAATGACGTAAATGTCTTCACGTCCGACAGCTTTTCATTGACGTGAAATGTTCCTGTGTGTGCAAATCAAAGTCAAAGTTTAACCTTTTTCTCCGGAGTCATTTAATATGGTCCTTCCTCACCCTAACAAAATCTGAAACCACATGGAAACTCAACACCCAAACTATTGGGATATGATTATGGTGGTAGGCCTGATCAAATGTAAAGCATAATCAGTTTACTAGTGAAGTCCTCAGTCCAACATCATTTAGTAACTCTACCTCCTAACTGTTTGACTTTGATATTATGGTGGCATGCCTGATCCTATGTAAAGCATGATCAGTTTACTGGTGCAGTCCTCAGTCCAACACCATTCAGTAACTCAACACCCAAACTGTTGGACTCTGATTATGGTGGTATGCCTGATCCCATGTAAAGCATAATCAGTTTACTGGTGCAGTCCTCAGTCCAACACCATTCAGTAACTCTACTACACCCAAACTGTTGGACCCATCACCCAAACTGCAGTCCTCAGTCCATCAGAATCAAACCAAACACTCTGAACGGCTTGGGGTGCTTAGCTTTTAGGTATTTTGTGATAAATACAAAGCACAAAACTCATGGCAAACCATATTTATGCATTATAGAAATTAAGAATGTTAAATATAAAGGAACTGCGTAGAAGTCAAGAATGTCCAATGAAGACGTCCTCATTTGACTCCTTCCATAAAAAAAACCCACTAGCCACTAGACTCCCAAGACTCCCAACAGTTGTAAAACATTTGAAGTATCGTTAGACTAGTTACTTCATATTATCTACACCTTGCAAATCTTCTACCACTATCACTTAATATATTTAGACATTAATGTTAGTTTCCCAAGACAAACTTAAGATAGTTTGTTGAGATTATACCTCTCAAAGAAACTGGTTAATGGCCTCGCGTTTCGACTGAAGCAGAGTCTTTCTTAGAGTCTTTGAGAAAGACTGCTTGTGCTAAACATCAGGCCATTAAAAAAATAATAATAATTTGGAGGGGCATTTCATACACCATGGGTCATTTTGGTTGGTAAGCAGTTTGCAACAGCTAATTCTAATTCCTTAATAAGATAATACCTTGTAACAGTATTCCATCCGGAAATCGTATCCGGATAATAGCATAGTTATATCGTCTTACAGCATCTGGATTCTCAGGATCATCTTGTGATCTGTAAAGAGCAAAGAGATTAAACATTGTAGATTTTTACGAAAAGCTCTTAGATTTCCATCACCACACTGGTTTGGACTCAATGGGTAACTTTTGGGACACTAGGTGGCAGCAGACTTACTAATGTTCTGGCAAGCATGTGCATGCTCAGAACTATGCAAATGGAAATAACATGGTCTCCGATCTGCTGCCACCAAACATCTCAAAGAGTTCATTGAGGTTCTTCTGTCTTGGTCCAAGTTTGGTTGCTGGTTTTATTCTAAAGACTGGCTCCAAGATCAAGTTCAGTTTTTGTGATGTACTCATTTTCTGATAGATAGAGTCCCCATGAGAGTGGAAAGAAAGTTACAAGTTTCTAACCTTGCATTGAAATAATATGGTAAAATGCCACTATGTTTAGTACTCTTTCAGAGTCAAATTTGAAATGTGTCATACTTGGATGTCAACAACAAATTGGTCCTACACTAGGAGGAATTTTTTCAATGCCTTTTTGAACATGGGAAGTCAGGAATGGGCCAAAAAGTTCCCCTACAAAAATGTACAGGCACATATATTTGAAATGTCGCATCATTGGATGTTTTTGGATGCTGACAAATTTCACTCTGAAAAAAGAGTATCACATAAAATGGCGTTTGAAGACTCTATCTATTAGAAAGTGAGTACATCACAAGATTAAACTTGACCTTGGATCCCCTCCTTAAGAATATCTAGAGGCAAAGGAAGATTGCTATCAAATATACTTTAATAAGTAAATAAAAAGCTTGCTTCTTTTGGAAAACTCCTTTTGATATAGAACTTGTTTCTGTTTTTTTAAAGAACACAAGTTCTTTATTCGAGAGCAAACTCCTTAAGAATATCTATAGGCAAAGGAAGGTTGCTATCAAATATCCTTCAATCAGTAAATAAAAAGCTTGCTTCTTTTGGAAACCTCTTTTTGATATAGAACTTGTTTCTGTTTTAAGAACACAAGTTATTAAAGAACACAAATTATTAAAGAACACAAGTTATTAAAGAACAGAAGTTATTAAAGAACACAAGTTATTAGAGAGCAAACGTTGAACACGACAACATTTTGAACTAATTTTTACCCTGATGGAAAATCATAAAAATCTTCGGAGAAGTGGAACTCATCTGCCTTGGTGGTCGGGTAGTAAACCCTGACATCTTGATGTAGGGTAGCCTTGGCAGGTTGAGTATTGAGTAATACTTGACGAGCTGATTTAATCTGAGTAGTGTCCGAGGCACGCTCAGCACTCATTACTAGGAAGGGCAGCTCGGTGTCTGAAGAGAAAAATAAACCTTTATTTTCACTTGACTGCTTTTGTTACATCAGTACATGTAAACCTGTTTATGATTGTAGTCTTGTCATTTAGCCTTCGAGAAAGACTCTGCTAGGGTCGAAACGTCAGGCCACTAACTATTTTTTTGCATTTATACCATAGGTCCTTTTGGTTGGTAAGCAGTTTGCAACAGCTAATACTATTTTTACTTTTAAACTGTGAAAAAGATGAGAATGATTAGTTGTTCGTAACACCTCTTGTTTTTTGTTTGTTTTGGGTTCTGTTTGTTTGTTTGATTGTTGTTTACTTCATGTTATTATTATTTTTTTTATTTTGTGTGTGTCCTTGCTGAACATCTTGTTTTTGTCACAGCAAAAACATACAAGCAGTTACAGTTCATTTTATCTTATACGTGTTAAAATGCATTATTCGCTGCATGCATACATACAGTACGGTTGACGTCTGTCAGCTGGTGGTAACCATAGTGAAAAACACAATGTACGAGGTCAATCTTTTTGCAAACAAGGAGAAATTGTCGGTATACAATTTCTAAATATGACGTTCACTTACAGGTTCCTTTAACTCAAAAGTCTTTCTACATTTCCTAAATAATGTCCTTGTATAGCAAGTCCTTATACAACACCTAAATATGGCAGTCTCTCGGGCATAAATCCAACTGCCTGAAGGAAGTCCTTTGCTCCCTCGATGATAGCCACTTTGTCTTGGAAAGCTTTGTTGTGCTCAGAGATCTTACGATACCTCTCATCACTTGGACTGTTACTCACGTTGTCAAGGTACCTGATGTGCATAAAAAAAAGCAGGACTCATTGAATTTTACTAGAGTCCGGGATGAGAAATTTCTTTCTTTTTTTTATCAGAATTCAGATTTTTTTTTATGTCTGCCTCTGAAACCTGCCGTTCTGCATCTGGTATATTAAGGCTTTGTGCGAATTTGCGGCTACAGCTGCGGCTACACCTGTGGCTACAGTTAGATTTCCTTGTCATCATGCGTTAAAGTATAGTACATCCTTAGCAACACCCTTAGCAACAGCCGTAGCCAGAGCCACTAATTCGGATACGGCCTTACTTGCATTAACTTGCACAAAAGATCAATGTGCATGAAATCTGGCTCTGTCCTGCTGGCAAAGTTGCAAAACAAAAATTATCCTCTCAAAAGAACAAAGAAGAAAAATAAAAAACAACAACTCAGATGAAAAAAAACAAACAAATAATCATAATTAGGAAACTGTTGATATAAACATTTATGTTTTACTTGCACAGAATCTGTAGACAGATATGAAGCCTCTCTTTGTTTCTGCACAGTGAATGAATCATCAGCACGGAAGCCTCCAGAGGTCTGTACATAAGCATCTGTGTAGAGTTACATAATAATACAAATAATCAAACATACAATATTAAGCCCCTTATATTATATGCAGAGCCTCAGGGTGGTTTACCCCAAAAAATAACAAAGCAAAATAGCCAAAGAAACAGTAGGAAAAAAAGGTTAATCATCAACATAATGAGTATTATATACCGCACACAGCAATTTTTTTTTTATTTGGAATTTGAGAAGACTTAGAAGTGGTCACTATCACTCCATGATGATGGGGGTCCATTCAACATTGATCAGGACTGAAATACAAAATGGCCACCCTACTTTGTGAGATGCCTCTCTTTATGCTTTGTTGGATTTAAATGGGGTATAAAATCATTTTCTGTTATTGGCTGAAGTGAAAACAACCGGGGACCAGCGTGTACACAATTATAGCCTGCTTATTTTTATAGCTGGAATACAACAACAACAAAAGAATGGTAGTTGGAGGGGAGGGGGGGGGGATCTTGAACTGCTATTTCCTTAAAGTTGACAGTATGTCAGACATAAATATTTCTCTTGAGGATTGGTAGGACTACGGGTATAAATTTTACAATCAACATAAATTTTACAATCAACCCTCTAAATCTTTCCAAAGGGAAATATTTCTCTGGAGGATTGGTCCTGGATATGAACTTTGAACTTTCAATCACTGAGCTTTCAGATTGAAACTAATCAATATTATTTTTTAATAAATACCAATCCTGTACATTGTCTTTAAGATGAATGTAACCAAATCCATTCTACCCCCCCCCCCCCCCGCCCCACCCACCCCCACCATCCCTTTCCCGCTCCGTGAGCCAATAATGTCCTACTGACATGGCGGATTAACTTCCTTACTTTACCCCATAATTTTACCCAATTTATTTGCAACTCCCTGGGGCAAGGGGAAAGGAAACAGTCTGCATACAAATTACATCTAGTCATCCACATCAGTGCTGTGAGTATCCTTTATCATAAATTACTTTCCCAACCCCCCCCCCCCCCCCCCTGAAAAAAAACCAAATAATTAAATTAATTTAAAAAACCAACCTATACTTCTAATAATAAATATTTATGGAAAGCCTGTTGGTTGTGACTGGTTCCCCGCTAAGGTTTGAAGAATGTAGTTGGATCTCCAAAGGCTGCCTTTAGTATTCCGCTCTACTTCGCAGGAGCTAACCTATCAAAGTGACATCTTACTTAACTGTACAATGGTAAAATTTGTTTACTTATTTATATCTTTATTTATTTTTGTATTACCAAGGAATCTATGAACTAATAATTACTTTAACTTCATCTAAGGGAAATAACCACATTGGTAATTGCTGTCGTTTTTGACAAAAAGTGGATATGTGGGGTTGGATTTAATATGAAACACAGTTCCTATTGACCTGTGTTTTCATTTGTCAGTCTGTGACAGCTGAGAAAAAAAACGAGAGCTAATAAATAGTGAGGATTTTAAACTGTCAGGTAGACCTGACGTAATTTGTAATCTTTTTTTGTTTTTGTTACTCTCTCTGTTTTTTGTTTGGTTTTTATGCGCCTCGGAATAAGTTTAGTCTTAGATAGATGGCACTTTACAAGTTTTAATTATTATTATTATTATTACCTGATTGTTTAAAAACTCACACGTTCAAACGATGGTCTGTAAAACATCACTTCAAAATGATAGGCGTACAAAATGCGTTTTTTCTTCAAAATGAAAAGACACCAAGATCTCACTGGATACTTGGGAATAATAACATGTACTTTCAGTCAAGTAAGTCATTTTGAAGTAACTTGGAAGTACATTTTGTTTATGTCTGCAAATGATGTAATCTACCTTTAACGTTAAGCAGGTACAAACAAAAATAAATGAAAAGAAGTCCATCATGAAATATACAAAGACAACAATGGAGATCATAAAACGTGGTATTTGAAATTTAAAAATAAATAAATATAACTAAATGTTTCAGTCTGAAACCACACCAGTTATCAATTGACTATCCCCCACAAAAAATGTTTCCATTTGAAATGCCATCAAAGTATTTTTTTTTTAAAGCATTTGAAGACCCCCATAAAAAATAAATAAATAATAAACAATTATAAGAAATTTAATAAAAATAAAGTTTTAAAAAATGAAAATTAAATTTAAACAAAAATATTAATAATAAAAATGAAGAAAAAAATGAAAAAATAATTTTTTTATTTTTTTATTATTACATTATTAATATTAATATTTTATTTCCTTTTTTCCCCCTTTTTTTTCTTTTTTTTGGGGGGAGAGCATAACTATGTTTGTGTTTATTAGAACTCTTTCCCAGTACCTACTTTCCTAAAATGTATCATCATGTGATCATTAATGGATGCCTTTGGGTAGATGGCGCTGCATCCAAAAGGACATTGGAAATAGACGCAGGGTACCGTTGTGGTGTCTCCTCCACTAACACTTCCTTCGGTGGCTGATTTTGTCATGGCAGGATCGTACAGGGAATCGGTACTCATGTCTTCACTCATCTAAAATATCAAAATATTGTGACTAGTTTTAAAGGTATTATACAGAATTGGTAGAACTGACAAAATAGTCACAGACAGTGTTCATGTTTCATGTGATCAACATTATACATGAAATAACAAACCTGTGAAAAATTGGGCTTAATCCATTGTGAGGGCACAATTTTCAGAATGTAAGCACGTTATCCTCATTTTTGGTTGTAAAAACCGAAATCAGCTGTTGCATTTTCTTTTAGGTTTTCTGATACAGTTTTCCTGAGTATGACTTCATTTCAGAGGGAAATAGTTCACCCCCAAAAAGGTTTTTGTATGAACTTCATAATCAGTAAGCTTTCTGACTAAACAAAAACAATAGTGTTTTTATCTTTACTAATCCAGTATAATTCCTTTGAAAACAATTGTTATTTTCTTTCTTAAACTTTCAATATTGGTAATTGCCAAAGACCAGAATCTGTACTTTGTGTAACCCAAAATTTTAAAGTTAGCCCAAAATCAGTCACTGAAGTCACAAAAAATAGTGAAAAACCCTCTCATATGTTTTCATTGGTTTCAAACATCAGGTTTTTGACTCGCAAGATCAAAACTAATTGTTTTACTCATTTTTTTAAAAACTAAACCAATTCAAGCAAACATTACTCAAGAAATGTTTTCCGCCACAGCCATCTTTAGGCCATGTAAGTTATGTCCAAACCTGTGAACATTTAGTACCTTTCAGTCTTACCAGTGTTGTGCACTTTCTTTTAATAGATGTTAATATTTGCATCGGGGATAAATAACAAATTTTGGTTTTACCCTTACACCGATGTGTAATAAGCACTGTAAACTCAGTGCTCTCCCGAGCTCTGTGAAAAAAAAATCCTTGCAGTACCCGCTGCTAAGGATTCGGACCCACCTCTAGCCATCGGGCTAGCTCGGTGGTCTAGTGGTAAGACATCTGCTCTAGCAATGCAAAGGTCATGGGTTCGAATCCCACCCGAGTGATTGCTTGTGGGTTTTTTCACAGAGCTCGGGAGAGCACTGAGTTTACAGTGCTTATTACACATCGGTGTAAGGGTAAAACCAAAAATTTACACTTTCTTATAACAAGACATATCAGAGAAGATTGATTGTGCCACATTTCAATCTTATAGCTCTAGACTAAAACATGAAAAAGTGCAAACCTACGTGTTTTTTTACACTATTTTCTCATTACTCCAATGACTGATTGAGCCTAAATTTTCACAGGTTTGTTATTTCATGTGTAATGCTGGGTTATACAAATTGTGGAAACTGGCCGTTGACAAATAACAATGTTGTACATGGCGTTCTACTGGTTGAGTAAGAACTGTGTGTATTTTTCCCCTGGAGTAAATTTTTGTGCCCAAGTCGTTTAGATGGTTGCTCAGTGCTTTATTGAACTGATATAAACATTATTGTACGAAGTAAAAACATGCAGTTTGAAAGTCAACTTCCCAGCATATCACTGTATCAAATTGTAACTGCCCACAAAGAAAGACTTTTTGTTTTGTGTTCTCTATAGAACATGTAGTTTAACTGTCCTCAATTTTTTATAGTGGGCGTTCCAAAGTTAAAGTTAATACAAACATTACAGTAATTTTTTTTAAATGAAAATCAGACAAAAAATAATGAACTGATTAATCTGAAGAAAGACCTTTTGTTTTTTGTTCTCTATAGAACATGTAGATCAACTGTCCTCAATTTTTCATAGTGGGCGTTCCAAAGTTAAAGTTAATACACAAATTACAGTGTAATTTAAAATGAAAATCAGACAAAACAAAATGAACTGATTAATCTGATTACAGTTTATAGTTCTTTGGAAATGGAAACGAAACAAGAAGACAGTTTCAGAAACAATTGAACACAATGAAATACCAAACATATCGTTCATTTTCTTTCACTTTCTCCGTACATAATGTGAAAATCTACAATGTTGTGACACTCACACAGGGTGCAAATCTTCCAGAGCATGCAGTCGCACTAATCAGATAAAATGCATAATGCATCAAAAACATTACTTATCATACAACAGTCAATGCTTCATGCCATTTATCAATTTATAAAAGAGAAAAAAAAGAAAAGAGTAAAAAGAGTAAAACATTGAAAGAAAGAGATACACATTGAGGAGTAAAAGGTCCTGTACCTGGTAGTGATGAAGTGTCGCGACAGGATCAGCAGCCCCATGAATGACTTCATCCTGCGTGGCCATAATTCTCCTTCATCAGTCACGACACCCCCGTACACACTAAGAGACAAATCAGAGTTTGATGTCACTTGTTATCCGCCCGGCGGAAAAGACCCAGGGATCTTGTTATAAATCCTCCGATAGTGCTCCCAGTGAGATGCGACTGTAGTTTATAATAAAAAACAAAACGGTAATACAATATTCAATGACAGCGGTTCCACTCCTTGTACGGGGATTCAGTACTTCCTGACTGACACTGTCTGCCGTCGCCCAGCTAAATATAATCACCTTAGAAATTGCGTAAAATGAAGTAGAAAAAAAAAAAAGCCCACACACAAAACGCGGGAAGAAAAAAAGGAAAAGATACACACACAAAAACAGTGTCTCTGAGCTGTATCTCGCGTCAAGGTCTCCAGATTCACTAATCCATTGAACAGAGTTTCTTTTTTTTTCGAGCAAATTAAACTCTGCTTAATTTTTGTTTTTGTCTTTCTTTAATTCTGTTTTAATTAAACATTTAGAGCGGCATTTGGCTGCCATGAATTACTTGTAGGCCTATTCATGGATACAGAGATAGTGGATGAATAAAAGATGATGGACTTCTTAAGGTGGATAAGATTGTTAAATAATTTAAAAAAAGAACGGATGATGATCCAATTTACATTTTGAAGACACCGTCTTGAATGTATCCCCTTGGGGACACTGTCTTGAACTCCTTCCCCACCCTTCAGACTGTGCTTTATATTTCAAGGACCCCATAGAAATTGTCACTGTATCCTCAAAACAAAAACAAAAACACTAAGGGAGAAGAAAAAAAAGTACAATTGAAAAGAAAAGAAAGGTGTCATGGGAAGTCTTAATTCAGGTTAAAGTCAGGAGAAATGTTACCAAAATAGATTGACTAACATAAAATCCCTGGCAGTCCCTTGGCAACGACATCACAAGAGAAAACACCCACACGAGAAGAAGAAAAAACCGCCCGACAGATAAGCATGATAATTTGAGGTATATTATTCACACATGTCAGAATGTTACACTGCTGTTTGTTTATTTACATACATTTTAAATATATAAATAATATTAATTATAAAAGATCGCTTAAGGCCATAAAAAAACACAACAACAACAACACACATGCAAGATGACTGTCCTCCACGCCCGCATCCTTTTTTTGTCGCCACAAAGAATTTGTTTTTGTTCATGTATATTTGACTTCATCTTGGCATCATTCTATCAACAGTTGATTTAATTTACCCATATTTTAGACTGCTAGGTTCTTCAAAACCAACACATTTTTAGTTTGGCTTTTTCCTCCATGAAAAAAAACCCAAATACAGCAATAATAAAATGGCCCTCGTCTTCCTCTTTTTGAAAAACAAAACAAAAGTCCTCCTCTTTTTGAAAAGAACAAACAAACAAAAACCCCAAATAAACAGGATAATCAATAGGAGTATTTTAACGACTTTGCCATATACATTACCCATAGGATAACCTGCCATGCAACTATATTTAGTGTTTATACTGATTGAATGGCATTTGCACCATAGCGCGTAATGTCATCTGTGTGCACTCGGTTTTAGTTTTTTGCTTTTTTGGCTGGGTTATTTTTTTCTTTCTCTGCAATAACTCTCCAGTCACGAAAAAAAGTTCAATCATGCGAACATATAGCACAGTAGTATGTCTCTCACCATTTACAATGTGCGTAGCTCTTCACAGATTAAGTTTCGCCTTGTGTCACAGCAAAACAAGTCAGGATTCTTTGTAGCTCATCTTGTAGAATTGTAAGAGAGGCCGTTTTCAGAGGGCTACAATTCCATATTTCGTGTCGTCCGTCTTAGTCACTTTTGATCTGCAGTTCCAAATTTAGATCCTCCGTGCAGAATGTCAATGTGACTAAGCCGTTAACACAGGAAATATATCAGACTTCAACTTGTGGCTTCGCCCTCCCCCTTTTTTTGTGTGTGTGTGACTTCATCACTAATGCTCACAAGACAGCTTGGTCATTCATACACGGGGGTAAAACATGATTATAAAATGAATGACTGTAGAATTTACAAGGACTAACCAGGGCACATTGTTCAACTTGAGCATATTATCAGACAATTGTTGTGAGTTTCTGGGATTTTTTTTTGTGGTAAAAAAATCAAAATCAAAATCAAATCGTCATTGTTGTCCTCTGTGTGGCAGTGATGTAACCAGGCAAAGAAATAATTTAGGGGGCTATTTAATGTACCAAAACATTCATTTGTACCAAATGGCTCATGAGCCACCCAAGATAATATTTCTCTAAATTCTTTGAGTTTAAAGAAAAAATATTGATGCTAATTGCAAATGAACCCATGTCCTCAAATTATTTGAGATACTGTTTATTGAAGAATTTTAATTGATCAGATTTGTGAAAGGCAAATTACACAATGATTTTGTATTTCTATTACAGATAATAAGGTGCTACAACATGTAGCTCTCTGACTTTGTCAAAGGAAGTTCAAATACTGGAAAGATTTTAATTCAAGTGCATTTTTAAGTGAAATTGTTGGGGAAAAGGTTTGCACGAAAACGGTTTTGTTCGCTCGACATAATTATTCCCCATTGTGACTGTAACCCTCGGAGGTGAAAAACACCATGAGTGATTATATAACACCATGACTGATTGGACATGTCTAAATAATTGAGAATAATATAAGAACAAGAAAAAAAAACAGCATTTAAAGACAACATAGTCAAAGATCACTGACTCCCCACACTAAAAGTCCAGTCCATATTTCCTGCGAATGCGAATGGGAGTTGCTTTCCCTGTCCATTTTTTTGTCCTATGGCTGTGCCAAAATTGTACCCATTATTTTGTCAAAATTTTGGGGGCAGCACACCTATGTGGTGGTGGGGGAGGGGGGGGGGGGGGGGAGTTGGATGGTTTAAGTACTGGTGCATGTAAGGGCCACGTCACACGAGGCAATTTACTGGCAACCAGTTCCAGGCGATCTCCGAGGTGAAAAGGCATTCACATTTGAATGTTCACGTATTTTTCTTAGGGATCGTAAGACATTGTTTAAAAAATGACTCCTGTGCTACCAAAGTGGTCCTGTAGCATGCACTGCAGTTGGTCGCCTCCAAGTTGCCTGGAAAAGTTGCCTCGTGTGACAAGACCCTTACAGTCAAGTTCTACTGTAGACATCTGATCCCAGTGGCCCGACTAGGAGGAGCTTGGGATTCACAAGCGAGACACTATTAAAAACCATAATGTGTTTCTCTGCACCCAGGTGTATTAATGGGGAATCTGTGAATGCTCGTTCCTTTTTTCAAGTTTAATGTAAAACACTCCGAGGCTTGCTGCATTAAGGTGTTTGATAGTATTTACTTTAATATTATTTATAACTCATACCATAATAGCAATAACAGAAGCCTTATATCATCTGGAAATTAGGTTCTCTACATATTTTATTATTGATATTAATAATAATTATTAAATATTTTCATTCCAATCAATATATTTCCATCCATACTATACAGAATTATATTATTGTAACATACTATGCCTAAACATGGGTTCCACAAGCTTGACACGTATCATTTGATGTAAATGTTCTACACACAATATGAAACAAAGTTTGGTTTAAACCATGTAACTAGTGAACATTAAAAACAAAGCCCTGTTTCACAAGTTTCACAGGAAATTTCCTGGAGAATTTGGTTGACCTTTTCACACATGATATGCATGATACGCAAACCCTTGCAAAAAATCGTGGGAAATGGCTACCAGGCTCGTCAGAAATATGGCTGGCCCTACTAGGGAGTAGCACAACCCTGGGGCAAGCATACTGGGTGTTCATTTTCCCAAGGGAAACTGCACCAAGTGTGAACAGAAACTGGGGTGGTAACAGGGTTTAAAATTCCCCAGGAATTACCTGGGGTTTTATTTCATGGAAACTGGATCTGTAGTGTGATAAAGGGCTGAAGTATTAAGTAATCCATTACAGAATTACAGTACATGCACAGTGTGGTCTGACTGATTAACATGACTAAAGCTGAAAAAAAACTTGCACAGTTCTTGCCCTTCTTCCTATATAAAATGATTAATAATAATAATAATAATAATAATAATAATAATAATAATAATAATAATAATAGTGATAATAATAGTAATAATAATAGCTCATGGCGTTGTAACATTATTACTCCTGGTCACTGGGCCATTTATTTCATCTCAGCTCCCTGGGGAGTATACAGCCTGAGCTGCCAAATACGTTAAATCAACCACAAATCAACCACAAGAACCATCTTTGCCCTCACAGGTACACATTAACTCCTGGGTGAAGAGAAGCAATATTTGCTTTGTACATATTACAAAAAAACCAACAACAAAAAACAAGAAAAACAAAACGTGCATTTGTTTCATGCATACTTTAAATACAAATTGTTAACATATAAAAATAAAAATAATATGCTAAATTGACACTTTACCTTTCACAGTAATTGGGGGGGGGGGGGAGATCCTTACATTGAGGCAATAATACTTGATCTACTAAAATGCAAATTTTTCTGCTTTATCCGGTTGACGTTTATGTCTTAGCGAATCCCAAATCCCCCGTGTGAATCATATTACTGTATAGGGCAATTAATTCAATGCGTGTTCCTGTATGAATGTTAATGACTGAGCTGGTACAAAAGGTATGGATGTCGGTTATAGGCATGATTTGTGGTTCACGTATTCAGCTGTCATAGACTAGGTGCAAGTCGTGTGAGTATTCCAATTTCAACCCTCCTACTGTCCGACCAGTCAATATTCTTGAAGGTGTTTAAAAAAAAAAAAAGTCATTTTACTGAGCGTACAGCATTGTTTTTCATTTCCATCCACTGTGAAAACTTCATCAAATTTGGTGGTCATATTTAAAGGTCATTGATTGGTTTTTGTCAGCGTAATGCTGATTTACAGGCCAAATTATCAAGAAAGATACGATGAAAGTCACCTGCGAAAGTTTCAATTGAATACAGTGTCTACTTGTTGAAAAAACAGCAACAAATCTGTAACGGTATTTTCATTACGAACATCAAATTCATCCACTTTCAGCCAGATGACAGCAGGTACCAACTGCATCTCTGGCCGCAGAATTCACAATTAGACACCACAAGAATTTGAACCGCCAAAACTCACCTTGAGGTGAGTTTTGAAGATCCAAACTTGTCAACATACTTATACTAATCAACTGGGGCGTTTCAGATAAAAATAATTTCACAGGATCAGGGCTCAAAGTTAACACTGGCCCGAGGCCAGTGATTTTAGCAGTGATTTTAGCATCAGTTCAGTAAACTCACCACCAGACAAGCTTGCTGGGTCTTGTGTTTTTCAAGTGAATAATGATAGACAACCTCATTGTGCAATGTTGTTGTGAAAAAATGTTGGCTATGAATCTAATCAATATCTGTCAATTCTTAAGTACATACACATAAGACAAATGAGATAGATCTTCTCTTGTTCAACTCCTTTTGATTCTGGTCTTGCAAAATAACTTCTGGTCCAGTAAAAATTTTTTTAGCTACAAGCAGTCTTGTAGCTAAAATTTTAGCTACAAGCCCTGCAGTCTTGTGGATTTTCCCTCCAAATTCAAGCCCTTTGGGATGCTTATTACCATTACCATCTTTATAACAGAGAGGCATTCAGTTCAAAATTACACATTGTTTTTCTGGGTCATTACCATTACCAGTATGTCACTACCTTTAAGTGAAAACGACAAACAAAATTCCTTATGTCTTGTCTGGATTTTCAAGGCAGATGCTTGTTATTTCCATTGCTGCAATCAAAATAAGCAGCAATGGTGATTTTGGAGTTCTTCAGATGCTATTTTCTCATTTTTTTCACAGTATTTCAGACAGATGTATTCCTCTGGAGGATTGCACTGGTATGAATGTTAGGCTTTTGGATTGAAACCAATTGGTTAATTTGTTTCTTTTCTTCTACGATAGCTACCTTTAAATGTTTTGGTTTTTTTTCAATCGCAGGAATTTTATAGGTCATGATCTGCCCAACAGTGGGTCACATTTCAAGATAATTTGCATCCAATTAGGTCTTTTTGTCACGACTGCCGCTATGGAATATGAAACTGAGCTGAAAAAGATAACAATGCTAGGCATTCTTTATTCCTGGCTAGCCCTGGAAAAAAAAAGGGAATGTCTCTCTTAAAATAGATTTAAGACATACAGGTTAGGTAAAGTCAATGCGATTATCAAGAAAGGGAGTAAGCACAATTGTATCAGACCATTCTATTGTAACGACACAGCCCAAAAATACAGGCAGCCTTCACTACAGAAGAAAAAGGATTTTTTAATTTTTTTAAATTATCATTTAATGCAAATGCTATCAAATTACCCAAATCACTAATAACAAAATTGTTCAACCGAAACCCCCAAAGTACCTGTTTCATTAAACAAAAACCATTTACATGTTTGATTAAAATGGGCAGATTTGTGGCAACACAGTTACATGTACATATTTTGCGATACTAAAGGCCGCCCAAACAAAACGGCGGTCAGTGTTTGTAAACAAAAGAAAATTCCATTAACATAAATTTCTTGTTTCAAGAGGGAATTTGTATTACCTCAAAACACACTGTATAAGAGAGTAAGAGACCAAGTCCAGAACTTCACAATAAGCAGTTTGGGATATTGATTTGAATAATGTCTGGTATAATGACTCGCTTACTCACAAGTTATCGTCTAAATTTGAATTCCTCAGACTATAGAGACAGTTGCTGTGTCAAATGGTTCAGGGCAAGCTTTTGTATAGCAACCTCTAGATGAGCAAACCCAGGTACCACTGTGCCAAACAAACTCATTCAAAATTTGTGTATCAGGTGTACGCTGTCTCTACCGTAACTACGCAAAAGCTAA
Organism: Pisaster brevispinus; assembly: GCA_023634235.1. NCBI lineage: Eukaryota > Metazoa > Echinodermata > Asteroidea > Forcipulatida > Asteriidae > Pisaster > Pisaster brevispinus. Next base: position 4,283,305 of record JAMKCF010000006.1, read on the forward strand.
ACTTCAAATCATGTGACACAGCAACTGTCTCATTAGACTGAGGCATTCACATTTAAGTGTTCACTCGTGACTAAGCAAGTCATTGTACCAGACATTCAAATCTAACTCACATTATTTTGGCTTGCTTAAATCCTAAAAGAAAAATCCATGGAGACGAACTGTGTTAAAGTACGCATAGAATGGGAGCCTTGGGGACACTAGGTGGCAGCAGACTTACCAGGTGAACTTTCCATCGGTTACGTAGTTCTAAGCAAAAGCATTTTCAGTAAACAACCTGGTAAATCTGCTGCCAGCAGGGATGTGATAGGCTGTTGGAAAAAAAAACTTAACTGGGAGCGCAAAGCGCGAAAGCTTGCGAGGGCGAAAACTTGCGAGCTCGAAGCCTACTTACATACATTTATCTTTTGTTGTAAAAGCCCTAATCTGCACTCTGGGGCATTCTATTTGGTTTTATCTTCATGTTTTTTTATGGTCTTAATAAAAAAAAAAATCTTTGTTTATCTTTGTTTTTGTTGTTGTTGTTGTTTTGGGGTTTTTTTTTTGGGGGGGGATGAAAAAACAAACGGATTTCCGGGGAAAAAAACGGAGAAATCACATCCCTGTGCCAGCTACATGTAGTGTCCCCAACATTCTCCTGTTATATCACATTTTCCAACAGAATTATGACCTTTAACATACACACATACAAATTACAGTTTATTATAACTTTCACCAAAATACACACCTATTGTGTCATACATATTTTCATTTCATATCTTTTTATTGCACAATGAATTTGTTTGCAATTTTCTTAAGAGACCGTGTGCAGTTCCGACATTTCCCCTGAGAATTTCCGTTAGCCCAGACAAGATGTCTACATTAGATCTAGAGGAGGGGAATCGCTTTGGAAAAAGGCAGTAGCTTTTGTTTCCATGGGTGCATTTAAGCAGTCGTAACGAACAGCTGTTTCGGTTGAATTGGCCATTGGTGAATCACTAACCAAAACAGTTATTGGCTACAGCCGCGAAAACACACCATATGTACGTACATGAGCAGAACTGCCAACATTTGCATCTTGCAATCGGGGAGATTTTTGACAACAATCAGGAAGATATTTAGAAAGGGAACAGGTTTCCAAAAAAAAAAATCGGGTAGATTTTCAACTTTGTTCATCGGAACATGGAAAGATTAGTTTATTTTCTGGGACCTTTCTGCAGAATCAGGGATAGTTGGCAGCTCTGCATGTAGAAAAACAACTTTCCCCTGCTGCAAAAATCTATGAGTAAAACGTAAATAATGTGAGCGTAAGTTTGTTTGCTCATGGATTAAATTTTTTCAATGGCCTCCCTGCGAAACTCAAACACCCTTTGCCTCCCTTTCTAGCCAGTTTTAAACAACAGTTTAAGAATTGGAGACTTTAACGTATGGTACATGCAAGGTTTGTTTGTTTTTTTACTGTGTATATAGGCCTATCTAGTCCGTGCAATTTTTTAAAGGTTTATCTGTTCTGTTAATTGTTTATACTCTTTGTAATATCTTTGGACATGTATTGTTTTGTACATTTTTTCTATTTTTATACATTAATGAATGTTTGAAAATTGCTGGGCACCTTTAAAAAAACAGTGTTCCACTGAAATGTTTCCCCAGGATAAACAAGACATAAAATAAATAAACAAAACAAAAATATAGTAAACACATACCTGAGATGATGTGCTGGGTTTTTGAAACTGTGACAAGTCCATGTGTACTCAATGTTTGCGTTCTCTCACTGTCACTACATAACATGTTATGCACGAGTGGGACGCTATCTTTACAGTCCGATGGAGTGTTCATGTTAGTCTCGTTTCAACCTGAGCAATCTTGCAAAGGTAACTGTCTGAGGATCGAGTACCTGTCTTATCAGCTTTTTAACGCGGTTCGCCACAACTGCTGATTCTCTTCACTGACAGGGGTCAAGCGTGCAACACTTTCAATGAGTCACCCCACAGCAGCCAAGCAGACGAATACCAGGAATATAAATGCACGACACAATCTGAACAGCAACAGCTTGTTTACATTCGGTAATGGGGTTTTGATGTGCTGGACTTTTGGACTTGTAGTGGCGAATGTGATTGGGTCTATCCGAACATTTTCATGGTAGAAAAACTAAGCAGAAATTAAACTTTGTACTTTTTTTTTGTTTCTCTGAATTCATTAATCAGTTTTATCTTTTGTGGCACATCAAAGTCCTCTTTTCCATAAGATCTCTCATTCCAAGTTTTGCAGAAGGATTGTCCAAAATAAACATGATAGGCAAAACAGTCGCACGATTACTTTTATAAACTTTGAATCGACGACATGAATTCCGGTTTTAGATAATCCTTCTGCTGCACGGTGCCCTGCGCAGCGGTGATCTCTGCCATGATGGCTGCATCCCAAGAGAAGTTGACGACAGCTGCTGGAGCCTGTTAAACAAAACACAGACAGAATTAACAAACTGAAGTTAAAAGTCATCAACTTGAGTTGAAAGTAACTAACTTGAGTTAAAAGTAACTAATGTTAGTTGAAAGTAACCAACTTGAGTTAAAAGTAACTGACTTGAGTTAACAGTAATCATCTTGGGTTAAGAGTAGTTAACTTAGGTAATAATAAGTAAGTAAGTAAGTAATAATAATAATAACAATAATAATAAAGGATCTTAATGGTAGGGTCATACTTTGGCAATGAGTGTGGGTTTGAGTCCCTGTCGTAACACTTGTGTCCTTGAGCAAGATACCTTACCATAATCAGCTTTGTCCTTTGGATGGGACATTAAGCTGTTTTTCCCCCGTGTACTAGGATTGGTAGTGCACGTAACAAAACCGAGAACAAATATTGTGGAAGAGTAGGGGTTACCCCCGGATGTTTCTGGTTCACATAACAAGCCTCCTTGTTTACAGGTTTCCTTAGGCTTGTGAGCTACAGTGATTAAGTTCACTTATGAGGCACCCTTAGTTTCATTACCAGAAATATACAATAATAAGAATAACAACAGCCTACCAATCTGAGTTCAGCTAAGCTGCACTCCTCCTCACTGAACTTCCTCCCTGTGGCATCGGTCAGGACAAACGGCTGCCAGTCGTTTACCAGCGTGTTCCTGGTAAACTCAAACAACGCTGATAGCTTCTCAGTGGCATGGAAAGTTCCTTGAAGGTTAAAAGCAAAAATGCAAACATTTCAGGAAAAAACCACACTCTCACTGTTGTAGTTTGTGAGACAGAAAGTGATGAAGCGAGAGCTAATGAAGATGACTTCAACAACTTTATTCTACAATATTTATTGTTTATTTTACTCCACTTCTTAAAAATGCAACAAATAAACTGATGTTATTCACACTGGTGGTACGCCAAAACTAAATCAACTACTTTAGTCCAGCGAATGAAATTTTCTGTGTGCCACCATCTTTTTATGTTTATGTAGCTAGGGCGATGGTTGTGCGTACACACCTACGCGAAAGTATTACGTTTGCTTCAAAAAGTATGCATGGTAGACTGTTGCACCTGCGACAGTCTACCATGCATGCATATTTCCCCTGTAAATGAATACCAGTGTAAAAATAGCTTCTTGCACTTGATGGTATATGGAACCAGTGAGAATTGGGCTCTCAATCATGAATATGTATGAGGTAAAGTAATTTTATACAAATACCTTGTAGAAGAATACCGTCGGGGAAACGAACTCTGATGAGAGCGTAGTGATACCGGCGCAGATTTCTCTGTATCTCTGCCTCCCTCATGGTTTTCGTTCGCAGCTGAGCGTTGCGCTCTACTTCCTCTGTCCTGCAACATGGAGATGAAAATTCGTTCAATTTTGGGAGCACGTATTCCTGAAATATTTACTTTGTGGTATTAATGATTGAATTCCAACTGGTTCCCACTGCAATGTGTTAGCGGCGGTTGGGTTGGCGTTTGGTGGTATCTTTCTTTGTCTTCCACCTCTGGGACCCCAGTTCGAATCCCGCCGGGGGCACTATGTGGATTGGGTCTTCAGTACCTATCTGATTGCATGGGTTTTCCCTGGAATAATTCTCTGGGATTGTCCTCCCACATCTAAAACTGAAACTTCCTTCTTTGTCTTCTCCCCATTGGGTTCTTGGCTGGTATACATGGTATAGTGGTTAAGTTCACTTTTCTGAGAGTCCTTTACTTCACAACCAAAATAAATGAAATGAAATGAGATGAAAGCTTTAGGGGGAATAAACGACCCTTGGGTTCCCCATCTACAGGCCAAGCAGCATTGAGTAGCATCCAACTCAAGTCAGTCACCTGCACTGGTTGGGTTCAACGGTGGGGAGAAAATGGTGGGGCAATCAGGAGAAGAAAAAAACACCTTACAAGTAGCTATCTTGGTGATGGGGTGGGGGGGGGGTGTCATGAAAACCAGAGAACAGAAAATTACTTTCATGTTCCAAACGGCGATGCGTCAACTTTGCCTTTCAAATCTCAAATTTACCCAAAATGTTTCAGATGTAGTGCCATTATTATTTTGTTTGTTCTGTTATAACTGGTTTTTCTAAGGAGAATGTGCAATGCACACTTTGAACAAGGTATTCTATACTGCTGTTTTATGATGGAAAATTATCCTATACTGCTGTTTTATGATGGAAAATTATCTGAAAAACACTTTGCTTGAGTATGGCAGTTAAAAGTTGTGCCACAGTCATTGCTTTGTTATTCCTTACTCCCATGGCCTTTTTACAGGCCTTTTTTTACCAACAGGTGACTTCAACCCTCCAACATCCTCCTCTCTCATGTCTCTTCACACCAAACTGTTTGACCCAGTGATAAGCAAATTGTTATTTGGCAAACAAATGCAGAAGGATTTGGGAGGGTGAGGGGTTAATCAGTGATTACGTGACAGTTGCCTAGCTCGAGCAGAATGTAAATTTCTCTGATGAAAAAAAAAGAAAAGGGAAAAGTACCTGAGTTGTTGTTCTCTTTTGACCTCTTCCGATGTGACTCTGTAGAAGTCTTGAGGAAGCTGGAACCGAGTTGCGTGGCTGGACGCTCGATACACCTTCACGCCGCGGTGGAGGGTCGCTTTAACGGGCTCGGTGCTTCTTAAGATCTCACAGGATGACCGTAGACGTTCTATGTTAACTATTGCATCTGATGACATGACGAGGAAACTTTCCTCTTGGTCTGTGAGAGTTCAGAGGGCAGTAAGCATTGAGTAAGATACAAGGCATGGGAATAAAGACCAGTTGAAACATGTCAAAGGTCAGGCAAATTTGACAAATTTCCTTCGTGCTTGTGAAAAGTGTCTGGAAATTCGTAGCTGTAGGTGTAACACACTTTTGCAGGAGAACCGGGGAAGGTCAATTTGCTTTGGACTATACAGCCTGTGCTGCCAAGTACGTAGTGTACCAAGCTAAACCAATCACAAGAACCAATTCTGCCTGAAAAGGTACCCATCTACTCCTGGACGCAGAGAAGCAATCAAAGTTTAGTATCTTCCTTAAGGACATAACTGTCAAGCACCAAAGTGTACAAAGTGCATCAAGGTAAATCAATCACAAGGACCAATACCGCCCTCAAAGGTACCCATCCACTCCTGGACGAAGAGAAGCAATCAAAGTTTAGTATCTTCCTTAAGGACATGAGTGTTGTGAACCCACACTCTGATGACAGTGTCAATTGACTTTTGAGTCCAGTGCACTATACCACGACTCTCCTAGTCTTGGTTCCAAGATGATCCAGTTGTGTAGTTAGAACACATGAAGTCACAAACACCTAACCACTGTCTCAACCGCTATCACCCCGTGAACTGCTCGCCACAAGAGGAGATAGCGGTTACAGGAATGATAGTGCCCTCTAGTGGCAAGCGGTGCGTGGGATGATACTGATAGGGGTATAGATGGCGGTTAGGTTTTCGCGACTACACACGGTCGTGACTGCACAACAGGAGTGTCTTGTCTTGGAACCAAGACTACAACACTCCGTGAATGTAGAATGCGACTGACCTTGATGAGGCAGCATCCTAGGGAAGAAACCCACAGCTTGCAGGAACTCGTGAGACCCTTCAAGACTCGCCACCTTCTCCGTGTACGCCTTGTTACCTACTCGGATCTTATGGTACTTCTCTTCAGTAGGATTATTGCACACATTGTCGATATACCTGATTAAAAATAAATATATGTATATTTTTGCAAGAGAACCGGGGAATATGAATATTCTTCACTCCTCTAAGAGGTTATGCTCAGCAATCCCTGAGCACCCCATGGTTGCATTCCACTGCCCTAAATACCTAGAAGACATTCTAGTCAGGGCCAAACTCCCCCCAGGTACAGGCCAAACACCACCCTCAACAGAGATACAAGGTTGTCACAAATGTACCCGCTCTAAATGTAGAACATGTCTCTACATCAAACCTGCACTTAAAGTGAAGAGTCATAGCACTGGCCCTTCTTACAATATCAAGACCGACTCCCAATGTAACACGCCCAATGTAGTCTATGTTATATCCCGTAAGAGATGTGGACTACAATATGTGGGAGAGACTAGACTATTTCCATTGTCTTCACCACATCGCACACACTGCTCAGCTCATATGCCATGATATCCTAAGCTGGACCATCCCACACAGCATAGAGGGGGTGTCAATCAACATGGGACAGTGATTCGGATAGAAGGGGCAGGACAAACTTCGTCCAGCATCCTTTGTGTACAAAATCAGTACGTCAATTGTCAACATGGTCAATGGCAGATGAAAAGAAGTTTATAAAACTTAATTAATTAAGCAAACAAAATAAGCTTCAATTAACCCAGGCAATACCTGGACATATTAACAACACACTTAAATAAAACAAAAAAATTATCGCAAAACAAACACTTTTAACCAGCAGAAAAAAAATTGTTAGCATGAGCTGACGATGTACCATGGAGAGTGCAACCAAACAGGTCCCCCGCTGCAGGAACTAAGTACTGCAGATATTCGATTGGAAGTTTTTATTTTTTAAGATTGATGTAAATTTAAGTTACCACAGAGTTGACCATAGAGAGAACTTTGATGGACTTGGGACAGTGTCCAGCCAGAACACCATTAGGGTTGGCCTTGGGAATAACTTCAACCTACATATACATAGCATATCGTCGTCATCTATTATTTTTTTAAAGGAGAGAAAAACATATTTTTGAACTGAATATCTCAACTACATTTAAAATGGATTTTAACTTACTTGCACATGATCTCTATCCCCACTAGACGTTTTTCCTTGTCTTTGTTCAGAGTGTGAATCATCTTAGCTGAGGCCTCGATAGGTTTTTCTGGAAGAAGCTGCTCATCCCCCAAAATAGGAAATAAAAAAACGTTATTAATCTCCATCTCCGACAAGACATCACATACACCAGGGCCTAATTTCATAGAGCTAAAAAAGTTTATAAGCACAAAACAATCATGCTTACCAGTGTAAGGTTACCAGCAAAAATACCATGTCATTTGTACTATTTGTGACTGGTTTTGTGCTAACTTTTGCTCAGCAGAAATGTGTCAAGCAAATATTTTTTTGGCCCCCAGCTTTCAAACTTAGTTGAAGTTGTCTCATAGTGTTGTAATACCTTGTTGTGTGTTTTTATGTACATTTTTATGTGTGGGTCTTTTGTATTTATTTATTTTTTCACTTTTTGACAGACAAGGTTGTCACACAATTAAAGGGGCTGTGTCGTCATCCATAGATGAGACATGGGGGGCGCATGCATGAAGTAACTTGGTGAGAGTTCGAAATTCCATGTACAGCCACAGGCCTGCTTTGATCATGACGACACAGCCCCCTTTAACCACTGCGACAGGAGTGCACTGGACTCGACTTCTAGTGGTTAAGTCATCGGGGTGTGGGTTCGAACCCTGGTCATGACACTTGTGTCTTTGAGCAAGACACTTTTGTTTCTCTTCACCCAGGGCTAAATGGGTACCTGTGAGGGCAGAGATGGTTCATGTGATTGATTTAGCTTGGTGCGCTACATTCTTGGCAGCACAGGCTGTATACTCCCAAGGGAGCTGAGATGGTTTAATGAATGAAATAAATGGCCTGATTACCATGGTTACTGGGTTAATAACGTTCATGCGCCATAAGAGTCAAAATTGGCAAATACTGGAGCAATATAAATGTGTGGCAGACATGGCAGATGGACACAGCATCTTACCCCTAATAATATAACAAAGAGCAGGGCTTGAACCTGCAATCTCCAGAGTAGTGTGCCAGCACTTTACCAACTGAGCTATCTTGCCCTATGTTGGCGGTCCCCCTACTTTGTCAATGTCTTTGTTTGGGGGTGCCAGTCAGAAGCCATCCAACCTGTAACTGCCATATAGCCGTATAGCCAGTGATCACACCCAAGTTTACGATACAAGCGGCAGCAGAGGGATCACCTATGTGTGTAGTGGGGATGTGACTTTTCTTTTTTCAAATATCAAACAACGAATATGTTGACAAGTCCATGAAGCTTACCCTTGTGAGTAGACACCCTTGTAGGTGTTCATCCACACTAGATCTGGGAATCACACTTGAACATCCCATGGGACACTCGAAGAAGATGCCGCTGACGGACACTGGGGCGTGGTCATCATGGAAGGATGGCTGCTCAGGAGATGCCTTGCCTCCCGATGCCTTCGGAAGATGGGAGATGAAAAGACATGGGTGTAAGTATGTCTGGGCTGTGTGGGGGGTGGAGGGGTTAATGTGGCTTTGCCAGCTGACAACTCCCTTCAAACAAATTGCACATTGCAGACAAAATGTGTAGCTGTGTTTCAAAGCTAGAAATTTTTAACCCTCCTACTGTCTGACCGCTCAATATTATCCGGATGGTTTTGAAAGATAGATTCACTATGCCAGCCTGTAATATAACATAGTGGTAAATGCATGCGATGCTATTTTGCCATACAAAACATGTTTAGCCGAATGGATTTGAATGGCTGTTCAATTTTGCATATGTTATGAAAAGTAGGCATTGCAATCACCCTAATCTACTTTTGGGTTGAACAAAGAAAATTTGACTAGAGCGGGATTTGAACCAACGACCTACGGTTTAACATGCCGGCGCTCAACCTAAAATTATTTAAAAATTCACCCAGTAGTCAGTTTCCCTCTTGGTTTATAACTTGAATTTTAAATTACCTGAGATGTTTTGGAAGTTTGTCCAATACCGCCTGATGCCTCTTTTTCTGCTTTGATCTCGGCCAGGGCTACAGAAAAAAAATCAAACAAAATTCAAGGAAATATTTTGATAAAACATCAGGTAAATTATGATTGGTTGCAGACAAATATTAGGGATATTAGGGATGTCCATTTGATGCACAGAAAGGTAAAAAGCAAAAAAAACCACAAAGGTCTTCTGAAAGGTCCGTTTAAGGGAACACTAAAACATTATTCTTTGAAATGGTAATGTACAGTAGTTAAAACTATTTCAATTTTAAAAGTGAATGTTTTTTTTTGTCTGTGTGATTTTTTGTTTTATTTAAGTGTTACATACTAAGTGTGGACCTGAGAACAAAAGAGGTCCACACAATGTAGCGACTTGGAATCACTATGTGGACTGAAACCCGTCCACACAGTGTTTTTCCCAGCATTGAATTGTTTTCTTTTCTTAAGTGTACAGAGCAGAGAGTGTACAAAGCAGAGAGTCCAGAGTGTGTATGCAGTTTACAGATGGGTGTGAATGTTTCTGTACTCCACCATCTAGGGCAATATACAATGTGGTTCCCGTCACCTTTTGCTTTGATTGCTCTGGCAGATGCAGATAAAGGCCTATCTGGTTGCAGCCTAGCGAGGGCAGCCTCGCCGGCTCGCTGGGCACTGGCAGCTGGGGCCACTCTCGCTGCTACTGGCTTGGTATTTGTGGCAACAGGCCTGAATTTGTAAAAATAAAACAATAATTTTTTTTTTAAAAGAGAACATAATCATTTAAATTTGAAAAATCCAATTTAAAGAGTATTAAAAGGAATAATCTTTTAGCTAAATATGAAGTACATTCCCTTAATAATATCAGAGTCAAATACTCAGCCTACAGATGAAGTTTCCTGTTGATTTTGACTGCTGAAAAAAGGTTGCGAGTTCTCAGCAACCGTTACAGTTCTTTCATAATGGGCTTGTAGGCCGATGCAGGAAACAAGTTGCTCTATATCATGTATATACTATTTTATTGTGCTCCTAAAAAATTGATATCAATCAATAACAAAACATTGATTACTTTTCAGAAAGCTTGCTGATTATAAAGTTCATTCACGACGCCAGAGAAAATTTTAATCTGAAACTTGTCTAGGAAACTCCATTTGTCAGCAAGGCCAGGACATCCAGAAGCTGGTCACACTGCCCCCTTAGCAAGCTCACCCCCAACAATGTCATCCCCAAACAAACTCGCCGTGGGTATTTACAATCTGGCCCCAAGCAAATTAAAATTATTGAATTTGCCTGGGTGACTTTGTCCGGGGTGAGACTGTTACTAGGCATGACAGGGAGAAGAGCTTGTTTGGGGACAAGCTTGTATGTTATTGTTAGGGCGAGGTGACCAGCATTTGGACATCAACTAGTCTATGATAGTACTCTAGTAAATATCTGACACTTCGGCACCTCGCAAACTTGGCACCCACAAACTCGGTACCTTGCAAACTCGGCACCCACTCGGCACCAAGAATGTCGGCACCATACAAACTCGGCACCGGCTTATTTTTTATTAACAAACTCTGCCCCAAAGCAATCACTACCTGTTGGCAGGAAGGGTCAAGTGGTTAATTAAAGTAACGTCCATGTTTGTACTTACGCAGTAAAAATGATTGAACGGGATGTTTCGATCCTTTCTCTATACCAGGTTTTTCGATTTAAAATAATGCAAACGAGGAATGTCAAAAGATCATCCCATGACAACTTTCTTATTATTATTAATATTATTATTATTTATTCGGCCATTTCACAAAGAACAATAACAATACATGTAATTGCAAATAAGATTATAGTAATAGGAAACAAATTTTAAACAAATATGTTGAACAGAACTACATGAAGGCATACATGCTAAATAATGGCAACTAAAGCACTGGTCCTGAATGAAGATGACTGACATAAGGTTTGGATACAACAAGAAACATGTGAAGAAGAGATGAGAGAGTATGGTAGATTGGGAAAGGACATGAAACAGGGTGGGAGAGGGAAGAGCAGGGAACTAGGGACAGAGACAACCCATTTCAAGCTGGCCAGGATTAACAACAGAGTACTTAAACCCTGTGACCCTAAAGTCTGTCAATCTTCTGACATGCTATTTGACTAGGATGGAATGTGGACCATTTGAAATTTGCTACTTATTTTTGAGGCTCATAAACAAAATTTGTCTACAAACGAACATTAATAGTACATTTTTAAACTTTAAACGGAAGTAAAGGTCACAAGGGGTCACACTTTGTGTAAGGTTTAAAAAATACTCCAGGGTCTTTCACATGGTCTAAAGCTCTTGAATGTAGTAATTATGTTTCTCCAGATATATTTTATCAATCATACACTGAAATCACCATGTTTTTTTGTACCACGCAGCAGTAAACCGGCCGTTTTTGACGGGGTGCCAAAGTTGTATTTGTGCATGTGGCGAGTTTGTGGGTGCCGAGTTTGTTGGTGCCAAGTTTGCAAGGTGCCGAAGTGACCGGTTACATTCATCATAAAAAACGATTACACATGAACAACCTTGAGTTTGGTTAATGAATCCGACAATGAAACACATGTCTTTCAACCAGATTCTAGTAGTATGGACGTGGGACGTGTAGTTTATTGCTTTATTTATGACCATGGGCATGGTTCATTGCAATATAGTAATATAATACATGCTAAGCATTAAACAAATGTTTACTTTCTTGCACAAAATCCATGAATGAGCCTTGCAGACAAAACGTAATATTGATAAATTATGTTCTATCATGTCTATGACTATTATTGTTTTAACTATTTAAAAATGAACATTAAAATGTGGTGACCTACTGCTGTAGTGGTGTTCCGTCCCAACTTGACAATTGTCCCAACTATAGTTGGGACTGGTCCCAACTTGAGTGTTAAAGTTGGGGCGTCCCAACTGTAGTTGGGATCACACAGAGCTCAACAGTAATCCATGATCGATCATGCGTGGATTGCTGTGTGACACTACTGCAGACTCACTAAGCTGATGCGATCGGAAGGATTTATTAAGGATTAATTAACAACTCGGTTCTCAGCTCTGTACAAACTCATGTCAAAACTGAGGTAGGAGCTAGAGACGATCGAGGTTTAGAAAATGTCCTTTGGTTGAATGATAGTATTTATCACTAGCTTGAGTGCATTTGAAATTAATTAGAATGTTTGTTTTCCAAGAGAAGGGAAATTAAATGCGTAGGCCTACTTTGACTGAGACTGAAAACGTCACCTGAGCTGGGCATGTGGCCACTGTGTCAGAACCCTCTAAAAAGACAGTAATATACGCCGAGTTAGCAATAGCAGTCCATTGAGCAATAGTATAAAGTGGTCTTATTACAGACATTCAAACTTACTAATTACTAGTTATTTTTGTTTAGTTTACTCGTGTTTACTGCAACTATAGTTGGGACGCCCCAACTTTAACACTCAAGTTGGGACCAGTCCCACTCCCAACTATAGTTAGGACGATTGTCAAGTTGGGGCGGAACAGCGGTACTGGTAGTGGTACTGCCCGAAAAATTGGAAAATAATTTCGACAACAACAAAAACCCTTACTCACTGCTGCAGTACAGTGCAAAGCATGAAATAAAAAACCTACATTTGTCTTTGTTCGTCCAGTCTGTGCCCTTGGCCGGCTTGTTTGAACCTGTGCTCCGCTTTCTTACTGTCAACAAAATTCAGGAATTTCTTCATCTTGACACACAGACATCGGCGACAGATCAGACTATTTTTTATTGCAAAATATTCGATCGATCTTGCATCAAAAGTAAAATCCTCCAGGGTGAAAACCCTCTGAATAGTTGAGCACCAAATTTGGTTGAACTCAATTTGGTGCCAGAATTTCAAGCTTTAGTCTAATGCCGATCACGAACGTCATTGGGGGTCTGCTGAGGTGTTTAAAATTGTCTACAACAAAGTGGCATTGACGGTTATTGACGAAAGATAACTTGATGTAGCGCTTACTGCGCCCGAAAGTTTCCTGTTTGTTTTGAAGGGCGCCCTCCTTTGATGAAAAGTCACATTCACCGGCGATAACTTAGCAGTACACAATTGAGCATGTGACTGTGCTCGTTGAGTTGACAAACCTGTTTCTCGATCCGCGGCCTTCAGAAACCCTAAAATACCACAGAGAGGCTGAATATAACCATCGGGAAACATCACATTTCTTGCTCTGTGCTGAATCATACGTGGATATTGTCTACTCACAGTGTCTTCCAAGAAATAGGCTTCAAGATAAATTGTACTCGTCCACTCACTTCACATAAACAGACCATACACATCTGACACGTAACGTGCACACTACCGGTCACACTGTGTACGTAGCCAGTTTGACTGCTCAGTCAGTGACATACAATGCTGTTAAAATGTAAGTTGGTCAACATCATCATTTCATCTGTAAGTTTCTGCCCTCCATCATCAGACTTAGCACCCTGGTTTACTGAAATAGTGTAGTAATGGTACGGTGGTGGTAGGACGTCAGTCGGCAAAACATGCCGTATCCATAATTCTTTCCAGACCAGGCTTTCTAAGTTTCTATGACTATGATCGAAATCTAAGTTTTTTTTACTGACTTTATTAAATTAAAAAATAATAATAATGTAATTCTATACATACACTTTACGCTTATTGTAGTTGAGCTTATAATAAAGAACCTGTGTATAAGACCCAGTAACTGGGGCGCTGTTATCCTTGAAAAAACAAATTGACATCTTCGCTTCGGTCGTACTAGCGCCTTAGCCTAGTCCTAGAACTATGCTGTCCGTTCCGCTATCGTCTCCGCGCGGAGATAGCGGAGTGAACTGCATAGTTCTAGGAGTACAAGCACCCCTGGAAAGTTCTTACTTTATTTCTAACATCCCAATCGTCAATTTGCTATGATTTTCGGAACACCCAGCCACAAAAAAGCCTAAAAATTACAAAAAGACCAAACAACACAGCTTGAAAATCGCCTACTGGATTCTCAATACATCTAAGAAGCAGCATCATGCATTTAATTGTACTCACGATAATTGTTTGTGCTCCAAATCGATGATTTTTAACTTCAAAATCGAAGAAACAATGTCAATAAGTGGAAACCAATGGGGATGCCCAGGAATAAAACTGTCTCCAAAAATCATTTGTGATAAATCAAGGGGTAGTTAAGAACTCAGCTGTTAATGTTGTCTAACCACTGATAAATATTTAAACATGTTTTTGTCGTGGGTTTTGTTTCAGGGAGCATAACTACATAGATGGATTCTCCTTGATTTTAGAGACGGGAGTGCATTGATCCAGGGACATATAGTTACCGGTAGCTGTTTTATAAAAAAGAAACGAGATGAGAAACAAACCGATCACCATGGAGATGGAGGTTTGTACAGTTTATTGAATCATAATGTAACAACTTTGCTGCCCTTCCAGGCCTGGAAATCCCTACTGGACCACTGGCCAGAGTCCAGTAATTTGAATCCCCACTAGACCACTGGCCAGAGTACAGTAATTTGAATCCCCACTAGACCACTGGCCAGAGTACAGTAATTTGAATCCCCACTGGACCAGTGGCCAGAGTCCAGTAATTTGAATACCCACTGCACCAGTGGCCAAAGTCCAGTAATTTGAATCCCCACTGGACCAGTGGCCAGAGTCCAGTAATTTGAATATTCACTGGACCAGTGGCCAGAGTCCAGTAATTTGAATACCAACTGGACCACTGGCCAGAGTCCAGTAATATGAATCCCCACTGGACCAATGGCCAGAGTCCAGTAATTTGAATACCCACTGGACCACTAGCCAGAGTCCAGTAATTTGAATCCCCACTGGACTAGTGGCCAGAGTCCAGTAATTTGAATCCCCACTGGACCAGTGGCCAGAGTCCAGTAATTTGGATACCCACTGGACCACTGGCCAGAGTACAGTAATTTGAATCCCCACTGGACCAGTGGCCAGAGTCCAGTAATTTGAATCCCCACTGGACCAGTGGCCATAGTCCAGTAATTTGAATCCCCACTGGACCACTGGCCAGAGTCCAGTAATTTGGATACCCACTGGACCACTGGCCAGAGTCCAGTAATTTGAATCCCCCACTGGACCAGTGGCCAGAGTCCAGTAATTTGGATACCCACTGGACCACTGGCCAGAGTCCAGTAATTTGAATCCCCACTGGACCACTGGCCAGAGTCCAGTAATTTGAATCCCCACTGGACCAGTGGCCAGAGTCCAGTAATTTGAATCCCCACTGGACCACTGGCCAGAGTCCAGTAATTTGAATATCCACTGGACCACCAACCAGTGCACTTGACCTCCAATGCCACAGACTTATTTGAAAAAAAGAGGAAATTCTTTTTAAAAAACAATCCAGTTAATCTGAGATAATCCTGCAGTGGTTGGTAAAAGCTTATAGCGCCCTCTGTTGTCTGTGCTGAAGTTGTGTAAAACCCAGAAGATATAAACACATATTAAGTAAAAATCATAGGCCGAATTTCAAAAAATTGTCTACAGAGTGCCCCACAGTTTCGAAAAAACTTGGGGAGAACCCATCAATTAAAAAATGTTTTAAAATAATAAACCCATAATATAATGATTATTTAGTGTATTTCACATTTTTCCAAGCCAAGTACATGTACATGTAGGCCCCTCAAGTGCCTTACAATATTATTACCCCAGTTTGTTCCAAACTCATACTTGATGCTTTGAACATTGAACCAGGGAAACTGATTGGTTTCCCTTGTGGTTTGCTAAGTACATGTGGTGCATGTAGTTGAAACAAAAAGTCACATCTCCTTGAAGGTTTTCCCTCTGCTGCCACTTCCCAGGTTGTATAATGTAAACTTGGGTGTGATCCCTGGCCTTATGGCAGTTAGAAGTTTGCTTGGCTTCTGACTGGCATCCACCGAACGAAGATCTAACAAACACTACGTCACTGACACCACGAAGTAGCACGCACTGCTATACCAGCAAAAAGATAACAATTAGAAAAAACGGCCTCTGAAGTTGAACATCTTTTAGAAACCCACTTTCCTTCAAAACTTCAAAGTATTTCCATTTAAATTTCTCAATGTAGATACTTGATGACTTGAACTTAAAAATTAATCTTATTTTGACTCATTTGCATAGTTAATTAAGAAACTAGACACGAGAGAAGTTCCGTGCTACTTCGTGAAACCAAAAAAGTGCGAAATATGTCTTTTTGCGTTTTCACGAAGTAGCACGCGCCTATACTACAACACAGCATTTTGTGTTACTTCGTGAAAACTAGGTCAGCGCGCCCGCGTTCACACAAGTTGCGTGCTACTTCGTGAAAACGTATTTACCTCACTTTGACTTGAGTGCGTGCCGTGCATTACAATGGTAAACAGAAGTTGGGTGTTACTTCGTGAAAAAAAAAAATGCCACAATTGTGCAAAAGTTGAAAACACTCATTAGCCTAATTAAAAAAGTAAAGCTGTCTGAGCTTTGAAACTTCATGGAATTGTAGGTCTTCATGCATTATCAACAGAAATGTAAAAAAATTTAAATGTAAAAAAAAAATTCCTTAAGCACGTAGCGTGCTACTTCGTGGTGTCACTGACGATTAGGGTGAGATAGCTCAGTCGGTAGAGCGCTGGCACGTTAATCCGGTTGTCACAGGTTCAGTTCCCGCTCTGTCAATTTGTCTTTGTTCAACCCAAAATGATATTTTAAGTTTTGCTACTTCACTGTTGTACATTGAAACCTCCAAAAAAGGTTCAGTGAAATGTCTGAGTTGTAATGAGACTTGTGGTCTAGTAGTTATTTTCTTGAAAATTTGAGACCTGGCCTCTGAATTTTGGGCTCTACATAGATCAGCCAAGTGTCCTCTCTTTTCACGAGGTACATGTACTACCCATGAAGCTCCCTGTCTTTTCACTGTAGGTACACTATGTACAGGCCTAGAAGCTTCCTTTCATTTCACAAGGTACTAGACTCTCTGTCTTTTCACGAGGTACATGTAAAAGCTGCCTGTCTTTTTACGACAAACTACTTTCTTTTCAGGAGGTTACCTACATAGCTCCCTTCCTTTACACAAGGTACTATCTATGCTCCCTTTCTTTTCAGGAAGAACAACCTAAGGCCCCCGTCTTTTTATTAGGAACTGCCAGCCTCATCTGACTTTTCACGGGGTACTACATACCTCCCTAAAACTCCCTGTCTTTTCACGAGGTACTACCTAAAGGACAAGGAGCTTAAAGCTACCTAAGCTCCCTGTCTTTTCACAAAAGTTGAATATGGGTCCAATCTCCCCTTCTGGTGGGAATAAGCAACGCCCTTACCATTAGTTTTCGCTTCAAATTTTTGTTAAAATAGCATTTTGAGTACACATTGTGCGATTGTAAGGTCAACTGTTTCAAACAGTGTTTTTTGGCCATAACAGGGCTCTCCTCATGCACAAGCTAGCGTATCAGGCCGACATGCGCAAATTGCGTGCCGATACGCACAAGTTTCGGCTCATACGCAGAAAAAAGTTGTTTTGGGTTTTTTTTCAAAAAAACGAGAGAAAACCATAATTTATGCTCCAAATTGCACAGTAGGGCATTTTAAACTAAGATAAACACCAAGTACAAACTATTTTAGCGTGCTTCGGCCAAACATCAAACAATTTGGGTCCAGATTCCAGAATGCCCCACAGTTTTGAAAAAACCTGGGGAGAACCCTGCATAAAAATAAACATCAAATAATGTGTAAAAATTCAGTATGCCACGTTCAAACTACAAAGTTTTAAGCTGGTTTATTGTTTTCTTTAAAAACTACTCCCGCAACAATAATGTTATTGTTGCGGGAGTTTAAGCAATTTATAAACCAGCTTGAAATTTTGAAGTTTGAACATGATATATTCTTGGACAAACGAAATAATTCTGAGAGAAAAAAACAATGGTTGCATATTGCTGTCAAACCAAGTGCATTTAATCTCCAAACAATGCCACGGACTTATTTATAGAAATACAAAAAATGGGGAAAAAAGTTTTAAACAATCCAGTTAATCTGAGCATAGATCTGTCCTTGCTCTCTGATCTGAGATAATCCTACAGTGATTGGTCAAAGTTAATAGCGCCCTCTGTTGTCTGTGCTGAAGTTTTGTAAAGTCAAGCTGGTTGAATACAACAGTGTGCTGTGCAAGATTAAGTAAATAATCACATTAGTTTTCAACAATTTTTATGATTTTATTTGGAAATAGTGCATGTTTGCTGTCGACCAATAGTAACTACTGTAGAGCTAGCGGTCATGGGCTTCATGCAAAGAACAAGGTCCTCATATCAGTGTTACTTAAATGTGTGTTCTTCTTCCACAGTAAATAGTGTCTCACTGACAGCTTTGTGTGTGTGTGTGTGTGTGTGTGGTATATGGACAGGTGTTTACACTGCACCTGTGCATTTCATTGTATACTTGAGCTCCCATGAACATGGTTGGGGCATGATTGTTGGATTTACATAAAACACAATTGATTGATGAATGAATGGACTCATCATTTATGCTGTAGGACTTCCTGAGTGAGGATGAGGAGTCAGAGGACAGTTTCAGCTTAGTCATGCTGGACTCCAAAGGGAAAGCCATGGATGGAGAAAGTCGTCAACTTCTTAAAGAGACCAGCCCATCACCGTCCAAACCTACAGATAAGCCAGGTAATTATTAAGAGGACGTAAGTTGCATACTAAAAAAAAAAAAAAAGTTTAAATACACCATGTACATTGTGTATCCTGTGTGACCTGTGGGCTAATTTTCATGAAGAATGTAAGCTCAACAAGTTGCTTAGCACGGAAAAAAAATTAATGTTTATGTTGTTGCAACTGGTACTCTTTTTTTTTCGCTTATCAAAAAAACGTTGTAAAAGCAGTTTCTATGTTGACATATTGTGAAAAGGCTTCATGAAATTAGGTTCTGTGCACCACAATAGTTTGGGTTTATGGTAACCGTGCATAAACTAACCAATAAAAAAAAAATAAAAAAATGGGGGATGAGGGGTTTTGGTGGTATAGGAAATACTTACTGGTACCAGGGAAAACTAAAAATATGGGCCAAACATTTGTCTGACTTTCTGCAAGTCATTGTTAGTCTTGCTTACCTTATTTCACATGGAGCTGCTTATAAAAGCACAAAAAGTAGCTAAGCACAGCAAAGTTATGCTTACCAGAATGAGGTTACCAGCCAAAATACCATGTCATTTGTACCATTTGTGACTGGTTTCCTGCTTTTTTTTGCTTAGCAGAAAAAATGTTCAACTTTCTGCTTAAGCAGGAAATCAGGCACAGATGTAACTGACTGTGTAGTAGTGTGCTTTAATGTCTCAACATAAATCTAAGAACAACATTTATATGTTTTCAGGTTGTTTTTTATGTTGATACAAGTACTAACTTGAGTTAAATGGACATGCACTTGTAGTGCAAAAATAGATAGTTTTTAATGTAGTTCATTCAGTTGATTTACAAATTCGGTTACAACCAAAGTTTACAACTTTGAACTATCAAAGTACATCAAGCATACCAAGTTTCAAGGTTCATTTGTTTTTCACAGTATCAAAACAAAAATGACAATTATCACTCAAAAGAGATCAGTACTTGTAACGAATACAACTTTACAGTATGGATTTCAAGAACTAGATGAAAACAAACATGACACTGCAGAGAGATCCATTTTAGAAGCAGAGCGTATAGGCATTGCTCCATAAAGACATGTACTGTATTTGCATTGAGACAGAGAATTAAAATTTAGTGAACCAAGGAGGTCTGTGGTGGGGTTGAGCCACTAAGGACACGCATAAAACATAAAATTTAAAAAAATTTAAACAAAGATATTGACTAATTGGGAGACCGCCAACATAGGGCTGGATAGCTCAGTTGGTAGAGCGCCGGTACGTTAATCCGGAGGTCGTTGGTTCAAGTCCCGCTTCAGTTAATTTTTCTTTGTTCAAAACCAAATCATTAAGTATTTACCCAGTCAGTTTCCCTTGTGGTTTATTACTTGGTATTAAAAAAAGAAAGATGTCATTGTATCTCATTTGTAATTAGGCTGAGATGGGAAACCCCTCCGGTGTATTTTCTATGAACCTGGGAAAAAGCACGGTGGAACTGAAATGGATTTTCTGGCAGTGGCAACAAATTGTGCAACATGGCTGTTCACCATCGCTTAGCACGGAAAAAACTTGCTTAGCAGAATTAGATTACCAACCGAATTGTCATAATGTTTAGGTTGTTGCAACTGGTACCCCACTCTTTGTTTTTTGCTTAGCAAAACAATCTTTTTTTAAGCAGTATTTTCTACTTGAAAATGAAACATGAAACATGACTCTGAACCAATTTGTTTTTCATGGTTCTGCTTACCGTCATTATAAATTATACTTTTTTTTTCTTTTTTTTTACAATTCTACCTTTTGGCACCCTTGCATAAAACCACTAAAAAAAGGGGGAGGGGCTTGATTCATAAAGGGCAAAGCTATCTAAACAAACATGACAAATGTCTGAATGTGGGTCATCCAATCATCTGCATTTCTGCAAGTCATTGGTAGCCGTGTTTACACAGTTTACCGGCTCAATTTCATAGAGCTCTGCTTTTAAAAGCACAAGAAGTAGCCACGCACAGCAAAATTATGCTTACACCATGAAATAAAGTTACCAGCCGAAATACCCAGTGTCATTCATACAATCTGTGACTGGTATCCTGCTCAGTTTTACTAAGCAGACAATTTTTTAAAGCAATGTTTTCTGCTTTATAAGCAGCTCTATGTTGGCACAGATGTACAGTAATAAACTGTGAAGCTCTAATGTTTCAGCATACAATTTTGCAGTGGAGACTATGCGTCAGCTAAACAGTTGAGGTTGCTTTCAGCAAAATGTTGTTTTCAGTTTTTGATTGCATCCCTCATGTACATGAATGCATAAATTCTACCAGTACTTTTAAATGTCAATAAACATCATGATTAATGACGACTCTTAACGTCTAGTCAGACTTTGTGTTATAGTGTAAAATGATTTTAAGAAAAATTCGCGCGTACATAAAACATTAGTGGTTTTTTTTTATCTCAGTATGCTTGGCAATGTGGACGGTAATGTGTTAGTACAATTGGCATGCACAATTCAATGTTATACAAATACTTTGCATATGAGTGCATTGTCGCAAAATTTAACCCTGAGGTGAATTCTGGACTATTCCATTTCATGAGGCGAAGTCAATTGAAATGGAAAATCCAGATTTCACCGAGTGATTATATTCTGCTACAATGCACGAACGAAACGCAATCAACACTTTTTTTATAAAAGCCTTTTAAAACTCGCTCATAGATCCTTGTCATTGGACATAAATAAATACAACATACACCCACACCCCCATCCCCTCCCCACGCGCTCTGAAACTTCTAAAAACCCATGGAAAGGCCAGACTTCACCAAGTGATTCTATTCTGCTACAATGCACGAACGAAATGCAATCAACACTTTTTATAAAGGCCTTTCAAAACTCGCTCATGTAGATCCTTGTCATTGGACATAATAAATACAACATACACCCACCCCCCCCCCCTGAAACTTCTAAAAACCCATGGACAGATGGAAAGGCCAGACTTCACCAAGTGATTCTATTCTGCTACAATGCATGAATGAAATGCAATCAATATTTTGTATACTACTAGGCCTTTACCTGTGCCATCAATTGTTTACAAAAGCACCACAGACCATGCACTCCCTGCAGGTATGATTTGTATGCCTGCAGACTACTGTAAACAGAAGAAAACAGCAAATCTCATGTTTCATTTCACCATGTCCATTTTTTTATCAACTTTTGATGTGGAGATAGGGGGCACATCTCAAAACTTTTTCAGCTGTTACTTTTTTCTTTTTTTTATATGTGGGAAATCATGACACAAAGTAAGATTTCCCATATGACCAGTGTAGTATTATGCCTGCCAGAAAGGCCCTTGAACTTACATTACAAGGTCACTCTTATTGTAAACAAAGGTTGCACATTATGTGGCAAAATAACAGATGGCACTAGACCGGTGTTCCCCCAATTAAATGACAAGGGTCTGTGCATGCAGTATATATTTGAAGATAGTTTTATGATTTAGAACGGTTTATTTATTTGAATAAATAAAACAACGGAAAGGCTGACATTATTCAAGTTTTGAAAGTATTCAATTTACAAGTCTACTAATTTGAACTATTAAAATATTAATGCTACACTTTCAACAAACATAAAAGACAAATCAACACATTTATGCATTTACATGTAATAGAAGGAGCAAAAACAATTCAGGAAGTAGGATAGGAATGGGAAGGAAAAAAAGTTTGTAAAAAATGTACACGCTATTAAACTTTAACAGATTCAACACTGCACAGGTCCAATATGCATGACTTGCGGCTGATTTACGCAAACACATAAAAAATCATTAAAAAATAAAAATTTGACCAAATTAAAAAAAATATTCCAGATAAAACCATTTAGAATGCCCCGTGAATGCACATTAGGGCTTTTAAAACCAAAGATAGACACCAAAGTAAACACCTCATTCAAATCATTAAAAAAAAAAAAAAAAAAACCTAGGGAGAACGTAGGTAGAATTTAGTATTTGGGTTTTTATTTTCCATTTCAAAATAATTAATGGAGGTGCTTTCAATGTTTCATTTGGCAATTTAGACACTGAACAGGCCCATGTGTGGGTACCAGTGGAAAAACTAATTGAAAAAACCCCATCAAAAGTCAATTATGAGGTATAAATTGTGTGGCATAATTGTACAGTATCTCAATTGTAATCCAGCTGAATTGGAAAATTCCTTCAGTGTTTTTTTTTCTTCTTCTGGGTAGAACCCAGGACACTACAGTGGCGGTAATTTGCGCAACATGTCTGCATAATAAATGTTAAATTTTCATCGGGTGTAAAGAATATTATTAGGTTTTTTACCCATTGGCCGATCGATGTGTGTGTTAAGAATTGCTTACTCAGTACTTTCCTGATTCCTGCGAAAAACAAATCCAAAGGCATAGGCCTTATTACTAGGGTGGGATTTGAACTGCCTCCAGCTTCCGGGCAGTCTCAGTGGTCTAGTGATAAGACATCTAAAAATGGCAAAGGTCATGATGGGTTCAAATCCTACCCAGTTTTTCACAGGAATTTAGGAAAGTATTGAGTGTAGTAGTGTTTTCAACACTCATTTGTGTATGGGTAAAACCAGCTAAATAACATGCCTTTTAAAAAACCAGTACAATTAATCCCAATTCCTTCTATATCCAACGTGGACAAAGTGAGGGATTCGGAAGTACGTGGGACGGTATTAAACCAAAACCTCCCAATGTGTGATCTTATCTGTAAGACGGCCTCCTTCGCACTTCTCAAAATCAGCTCCATAAGAAAATATCCCGGCCAAAAAAACACAGAAATTCTTGCTCATTCTTTAGTAGTAACGTCCAGAATTGGCTCAATGCAATAGTCCTCTTTTGGGGTTACCGGATTCTCAAATTATTAAACTGGAATGAATGTCGGTAATTCAGTTGCTAGACTAGTTACATGCCCTTACCCACAGGATCATAATTATAAGGACTCCCATCCTACAGAACCTACATTGGCTCCCTTTTCAAGTTGCAAATTAACTTTAAAATTCTCCTCTGAAATGTTCACTGTTCAACTAGGCACAGGCCTTTTTATCACTTCCACATCTATGAAGCTGGCTCATTCCAAGTAGTTGAAGCTGAACTGTGGAATGACATTCTAAGTTTGTTGAGTTGAGTAGGCAGTTACAGTTGAGCAATTAAAAAAATCGCTTTAAAAATGCCTCATCTGTAAACCGTTTATCAGTAATTGTTAGTTTTTTGTTGGTACTAAGGAAGCTCCTCAAAAGTTGGAATGGTGAGAATGTTGTCGTTGGAGCGGATAAGTATTCCAATTAATGCGCATATTTCACTCATGTGACATTGCTCACGTACTTCGGTCCAATGATGCGATCAAGCGGAACACTATTGTGGTCCGATGGATCATGGGAAAGTTCTTTTGCGCCTAGAACATGCCTAACTTTTGAGATGCTCCTTAAATTTGAAACCTGTCGTTTTCCTTGCTGATTCTCTATTGTTCCTTTTCTCTTTCTCTATTCTTAAAAGCATGTTCTTAAAAGTGATCTACATGTGCCCTACAAAATGTTATTATAATTGTTCATAGAAATTGCTTATCACTGGGTCAGGCATTCTTATCTTATCTAAGTCCAAACAGTTAGATGTGACATAAGAGTATATTGTATGATAGTGGATGATTTCAGGCTCCACTCTAGCCAAATAGTACTGTCTGTTTTATAGGGTTTTAAAGGTTGCTGTATAAATTGGACTCGGGACTCAAAACTTACACTGGGCTGCAGTCCAAAGACCTGTGAATTTAGTGCTCGGCCAGTAAACCCAAGATCAAACAAGTCAGGTGGTCATGGTTTTTTTTTTTTTTTTTACAATTGAATAATAATACCTCACTGTTTAATAACTTTAATTTAAAAAAGTAAAATGGTGTTCAAACATTGACCCCAAAAAGAATACTTACCCATAAGACATATATGAGATCAATCTTCTCTTAGCGTTGTTCAAATAAGAACCACTTTTCTTCTTTTCTCGAAGATAACTCCCTTTTTAATTGGTCTCATTCACTAATTAATATCTTTTTCCCCCTCTTCCCACCAATGAGTTTGTCTAATTGTGGGTCAAACTTCTTGAGGTTGAACCAGCTCCTTCCTTCTTCCCCCGCCCCTGCAGGGGAAAATATCCACGAGACTGCAGGGCTTGTAGCTCAACATTTTTACTGGACCAGAATTTGTTTAAGTACAAGCTAAGCAAAATGAGTTGCACAAGAACTAAGAGAAAATCGATCTCATTTGTCTGAAGAGAATTGAAAGATATTTATCGGATTCCCAGTCAACATTTCTTCACAAAAATGTTACACAATTATTATTCACTTGAAAAACACAAGATCGTGGGGCTTGTCTGGTTGTGAGTTTACTGGCCCGACGCTAAAATCACTGGCCTTGGCCCTGAGGTCCAGTGTTAATTTCGAGCCCTGCCCTGTCTTTTTCTTCATTGTTCATCCCTTGCTTTTTTTCTGTGCACTTTCTGTGTCTCTTCCTTTTTATGTCTTTCCACTTGACTGATTCTGCAAGACACCAGGGGTTGCACTTGCTGAATGTGTATTGTCAAGGGTCGTGTTGTCATCCAGAAAGACTCTGCTAGGGTTCAAATATTCGGCCATTAACTTTCTTTTGCAAACAAAAACAGTTCAATATAGGTTTTTCTCTCATTTTGATTCTGGTCTTGTGAAAAAAGAGTTCTGGTCCGGTGAAACTGCTGAGCTATACAAGCCTTGTAGTTTTTTCACCCAAATATGATCCCTGTGGATCAATAAAAAAAAAATGCACCTGTGTACACTGCACACAGTACATGTTTACAAGTGTTTGTTTTTTTAGATGAGTACAGTATATAGAGTTTTTCTGTAAAGCATTGCGATATCATTGACTGAGAACGCTATTGATTTTACAAGTGCCCAGGATATTCACAGTATGTTGAGGTACACAGTGTCCCTGTACACCAGGGTGTAGTGTGCCCTTCAACGTATTGATTAATCGTAGCTTGTCATTATCAGTTGTTGCACGCGCGTACGCGCTGGCCGTCACATCACACTGTAATAATGACGGCTCCATTTCTGATGGGGCAGCCAGCGCGCATGGGCCGGGGGAAACTGGGTTAGCGTTCATAACTCCATGTACAGTCACAGGCCTGCTATGGTTGTGATGACAGTCCCTCTGTTATGGAGACGCTGAGCTGTACTAAATAATTAGAAATAATTAGTCAACAAGGTGTTTTGATGTTTTCCTTTCCAAATGGGTGGTAGCGTTGTCAACAAAAAGAGTACTCAAACACGGCAAGAGATGCTTTTAATAATAATAATAATAATAATAATAATCAATTCTTATATAGCGCTTTATCACAGCCCGAGGGGCGTATCAAAGCGCTTCTGACATTATTACCCCTGGTCACTGGGCCATATATTCCATTCCTTAAACCATCTCAGCTCCCTGGGGAGTATACAGCCGGTGCTGCAAGTTTACCGCGCTCCAAGCTAATCATTCACATAAACCATCTCTGCCCTCACAGGTACCCATTTTACCCCTGGGTGGAGAGAAGCAATTATGGTTAAGTGTCTTGCTCAAGGACACAAGTGTCACGACCGGGATTCGAACCCACATCCCGATGACTTAACCACCAGAACTTGAGTCCGATGCTCTTATCCGCTCGGCCACGACACCCCTCTAAAATAGAAATTTTGTGAAACATGGTGTAGATTAATCTCTTTTTTTTATAGTAATTGTGGTTCCGAAAAGAACCGGTAGACTCAACGTTTTTGGCAGATTACCTTGTCCGTTGTCAGGAGATAATGCTTTAAAAAAAAAATTAAAACCAGTACAGGGTTGGTAATAGGACTTTGAGGCGTTGCATGGTGAGGTATCAATGTATATGATTCAGTTTGCGGTAACACCATTAATGTATCTACTTTGCTGTGTAGGTTTGTATAGGCTTGATATTTATCATTAAAAAATTATTTAGTTTCAATTTGAAAGTTCAGTGATAAACAAAGATCATACCAGTACCAATCCTGAATCTGAAAGTTCACTGATATTAAAGTTCATACCAGTACCAATCCTCAATCTGAAAGTTCACTGATAGTGAAGTTCGTACCAGTACCAATCCTGAATCCCAAAGTTCGCTGATAAAAAAGTTCATACATGTACTGAACAGGGCTCGAATTTGACACTGGACCGCCGGCCCGAGGCCAGTGATTTTAGCCTGAGGCCAGTAAACTCATGACCTGACAAGTCCGGCAGTCTTGTGTTTTTTAATTGAATAATAGCCACTATGTAATATCTTTAATAGAAAGGAATGGTGTTCAGATGTTGACCTCGAGTCTAGTACAATTCTGTTCAGTATCAAGACAAAATAATGAGATACATTGTAAATCTTCTCTTAATAATGCAATGTACATGTTAAACTGTGTAGAAAGTTCTTTCTCATGAAGATTCTGGTCTTGTGAAATAAATTCTGGTCCAGTAAACACTTTTAGCAACAAGCCCTGTGGTCTTGTGGAATTTTACCCCAAATTCGAGCCCTGGACTGAATCCAATCCACAAACCATCTACGATTAGTGAAAGTACAGAAAATAGTATCGGAAGACTATCAGATTCACCATTGCTTGTATCTTGATTGTGCAGTCTAAATAAACAAGACAAGCCATTAACCATTTGGGGGCGCTTTCACTTAAACAATAATAACTGAATAATAACTGAATAATAATGGGCATTTATAATGAGTCGGTATCCATCTTTGTGATGCTCATGGCACAGCGATACATCAGCAGAGAGGAATGTTTATGCATACCTCATTAGTTGAGTCTTGAGGAAAGTTTTGAACAAAGCCATTAATGACATTAATTATTGGAAAAAGTTTAACATGATCGGGTAAACTGTTCCACAATGAAGGGGCAGCAGAAGTAAACGATCTTTCATCCTTTTAAGAGACGTTTGTTATTCGATCTCATAGACTCGCGGTAGGAAAGATAGCGTTGAAGTCCTTCCGAGAGATATGGTGGTAAAATGCATTTTGACGAGCGATAGACATACACAAGGATCTTGAAGACGATTCTGTCCTGGATAATGATCACTAGATCACTTTAGATCATGCACTGTTGACTGGTTAAATGAATGGTGTTTGGAATGATAAAAATCAATGGCGTACATTGTAATAGTATGAGTGATATAATATCATGTATCATTATGCAACTAAAATGTAACCCATTATTAGGAATGCATCTTGCATGGTGGATGTTCTGTCAATTGTATTTGGTAAAATTTAAACTTCTAAAAAAAGTTTCTATTTGTTTGTTTTTGTTTTGATTATAATTATTATTATTGGGTTTTTTATGAGATTTAATATTTCATAAAAAACCCAAAGAAGGCTGTTTTGAGCCTGATGGGAGTCATGACTGTAGTAAACAAATATTCAATAAGTAGTTAATTTTTTAGTTATTTTTTAGTGTTTCCAACCAATTGGATTCCAAAAGACAACAATTCAATCATTTGTGCTGTGTCGTGGCTGAGCGGTTGAGAGTGCACCGGACTCAAGCTCTGGTGATTCTGATCAGTAGAGTGTGGGTTCGAGTCCCTGCAGTCATTGGCAGTTATGACCTTGAGCAAGATTCTTTTCCAGAATAATTGCATTGTCCTTTGGACATTAAGCTGTAGGTCCCTTGCACTAGGATTGGTAGTGCATCATGTGAAAGAACCCAGAACACTTCATCGTTGAAGAGTAGGGGTTAACACCGGTGTTTCTGGTTCACATAGCAAACACCCTTGTTTACAGGTTTTAAGTTTACTTACATATGAGGCATCCTTGGTTTCATTACCAGAAATATATAATAACAATTAATAACAATTGTTATAGTTGCCTGGAAAACTTGTTTTTTGTGACTAGTTGTAAAAAGAACACATTTGTTGTTTTGAGTTTTGGCAGGAAGTGGCTAGTACATGTATTTTGGCGTCCTGGAGGGTCACAAATTGTTTATTGTTCAGTCCAATTAGTATTTTTTGCATTGAAATGAAGTTGTTGTTGCTCCATTCATTCAACCTTGTCCTAATTCATCTATTATATTTCCTCTAACTGTTTCCGTTCTTTCGATTCAACAGAGGAATTAAAGCTGGGCAACTACGATGAAGCTCTGGAGAAGGCAGGTGGGTTACATAATTGTTTCTTCTTTTAAGTTTATATTTACAACTTTGTTCAGTGACGATGAGAGGGGTTACGTGTACCATCATGTACAAAACCAAGAACATCACTTACAGAAAGGCAAATCTAGAGGTAGTGATAAAACAAGGGAGAAAACCACATCAAAATAACAGACTAAATATACTAAAGGTAACAAACTT
Organism: Pisaster brevispinus; assembly: GCA_023634235.1. NCBI lineage: Eukaryota > Metazoa > Echinodermata > Asteroidea > Forcipulatida > Asteriidae > Pisaster > Pisaster brevispinus. Next base: position 4,312,365 of record JAMKCF010000006.1, read on the forward strand.
GCATTGTGAATTTGGGTGTGATCCCTGGCCACATGGGCGTCAATCATGGGGGTTGGGGCGGGACAGGGGGATATAGTGTACGTGTGTGTCCCCCCCCCCCCTACTTTTTGAAGGGTGGAGGACACTATATCAAATACCACCTAGATTAAAGCCATGTTGGAATTGCCGGCTACAGCCAGGGCTTTGGCGAGGTCGCCGTGTCCTCATGCGTTGAAGTCATTATAGGACATGTAATACCTTGATAGCAACACCCTCGGTAACAGACGCAGATGTAGCCCAAGCCGCCAATTGGATACGGCCTAACATAAATCCGATGCCAAGATTGAGCTTAGTCGTTCAGGCATACTAGAAAATTTAGAGCTGAGGCAGATTAAGTGCAGATAAAGGGGGGGGGAAAGATTCATGTCTGGGAATGTGGGTAGACTACAGCTGGAGCTGCACCTGAGCACTGCATGTAAGATAAATATACTAGTTCTAATCGTTATTGTCCCGCACTGGGGGAAATTAAAACTGGCCATGATTCAAACGGTGCAGACTAAAACACTAACAATTTAGAACAATAAACAAACTGACTGATTAAACCAATATCAAGATGAATAACAAATATATACAAGGTAGGATTAAAAAGATTCCTAAATTTCCAAGGTTAAATATTCACAAAAGGTAGTCCATAAAACTGAGAACTCAGAATAGCAGCAGCTACTTTAAATCATCGAAGTAACCAGTTGCAGTTGGGACAATTTAGTTGGGTTCTAATTTTCCGTTGCAAAAGGTGATCCTCCCCCCCACCCCCAACGACTTAATACAAACTTAAGATACAGGGGGTGGGATGGGTCATACAGTACACACTTGATCACATACAGGTCTGTTTGAGATAGGAAGCCTCAAAAGATGGAATGGGATGAACAAACAAACAAACAAACAAACAAACAAACAAACAAGTTGTCAAAGGATGTTGGCAGGGATGTCCAAACAAGGGAACTATGAACAAACTTGCGCAGTTGCAAAAAAGGGCCAAGAGAAGAGAGAAGTTTCACCATCCTCAAAGAGGTCCCGCACTACAAAGAAAACACTCCTGCGTAATTTTTTTTAAAACTACTTATCAAGTCTGGTAAGAGACCCCCTTGCATATGACCTCACAAGCTCAAACAGCGCCCTCATTGAGGTCAAAAGAAGAAGCATCATTGCCTGAAAGTTGTGCATAGCACATGTGCTTGGCCTATACAGTACATGTGGATCTGAGTTTCCACAAAAATACATGAATAACAACATTAATTTTTTTTTATTACACCTTTATGTATGTGACCTCGAGTTTCTAACTCTTAAATTCATTCCCTGGAACTTAGTTCACCTCCAAACCCGTAGTTGTGTCCGTTCAGGCGGTAAATCTCAAACAAAATCAAGAATCCACTCCCAAGCCACTGCAGCTCAATGTAATAACTGGGCCCATTTTCATAAAGGTTGTAAGCACAAGAACTTGCTAAGCACAGAAAAGTCCTACTTAGCAGAAACAAGTTACCAGCCAACATTCCATAAAGCTGACACTGTTGCGACTGGTGCCCCGCTCGACTTTTGTTTAGCAAATAAATTTGCCAAGCAGCATTTTCTGCTATAAATAGCTTTATGAAATTGGGCCATGGCCATACATGTACCTGGCTCCACCCACTGTTTGAACAACAATCAAATTTGTAATAATACCAGCAACATCAGCAAGTTCGGGTCATTCTTTATATTGTAGTTTTCCTCTAACTTTATACATCAATGTTTTTTTAAACATTTTTCGTGAACTTTTAGTATTGCAAAATTAATCCATAGCTGGGGGTGTTGTGCACAATGAAATGTGTGTGTGTGAAATGTTAGTTCCAATATGTGCAGTCAAACTGAAAGTTGTTTTCGGTATCTCACATATGGACTTGGTTTAGCACAAGTCTTTTAAACACATTTCAAGGTCTTTGTCAACAATTTAAAAACAGTTAATTTGATTTGCTCTATTTATAATTCAATGCCCCCTTTCTTTTTAAACTAAAAGTTTGTTCGTTAATTTTAAAAAACGATTTTTACAAATGATTTCTTCTCGGTATTGTGGGGCTTCTCTGACCTTGGGTAAAAATGATAAAATCGCACTGAGCATTTACAGCTCCCATTATTGGTAACTTTTACCAAGTTACCAATAAGTTTTTTACTGTGTCATAGACCTTGGCAGGCAACCAAATGCCTGCCTGACTTGTTGTAAAGCTGCCATGGGGGGATGAGATCTGATCAGCCTGTTGCAAGTCTAACTTTTGGTCACACGTTGTGTCCTATGGGCAAGCTATCCGTTATTGTGTATGTTTATAACATCTAAGGGCAAGCTGCCCGTGTTTTGGGTTTATAATTGTGTATGTTATAACATTTTGGGTTTATAGTTATTTACCTGAGTACCAGTGTGCTCGATCATATAATGTAAATTGTTGTTTGGAAGAAAACTTGTGGCAAGCCTGACTGCCCTCAGTGGTTTGTTTCGGTTCAAGTGAGCCCCAATTTTGGTTTGAATAAAAGCAGTTTTAGCTGCGGTAAAACAGTCAATTAAGTTTTATCATTTTTCTTGTGTGTTGGTTGAAGTGTAATGAGCACCCTACTCCAGCACAGTCTGGATACTGGTAACAAAAAGCAAAGCACTGCGGTACAATCTGCAACCAACATGACCAACCACAAACATTTTGGGATAAACCCCTCCTTTTGCAATATTAGTGTTCTGGGCTATTTATTGAGCAATTTGCAGACACCTCCCCCCCCCCCAAAAAAAAAAATAAATAAATAAATAATAGGACCTACATGTATAGCTTTACTATGTATGTCCTATATGAAGGACGAAGCAATTATGGCCGAGTGTTTTTTTCAAGGACACTAATGCCATGACTGAGACTCAAACCTGTGCAAGAACTTGAGTCTGGTGCACCAGACAGGTGCACCAGACCACACCGTCATGGCACTCACAAGGCTTCAACAGCATGAAATCTTAAGTGATGTTTGAAGCTCATGGGTGATCTCAATGTTTCAAACAGTATACTCTGCTTGTCTCCTGAAGACGAGCAGAGTATACTGTTTGAAACGTCAAGACCATACTCGTTTCAGAACCAACACTCCTCCCAAAAGCGATTTACACATGGTTGTACCCGCAAGTTTATTAGCTATACTTACTTCTTAGCACAAAATTATATACTTCTCCTACCTTTCTCTCCGATTCTGTTGAAGGATTTGGTAAATTCCATGTGATTCTTGTACTGGTGTGCGGTTGGGCCAATGTCAGCGATGCCTTGGAGATACTCAGTGTGTCGTTCATTCTTCCGGCGGCTGAGACGGATCTCCAACTCACGAGTTACATGAAGGGAGTGCTGAGTGCTATCATATTTGTCGGTGAGTAACTGTTGAGTGACCACAACGGCTGCTCAGCCCCAGACCTAGTCTTGGCGCAAGACGTTCTTAATGTGTTATTGTTAGCGATCAACACCGCATACACGGCACGACTACTTCACCACTAGAGGGCGTTCCTATCGACACCCTCTCTCTTTCCAATGGTTCGGATAGCAGGGGTGTGGGGATAGCGGGGGAACCGTGATAGTCGAGTGATAAGGAATAACAATGCCTTGCACTAGAGGGCCTTTTCACACGAGGGAAATATACAGGGGGTCCATGGTCTTAAGAACCCAGCGTTGTCAAGTCCACATTGTGTGAATTGAACCTCTGCTCTGCTCAAGCACGGGTCCCTAAGATTACCTCCTCCACACAAAGTGGCTCCAACAATTACCAGAAGCCAGAAGCCCATTGGAAATGCATTTAAAGCTAGTTTTGTGGCACAAGGAAAAATTGATTGGGTAAAGTTTTTTATTTTCATTTTGGGTTGAACAAATAAAAATTGACTAGAGCAGGACTCTGTAATTAACTATACCTCTGGATTAACAAGCCGGCGCTTTTCCAACGGAGCTACATTATCTAGCCCTAATGTTGGCAGTCTCCCTGTTTTGTCAATATCTTTGTTCATGGGTGCCAGTCAGAAGCCGTTCAGCCTGTTACTGCCGTACAGCCAGTGATCTCACCCAAGATCACAACCTTGGAATTAAACTCAGTTTCCCTTGTAGTTTATTACTTGATACCTGAGAAAAACAAGTCACATCCCCTAAAGTTGATCTCTGTGATGCCACTTCCCAGGTTGTGTTGTAAACTCAAAAGGATTTTTTTTTTTTTTTTTCAAAAGAAAATGATGGACTTTTTCAAAATGTGTGTTTTTGCAAAGATATGAGGTCTACTCTAGACCCCTTGCATATATATAGGCCATCCTTGCTGAGGTCAAATGATGGAAACATTCCAAGTGAAGGCACTATGCACAGCTCTCAGCCAATAGTAGCTCTCTTTTTTAACCTCAGTAAGGGCTCTTTTTGAGCTTGTGACAGTCACATGCACAGGGTCTATTGGAATTACAAGGTTCTCTTGTACATGTTGTAAGACATGCCTTTGAATGATTAAATTAGTGGGTTTTTTGGTTTTTTGTTGGGGGGGGGGGTAAAGTGACACACAGACCTGTGGCTTTGGAACCAGAAGTAACAGGCTTGTGGCGTAACGACAAACAGGCAACAGGATATAGAAGTTGCTCATTATTAATTGATGTTCTTTTGGATTTTTCATTCCACCAGGTATGCTGATTGGGGGCTATGTCTGGGGGGCTTTGGCCGACATCAACGGCCGACGTAGAACGCTCATCTTCTCCCTGTTTACCAACGCTTTATTTGGGCTGATATCGAGCATCGCTCAGGTCTACTGGCTCTTTTTACTCATGCGTTTTTGCAGCGGTGTGGGGTAAATACAACTCCAGAAATGTCTACCCGGTCGGGACTGGCGCTCTAGAGTCGCGCCGAACCAAATTATTGAACTAAGTACATGAAAAGCTCCACGCCTGAAACAGTTAGGAGCGACTGGACGTGCTGGAAGTCGAAAGATTGACTGTTGCAGTCGTTCAGAACGACTCTGGAGCATCTTAATTTCAGATGTTGATCTTGCCACGAGCCGTAAATGTTATGTTAAGTTTGCCTGTCTGAAACCAAAATTTATTTGGGTCAATTTAGAGTCGCTCTTAATCTATTTGGTTTGGCGAGACTCTGGAGTGCCTGTCTGAACCAAGCGCTATTTTCTTTCATTTACTCCAATTTTGCTGACTCTTCTGAGGGCCAAATCAATCGGAAGTCAGACCTGAGGGAACTGAAGGTTCTCCAAAACATTCAAATACAGAAGTGCAAGACTTTTATGGTCTACTCTTGTTCTTTGTTTTGCCAAAAAGGAGCATCAGGCCTAGAATGTCATCTTTGAGAGAGAGAGAGAGAGATATCTTCATTTTGCGAAGGGTATTTCTGTTGTTTGAATCATAACATTAAGTCTATGGGAAACTTTTAAGGGGCAAGCATGATAGTCTTGCTACTTTAGTCTGAAATCAGACTAATTTGAGGGGAAATAAAAATTTAAAAAAACACAAAAACGTGTGCCTCACAGGCATCAATGAACAAAATACGTGTAACTTGCAAAGTTGTTACATGGCTGATGGATGCGCTTTAATGTCAGGATCCCGACAATGGTTAATTTTGGGGTTTTAGTAAACTACCGATTGGCAGATTTGTTTCCTGCAATACCTCAAAAGAAAGCGTCAAATTTTCTTGTATCTATAGAATTAAAAGCTATTCCAATCCAAATCTTCAATCCAAATTTTCTGGTCAAATCAGCTGAAAACGGACCTAACTTTAACGTTAACCTTTTACATTTTCTTTGTATGACAGCGTTGGTGGCGCCATACCGATAATTTTCTCCTATTTTGGGGAGTTTCAACCGAAGAACAGACGTGGCATGATGATCTCTGTTTTATCAATGTTTTGGATGGCAGGAAACATCTTAGCAGCATTCCTAGCTCTTGTCATAATTCCTTCAGGTATGGAGAATGACAAAAATTGAAAACTTTTGTTTGAAATCCAAGTTCATTTTATGAGGTTGATGTGCAGTAGGCTTTTTGACAAACATTCAATTAATCAATCAATCAATCAATCAATCACCAATCAATCAATTAATCAATCAATCAGTCAATCACTCACTCGTTAAGTTTATCAGGGGCCAAATCAAGTGTTTATATTGCATATAAAGGTTTGCATTTAATTTACAGGTTTGCATTTATTGTATAAAAAGTAGCTGTTATATTGCTCACAACCTTCTGCAGGGAGGGCCAGGGTCATCTGTGGGTTGTTTTCAGAACTCTTTCAAAAAACATCTTGTCTTTGATTATCTAGAGCAGCTTCTTCTCTTTCTCTTCTTCGCCTCTATGATTTTCTCGTTATGATTTACCTTCTCATTAGCTCTCATTAGGTTCCGTTAGCTTTGTTTGTTTGTTCTTTGCCGTCCCCTGTCTGTCCTGTATGATCTGGGCCCAATTTCATAGAGCTGCTTAAGCATAAAAAGTTGCTAAGCACAACAAAATTATGCTTACCAGAATAAGGTTACCAGCTAAAATACCATTTATCATGTACAAAATGTAACTGGTATCCTGCTTAGTTTTGCTTAGCAGAAATATATTAAGCAATATTTTCTGCTTAAGCAGCTCTATGAAATTGGGCCCTGTTGTAACTTAATTTCTGTTACGCAGTCCAGTATCTTGTTTTATAAAGGCATTACTATACAAGACTTTAATATGCCTCCATGTTTGCCTCTGCTTCATTGTGTCTCATTTAATTATTATTTTTGTAGTTCTTTAAACGTCTTTGTTTTAATTGACCTTCTCTGTAATTACTTGTATGTGCATTTTTCAATATGGAAATAAATGTTGAGTTGAATTGAATTGTGGTGCAACATGTTCTGGGCAGAAGGTCGTAAAAAGACTTTCCGCAGGGCTTTCAATGAATTCATTTTATATTTAACAATTTATTTGTATTAAGGAGGAATTCATTATCACGGTTATTTTTTTAGATATTAATTTTAGTGCCCCGGGATTCAGTTTCAACAGCTGGCGGGTGTTTTTAGCCGTCTGCACGATCCCAGCGTTGACGTCAGTGATTGTAATGATCTACATGCCGGAGAGCCCTAAGTTTTTACTAGAGGTAAATATGGACCATTTCATAGTGTCAGTGCATAAAAACCTGCTTTAGCGAGATATTTAGCATACCTGCCAATTGTCCTGGTTTTTTTTTTCTGGGACTGTCCCAACTGCCCAGTTTAAAAACATTTGGGGTAAATTGGGTGCACCCCCATAAGGTAGAAAGCATGGTAGATCATATTTATTTTTTTTTACCCTTACACCGATGTGTATTAAGCACTGTGTACTCGGTTCTTTCCCGAGTTCTGTGAAAAAATCCACAGGCAAATCACTCGGATGGGATTCGAACCCAAAACCTTTGCATTGCTAGAGCAGATGTCTTACCACTAGACCACTGAGCTAGCCCAGCGGCTAGAGGCAATTCAAATCCATTTGCAGCGGGTACCGCAACGATTTAATAACATCTATTAAGTGGTAGATCATAAAAAGTGTAATTCACATTGTGAGAACAAACTGCTTTTTAATTCCAGCTTCCTCTGAAAATTTCCGAAAATGCTTTTTAAAAAACTAAGGGAAAAACAATAGTTTATTGACATTTATTTTTAAATCACTGCTTTCAGAATGGACAGAGTAACAAAGCCTTGAAAGTTATGCAGAGAGTCTACTCCTGGAATACTGGGAACGACAAATCAAACTATCAGGTAAGTCAAGGCTTTACACCCACTGGGTCAAGGCTTTACACCCACTGGGTCAAGGCTTTACACCCACTGGGTCAAGGCTTTACACCCACTGAGTCAAGGCTTTACACCCACTGAGTTGAGTCTTTACACCCACTGAGTCAAGGCTTTACACCCACTGGGTCAAGGCTTTACACCCACTGGGTCAAGGCTTTACACCCACTGGGTCAAGGCTTTACACCCACTGAGTCAAGGCTTTACACCCACTGGGTCAAGGCTTTACACCCACTTGGTCAAGGCTTTACACCCACTGGGTCAAGGCTTTACACCCACTGGTCAAGGCTTTACACCCACTGGGTCAAGGTTTTATACCCACTGGGTCAAGGCTCTACACCCACTGAGTCAAAGCTTTACACCCTTTGGTTCAAGGCTTTACACCCACTGATTTAAGTCTTTACACCCACTGATTTTAGTCTTTTAACCCACTGAGTCAAGTCTTTACACCCACTGAGTTGAGTCTTTGAACCCACTGATTTGAGTCTTTACACCCACTGAGTCGAGTTTTTATTCACACTGAGTCAAGTCAAAAATATTGCAATATCGTCAGCAGTCAGGTAAACAACTGCAAGGCTTAATAGTACTTTCATTTTTAAAAGAATCATTCCTCAAATAGATAAATTATATTTTTATATCTTTACCCTTGTTTTCAGCTGAAGACTCTGATTCCATCAGAAAGGGTCAGGCAGTTGAACATCCATCACGGCGGTCGTCGTACTTGCAAAGATAGAATGCAAGATGTTGTGGACAACACGCAGACATCCATACATATGACAGTTCAGCTCTTCAAGAAACCCCTGACGTCCATGACGGTTACGTTACTGCTCATTATCTGGACGTTGTCTTTCGGGTGGGTGTGTTTTTGCGGTAGTGGCCCTCTAGTGGTGAAAAGTACCCTTGGAGCGACAGTGGGACGCTCCGGTGAAGAAAAAAAAAAGTAGCATAATTTAAAGAATCGCTGATGGATGCGTTACAGCCGAAATCTTCACTGAAGTAAAATAAAAATTAGAAGCCCCCAAAAAGCAGCTTTGGATTTCACCTTTTAACCTTATTTAATTTGTTTACCACTTACCACCGGAAGATCTGCATTCAAGAACAATTCCATTGTGTAGCGTTCACAGTTTAGGCCCTCACTGTGCTACACTTCAATTTCCATTTTCACAATTTTTTAAAAAACATTTGGTACAATCTAACATCTGTCCTGGTTGATCTCAGGTATTACGGTCTATGGATGTGGATGCCGGAGTTATTCAAGCAGGCAGAGAGAACCAACGGATCTGTGTGCACTGTAACGCCAGCCATGGACAATACGACCATACTCCCACCACCTCCTGACGATACCAAGTAATTATTTCATCACAGATGTCACTCTTAAAGAGGGGCTCCAAAGGTCAAACTCAGTTTTGCTATGCACTCATTTTTTCAATAGATAGAGCGCTTATGACCTTAGGTTTATAAACTGGTGTAGATTGCTACTGTGTTCGATACCCTTCAAGTGCAGTTTTTGTCAAAGTCCAGAATGTTCGATGACGTCACATTTCAAATTCATGGCCTGTACATTTTTTGTGCAGAGAGTTTTCAGTCCATTCCTTAATTCTGATGATATTCAATCAATACAGCATTGAATTTGATCTCGGCGCAGAAATCCATCTTAAGAATGTACAGACCCATTTGTTTTTGCTATCCTATGACGTCATGTTTCAAATTGTTTTTGTCTGAAAGATTATCAAACTGAATTATTAAATATTGTTTTAAACCATTTTTTAAATGAGGTAAGAGACTTGTAACTTCTTCCATACTTTCATGAGAACTCTATCTAGTGGAAAGTGAGTGCATCACAAAACTCCATTTGACCTTGGAGCCCCTCTTTAATGAAACAATGCATCATTGTTTTGGGGTGTTTTTTTTGAAGCGTATAATAGATCCTTTCAGTAGGAGACTTTTGGGGACGCTAGGTGGCAGCAGACTTACCAGGTAAATCCATTGTTCTTGGGGAAATGTGCGCATGCTCAGAACTTACTTGCTATGTCAGCTGCCAGGTTCCAAAGTCTCTCATGCTCTGATTTTCAGTTAACACACCATACAACCAGCCTAAGAAAGTTGCATCTTATTGGGTGGGCATTTTTTTACTTTGCTTGAAATAATGTTTTTAAATACACCCCAGCCATCCCCGGAAAGTCCTGGATGCAATTCTGACCCCAGTAAAAAACAAAAAAATTCATGGGCACAACTTGTTTATTTATTTATTATTTTTGGGGGGAGGTGGAAAACTGCGGGAATTGTCATATACTCTCTTTAGAGTTTTGATTTTATTTCGGAAAGAGAAATATTTCTCTGGAGGGTTTAATTTTTGTAATCATTGAGCTCATGGATTGTACCGGGTGTTTGAAAATATTTTTTTTTCAGATTATCACCAATTCCTCACTTGTCTTTAATTAAACAGCATCATTTCATTGTCTTTAGGGTTTACTGGGATTCTTTCTACACCAGCGCTTCCAACCTTCCTGGGAACCTGGTCACAATCTTCCTAATAGATATCGTCGGACGTAAATTCCTCATGTGTAAGTTCTTTCTTTCGTAAAAGAAAAGTTTCTTCGTTGAATGGTATCAAATTCTTGCTTAACCACTTCATGTTGGATCATGTGCATATCTGCAAATTTGTTTTAAACTGCCTTATGGCGGACATTTTATGTCGCCTACCACCACTTCAGAGCGCCCTCAATTTTGTGCAGTCAGTTGGACAGCTGACATACATTCACCTGGACATTCCATCGTGTAGTGTGCACAGGTATGTATCTACCGCGCTATGCTTTGTGTCATCTGTGCAAAAAGGGTAGAGGTACTGGAAGTTTTGCTCTTTATGTCCCTTTTCCCAGGGGTTATTGTGTAATCCCCGATTCCAGACCTTTGTTCTTTTGTTATACAAATGAGGCTTACAAGAACTGATAGCATTGTTTATCATTATATTCGGCTCATTGAAGGCAAGTCCGAGCATTCCAAGATTCCAGCACACCATGGCAGACAATTGGCCATGGTTTACAGCCGAGGTTTTGTGATTCATGGTGAACGCATTCTAGTATTTTCTCACACCGGAATGACAAGTCCCTGTGCTTGTAAATTTAGAACCTTGTCTTTACTTTGTCAAGTCAGGGTTTCATTGTGACATCGATATTTTCAATGGAAAACATGGAAAAAGACGTACTCTGGAAGTTCCAAAAAGTTCTGGGGAAAAAAATACTACACAGAGGCACGGAAAATATTTTGGAGTACCGATATAGTTATTGCAAAATGTGTTTCAGCAAGTTCAAGTAAAGTTCTTCTTGTGGCCTCGTATATAACTCATCATTTTCATAATCATCCCAAGAACTATTTGCACATCAACTCTTGTGGGTATTTTCCTCGCGGATGCCCACCATTAGAATAAAAAATCACTGACATCTTAGTCGCTTTTCAGAGGGTTGAACTTTCTGTACTTTGCCCAAGCGTAGCCGTGACAAATTCTTGAGTCCGTGTTTGATTTCTTACCCACAGCTGCAAGTCTTCTTTTTTCCGGTGTGATAGTCTTCTTCATATGGATCGTCAGTACTCGCGCACATATCATCATCGTCTTCTGCAGCTTCGGAGGAGTTTCTGTTGTAGCCTGGAATGTCCTAAACGTACTGGCTGTAGAGGTCTACCCAACTCATATGAGGTAGGTACCTCCTGCACACCGGTACCACAGACTGCCACGAACGTGCACCTTCTAGGCTAGCATTGTTTTCACTTTTTTAAGACCAGCTGGAGAGGAGAGCCTCTAGACAGGAACTTTGTTTCTTTGAGGCCATCCTTCAGGCTCCCGCTGGTTCTCTTGTCCTTCCTCTGTATTTTAATTGCTCTTGTTGAATCTTTTAATGTTTTTTTTACCAGTGAGCATTGCTGTACTTTTTCTCTGCCCGAGGAAATAAACAATATAAATATATAAAATTGGGTGCATTGGTTTCTTCTGTTTGTACGGCTGACACTGGTACCACAGACTGCCACAAAGTACCATACCTTCTAGGCTAGCATTGGGTGCATGGGTTTCTTCTGTTTTCAAGCTGACACTGGTACCACAGACTGCCACAAAGTACCATACCTTCCAGGCTAGCATTTGGTGCATGGGTTTCTTTTGTTTTTACAGCTGACACTGGTACCGCAGACTGCCTCTTTTTTCTTGAGACACTTTTTGTACCTTTTTTTTTTCAGATCGACAGCGTTTGGTGTGCAAGGTGTGATCAACCGATTGGCATCCATCGTAGGAAACGTAGCATTTGGGATTCTTATACAGACGCATTGCGCTGTCAACATCCTTCTAGTGGCCGTGCTTCTGGCATTTGGAGGCCTCCTGACTTTAACCCTTCCAAAAACCAAGAAGATTTCTTTACAGTAACAGGAAAAGAAGGTTTTTTTTTTAATCTAGTAAGGTTGCGGTAGCACCAAGTACATGAAATCTCTCTAATGAGCTGTGGTTCTGCAAAGAAGCAATGGTGAAACAACTTGATCTGTATGCTCTGATTGTCTTCCAGTGAAATAGCACACTGCTCAAAACTCTGAGTTATTCACAACCAGTTCTTTTCATGGACATGGTGTTTCCGCGAATCTTACTAGACTGTATTTCCACCATGCAAAGTTTCAGATCCTATTCATGTACATGGTGTTACTGCAAACCTTACTAGATTGTATCTCCACCATGCAAAGTTTCAAATCCTACTCATGTACATGGTGTTACTGCAAACCTTACTAGATTATATCTCCACCATGCAAAGTTTCAAATCCTACTCATGTACATGGTGTTACTGCAAACCTTACTAGACTGTATTTCCACCATGCAAAGTTTCAGATCCTATTCATGTACATGGTGTTACTGCAAACCTTACTAGATTGTATCTCCACCATGCAAAGTTTCAAATCCTACTCATGTACATGGTGTTACTGCAAACCTTACTAGATTATATCTCCACCATGCAAAGTTTCAAATCCTACTCATGTACATGGTGTTACTGCAAACCTTACTAGATTGTATTTCCACCATGCAAAGTTTCAAATCCTACTCACTTTTTTAAACATAAATTTAAGGTAAAGGTCTTTCATATAATCGTTTTATGTGAATAGTTTAATTTGTTCACCTCATGGGGATTTCCTTGAAATCTTCTGTTTATTGAGTGCTTTCCTTTGACCAGGGCCCAATTTCAGAAAATATTGCTTCACAATTATCTGCTTAGCAGAAATGAGCACAGGGCAGAAATGAGTACAGGGTAGTCTGGCCGGTAACCATATTCTGGTCAGCATAATTTTGTTCTGCTTAGCTACTTTTTGTTGCTTAGGCAGCTCTATGAAATTGGGCCCAGCTCTTGAACATAGCAGGCCTCGAAATAACCCACGGCACCCACAGCAATTGCCGTGGTGCCCTGTGCTTTTGCTGTGGTGCCCTCTGCAAGGTTCCAATACAAATTGACATTTTCTTCATAGAGTGCCCCTTACCAGAGGAAAATTGCCGTGCCGCTTCAAGAGCGAAGTTCAAGGCCTGACATAGTGCATACAAGTTTAGCACTGGAGGGTTACGTTCGATTGAGTGCACTGGACTCAATCTCTTTTGTTGTCTGTATGGATTTGGGCTCAAGTTGAGTCTATGTGCAAGACACTTTAACCATGATTGCTTTGTCCTTTGAATAGGGTGTAAAGCCATGGGTCCTGTGTGTCGTGTAATGCATGTAAAAGAGCCCAGTACGCTTATCGTTAAATGAAGGGGCTTGCCCAGGTGTTTTTTCTGGCAAGGTTGGCAGCAGATTGCCACGGCATCACCTTGTAAAGTCTCTGAGGGAGCCATGTGAGTGGGTCTCATCATTCTAAAGATAACTGTATACCTGTTGTACAAATATGGGTGCTTTTAGATGCCCCTAGCCATTAAAAAAAATTGTGTAACATTCCGCAGCATTCTGTTTCAACCAAGATCTGATCACTCAATGCCTGACAGTAAACAGCAAATTTATCCTAAGTAAGCCGGTAGATTAAAGGTATAATATTGATATTTTAGGGACAGAAACAGTGACCATTTCTATCAGTGCTACAACGAGGCATATGCTTATCAAAATGGCACCCTTGTGTCAGGCTCTGACAGTTGCCCATCTTGCGGCGCTATAACTGTAACCCTAAGGCAATTTTTAACATTTCGCCAGTGATGACCAAATGTTAAATGAGTGACGTATAAATTCTAACTACTTGTTACTGTATCGTTATTTTTTATAAAAGCAAATGTTCATGTTATTAATTTGTCACGATAATTACCATTCATGTATGAAGTAATGAAGATTGAAAATGTTATGAATATATTGAATTGACAAAAGGTACTAAAATTTGTGTATATAAAATGATATATAATCCAGTATTTAATATTTTATAAACTGTTGTCCTTTGATGTCCCATCTGTTCATGATTGTGTCAAATTGTTTTTAAAATTCAAAAACCCTAGCATGTCAAACTGAAACTACCCCCCCCCCCAAAAAAAAAGTTCCTTACCGACCCCAACACAAACCTCAGCCCAATTTCCACAAAAATGCAAGGCTTACCCCTTGTGATTTTATCACATTTCAGGTCAAACTAGACAAAAATGCAAGGCTTACCCCTTGTGATTTTATCACATTTCAGGTCAAACTAGACAAAAATGCAAGGCTTACCCCTTGTGATTTTATCTGATTTAAGCCCAATTTCAACAAAAAATGCAAGGCTTACCCCTTGTGATTTTATCACATTTCAGGTCAAATTCAACAAAAATGCAAGGCTTACCCCTTGTGATTTTATCTGATTTAAGCCCAATTTCAACAAAAAATGCAAGGCTTACCCCTTGTGATTTTATCACATTTCAGGTCAAATTCAACAAAAATGCAAGGCTTACCCCTTGTGATTTTATCTGATTTAAGCCCAACTTCAACAAAAAATGCAAGGCTTACCCCTTGTGATTTTATCACATTTCACTCCAAACTCGACAAAAATGCAAGGCTTACCCCTTGTGATTTTATCACATTTCAGGTCAAATTCAACAAAAATGCAAGGCTTACCCCTTGTGATTTTATCTGATTTAAGCCCAACTTCAACAAAAAATGCAAGGCTTACCCCTTGTGATTTTATCACATTTCAGGTCAAATTCAACAAAAATGCAAGGCTTACCCCTTGTGATTTTATCAAATTTCAGTCCAAACTCACAACCCCTCATCCAAGCTACAAGGCAAAATGTCACTTTTAAACTCAAATTAGTCCGGAAGCAAGCAGGCAAAGACAATACCCCTTCAGCCCATCCGGCTCACAACCAAATAAACCCATTAAAGAAGTGTACATTTGTCAGAGTGGGAATCCAAAAAAAATCCAAACAAACTTGGAAGTGTTCACTTGTGGTATCTGTTAATAAACTTTATTGGCATTCCACATTCAGCTGTTGTATTATTATTATAATAAGACAGACATGGACAGACACTCACACTCCACCACACACCTAGAATGGTTACCATTCCACTCAGTACAATAACATTGTTCAAAACCAGGCCAAATATGGCCGGCCTTTTTTAGGTTTTTTTTTTTTTTTTTTTTTTTTACAACTGAATCAACTACAATATAAACTACATTGTTCTTGCTGGGAACAACAAAAAAAGAGTTAATCAAAGTATTAATGTTCAATCACATTCATTTGGGGAATTATTTACAAGAAAAGGATGTATTTTTATTATTATTTTTGTAATAACAAAAAGAAAAACAAGAGAGACATACAAAACTAGGAGGTCAAACGCTAAAAATTAACTTCAACTCACATCAAATTATTATTTTATACAAGAACTGCCTTTGAATCTTTTATATTATTATACGAGTAAAATATATCATCTGCGTTTTTTATTTGTATTCCTTCTCTCTTTTTATCTCTTTGTTTTACTGTTCATACATAAAAGTTGCTACGAGATTCCTGTTTCAAATAAATAACAAGCTTCTTCAGATAAGATTGTCACTGAAAGTTCTTTTTTTGTAAAAAAAGGAAAATTAGAAAAACAATTTATTGTTGGGGCGAAGCTTTTTCCAATGGAGCTTCCAATTGCTGTGAAAGTGGTTACATAATTGTTACTACCGATTTCAGTTCTGAAACTCATGACAAAACGAAAACTAAACATTTATATATTATCATCTTATTGGCTCCCACTAAAAAATACATCGTTTGCTAATACTGAACTATTACTGTTTCAATCTCAGTGAATTATTTTTCTAAAATAAATTTGGGCAAATTACACGATATATGACTGATTTTTCAAAAGAGCATCTCAATTTGTGAAAGTAATTTCATTTTGTCTGCCATGATTCGGTCAATTTAGTTTAAGTCACATTTTACGTTCACAAAAAAACAAAAACAAAAAGGTAAGAAAGAAAAGCAGAGTCGCAAAACCTCAATATGTTTAATTTACAACAATATCCTCCAGAGTGTCGGGAGATATTTTTTACTGGGGAGTTTCATCTATTTACAGTGTCCTAACTTTAAAGTGCTTCAAATTGTAAAGAAACAGCACCTTACGAATTGGCAATATTCATCAAAACTACCCAAAAAGAGGTAGAAGATCATTTCAAATACAAACTACCGGTATTAATTACATCTTACATCGTATCTTTTTTAAAAAGTATTTACACAAAGAAAACAAAAAACCCCAGAGAAAACCCCCCAAAACCAAAGATGAAAAACAAAGCAAACCAAAACAAACCTTTACAAACTATACATTTGTCCAGCCCGATGATGAATTGCAATTATACACCTACAGTACATGACAACAAGCAAATACAATACTATCTCCAATAAAATATACTTCAATCTTTTTAACAAAATGACTCCCCCCCCCCCCCCCCCCCTCCGCCCTCCTCCCGCTGCGTCATAACACAGCCCCCATCACCTGCCGAGTCTTGTCACAAGTGGCACGCCCAACCGTTTGTAAATATAAACACGCCAATAATACTTCATACTTTTATTGTTGTTGCGGTTGATGATTTGAAGGACTCTGTTGTCAAATATGATACAATATTTTACCGGGAGAATAAACAACATCTGTTTTTGTTTTTATATTAAGCCAATAAAAGAATTCACAAACAAAGCTATACAAGTTAAAAACCATTCAAGACAAATAGTTATCTTCAAAAATGGCAGCTTTTGTAGTAACAAACTTCACAACAGACCTCTCAGATTAATACCAATATAACAAAAATACGCTCCCCCTTCAAGAGGTTAGAGCTGCGGTAATCGTCCAAAAATTAACTATTTTCAATCTTTTTTTTCTTCTTCTTCTTCTTTTTACCTAAAAATATAGTATTTACACTAAAAAAAAATTTGGGGAATGGTCAATTGACAAAGTTGGCTGCATTATCTAAGAGATTTATTCATTATTGATGACGTTGCATGCTTTGTTTTTCCCAACTGCAATCTCGCTCTTCGCTCTACTCGATTCAACCCAGAAAATTCAGAGAGTATTTTGACATTTTTCACCGAGAGAGATTCTTATCATCGTAATCTCATGAAAAGTGTTACCTTTGTAAATATTTAAGTTATGTTTTGACTTTTGACCCTTTTTGTGACATCATCACGCCAAAATCAGTGAAGATAACCGAAGCATCAGCCATGACGTCATTGTGATGTGATGTCTTAAAACGTCCCTCATTAGACCCCAATTATTCGCATCAATTGGATGAGTGAATAAACCAAGTTTCTAAATGTTAGCAGGAGGAGCCTGGTTTTGGTGTGGAGCGCCACATTTTGTTCACAGTATGCATTAGGCATCTGTGTACACAAACGATACAATGGTCTCACTCCCTGACCTCAACATGGTCATTTGAATGTCAGCGTATGAAGGCGACTGGCTAAAATTCGCACCACACCCTAAGATTGGATCAGAGTTTACTCAAGTTTGGCGACGGTGCTAACTGCATCTTAAGATCTTAAGAACTGCAGGCACCAGTTTTACAGAGCAGTAGAATTTCGTTGGCAATGTCCAGGGCACAATTTCATCAAGCTTGTACGTACACAAAATTCCTGCGCACAGAAAAATCTTGCTTAGCAGAGACCGCTTACCAGCCAAAATACTATAGAACACCGTACTGCGATTGGTGCCCTGCTAATTGTTTTCGCTTAGCAAAAAATATATATGCCGAGCAAGATTTCCTGGTTGACGGCTTCTCGAAATCAGGCCCAGATTAAGAGCTGCAGTTTGGGACAATGGCAAGATGACTTCAGAGCTTTTGATCTTACATCACACTCTAGCCTGCCTTCCACAACAGATATTGATTTGTAACTCACTCACGTTTCCATATTGGTTTTGTCCTCACAGTCCACACCATTTACCCTGCAGAACCGCACAGCGCTAGGAGCTCCGCCAAATCAGTACGAGTCATTGACGAGTCCAACAGGATAGATTGAACGGATGCAAAACGTTGGCCCAGTCGAGTCTTGAGCAACACATGAGTCAGTGACAGACTCCCCCATTGTTTGATCAACCTGATGTATCGTAGTCCACACAGTTGTCATCATGTCCTTGATTGAACGTCAGAGGGATGTCTCTGCGCGAGTCGGCTCTCTTTTTTTTTGGGTCACCGTGGACGTCCTCCTCTTTCAGTTCATCCACTTCCTGCAGTTCGGCGCTTTGCAAAGGCAAGGGATTCTGTTCTCGTCCTCAATGTCAAACTTGTAATCGTAGGTCAACTGCGGACACGGGGAGAGAAATTCAAATCACAATGTTAAAAAACAAACAAACACCCCAACACCCCAACAAACAAACAAACTTGTCATGAGTCCATACGAATCAATTACGTTTCAGTTCACCATTTGCTGTCAAACTCTAATAAACCGTTTTTGGGGGTTTTTTTTAAGGTGAATTTGTGGATCAGGGGATCAGACTCTTGGAGGTGGTGGTGGGGGAGGGGGGGGGGAAACAAGCTGAAAGTACAAGTATCTCTTACCTCTTCTCCCTTGCTGAGTCTGCGGTTGGAGATGATGATGATCTTCAGCTCTTTGTCAAAGTTGACCACCTCGGCGACGCAGTTGGGATTGCAGGAGTGGTTGACGTACCTGGCCGGGTTGCCGCTCATGGTGGCGTCCACGACGGTGTCGTTGTCGATGCGGAACATGTAGATGCCGTGGTTGCCCTTCTGGTAGACGCGCTCCAGACGGTTGGCCACCTCGTTGCGTATGAGCTTGCCGATGTACTCGATGACCATCGTGTGCTTTTCCATGTCTCGGGTGGCGAATAATCCCAGACCCTACCGAGAAAGAAAGAAAGAAAGCAAATGACATCAACGTCTAAAGAATCATTTCTTGATGAGAGGAGGAAATCTAAACCAACCTTCGTACCGAGGAAACTCCACAAAAGCATCACAATTTAGGCGGATGAAAGTTTTCTGAGCATTCAATAGCATCAACATAGTTTTGAATGAAAGATGCACTATGCCAGCCTGCAATATGATATCATGTGGTGAATGAATCCACAACATACACATATACTTTGGGTGCACAGAACAGACTCACAAACTTTCTGGAAAGTAGAATGATGATATTGATTTTCTTTGGGCCGTAATTGATTCTATTTCAGACTAACTGTTTCAACTTGTAACATTCCCGTTAAAAGTTTAATTCATAATCCTGATGACAGCGCTGCCAACGTTTGCACCATGCCAGGCCTTGAACTTCGCTCTCGAAGGGGCACGGCAATTTTCCTCTGGTAAGGGGCAGTTCTATGAGGAAAATGTCAATTTGTATTTTGGAACCTTGCAGAGGGCACCACAGCAAAAGCACAGGGCACCACAGCAAAAGCACAGGGCACCACAGCAAAAGCACAGGGCCCCACGGCAATTGGCAGCTCCGATCATGAAGCCTCACATCCAGAGGGCCTTACCTGAATGCCAGAGCGTGCCAGGTACACGTTGGTCTTCCACTCTGTCTTCAGACGTCTGTACTGAGATGACTTGGAATGAACAAACTGCTTGTTGTACGGGGACGCAAACTCCCCGCTGAGTGTCGTCTGGAAGGACCGGGACGTCGTGTTGCTGGTCAGGGTGTGTGGCCTGTCAAGGAGAATAGTAGAGTGTGAAGCGTTGCCAGGTGGGAAAGGAAACCTTGAAAACTAAGGTTTGCCTTAATACCGAAAGATAGTAAAAGAAACTGCCATATATTTATTCTTAAATGAAGATATGTTTTTCCTATTATCTCAAATGGTGCACCCTCTTCGTCTTTATATGATATAAACTGATTGTGTGACTTACAACATAAAGCGAGAGAGGGACTGAAGTGGTCTTTTTCAAGACCGAGATAATACATCATTGATAAGTTTAGCAGAATTATGCTTTATATAGTCTTCTGTCAGTGTCTTGCTACCCCCAGACAATTCTGTAAAACTATTTTTTTTTTCCCCTTTTTCTTGGAGATTGCATGGAACCCATTGCCTTGAACTCATTGCACGGAACTTGTTGCCCGGAACTTGTTGCCCGGAACTTGTTGCCCGGAACTTGTTGCCCGGAACTTGTTGCCCGGAACTTGTTGCCCGGAACTTGTTGCCTGGAACTTGTTGCCTGAAACTTAGTGTCCGGAACTTGCTGCCCAGGACTTGTTACCCAGGGCTCAATTTCACAAAGAGCTTAGATTGATCTTAACTGCAAATCAATCTTAGCTGCTGAGCAAAGTGTGATGTCACAATACAAGTCGCTTTGGTGATATTAACAATTCACCTTAAGATGAATCTTAGTGCTTTGTGAAATCGGCCCCAGACCTTATTGGCAAGAACTTGTTGGCCAGATGCCAGGTATGACATGGCCCCAAGACTTCAATTTCATTTTTTCACAATGTAGGGGAGATGGGAGATGGGAGATGGGAGATGGGAGAGGGCAGATGGGAGATGAGAGTTGCTTACCTCTTGAGATGTGTCCTCATCTTGGGCTCAGTACGAGCGCAGCCCGTTGGGTTGATTGCGAGAGGAAGATCGATGAAGGGTGACCGGCCGAACCTAAAGCTGTAGCTCTGGATCAACTCAACGCCCGGCAGCTGGAACACAGTAAGAAAAAAACATTAACATCTTATAAGTCATGAATATAGATAAGTGCAGTCCATATAGTCACCAACATCAAATCTTGACAAGAAGGGAAAGACTAGTTGTATAACCCTTGTGTCGATACAAAAACAATGTATCTTAGAAAAGTGTCTTTATGTGAAATTTGCGTTTGAATGTTGGCAAACATCCCGAATGTAGAGACAAACTAGGGCCAAATTTCATGGCTCAGCTTCCCACAGAGTCCTGCGCTTACAGCGCCCTGCAAAGCACATGATTCTATGAGCAGTAAGCACAGATGTCCGAGGAAAGCAGAGTCGTAAATTTGGCCCTGATCGCAGTGGAGATGCTATATTTTTCCATGCAGCCCCTTGTGTGTCAGGAACTTTGTTGTAGAATAAAAAAAAAATTCACGTAAAAACCTTTTTGGACCGACAGGGCAATGTAACTTGGGTGGGACAGTATATTGGAGGTGGGTGGTGGGTATTGACTGACCGATTCAATGACTCTTTGGATGGCAGGTTCCGTCAACCCATACAGTTCTTCTCCCGTTAGGAACATCGGAAACAGCTTCAGCATGTCTGCATCTCGACGCAGCTTGGCAATGGGCTCCAACACTTTACTCCATACAGCTACAGAAAAACAAATTAGGGGTTGAGAAAAATAAATTAATGGTTACCATTTTTTTAAAAATTGATTCTGGGACCATGGCCCAATTTCATGAAGCTGCTTGAGTTGGAGGAAAAGTAAACAATGGTTCGAAAAAAGCACTTCAAATTTTGAGCAACTTCTCTGAAGTGCCCCCACAAAAAAACGCAAATGAAAATAAATAAACTATAACAATACTGATTGAAATACAAACTTTAATGTATTACACAGGATTGGTAGAGCTGACAAAATAGTTGCAGACAGTGTTCATGTTTTGTGTGATCAACCATATACATGAAATACTCAAAAGCTGTGAAAGTTTGGGCTTAATCTGTTGTGTGAGGCAGGAGAAAACAGTTAACAACCACGCACAATTTTCAGCATGTAAACACATTGTCCTTAATTATAGTTCCAACATGTCCAAGAACCAAAATCAGCTTTTGCATTTTGTAGGTTTTCAGATACAGTTTTCTTGAATATGACTTCAATTAATAGGAAAATATTTCACAGAAAAAATGGTTCGAGTGTGAACTTCATAATCAGTAAGCTTTCAGACTAAAATTAACCAATGATGTTTTTAACCCTTGCCAATCCTGTGTAATACCTTTTAATGACCCCCTCCACCCCCCTCCCCCTTAGAATCAGATTATAATACAAACCTTTTGGTGTAGCGTCTTGCAGGGTGATGTCCTCATGGCCTTGCTCGATGACACGGATATGAAATTGTGGCTTGCCTCCCCTGTCATGGATGCTACAGTTGTAGCTGCAGCGTTTGTTGGTGAACCTCATGCTCCAGTACAGCCTGGTCGTCTCAAAACCAACCTGGTTTTAGGCGATAAGAAATGCCGTTCCATTAAAAACAATAATCAAGTAATAAGTCACATGGGAAATTGGGTGTAGGGGTGGCAAGTTTCCATCTCTGTCTTGTGTTCATTGTGTTCAAATGGACAAGGATCCATGTCTGAGTTATACAAAAAAAAACATTGAATGCGTTTCTTTCGTACAGCGTCATTAGAATATAATCACTTGGTGAAATCTGGCTTTCCCGTCCAGATTCTACCTTGGGATTATACTCTGCAACATTGCACTCACACCCATTCAATATGTGCATAATATGTCAGAGGTTTGTAGACTCTTTACATCACCACGAATAAAAATCTACAGGTTTGATCATAACAAGAGGAGAGTCTTTCATCTCTGTGACAATGAGTTTGGATCTTTTAAGAAAAAAATGAAGGTCAAGGGAGGAGAATAATCAATCCTGAAATCAGGGAGAAAAAAAAACCCCAGAGAAATGGCAGTCCTGGTGTACTTACTGGGTGGATGGCATTCTCCGAGTGGAAAGCCTGCATCTGATGGGGCAGTAACTGGCCCAGGGAATGGAAGATGAGACTGCCGACACGTAGGGTGTGTTTACGATCAAGCTGCTGCATTATGCTGTAAGGAGACAACGGAGAAACAAAGAAACAGATAAGAGTGACTGAGAAAGACACAATCAAGAGAGAAGATACCAGGCGTTATGTTTGACCCTTAATAAAAAAAAGTAGGACAAAACTCCCAAGAGCCGACTCACATACGGTATTGACTAATTTCACCTGACGTCATCATCACAATAATCTTGGTTGCGCCATTTTGGGAGTCAATGTTCCTGCACATTATATAATGTACTGTGAATTTTCAGCGACGTGGCATTTACATGCTTACTGGAAATTTTGGAACGTGACACAGTCGCCGCGTGTGGTGTGCATGCACGGGGCCAACTTAAGTGATGTCATGTGTGAAGGTCTATTGATAAACACTGACCTCAATGCAGAAGATCATGAAATTCATTGAGAAAACTATTCCTGTGGTTGAAGTCTAAGTAAAAGTGTAAATTAGTTTCTCCTAAACTTCAGAGCTTCAGTAAACAAAAGCTTACTTTGGAGACGTCATCCATTTAACAACCCCCAATGTGTAACAACATTAGCAACGATAACAGACTAGACTTGGTGAAGTGTGATACCGGCGTACAATCACTATCCTACCTTGCGACTTGCTTGTTCTCGTCTCGGCTGACGTACACCCTCCTGAAGACAATGTGAGTTCTCTGAAGGGCGCTGTCTGCTGCCTTGGACGGAGCGTGTAGAGGACACAGCATGGTCTGCAACGAAGAATATTACAAACTCAATCCCGAACATCTATCACGTCTATCTATTTGTCTATCTCTTGAAAATAGCTTTAGCAACTTTGGGCTGAAATTATGCGGAGGACCTCAGATGACCCAGTTTTGACCTTTTGCCTCTTGTAGAAAGGTTCCTATAGATACTTTGATCTCATTATGGAAGTGCCCTTCTTCAGGGGAAACAACCTTGTCCCTACCAGAATAAACTTCCAGGGCTAATGGTTACAAGGGTTTGCCGAAGTGAGATTTTACAAAAATGAACTACCCTGAAGCTGGGTAGCAATCTCGTCTTAGTCTACAGATGAAGCTCTTGAATAACCCAGAGCATCTCACTTTGGGAGTATTCACAGACACGCTTGATCACCACATGAGACTCAGACACAAGAGGGCAGCGCCTTACTTTATCTGGATAGTAAGCTCGCGTCTTTTAACGTCAAGGGAGATGTTAAAATCAATCTTAATTGCTAAGCAAAATATGATGTCACTACACAAATCACTTAAGGTCATTACAAGAACTAGCTTGAGATGAATCCTAGTTCCTTTGTGAAATCAGAACCTGGGGATCCCACTGGACAAAGTAAAATGCAGAAGTGAAGCGGCAAGCCAACCAACCTTGTCTTTGAAGAACATACAGTGGTCGTGGATGGCGCAGCCGAAGTGGTAGACGTTGGCACAGCGGAACTTGTGACAGCACACGGTGGCGCCAAACTTGCTGCAGTAGCAGCACTTGACGGCCTTGGCCCTCTTGATGGCGATGTCCACATTGATCAGAGCACCGTTGACTGTCTCGTACACCTCCGAGGACCACAGGGCGCAGTTCAGATGTACCCAGGTGTCCACGTCCACGTTGAGCAGCCTGTGAGTAAGATGGTGAGAAGGAGTATTCAAAGTAAGAGGCATGAGGTTTATTTCTGAAATGGCTATTTTTGAAGCAGTGTGTAACGACTGAGTGGTTTAGTGTATCGGGTGGCAAAGTTACCAGGGTGTGGGTTCGAATCCCAGTCATAACACTTGTGTCTTTGAGTAAGACACTTAACTATAATTGCTTCTCTTCACCCTGGTGTTAAATGGGTACCTGTGAGGGCACAGATGGTTCCTGTGATTGATTTAGCTTGATGGGCTCCATATTGGCAACAGGGAGCTAAGATGGTTTAAGGAATGAAACAAATGGCCCAGTAATCAGGGATAATAGCGTGTTTTGATGCGTAAAGATGATTTCTTGGAAATTGTGCTATATAAGAACCGTCATTATTATTACAAAAAGTCCTGAATGAGAATGTTGATTAAACCATTTTTCTACCTATGCAGAGAAACTTTTGCAACATGGGCGCATAATCAATAAGCCAAAATAACTAGGTCTACGATGTTTACCAAGCACTGTGTGTAACTTTACTGACATGAAGGCAGCGCCGATTGTTAAAATTACTGTACCTGCTCACAAAAGTAAACAAGACGGAATAGTTCTTACAGACAACTGGATACACAAGTGGCCCGAGTATTACATTGTATATAATTTGTTTTTGCCAATTACATCGATGTGTATTAAGCACTGTATACTCAGTACTTTCCCCGAGTGCTTAAACATCGGTGTAAGGGCAAAATCAAATTATATTCTTTATTCCCAATGCAAAATTTTAATCTATGGTACATTGTAAAAAGAAACATTGATTGCAGAGATGTAGTTACCTTGCTGTCCCGTCTGTCTCTCCGTCCCCCAGGCCACTGCAGAGCAAGCAGGCCCTGGTGTCTCTGAACATACTCTCTGGTCGTAACGATGTACCCAGTTTCTTCATCAGCTAGAGAGAGGACGAAGGTAGCAAAAATAAATAAACAATATTCATAAATACCCCCAGACAGTTTAGGCAGTTAAATTGTTGTTAAAGTTTATTGGTTAAAAGAGGTGGTCTAGTGACCTTGTTTACCTAATATTAAACGGCTGATAAAGCCATAGAGGGACCTGTTTAAAACTGTTGGCCAGAGCGCGTTCGGCAGACACAAGTTGAGGACAGGAATTGAAACATTTTACCCCCCAAAAAAGAAAAGATCAACATTACTGTTTTTCCTTTATTTATACAATTTTTAACAAAAAGGTGTTTATGAATAATAGGAATAAAAGAGTAGTGACTGGATCTTAAAGGCCCATTTAAAACCTTGCATGGTCGTGGCCGTGCGATAAATGACCTCGTCTTCAGCTCGGTCCTTTATCGCACACCCATGACCCTGGCACTTTTAAACAGCCTTTCAAGACCTTGTCGCCGACTCTTTTACTTCCTTACTCCTTGAAATTGTAATTTCATTCCTGACACAGGAATTTAATATTTTATCAAAGTAATGGTAGATCTTTCATTTTCGGAAGAGCATCTTCATTCTGTCCCTCTGGCTTTAAAAGAAACAACATATCACAAAAGGTAACCTTGTGAAAAATGTCATCACAACAGGTTCTTAGATTTCTTTAGGGTACGGCCTACTACTGGTACCCAGAGTTTGGTGAAGATATTTTCCTTATTAAGCCAAGGTAGGACTGTTTGGCCTTTGAACTTGCATTTCTTCGTACATTCAGAGGAAAACATTTCTCATGTTGATTGGTTATCCTCGAGTTGGCAGATATTCATATTCTCATCCATCAAGATGTCAAATGATAACCACATACCTCATCGATATCTTGTTCACTCGGGGGCCGGTATTTCTTGTGCGTTACTATGGAAACGGTCCATTTCTTCCATCTCAGGTTTTTCCACTTCTTGGAAACCGGTTGCTGTTGAGAGGAGGATTAAGTGAGTCATCACAAAATGATTTATAAAATGAGCTGTGCAGTACAACTTTTAAACGATGAATAGTGTAAACATGAGGTAATAACTACAAGGTGCGAGTTGCAACACAGTAGACTTACCGAAGACTCATCAAGAGTACTAGCTTTCCGTCTGATCACCAACTTGCTCGGCTTTCCCCCGCTGACCTCCATGTCACCCTTGACCTCGACCCTGACACTGGAAGCCGGAGTAGGCTGCGGTGTTGTCGGCTGACTGGCCGTCGACGTCACTGGGGTCGGCGAGGTCACTTGTGTCACCTTGCAGACGGAGTCTTTACTCGCCGGGGCAGACGTTGTGGGAGGAGGGACGACCGGTACGGGAAGAGTGACCGAGGACGGTGTCTTGGGGGCGGGGCTCGTTGGCTCGGAGCTGAGGTGATTGACCACCGCTCCAGCCGGTTCCTGGTTGGTCAGCGGCGGCATCTGCGATCGCTGTGAGATGCTGTACTGCATGTAGCAGGCGCTGCTGCAGAAGGTCACCTTGGGGTCGGCCGGATTTCCCGTGTACTTCTGGACGCCTTCCCCCAGGATGACCACGTCGCAGTGCTTGCAGAAGCGCTGCTTGCCCGTGGCTTGCAGCTGCTGGTCGGCCATACTACTTGCCGTGCTCTGTGGGCGATCTGAAACACTGGAATCTGTATTGAGGAAAGACAATCAGTGGTCAGGGGTCAGGGGTCGATTTCACAAAGATAGTCCTAACTTTAAAGACTAGTCCTAGGAGTTATTAAAAACTCAAGGCTAGTCCTAAGTTAGGACGAGTAACTCGTCCTAACTCGAGATAAGACTAGTCTTAACTCTTTGTGAAATCCACCCAGATTGTTTTTAGTTTGTAATTTTTAACCAACTTTTCAAGCCATATTTCACAACAAGAGAGGAATTAAACCAGTCACCACTATGACCTTTAAGACAGAAACAATATGAACTAATCAAACATTTTTGAGATAATTAGGCATATAATAACCCTGATACTTCATACATCATATTGACATTTGTCCTACTTTTATGTCTTGACCATATCTGTTGTGGTATGTCACTAAAGGAAAAAGCAACATCTAAACATTTCTAAATTTCTCCAGCCGTAGCCACTGCCGAAGCCGTTAATCCGGACCTGGCGTTAGTTTGCTTTTGAGGCACCTCTGGATTCATTACCAAAACTGAATAATAACAACAACTTACTTTGTTGAGACTCAACTTCATACCACATAAATCATGAAAAATCAACTGAAGCAATAATCTGCTTACCGGTTGACGGTCGAGCTTCTCGTTTACTGGTAGCCGTCATCTCTTTCCTTGGCTCCCCGCCGAGGTGATACGACTGTGGCTCAGGTACACACAGCAGACCGCACAGCGACTTGACGACGCTCTTCATGTTTTCTGAGGCTGCATCGGTCAGCTTGAGCGTCACAGGGACCGTACCCGGAGTGGGCGACAACAGGGCTCGATCCACCTCGGAGCTCAACAGCGCTTTAGCTGTAATAGCCAGAAATACAAGTCAAGCACAACTTTAAAATACCAAAGCAAATCCACAGATAAGATAGAGCTCAAGAACCTGACTACCCATTATTACACGCTGGTTTTCATGACTCATAAAGTTGGGATGTGGTTACTGATTTATTGAGCGCATAGCAATTTAACACCTGAAAAAATCATTTCAAGACGCCAATGTTTTTATTAAATTTGTATGTTTAAGTGCAACCAATTCTTGACAAAAAAGTCCTTTCACTGAAAAACTGCAGCATTCCTATGAAATATACTATTTGGGACATCAGACGCCAGCAATAACTCTACTGGTATGCAAAATGAGGGAACACCTTTAAAAAGTTTAACAATTTTCCGGGGTTATCCAGGATTCAACATTGAGAGTTCCCGCTAGGTTTATTTCAGCATTTCTTCCTAAGTGTCTAAAAATGACCAATGGCTCTCCTCTGCTTCCAGGCTTTGTTCGTTTGCTGGGCCACGAATATTCAACAAGTTTTGGCCCAGAAGTCAAATGTATAATTTTAGTTTTGCCCACTTACAGAGCTGCCAGCATTTGTACTTTCATTCAACGCCACAGGGAAAAAAGTTTCCATAATCAGGGAGCTTTTCAAATCTGCTCATCAGAACATGGAAAGATTGGTTTATCTTTAGGGAGCTCTGCTAACACTGATGCACGGTGCAAAGCTGGCTGTAGTTGTTACCTTTTCTTGGTGTCGGTCTGATGACAGGGAATGTTGGCGAGATGGACCTCTCCATGCACATGGCGATGGCAGACTCGGTGATGAGCTTCAGACCGCGGAGTCTGTACGGCTCGTTCTCTTCATCACACTCCGGCGACGACGACGGCACAATGCCGTCGGGCGTGCCGAGGTGATCCCGACCGAGGATACTCGAGGGTGGCGGCGTGGGCAGCGACGGGGGTAGGTCCATCCCCGGGTAGGCGTGGTTCATGGTACGGGTGATGGCTCGCTGGTGGGAATGCATCTCCTGCATGATTTCATCCCCTGTGAGGACTCTGACACCTGGATGTTCAAAAATTCATTCATAATAATATATAAATATATACTTTTCTTAATGAAAAAGAATACATGATAACCAGAGGCAGAGCAATTATTTGGCATTAGTTTTAAAATCTGACGTAGAGTAAGAGAAGAATTCAAGTGTTACATTTAGCTTTGATGACGATGTCATAAATTGCCAAGGGAGGCTGTTTCCAGAAACAGATCTTGATGCCATAGCTATAATTTTACATAACATACGACATTGTTGCAGCCTTCACACAACAGTGTCTTGTAAAAAAAAAAATGTGATACTGCTCTAAAATAATGAAATAAAGGGGACACTTTATGTGGAACAAATCACTATTAAAGTAATGCTCAATTTCTTAGAAGCCATTTGAAGCTTCAAAACTGTTGTTGATGTTCAAAACTTTGGAAGTCAAATATTGACAACTCTTGATAGCATCCTGGGTACAATGGGAATCTAAGAAAATTAAATGAATGAATCAATTTGTAGACGGAAGTTTTCAATTTTTATAAGGAGCATGACTGATAAGAGTTTGGAGTACATACCTGGTCTCCCCTTGTGTTGATCGAGCAATCCTTTCCGACCATCCAATGACTGACTGGGTCCATTTGACAGTCCTCCAGGCATCTTGATCGGTGGCGAAGGAGGCAGCGACGAGGGCGGTGTGGGAGGGTTAACATCAAGAGCTCCGTTGGGAAAGTTAGCGTAAAAGTCCGCCACACCATCAATGACAGCATGACCAAAGTTGCCCTTGAGGGTCTTGGATCCATTGGGCAGGGAGCTCCCGAACAACGGGCACAGACCAAAGTTGACGTTCACCTCTGGCTCGATAAGGCTCAGCATCGGCATCTGCTTGATGGCATTCAGCAGCTCCTCTGTGCTAGCGAAGATGTCAGTGTCCACCTCTTTAGATTTCCTGCGCTTCTTACCGCCCCCGTTGGCTTTCTCTAACGCTTTCTCGAGGGCCTTCTGTTGACGCTTCAACAACAACTCCTTCCGCCGCTGCTTTTGCGTTTCTTCAAAATCTTTCTTTTTCTCCTCAGTGGCCTGCTTGTGCATCTTGAGTAGAATCTCGTGGTCGTTTTCAGCCGGCTTGCCATCCTTTTTGACGTACGGCAACTTCTCTACCATCTCGAGCTGCTTCTGTTGCTCTGGAGTCAATTCTGGTATTTGGGCGTCCTCATCGTCTAAGCCCTCCGCATTATTCGCTTGGGGCAGTATAGTCGCTTGGTCTGGGTTAGCAGGCAAACCCTCTTCTGTTGGGGTTTTTGCCAGTTTGGTGCCGAGATTGCATATTGAAGGGCCCTGTAACAGTTGCTTCAGTAAGAGATTCTGATTGATCTTGCCTTGTAGAGTCTCGGCACTTTGATCAATGCTACTTTTATCATCTTGGTCTGGTGACCCATTCCCTCCTTCTAGGTTGCTCCGCCGCAAGAGCTCAGCGTGCAGCTTGTTCAGAACGTCTCTTTGCATTTGATCGGCAACAGTACCATTGTTTATTTGTCCTTGGTTAGAAGGGCCCAAACCAGTGTGCATGGAAGACAAATTGTTTTGCATCTGCTCCACATCATTGGGGATTTGCATAGGAGTGAGTGGCGATATCAGATCGTCCGTCTTCTTTCGTCGTGTCCTCTTGCGCTTTGGCTTGTCCGTGGACTTGCTGTCCTGTGACATGGGGTAGCTCGGGGGCATGGGGAACCCATCTGGAGGTGGCATATGAAGGGACATTGGTCCTGGCATGCCATCCGGTCCGAACGGCGGTGGCTGGATGGGTGACTGCTGGTGATGAAACGGAGGCTGACTCATACCTGTTGAGGAGACCGGGTCTTGAAGACCTGGCACTACAACCGAGGTTTGCCCCTGCTGCTGCGGCTGGAACGGCCCACCTTCCTCCTGGTTCAGGAACGGTAGCTGCTCTAAGGCCATTCGTTCCTGTTCCAAGCGCTGCATAGCTCTGACTTGCTCCACCTCCTGGGCCAACTGTTGATGTTGTCGCTCATGTTGAGCGCGTATTCTTTCCATCCGTTCACGCTGAATAAACCCGTCACTAAATGGATTATTATCTTGCCCAAGATTGATCTGCAACGGTGACAGCATGGAGGCCTGGT
Source organism: Pisaster brevispinus (assembly GCA_023634235.1). Taxonomy (NCBI): domain Eukaryota; kingdom Metazoa; phylum Echinodermata; class Asteroidea; order Forcipulatida; family Asteriidae; genus Pisaster; species Pisaster brevispinus. The sequence continues at coordinate 4,343,436 of JAMKCF010000006.1, forward strand.
CTACTAAACCTTGCATACCCGAGCCAGGTGGTAGCTTACTTGGCGGCGGCATTGATATCGGTGACTTTGGTGCACTCGGTGTACTTGGACCTTGGTTTGCCAAGGGGAACGGAGCTGGCTGGGTAGCTTTGACCATCGGAGACTGAGCATTGGACATAGGTGACTGGCTTCCAGGAGGCATCATAGTGCCAGGCTGGCTACCTATCATGGCAGGGGCTTGAGAGCTCATCATAGGCGACGGTTTACTGCCAATCATGGGCGATGACTGACTTGCTATCATAGGCGACTGCTGGCTCATGGGAGAAGGCTGGCTGCCAATGATGGATGATGGCTGACTGCCGATCATGGGCGATGACTGGCCACCAACCATTGAAGATGGTTGGCTGCCAATCATGGGGGGTGGTTGGCTGCCAATCATGGGGGGTGGTTGGCTACCCATCATGGGCGAAGGTTTGCTGCCAATCATGGGAGATACTTGAGAGCTCATGAGAGTTGGTGATTGACTGGTTGTATTGGGTAACGGCTGGCTGGGCATTAGCACAACAGGTTGACTAGGTGCCATAGAGGATGGTTGATTCTGCATCATCGGTGACGACTGGCCAGGTACCATGGGCATTTGTGGACCCTGCATCATGGGCGATACTTGACCCATACCCATGGGGGATGGTTGACTGCGCATCATGGCCTGTTGCTGGCTGGGTGACCCGATAGGTAAACTGGTTCCCTGCATGGTGTTTCCCGGGAAGATACCTTGAATTACCCCCTCCATACCCGGCGGTCGTATCCCACCCTGCTGCATATTGTTAGCATCTTGCAGGAAAGGGCCTCCCATCATATTCTGTTGGTTTCCAGGTATCATTGCCCCGCCATGCGGCATACTAGGGCTGCGTAGTCCGCCTTGGATCATCTGGGCCCCAGGACGGCCCATCAGGGCGCCAGGGCCAGGATGGTTCACCATTGGAGTATTTGACCGGGATATGAGACCGCCTTGCCCCATCATAGCACCTCCTGGTCCCATGACTGGCCCGCCTGGGCCCATCATTGGCCCTCTGTTACCCATCATGGGACCACCTGGACCCATCATGTGGCCACCGGCACCCATCATGGGGGTCTGTCTCCCACCTTGCATCATAGGGTTCTGGCGGCCCATCGGCGAGTGCTGATTGGAAGACATGTGCTCCTGCTGCTGTTTCATGTGGTGCTCTTGCATAAGAATTGAGTGCTGTCGGTGCTGCTTGCGAATGCTCTCCAGCTTCTTCTGCACAGCGGTGTGTCTCTGAATAACCCCGTCAAGTTCATGTTGATCACTCTCCGGGAATACCTTATTGCTCTTTTTACAGGATCTCTGTCGAGCAGAGAGAGCCTTCTTCTTTTTGCGCTCCTTGCTAACCTCGGCTTCAAAGTACTTCAGACGCATCTGGAGGTACTGTTCTCTCCGGAGCATCCACTCTTCGTACTCGGCGACGTTGTGCGTGTCAGGGGGTGTTTCATCATGATACTCCCAGGGGTCGAATCCTGGCATTGGCTGGTCATGCACTTGTTGCATCGGAAGACCATGAAGCTGGGGCATTCCAAAGACGGGGGACTGCATTCCTTGCATTCGAACAGGCATCCTCATGACTCCTTGACCTTGTCCGGGGCCCTGCATCCTCACACCAGGGCTCATGATTGGACCTGGCATTCTGGGTCCAGGACTGGGTATCGGACCTGGCATACGGGTCCCTGGGCTCCCAAGTGGGGAGGGCATACGAGAACCAGGGCTTGTCATGTGCATCGGAATACTAACCCCTGGGCTGGGTGCTAGCCCCCGCGGCCCGATGCCAACTAGTGGGTTGGAATTTGGCCCTGGACTTGGAATATGACCTCTCTGTGTCATGCCGAACATTGTATTTCCTGAGTTTAACATCTGGTTGTTGGGTATTGGGGACATGTCTGGGCTTCCAAGGGGTGGTCTGATTCCAACAGGACTCTGCACTCCGGGAGACGGGGACTGCGACGGATGCATGTTGAATCGCTGGGGCATCACTCCAAAGCCTTGAGGCTGCGGCAAGAATCCCTCGTGCTGCATTCCTCCAGTCGGTCGCTGTGCATCCCCCAAACTGAGAGAACGACGCATGGGACCGCGAAATGGGTCCACGTTTCCAAAATCTGGGGGGCGCATTGGGCCTTGTTGGCCGGAGCCCCCTGCCATGGCTTGCTGTTGCTGCTGTTGTTGTTGCTGCTGCTGCTGCTGCTGCTTTCGCTGCTGAAGTTGGAGCTGTTCTTGGTGTTGTCTGTTCATTGCTAGCAGCAGTTGTGCATGGGGTCCTGGGGGTTTGCTTGCAAAATCCTCAACTTCTGGATTAAAAGAAAAAAATAAATAAATAAAAAATAAATATTAATATTAGGAAAAAACAACAACTTTCATTTGGTTAGCATTTACCATTTCAGATTTTTCTAACAGAATATTTGGTAATAACTGAATTTCAGTTATGTGTTGAGGTTTTTAAATTTCAGCCCAAAAAGAAAAAGTGGTAACCAGCATCATTGTTTCGGAGGATTTCTTTTTTATCAAAATGATCTTTGCATAAAGAAGTTGATTAATCAAAATAAATTGGCTTTCACATTTTAAGAAGCGTCTGAAAAGTCTGAACAGTAGGAACTTTCTAATCAGATTGGATAAAGTATTCCTTCCAGCATGTGTACCGTCCAAAAATGCTAATGTGCGTATTCACTTGTGTGTGATTGTTCCTGAAGTTTGGCACAATGTTGCGGTCCAACAGACTGTCCACTGGATTGCGGGTCTAGCCTACGGGAACATTCTTTCGTGCCAAACTTTTGAGACATTCCCTTAGGGAGCTTGTCAAAATTAGTCCAGGACAAACCAGCGGATATGTACTGTTGAGGACAAGGTCTTTTACTCGCCGTTAATTCACCTTGTTTGAAATTGGGTGTCGGAGAAACCATGGGAGAAGTTCACAGTGCCTGGGGCTACATTTGTTTAGAAACCGCAGTTAAATATAATGACCTTTTCAGATCGCTCCAAAACCGCATGTAAGACCATGTCTCTCATAGAAATACAATTCGATGGAAATCCAACCAAAAACGTTGACTACTGAAAATTGTTATCCAACAACCTGTTCTGGATTGATTTTGACAAGACCCCTTAGTGAGCTGTAGACTACCAACACTATGTACACACACGTTTGTCAACTTGATAATTCAAGCACTTCTCTTTGTTCTCCACTTGTTTGAACTTTTTGTTTTTGTTTTTAAAGGCCCCGTTTCTACAGGTGGACATGCTTATATATCATGTATATCATCGCATCAGTGCAAAAACATTGTATCTCAATTTTGCAAAGATGTTGTTTCTTGCAAGAAAATGCTCCGTGCTAACATGATGCATCTCGGCGCGTACTTGTTTTGTGCTCACATCCCAGCTTTTTTCAGCACAACTTTTTTGCAATGACACAACGATATATTTTGGGCTGTGGGATGGAAGACACAGGACAAAAAAGACAATTGACAACACTTACATGCTTCCAAGAGTTTTAACACCATTCTCAACCAATGAAAGACAAAAATCTACTTCACTTTTTTTTAATATACATGTGTGCAACGAGGTCATATCAATATCAATATCATACGCAATGACACAACGATATGTTTTGGGCCGTGTGATGGAAGACACAGGACATCTGAAAAAGACCTATAATTGACAACACTTCCGCGTTTCCAAGAGTTTTAACACCATTCTTAACCAATGAAAGACAAAAATCTACTTCATTTTTTTTAATATACATGTTTGCAACGAGGTCATATCTCATGCCCATATTTTGACTTTTTATCTGTGAATATTTGAGTACTTAAGAAATCGTCCTGATGCAAAAAAAGCCACTTAAATGGTTGAATGGCATAAAACAATCAGTGACATGGTGCAATAATTATGTTTTAATTGAATGAAGATGCTCTAGCTCACCTTTAGCATACATCTTGGCCTGCTCTTGAATTTTCTCCAGATTCAGATCTCCGATGAATGAATCCGAAGGTGTGGGGAGTTTCACCGTTTTACCCTCTGATGTTGAAACGGGTGCCGGACCATGCAAGGAAGTTGGCACAGTATTAAGCACTCTGTTACACGGCGCAGCACCGTCAAGCGACGTTGGCACAGAGATTGGAGGTACGGAGGCTGGATTAATCTGCTTCAACTCCATCTTCTCCTTCTCTAAAAGATCCTGGAGAAGTAGAGGCTGATCTTGCAGAAGCACTGGTCTCCTCTTAGCTAGCTCCTGGGCGCTTCCTGTCGCATCCCCGAACACTCCTGGTGCTGCCAAGGTGACCGAGGTAGAGCTACTTGTTGAGGCATCTGATCCTGCGGGTGGTGGTTCTGATTGAACAGAAGTAGGTACGACTTGACTGGAAGTTGCCTGAACAACTGGTGTAGAGCTTGTGGTAGGGGGTAAACTGCTTGGTGTGGTGTTCTGTGGTGCTGGTTTAGGACTTTGACCAGATTGTTGGGGTGCAGATTTTTCGTTGGCCAAGTCTGCTGGGGCAGACGCTTGGGACACAGAGCCAGCATCAATCTGGGGGCTACAAGCTGGTAGTGGACTGTCTCCAGGGATCGTTGGTGCAACAGTGGAGGTAACTGGACTTTTTGGCACAGTCTTTGTATTGCCAATTTCAGTTGATGCGATGGGAGAGTTGTCGGCTGTCTGAGGTTGACTGGATATGACACTTGTATTAGCTGTGTCGCCAGCGGGCCTGGGCGAGGACGAGTCAGGCTTTATATCAGCCGGGGAACCACCTGCTTGATTTGCACCTTTAGGCCTAGAACTTGGACAACCATCCTGTTTGTTGCTCGGCACATCTCCGTCCAATGCCTTAACATCCACGTTCGGAGTGCTTTCAGTTTCGTCCTTTTGTTCCAAGGCCGTCTCTGGTTTATTACCACCCGAGCTCTGCTCACATACCTGTCCCTTGTCTTTTTCAAGACCTGGCTCAGTCTTGATTTTTAACACTTCCGAGGATGGAGATGAAGTACCTTGCATATCATTTCCAGAAACAACAACAGCCTCTGTTGCAGAAGCAGGCGAGCTTCCAGTTTTCTTTTCAACATTCGTCGTTTCAATCTTGGCAGCAGGAGATTTTTGTTGACTACCCTTTTCCTCTGTACACTCCGGTGATGCAATTTTATCTCCGTCCACAGCCATTCTAGTTTCAGCAGGGGAAGAATGAGTAGAACCTTGAGTTGCTCTGTTTACAGGTGGATCCTCAGGAGACCTGTCTGGGACAGTCTTCTGAGATTCTTCTTTATCCTGCCCAGGTGAGTCTTGCCTTGGCTTATCATCTTTTTTGGTATTACTTTCTGTGACAGCCTGAGTTGTACTTTGACCAGAAGCCAGCCGGTCGTTCTCTTGAGTTTCTCCCAGTGTGGTTTTTATCTTATTGTCTGGTTTACCAACTTGGGGAGGCTGGTGTCTTGTGGAGGGACCGGAGGTGTTTGATTTATCTTCAGAAGCTTGCTTGTTCTCCTGCTGGTCATCTAAACCAAGATCTTTAAAGAGTTGTTGATTTTCAGCAGAGTGCTTGTTTGTGTCCAGGTCGGGATCAGCATATTCTAAAATATTAAAGTCGCCATTGAAGAGATCTTCGAGCTGTTGATCGTGTTCTTCCCGATGTGGCTCAGTCATCCCTTCATGGGGAGGACCGTGGTATCCAGGACCCCCGGGGACAGGCACTGGGTGAAAGCCTGCCTGGTTTTGAATGTCTTGGAAGTTGTGCTGACCAGAGTGTGGTTGCTGTGGACCGGGGTGAGATAATCCTCGGTTGCCCATATCAGAGAAGGGTACCTGATGCTGATGGTCTGCCGGGAAATGACCGGGAGATTGAAGACCCATGCTCGACGAAACCTGAATGTTACCACCTGGACCCATTCCCACTGGACTCACATGACTTGGGTTGATATGGCGGACAGGTTGTCCCGACTGAGACATTCTTACCAAGTGATCATATGGGTCCAGAGGGTTTGGATGACTACCCATATTTTGTGGGAAGGACCTTTGCTGTTGCTGTTGTTGTTGTTGTTGTTGCTGCTGCTGCTGCTGCTGCTGCTGCTGTTGCTGTTGTTGCTGTTGTTGCTGCTGTTGTTGTTGCTGCTGCTGCTGCTGCTGCTGCTGTTGCATAGCACTGCGTTGGTGAAGTTTTTCCTGTAGAAGCGCAAGGCCCATTGTTCGTGGTCTGTTGCCTCGGATCATTCCAACCTGTTCATGGTGTTTGAGTTCAATAAATTGACCGGGTGGTCTTTGAGGGGTACCGCCACCCATCCTTGGCCCTGAGGAAGGAGTTGGACCTTGTGGTCTCCACGATGCAATGTTTTGAGAGGGCATGAACTCGCCTTGGCCAGGAAGCCCTTCTGTATTGCCTTGTGCTGATCCAAACGGAAATCGAGGCCTTGGATTATCATCCATACCCATTCTTATATTGCCTTGCAAGGAAGCTCTCGATCCCAGGTAGCCACTGTGTGTATTACCTTCTTGCATGGGTTGCTGCTGATCACCCGAGTTAGGCCCAACATTGAATTGGCTGCCGACAGGGTAAGGGGGTGGTGGGCGCTGTGAGTCCTCAGCAAACCACTGCTGCTGCATCTGGGCTTCTCTCAGCTTCCGTTTCTGTTCTTGCTGCTTGAACAGCAGCTCTCTGAGATGTTGGCGTTGGGTCATCTTCTCGGTTTCAGGCGGCCGATTTTGATCGGGCATGTTGCTTCCAAGCATTTGAGCTGGTCCACCCTGGTTGCTCTGACGAAACTGAGGTCCCGGTGACGGGAAAAAGGGCTGACCTTGCTGCATGGGAAAACTCCCCCTTATCATTCCATGATCTCCTGGGGCAGACGGTCGAACATTCATCACCATGCTAAATGCAGGAATCTGATCTCCGGATGAAGATGTCATTGGGATGCCGAGGGGATTAGGACTATGTATCATTGGAGAGATTTGACCAGTTTTATTGACTTGGGGTCGCTGTTGGCTTACAGACATCTGGGACATATTCTGTGCCATTGAGGGTGGACCACCGCTCTGTGGCGAGGGTGGGACACTGAATCTGCCGTCTTGACTTCCAGGCACACTGCCATCGCTTGCAGGGCCAAGGGGAGTTGCTGGACCTATAGGCGTTGTCAGACCCATAGGTGTGGTGGGGCCCACAGGTGTTGGTGGCCCAGTCATCCCAACTGGTGTAATAGGTCCGATAGGCGTTGAGGGTCCCATGGGTGTTCCCGGCCCCATGGTGGGCTCAATTCCTTGAGAGTTACCAAGAGGAGTGCTAGGTCCCAACGGTGTGCCTGGGCCCAACGGAGTACTTGGCCCCATTGGGGTGCTGGGACCGTGAGGCGTGCCTGGGCCGATGGGGGTTGTTGGTCCCATGGACGTGGCTGTGCTCATTGGAGAGGGCATTTGGAGATGCAGATTACCGTGAATGGCTTGCGGCTGGCTGACTTGGATCATGCCGCCTGGCGTAGGGGGCCCTCTGGGGTCCATGCCTCCCATGGTGTTTTGTTGCGTCATGCCTGAAAAATGACCCGGAAAAAAATCAATCACCATTTTGCACAAACTAAAGCTGCTTTTTCATTAGGGAGGAATGCAAAATTAAAAAGGCAGTAACTCGAGGTTAGCCTCAATGCTATCCAAGGTTTTCCAGGACTTCAACCTCAAGTTACCTCGAGTTACAATTTGTTCAATTCTGCATTTCTCCCTCGTCCAATTCATTTCTGCACAAATAGCTAATATTTTTGTGAAGAACTCCACCAGGTAGCTATGCATATGGGAGCCTACATCGTCACTGTCACAGCAAAAATCAGACCACAATGTCTCATACAATCGATAGGGAAATCAAGGTTTGAACACCGTTTTGTATGGTGATCATTGTAATGTAACCCTCCTCCAACAAAACCCACTCATTACCATCCACTGTGGCTTTGAATGAAAGATTAACTGTGCCAGCCTTCAATATGAAAACCATGTGATGAATGCGTCATACGCAGAACACACACATGTATACAGTTCATTCTGTGTACAGTTGTACCACCATACGAAAAAAAACCTGTGCAATTGACAGGTTCCAAATCGTTGGGCATCTCGCTGGAAAACATTGCCAAGAGTAGGAGGGCAACAGTGATTATTTTGTATTCTACTCAGTGACACAATTAACATCAAGCTGTGGTAAAATACCAATGGGGGTACATACATGCACGTGTTATCAGGAAATGCGTGAAAGTTGGTGCTGTAGAGGAACAAAAGGGCTAGACTCACTTTTATTCCTTCAAAATTTTGAAAACTCTTAATAGCACCCCAAAATTTGCTTATAAAATGCACCTTCAATTTCAGTAATGGCAAAATCTTCATTAAAGGTATTATGCATGATTGGTAAGAATAAAAAACATCATTGTTGATGATGAGTCTGAAAGATTGCTGATTGTAAATTTTGTACTAGAACCATATTTTTCTACGAAATATTTCCCTCTGAAGTGAGTAATACTCAGGAAAACTGTATCTGAAAAGTTTTTTTTTTGTTTAAATATAACAGCTGATTTTGGTTGTTACAACCCAAATTAAAGACAATGTGTTTACATGCTGGTGGACATTGTGCATGGTTTGTCACTATTTTCTCACTGACTCGCACAGCCGATTAAGCCCAAATTTTCACAGGTTTGTTATTTCATGTATGTGGTCACAAAATATAAACACTGTCTTCAACTATTTTGTCAGCTGCACTAATTATCTATAACACCTTTGAATGAAATTTAAATTTTAGTTATCGCCAAAATCTCCGTTAACAGCAAATTTTCTTTTGAGCGCTTGTCATTTCAGTCCACCATAGAAATAATTTATGATGATTCTCACCTTTGGGCGAACTGATCTGCATTGCCTGCTGACTCGCGTCCTGTCCATCCTTAGACACTTGCGCATGCCCACCAGCACCCTCTAGCTGACCAGTTTCTGAACTTTGACCTGCGTGCAGAGCAGCCTCGGCCCGCTTCCTCTGGATTCCCTCACTCAGCTTTAAATGAAACGGTGACAAAAACAAGAGAGAAAAAAAAAAAATCAAAGTTTAATTTTTGTTTCCACTCAACGGTATTGACGACAAAGCTTTCAATTTTTCCCTTACACCGGGGCACATTCTAATAAAGCTGCTATAAAACAGAACATAATGCTTAACAATTTTTCTGCTCAGCAAAAATGAGCAGGATGCCAGTCATAGATGGTACATGTGACATGCGATTTTGGCTGGTAATCTTATTCCGGTAAGCATATTGTTGTACCAGCTCTATGACTTGAGCCCAGCGCAACGAGATGAGTCGCCAGACAGGTTTGAAACCCAGGCTCTACCACAGGCTGCCCACAACCGGTGAAGATAATCACATGGTGCACCTCATCCCTGTCAGTTATTTCATAGACACCGTGCAGAATGGAAGTAAACCCAAAACTACCATCTTCACAGCAGTCGTTTACCGTGGTTGGGCATACAGGGCTAATGATTAATTTACAACGGTAACTACAACAAAGCCCTGTATCCATTGCACTGGCTCCCTTCAAATGTTCCATGAGAGATTTACATTTCTTTTAAAGAGATACCCTTCACCAGAAAAAAAAAACACCTTGCCATTTAAAAAAGAAAGTAAATGTAATACTTGTTGGCGTGTCATGGCCGAGCGTCAAAGTGCACTGGACTCAAGCTCTGGTGTTTCTGACCAGTATAGTGTGGGTTCGAGTCCCGGTCTTGACACTTGTGTCCTTAAGCAAGACACTTAACCATTATTGCTTCGTCCTTTGGATGGGACATTAAAGCCGTTGGTCCTGTGTGTTGTATAATGCACTTAGAAAAGGCCAGTTTATGTATTGTTACAGAGAAGTGGTTCACCCCAGTGTTTTCTGGTATGGTTGGTAGATCCGCTTCTGACCTTATTACACAAATGGCACTTTGAACACTAGAGAAAATTTGTCTGTTGGCTATTAAAAAAATTCACTTCCCTCGGCATTATTAATTCCGGATCTATAGAGTCATCTCTTCTCCCAGCCCACCCCCCCCCCCCCAAGAAGCAGGGACATTACAAACCAGATCTTTTTCAAGCTCCGCATCCAATCACATAAAAATCTCCTTCCGGATGAATGATGTTTTTTTTTAATCAAATTGGGCTTGTAAAAATACATTAAGAGCAGAGTGGACTAAACGAAGCCAATGCATGCACATGCAACATTCAGAGAGCTGGGACTACTTGAAACACACAACAAACCTGATCAAATAGCACACATACAAACATACAAACTATGATCAATACACACGCCAAGTTGCACCAGAAATATGTCACCACCAATTTTTGTCTTCATTCTTTGCTGAAACGTTATCACACCTGGTTCATACTTCAAGCGAGTGAGGAGCTTAGAACGTGCTCAACTCTTGCAAAACATTCGCGGCGAATGTAGAGTTCTGTCGTTTCTTCCTGAAGTATGAACCAGGCTTTATGCATCTCATGATTTGTGCTTAGTGCTGACTGTTCAATGAAAAAAAAAAATTTTCCTCGGAGGGAAAGTTGCCAATGCACACTTTTACAGATTCAGGAAAAAAAAACTTTTAAAAAGGAAGATCATCACTTTTTTTGAGAGAAATTCGACAACTGACACTCTCTTATAATTACAGTTTTTCAGTAAAAATTTTCTTCAAGCATGGAGCAGTTTTGTCAGAGATGGCTTTGAATGAAAAAAAAAAGCATCAGATACAATGAACATATCTGCAATGGACAGTGGCACAGAAGGAGTGACAAACACAGTGACAGACAGATCAATTTCGTAGGACCCACATGAACGTCAATTCAGTTTTTGCAACGGTAAACATTTTCCCAGCTGATCGAAGAAAGATAAAAGACCAGAAACTAAAAAGATGATGTCCATGTTTTTGATTTATTCCTAAATATTTCATCATTTCTGAAAGATTTAGGATTTTCAAATTGACATCCCGAGGCACTACGACTGTGTGCACATGCTTAAACCTTAAAAGACAGTAGCGGCCGCTATACTTCCAGCATAAACCCCCCATGAGCCTTGCCGTGGAATGGGTACACCCACTATTCCATTGGAAATGCACTGAACATGTTTTTCCTTTTCTCTTTTTTCGGTAATTATGCAATCAAAATAAGTATATATGATACTTCAGAATTTCAATTCTGAAGGGTTCATCAAATGCAGTTTAAAAAGTTTGTTCAGAAAACTGCGTTTGGACTGTGAAAAACAAGTGAATCTAGGTTTAAATTACACACAAATGTCTGCCAGATGATATGGCACAAACCGTGCTTGTTCAATCTCTGTACGTGTGGCTATAACGAGCTGACTTAACAGCAGCATATCCCCCCATTGACTGATGACAATGTTCCCACCATACACTCCAGTAGTGATGCTGATAAATCAATGTGTCTCCGGTGTGGCTCAGGCTTTTTGCTAACTCACAGCCCCAAAACTGGCATACAATAAATGTGTAATTTCACAAACCTCCCTTGTTTTGTCACTTGAAAGCAATTATTGTGACAAAAATTGACATATTTCATCAGACTTTTAAAAGCCGCTCTCAGGTCGACCTGGGCTTTGTTTGCGCTGTGACGGAACCGTAGGGATCAAGCAGAAAACTAATGCTCAGAATCGGAATTCGGAAATCATGTGAATGTCAACGAACAAGCGTTACCCCGACTGAACCAAGGTAATGTCACCAATGATCGAAGACCGGTTCCTAAGGCATGTTCAGTGTTGTAATAGCTGTAGGATTGTTGGTGCGCAACCTTATGCAGGCACTCTATGTAAAAATCTATCGATTGGTTCCCACAGAAGTAGGAACTCTTCTACTATTGCAACTGAGTTTTTTTTTGATGGCAACTGATGGCAATCATCTTAACATCCTCGTAGTTATACTCAGGTCGTAAACAATCGGCGACTGATATGTTCCAGACAGTCTCCTGAAAAGTCAGTCCCCCGACTGTTTTTATGTCATCGCAAGGTCAATCTGAAGGCAGCTCAAGTCTGCACAAAACACAACTGACAGACTTGTCAAGAACTTCACAGTTTCTTGTGTATTGGCTCAAAAGATTTCATTTCCGCCACCGTATACAACGGAATGTACGCCAAGCTTTAGTACCAACAGGACATTGCAGGTATGTTGTAACATTGGAACTGATGTGCCTTAAGTGTTTACCTACCTTCTGGGCGTCTTTGAGTCTCTGCGTGGCCCTGTTCTCTCTGGCTCTTTGCTGTAATAACAGACAGGCAACATGCAAAGCATAGTCAAGATGGGCATGCAGTGCGGCAAAAAACTCTCTCACGCAAAGTGCAATGCTCGCAGAGGGGCATGGGCAGCCAAACAAATAATAATCATAATAATAATAATCAAAAACTGAGGAGCCATCCCCCAGGTCTCTTCTGGTTTGTTCGAGTTGCTTTCACTAGCTAAATCATAATCATTTTTCTTTTAACACTTTTTTAAAGAATCCTTTGATAATTTTTAACAGTTTCTTATGACTCGATGGCCATGGAATGTTCAAGTTTTCCACAGGAGGAGTCTGGTTTTAAGACTAGTCGGTTTCTTACAGAACAAATAATGAAAAAAAAAAATGTGTAGACATATTTTCAGTTGATTTGTTTGTGGTTTGCTTGTTTGTTTAGATGATCTTCCAACTAAAGGAACTCGGCAAAGCTCTCACAAGGGGATATAAATGCCAAGCTGGCAACAGCCAATCTCTTCTCATACAAACATTGGTTTAACATCTATGATTATGAAAAACACAAATCAATGAATTGGGATTCAGAAACTAGACGACACTGCTTAACCTAGTTATTGTGAAATCTGCCCAGAATTCGAGCCCACAATTTTGTAATTGCAAGTCCTGCAGTCTTACCGCCTGACCACAGTGGTACTGTACATAGTCTTTTACTCGGAGTGTTTCTTGCATTTCCAAAAAAATGTTTTGGCTCCCACCAAAAGGGGATTACAATAGCACCTTGTTGAAACAGCAAGGTTTAGCGTGAATCTCAAGGGATATTCTCCAAAACAAATATGTGAGGGGAACATGTTAAGAGATGGCTTAAGATTAGAATCCTTTTCAGTGACCTTCTTTACAGCAAGAAACGAGAGGGAAGAAGTCTTTTCTAGACTGAACTACGAAGACGTAGGAGAACACCATGACAGAATTTTAGTGGAACGGACAGGAAAACATACTCATTGTTAAACCCAAACCACAAATTGACTGCTCTAGCGATTCGGTACTTACAATTTAAACATCACCGAAGATGTTTGAACTTTTTTGTTGTTTTTAAAGACAAGTTTTAATAAAAAACACCATGCGCGAATAGGATAGTTTAGCAAGGTGTAAATTAATCAGTGATTACGGAATTCGTTTTCATCAAATCTACCTAGTGAGTGAGACACAATGACAGCAGTTCAACTATTATAAAAATATATATATTTACAAAAAAAACAAAAAAACAACTATAGATAGCGGTATTAAAAAAGCAAAAAACTAAGGCAAGTGACTTGAGATTTCATTGCAGTGGTGAAGTGTGCAAACAATAAAAAGAATACAACAAGAAAGTTTTCAACAGTTGTTGTTGTTTTTTTTAATGGTGTGATCTTTGGGGAATTCCCTATTTGTAAATAATCACACTGCATAATGATACGAGACAACAAAACAAATGCAAAATAATTGTTCAAAGTTTCGAAAAGGCATGACTGGCAAAAAACACACACAAAGGCCTCGACTGGTAGACGGGAATACCAGCCGAGTCTACTCCGGAGCCTGTGGGCGTAAGTTCTTGATCATTCCGGGCCTATCTCACTTGTGATATGGGGGTGTTGTGTTAACAGATGAATAAATGAGTTACACTTCAGATGGAAACTCTTCCACTCTAGAAAATGGGGGGGGGGGGGATTGACTCACCAAGTATGGCTGCCGATCCAATGTTGAGACCCGCCTCCAGAGTTTCGCTATCTGTTTGGCTCGAGACGGCCAATCTGATTAGAAAGAAAAAGAAAAAAGTCAAGTAGGTCGTCTATGATTTACTTTTAATATAAAGTTTTTAAAAAAAAACACAAGGCAAACTGAGTGGGTAAATTTAATTTAACAAAGACAAACTGACTAAAATGGGATTTGAACCTGTGACCTCGCTGACGCTCTACCAACTGAACTATGGAGACTGCCATTGTAGGGATAGGTAGCTCTGTTGGTACAGCACCAGCACAACAAATCTGCAGGTCACAGGTTCAAAACCTGTTCTGAACAATGTTTTTCTTTGCTCAACCAAAAATGTACTTTAACATGAAATATATTTTAACAACAAAATAAATAAATAAATACATCAAAATAACCGAAGTAGTTTAATAATTCATCAGGTTCTCCCTTCACTTTTCAGAAGGTTCCGTCAAAACTGTTGCTGAAAAGGCTTGAAACTCACATCAAGCTTTTCTGAAGTAGAAGATCCCAGCTTCTGATCGAAACGCTAAGTTGTTAAACCACCAAGGCCCAAATTCTTACCAACAATTCTACGCTTATGGCGTCCTACAAAGCATGTGATTCTGAGGGCTGTAAGCGCCGAATTCTGCGGTAAGCAGAGTCATGAAATTGGACTGAAGCTCTTTTCAGAACCACAATTCATTAGAGTGATAATGACACAGTGTTGCCTTAAACCATAGTTTCTGGATTATTTTCCCGCCATGTAAAGTTAGAAATCCTACTTTTATTTTGAAGAAAGATATTTCAGCCTTCATAAATCATTTGGATGGTTTCAGATCTTCAATTGTACCTGGGTATTCCTTCTTGAGGTCAGGAAAGTTGATGTTAGCGTAGAGGACCGGTGAGATGGTAGCGAGAGGGCCCAGGGGCTCGTCCTTCTCCCACTTCTTGATGTTGCGTTGGTTGTAGGACAGGGTCTCGCTGTCAACCTCTCCTCCTCCGGCCTGCCAGGGGCTTGGGGGCTCTGCAAAGTCTGGGCTGAAGGGTGGACTGTCGAGATGTGAAATACAAAGATACGAGAGATCAGTTGTTTTTATCAATAACGTTTTTGGGTGGGTTTGTTTTTTTTGCCCCTTCACCACAACTATGAAACCATTGTGGCGTGGTGTGGTCAAGCTGTCAAGCACACTGGACTCAAACTCTAGTGTTTCTGATCCAACCGAGGCTAAATGGTAAAATAGTCTGGTACCCTTTGAGAATCAGTATTTGCACTGGTAGAGAATACAGGGATCATGACACAAATGGTGGCGGTGTGGGGAAATGAAAGAGTACCACCAGTACCTTGCCATTCCAGGTTGTTGTCCTCTGGCATTCTGTGTGAGGTGTGACTGGAGTAGAGGCATGGGAAGGCTGCTCGGGACACGCCTAGCTGGGTGTGGCATCATGTGACCTCCACTGTGGTGCATCACCGGGGGACCCATGACTCCATCTGAACCTAAAGAACAAAAATCACACCCCATTAGGGCAGGATGGTAATGTTATTAATGAGGATGGCTCTGCTTACCGCAAAATTCTGCACTTGCGATCACCATTCTTCGCTTACAAGGTTAAGTGCCAAATTTCTGCACAAGCTGTGTAAGTGAAGAATGCCTAGTAACGTGGAGTACGCACGCGCACAGGCAAAAATCCCTGCTTACCTGTGAAACACGCTTGACGTAAGCACGGAATTCCCTGCTTCCGTAAGCGCCGATTCTTTTCTTACGGTAAGCAGGGCCATTAATTAAATAAGCATTCCTCTTTTGAAAAACGATGTCAACAAATTGGTAATATAGAACAGTACCTTCACTCAAAACTTTAATTAAATTACAACATTAAAAAAACAATTTAAAATATGCATTTTTTATTTCAATAAAACAACAAACAACATTTGCATCCACTTGTCTTTAAATTCAAGCATAGTGTTCTTTCATCAACACTCAAATCTTCCCACAAGCAAGAGAAATCAAAGCAGAGACAAACTTGACTTTCCAAAAATTACAATAACGTTCCAGGCAAGAATACATTCAAATGCCCCTTGGTGTTTGTGAGAGCACTGACCTGCAATAGAGGCCGTCATGGATGACTGGGTGGACATGGTCACCCCATGCTCCGTCGGACTCAACACCCCCGAGAATAAATCCTCAACTTCTTTACCGTCGATGTGGGCGAGATCTGCAAAAGCATGTGTGAAGAAAAAAAATCACTCAGACAAACATTTAACATTTCCTCCATAACCTTCCCCGTTTGCTTATCCTGTTGGTAAGTTAATACGCCACACGAATGCGCCTCTGCTCTACGCACAACACTTTGCCAACTTCCTAAACCAACGCTGTCATACATTTGTGTGTAATTTTCACCCCAAAAACACTAACTTCATCTTTCAAAGGCATATGACAGAAACTGATAATTCTGATAAGCCCTCGAGTATCTCTGCAAAACAACACTGGAAGCAGAGTCCAAAAACTATCTTTGGCATAAAAATTCACAAAGAAACCCTTGCCCAATGAATTTCCTATGGGCTTCCGGTAATCGGTGGAGCCAGGTTGTGTGAAGTGGACATGGCTCACGGTGGAACTATGTCTCACTTGTGAACAGGATAAACAGTGCGAGTATCTCCCGTTTGTTATCTGTTAAGTGCACAAATCGGTTTTCTTTACAATTTAAAGCAATGTGCTTGGAAACTGAAGGTTCCCAAAAATGTTCAAATACGCACAAGACTTGCAGGGTCTGTTGGTAATTGGGAGAAATTGTTTCCTCTTTTTTTTTTTTTTGGCACTGGTGTCTCTGATGGTTTTGATCACCTTTCAATTGTACTAGACTTCATTCCCAGCCAAAGATACTTGAGTAGGAAGTCACGTTAATTTCTCTACTTTCCTGTCAATTGGTGGAAACAAGAAAACAAATATGTGCTTACCATCTGGGACCATGTGTCCCAAGTTGGAGCTCAAGATGGAGTCCAGCTCTGCATTGGTACTTGTCGGTTGAGCACCTTCTGTGTGGTCTCCCGACTGCTGGGTAGGCTCCTCAATGGCGTCGATGTCAAGACCTGGCACCGATATCAATCAAAAATTCTTTGACGCTAATCCTTACTGAACCTCGAATTGGTTTAATTTGAAAATAAAATCCAGGCATGATATTTGGGGCACAACAAAAAATAGACAAGTTTTATTGAGTACAAGGGCTGACCCACATGTACACACGGTATAGGTTTGATAGACTTTTAGGCTATTTAATAAAAATTTCCCTGTTTTTGTTAAAAAAAATTTTTATTTAAACATGCATGTGATAAGCATGTCTTGTCTTATCTGGTCTTGTCTTGTCTGTCAGACGCAAGCGTAAGTTGCAGTTGATTGATGACGATGATGATAAGGCCATATCCAAATTGGCGGCTTTGGCTACAGCTATGTCTGTTGCTAAGAGACGTCCTATACTTCAACACATGATGACACAACAATTCAGCCACAGCTGCAGCCATAGCCGCCAATTCCGACACAGCCTAAGCAAATACAAAAGACATTGTGAATTCTCTCGACAGGAGCATTCTTACTTTCGCCGTTCTTGCCGAGTCCGTCGCCGAGGATGATGCCAAGGAATTCCTCCTGTGGTAAGAAGTTGAGAGGGTCATCACCAGTGCCAAGATCCCCTCCTTCCACCTGATGATGGGACTGAAGAGAAAACGATATCAACAGTTAATTAAGTTTGCTTAACCATTTTGAGAAATAGTAGCAGCCGAGAATGGCTTGTAACAAAATGCCCATAGCAGCCACGGACAGCCGCAAGATTTGACCACCTTCTAATACCAGCGCCCAATTTTATAAAGCCTGTTAGCACAAAAACTTGCTATACACAGATAAGTTTTGCTTAGCAGAAACAGGCTACCAGCCAAAACTCAATCAATTTACATTGTTGCGACCGATGCCCCACTCATATTTTGCTCATCAAAAAAATTTGCTAAGCAGTATTTTCTGCTCAACAGCTTATCATTGAAAAGTCAGAGATAGGAACATCCTACAAGTCACAGCCTACAAATAGTAGCGAAGTGGCAGTGCAAGAAAGTATAATCTGGGATCATTTGCTCCACCTCCAGCAATCCACAAGTCACACCAAAAAGCAAAGTTATCACCCTTTCCTGATCTTGTCACACATAGAAATTTTTACATGCAAAATTTGTGTAACCCTTTTTTTCTTCTTTTTTCCCCTTTTTTTTGTGGGGGGGGGGGGGGGTGTTGTGTTTTTGCCCATCTTTCTTTAAAAACTGAAAAATCAGGGCGATTCTGATTAAATCAGATCGATAAGCAGGTATGCCTTCTACTCAACCCCCGACCCAAAATTTCTCCATTCGTACACAAAGAGCACAGGGACCTTTGAAAAACAGTGCATTTTAAAAAGAGCACTTTCCGACTACTTGATCCTTACATTTACCTCTGTGCCAGAGTTTGTGGTGTTATGCTGAGCTTGATGACTGCCGTGCAACGGCTCAGTTGAGGTGCTTGGAGGGGCTTTGGTTGTGGGGCTCTTCATGCTTGCAGGCCCCTCTGGCTCCTTCTTAGCCAGTTGGGGCCGACTGTCATCATCGGAAATCTCCAAGCCGTCTTTTCTCCGGCTAGAGTCGAGCAGGGTCTTGCCGAAAAAGGCTTCCTGTATATCAGGGAATCAAAATAGTTTTATTAACGATTGTACCCCCCAAAAGTAGTGATAATAATAATAACACAGTATTCTTATAGAGTGAACATATCCTAGCAGCTAGATCAAGGCACCGTACAATCAAATTAAACAAGTATTAGAAGAAGAAAAAGCTCTAAACAGAAATAAATAGCTTAGTCCCTTCAGCATGTTTTCAATTGTGCACACAGGATCACTGGTTTTTAGCTTCTCTTCAAAAAATACCATCTCTGACCGTTGGAACGAATGTGGAAATTCCTGAAAAATGGCTTGCAGGTCTGAGTTCCCCCTTATTCTAGACCCAGAGAACCTCTCACAGTCTTTACTGACTCTGTGTATCACCAAAAAAATACAAAACTGAAGGGTTGAGACTATTCCTGTCTCCTTTTGGTGGTTCCTTCTTACTTCTTTCAGAAAATGTTTTTCGTTCCAGGATTTTTTGTTAGAAAATCCTGAAATCACAAAAAAAAAAAACGTGAGGACAAAACGTCTGGGGTTACCTGGAGATAAGAGGGAAAGCTGTTCTGTAGATTCGACTTCTTCCTCCTTCTCCTCTTCTTCTTCTCAAAGCTACCAGAAATGTCCGTGGAGCTCACAAAACTACTCCGCTCACCTGGAGGGTGGAAACATTTTTACTCAAAGTTCACTAATACAGACAAGCAACATGGTGACTGCAAAAACCAAAAAGGCGGGAAATGGCCATCCACATTTCGAACAATTTGTTTCTCAAGTCCACCACAGAAAAATAATCAAATAACGTGCACACGTCCATACTGAAAGTGCTCAAGGCACCAAAATAATACAATTCAAAATACGTATACAAAAACTTACAGAACACATACATGGAAAAGTGCAACTGCAATGAGGGAGAATAGGCTAGAGACGTTAAATGCGATTTCAGTTGCGATTTAAAAGTACTTGGGGGCTAGATGTTGGTGTATGCAGCGGTAACTAATTCCACAGGTTGAGAAGGCAGTGAGAACGCTTCACAGCTTAACTTTCTTGGGTGGATACTAAAACGGAGTTCTTACCTTCTATGCTAGCTTCCAACGCTTCGGGGTGTTGTTTCTCAATAGCGCCCTCAGAGAGGCTCCTACTGTATGCAGCACGACTCACTTGACCGTAGCCAAGCTTGACCGGCCGAACTGTGAAACCACCAACGCCTTTAAAAATTTTAAAAAGGAAACCGCGTGAGAATTATTTCAAACTGGATGGATGACTTCAAAACTATGAAGATTTGACAAAATTAAATTCACAAACTGCTTGCAGTCAGTTGAGTATGTTTATCCAACTACAATCAGGGCGAGAATTAGAATTACATTCAACATAAAAGGGGAAAATTTCGATATTCAGGAGATTTTCTAATTTATTCAGAGCATGGAAAGACAGGTTTTCTTTTCAGGAAACTTTCTGCAGAATCAGGAAGAGTTGGCAGCTCTTGGCATGGTGTACTCAAAAGAATCAGTGGCTGAAAATCTTGTAGATATTAGATTTCCTGTTTCTAAACTGTAACTGAGGCCCAACGTACCAAGTTTGTAGACACCGCGGTGCTTTTTCTTCTTCTCCTTTTCGTGGTGGTGGTGGTGGTGATGGTGGTGATGATGCTTCCCTTCCTTGCTCTCCGACTTCGCCCTCTCTCTATTCTTCTCTTTTATTTCTGCAAGGTGAGAGCATAACTTGATACTGACGGATTGCTTTGATTTCCCGCGTTATTCAATTAAATTTTCATGGTCATAAAAAAAAGCGGAGAGCATGGTCTGAATTTGTCCTTAATATAAATAAACACGACTGCCAAACCAGGGTTTCCCCTTGGTCTACAGACTCTAGAGCAACGCTACTATAGAAAGTAACGATTTAACTTCAAAATTTAAGGCATCAGAAAAGTGGCTAATTTGAAAGCCTAAATGTTCCCCCCCCCCCAATAATGACCTTATCCAAAATTATGGGCTTTAAGGATACCACAAAATGACACACATTGCTGACACGGTACATAAATTGAAACGATCCAGTTTTCACATTAAGTTTTTGAAAACAAGAAAAAAAGGGGGGGTACACCACATTTTCACAAGGACGTTGTGACGAAATATTCACGCACAGATAATCCAACAACTCCACAAGCAAAGAAACCAAACTGTGATCTGATGAGACAAGATGAGTATTTATGGAGACGCTGACATGTGACAAACACATTTTGACAAACAAACACTTGTCTGTAAAAATGTAATAACTAAATAGATCTTTAGGAGAGTTATAAAAAATAAAAAAAATAAATAAATAAAAGTAAGTATGAAATGTGGCGGCACTAACGATAGACAGGGCTACGGGACTGATCTATTCTACGAGTGAACAAAAAATCCAATGGTGGGTAGACTGGCTACCAGAATACCTTTGTGAATGTTGCCCCCACTGTACTCCTTCTCGGCAAGGACTGAGAGCTCAGAGTTGGGGTCAGCCAGGCTCTGCAGAATGGCCAGGCTGCCGGATTTAAGAGAGGGGCGTCGGCTGTGCGACTTCTTGGACGACAGACTAGTGAAATGTCTGAACCCAGACTCGGTCAGGGACACACCCTCGACCGAAAACTGCTTGGGAGTGGACTCTGCATGGCCAACAAAGAGAACGCGAAAAAGGACCCGCGTTAAAAAAAGGAAAATTCGACTGACAAGGGAACTTGAGCCTGAACACCTCCAGATTACAGTACCAGCCAGGCCAAAAAAACAACAACAACCCCAAAACACGGGAAAGTTCAATGAAAATCCCATGAGTTTACACATTACTTCTCAAAAAGTCTTGTTTTTGGTTATTTGATATCCCTCTATTCCAACTGAGACGCCCTGCCTTAAGTTTGACTTTATCAGATGCACCTAAAAAATGTTCATGCATCAACATGCACAGAGCAGCTTTTACAGCATCTGATGAACTCGCTCATGTCACAGCAAAAAAACAAACCAGTATTGAACATTCCACCACACCTCAGAAGAACAGGGCAGTTTTTACCAAAGATTATAGGAACAACGAATGCGCAAGATGGGGAACTGGAGCTCTATCTATTGTTTGAACGTGAAATACGCATGGGCGCCATTTCAAAAGAGTGGCTTGCTGAAATGGCGTCCAGTTTACGTTTCAGATTTCAGCCCGAGTTTCCCATCTTGCGCCTACGGGGCTATAATCTTTGGTTTTGACCAATAGTAAAGGGGCACCTCAATGAGGGAAATGTAAATTTGTACTGGATGATTTCAAAAGACACCAGGACAACCCGGAAATTGCCTTCATTGCACAATTTGGGCTAAATTGACTAGCTCAGTGAGTCAGTAATTGGGAGGTAGCAGGCTCAAGTCTGTCCACAGTTAGTTTCATGTGCCTCCACTGCAGAAAAAAAAACTGAAAGGGAATCTGACATATCCAATTCAGCACATGGAAAAAAGTAAACGTCAAACCCTCAAACTTCTAAAAGTTGTAAGCAGTCTAAAAGTTTAGGTGCTAAGGTAATGTTTACATGTATACCACCATCCAAACAATTTTTTTTTTTCAAATCAAACTAAACTTGGCGTATCCAAAAGGCTTTGGAGTCGAGAGAAATTTCTCTCTTGAAATGGAAAGCAAAATGAACTCCTTGTCCTGGTACGGCTTGGGAGAGTTGAACAAAATGTGAGGATTGTTTGACCACGCTGGTCACAATGGTTGTTGTCCAGAGGTTTAAAATTTGTTTTCCCTTAGAGTTGTATACAAAATGAATGTGGGCGTTCCTGGTCACAGAATGTCATGCAATGAAAGATATGATGTACGAGATGGAAATGATACTATGAGATGACAAAGCATAATATACAACAAAAAAATGCAACAAAACCCTGAAAAGCAAAAATAAATAAATGAGTAAATAAAACTGAGTTCATATTATTTATCGGTCCTCAAGTAATCACTAATGAGTAATTTCTTATACGCTAATTCCTTCCAACGCTAGCTCCATGCATCACAAAATATTACTTCAACAGGCATGATATTTGGTCCTCGGGAAAAAGTCGGAACATTTTATCGAGTGTAAGGTCTGACCATCATGTACACATAGACTTATCAGTCTGTTTAATCAAAATTGTCTTGACTTTTCACATGGGCACAAAAAACGTAAATCAGAAGATCAGAATAATATCATGCCTGCATCAATGACTCCATTCTCGCTCCTCCACCCCCCCTCCACCAAAAAAAATCTAAAATCACTAAAACAGGCTCACACAACAAAAGCACACACCCAAAAAAGAGAAGACAAAAACTCTTACGGATTTCAGTTGATTTGGTAACGGGAACTACAGGTTGGATATTTTCTATTGCTACTGCGGGTTCGGGTGGCTTGGTGTGGGGACGACACATCAGGCAGACGTAGCCCTTGTCGATGATCCTCTCCACTTCCTCTTCTGTTTCCATGCCGTCACAGGCTGCATGTAACCATCTACGAGCCACAAAAATTCACACTCATTGTTATGATCATAATTATAATAACAATAATAACAATACAAAGCATCAACAAAAGCACTCTACTGGAAAGTTTTAGAAACACTGCACCTCACAAAAGAAGGGCAAACTATAGACCATGAAACCGTTGTTTACAAAAAGAGTGACCTTGTACATTCCAGGGGCTTCTCTGGCAGGCAAGATAATGCTCTGATCATGTCAGAAATTTTACATTCTGTCAATAAATTCAAGAGTTACAAAAGTACAAACAGGATAGAGACTTCCTCTCTGTCACATGGCAGCTGGTCCCAAACTTGTAAATATTACATTTCATATTCAAGACCGTTCTAATGCTCTTGCCTAATATAAGATTTACAGCATACATATGAAGATCATGGCAAAATCATTTTACACCTTCGCTAAAAGAATCACCACCCCAAAAGTAGTTTTACAATACCAACCCTCCTACTGTCTGACCATCAAACATCATCCACTGAATGATAAACTACGCCAACCTGCAACATCATGTGAAGAATGTATCTACACAGTACAGTCAACCCTCCCACTGTCTGACCACTCAATATCATCGACTACAGTTTTGAATGATAAACTATCCCAGCCTGCAATTTATCATGTGGTGAATGTGTCTACACAAGTACATAGTCAACCCTCCTACTACCTGACTATTTAATATCATCCATTTTGGCTTCAAATGATAGGTAAACTATACCAGCCTGCATTACGACACCATGTGTTCAATGCATCTACACGATATACATGTACACAGTTTATTCTGTGCCAGAAACTGTGCAGAAGAATGCTTTCATATGATTGGTCAACTCTCTTGAATGGTACCAAGAGTAGAAGGGTTAACAACGCCATAGTTGTCATCATCTCTCAGGGTGATTGGTGCTATTCAAACCAATCAAAAATAAAACCAAAGCTTACCTTTCACAGTGTGAGCAGCGGCAGATGAGTTCCATATCTGTGTACATGAGGAGACAGACGTGGCACTGGACGAGACTGGCACAGGGGCCACACTGAGTGTAGTTGTTCATCCATTCACACTGAGTACCTGGTGTGGTAGCCCCACAGTGCAGACAGCATACACACCTGGACACGGTGAGATCAAATAAATGGGATAACAGCCAAGTCCAACAGGAACGGCATAAAGTGGTTAGGAGTCCGAGTCCAGGGTTGATAATTATCACAACAAAAATGACTGAGTTTTCATTCTGAAAGCTCACTCTTTCCAAATTCCATACCCCTCCCAATCCTCCACAGAAACAGATCAATCTGAAATGCTGTCGAAGTGGAGGAAATGTCAAGACCCAATGACTCACTGTGACTTAATTTGATTGCCGCAATCAAAATAAGCCCAAATTGAACACGCTCAAAATCCCTGACATGCTCAAAATCCCTTTTTTACTCAAAGCGTGAATTTGCTGACATTTTCACGAGGTAGTTTCATAATGTGTAAATTGAAATAATGCGAACGGCTAATAAAATACCCTTCCCCAAAACAACCTCGCCCCCCTACAATCAGAAAAAATACTTACCATTTGCATTTCCATCCGCCCTTTGGCACAGTGAGCAGTGGAGGCTCCAGACAGTACGTGTGGTAGCTGATGTCACAATCATCACAGAGTAAGAGTCTGGCTTCATCACTGGCTTTACCGCACCCCTCACAGACTGTACAGTCCAGACAGCGCCATCCCTTGGACAGTACCACTTTGGTGATCTGGGAATAACAAACCATTTCATTGTGATGATCGGGGGTCGGGCACCTGTTTCACCGACAGGCCAAAAATACAGACAAGTGCTGCCTACGCAGTGTTTTTTTTCTGTTTTCTTTCAATGACACTAAACAAGTTTTTTCAATGATGAAATCAGATATCAAGTTTCTAACCACAAGAGGAACCAAACTGGGTGAATTTTAAATAATTTGGGGTTGAACAAAGAAAAACTGACTGGAGCTGGATTTGAACCAAGAACCTCCGGTTTAATGTGCCGGCGCTCTACCAACTGAGCTATCTAGTCCTATTTTTGCGGTCTCATTATTTTGTCAATACATGTGCCTTTGTTTAAGGGTGACATTCAGAACAGTGATAAAAAGTCGCATCCCTAAAGTGTAGTATCCTTCACCCGCTTCCCAGGCTTGGTATTACACAGAGACCATGGCATCTACTGCCCTGGGCCTTGCCTTGGTGCCCCTTCAAAAGTTTCCCACAAATATTAAGATTTTCAAATGGGATACACAAGGAATATTGCTTCTTCTGACTGCATTTTGCCTCTCTTTTCTCTCCTTTCCACTTGACTGCTTCTGTTACACTAGTAACATTTAGCCTTTGAGAAAGACTCTGCTAGGGTCGAAACATCGGGCCATGAACAACTTTTCATATATCTAACGATCTTACAGATTATCTAGGTGTAAAAAAAAAAAATCAATTGGGAAAACCTGATTAAAATAGAAAGAACATTGAAGCCTGCAGATCCTACCTTGATGTTGACACAGTAAGGATGATAGCACTGTCCGCACTGTGAACACGTCAAGAGCCGGCCCTCCGGCCCCAAACCAAAACTACCACAACTCACACACATGTCCTGAAAGAAAAATCATATCACTCAAGTAAAGTTACATTTACCCGCTCTACCGAGACACCTTGATGAATATGACACTTTAATAATTAACAATAAATAGTGTCATATTCAACAGGATCAGAAACACTTCCATCTGTAAAACCCTGAGCATCTTGGACAGAATATCACAACATGAGACGACACTACCTCGGCCATGCCCATAGAATGCCATCCACAGGCTTATAATCAAACTAGAATTTGACACAAGGATTATGGAAAATCTACCAAGAGGAAGACCACCCAAAAGATCATGGGTAAACGCCGACTGTCTCAGAGCAAAGATCATCTCATATTGTAGTGGCTATCAGACTGGCACAGGACAAAAAGAGGATGGCAGAACATCAAGAGTTTGATGCCATCACTCATCCCACCGGAGTTGGAGCAAATGGAATAGACAGATAGATAAACTCTACTATAACATGTACAAAGTTCTACAGTTTTTTTTGTTTGTTTTCTTTTGTGTTTTTTTTTCTTCTGACAAATCCATCAAGCTAACCAATACCATAAGATTGACTGGCCGGTAGTATTCTCAACTAGCGTTGGCTGCCTGGCAAGTGTCAATTACAGAGGGACTCCAAGGTCAAATTCAGTTTTGTGATTTAGTTTTGTGATTTATTATGCAATCGGAAAATGAGTGCATCACAAAACTTCATTTGACTTTTGAGTCCCTCAGGCTCTGCATGACCGTTGAGCGGTCAACCAACCTGTGTGCTGGTGAAGCGATCGCTGGAGGAGAAGAGAACCACCGTGGTGTGCATGGTAGTATCCTCTTCGTCATCTTTATTGGCCTTCTTCTCTACGCTGTTATCTACTGTGAAGGATAGGTTACTCTGAAAGGCAAACAACGAGCGAATATCTCGGATGAGAAAAGCATCAATATATACGCGTAGGTCTCAGACTAAGCTATGATTAAATAATACAATTTTCTAGCTCCTGACTGGTGACTGGGGGCTGCTGTCTGGGCCCAGTTTCATAGAGCTGCTTAAGCACAACAAAATTATGCCTACCAAAATAAGGTTACCAGCCAAAATACCATCTCACATGTACCACCTGTGGCTGGTGTCCTGCTTATTTTTGCTAAGCAGAAATTGTTTTAAAGAAGTATTTTTGCTTAAGCAGCTCTATGAAATTGGGCCCTAGAGGGCAGCTCTACACTCACAGATGGACTAGCAATCAAGCCCATCTGGAGCATGTTTGCCTGGAATTGACCATGGCCAGTAACGGAATCTGTTTAATCGGCACCAAGGTGCTCTGGGCAGGTGACATCCGAGCGAATTGGAGCCAGGTTTGTCAATATAGCCATGCAATAAAAATGACACATATCGAATCTCCACACTCAACATAATAATCAGTTTTGAGGGGGGCTATGGGTTCGAATTCCACCCGAGTAGCCTATGGTTTTGTTTTCCCCACACAAAAGTCCTAGGGTAAAATGAAAAAGTTTTGAATCAATGAGACTTTCCCATAAAATATGTAACTACATTCAGGCATGTGACACTACTGGTTGGCAAACGCCTTAGAGGTGTGCAAAAGGCAGACTCACAGTTGCGTATGCGTCACGCCCCCATCAGCCCCATACAAAAAGGCGCAATGTTCCTTCAAACTGACCACCACTGGTGTTTGTGCACACGCTTGATGTGTAATTTACATAATTATGAGAAAACTCTATTCTACAGGAAAGTGCAAAACGAAGGAAACCCACATTTTTTTGGACAGGAATTTTAACCTACTTACTCAACTTTTCAAACTGTTTTGTTTTGTTTTATAATGTAATGAGGTTATAGCTCTTTAACCATACATGGTGAAAGTAACTTCTTAAAAATCGCAAGAAAATTGTTATTATGCTAATTTGAATACAAGTCACCAGACTCGCTGTTGTCCACATGTAAATCTATGTAAATCTGGTGTTTCGTAGTTCATATATATTTTTTAAAACACTATTTATTGACTTAATGAAAAGCATTCCCATGGGACAATACATGGAAAGGTAAAAACTTGTCATAACATTCTTAACTCATGCTTTGATGATATCAAAGAAATGCATCAACAAGAAAAAGGAGTAACAATCATTGTTTGAAGTGTAATGTTTTTCATCTTCAAATCAAGCTCCGGAGCTCAGTCAAGCCGATGGAGTAAAGTCACCCATGGACAGACAGCTGTGTCACATGAAATATTTAAACTGCCATATCTCTGACACAAAAATATGCATTTGCAATCATTTTGTCATCACTAATGTTTACATATTGTTATTTTAATGCCAATCAAATGAGTTTTGGAAATATGCCTAACAAGTAGGTGAAAATTGCAGTCAAAAGTGGGTTTCCTTCTATTTGCACCACCCTGTACAAGTTTCCAATTAGTCTATTACCACTATATAACTAGACTACACAATTCAATTAAAAGTTATGAAATCCCAGCACCACAACCCAACGGAAATAAAAAAACATGTATGCTCACATAACGTCTGGCCTTGAGTGTTTGCGGTATTACCTGTGAGGAGGGCAAGAGAGCGCTGAGTTTGTTTTTTGGTTTAGGTCCTCGCTTGGCCCCCGCACTGTGACGGCCCCTCTTCCTGCCAACAAATCCGCCCCTTCCCTAGAGGTGGAGAGAGGAAACATGACAAATGGTAGTGGAATTCAATTAGAAACATCCAACGATCTGTGACAGCTCAGAATTGATTGCTTGCGAGATGAGGAGTTTCTCTCCTATCAAACCATCTTTGCAGTTTAAACTTATTAAAGAAGCAAGAAAGTTAAGCAATATTTCTCTAAACACCATTTAGAGGATATTTTCTCCTCATTTGCTTAGAAACCTTTCAGAGACAAAGCAGCTTGAGGGCGCAAGTGGTTTGCACCAAAATTACCAGTGGCAGCAAGTTGCCGCAAATGTCCAATCAACCAAAATGGTCACGTCCTGAATCAATAATTTTCAATTGTATTCCCAAGTTACAAAGTTTTTGGAATTTCTAAAGCAAAAAAAAATTTCCTTTTTGAATTTTTCCTTCCTGAAATTTTTACTGGAAAATGTGTGTCCACAACTATTATTAACAGCCATGTCTGGGCAGTTGGTGATGATTATACAGAAATAAAGGTTTACATCATATATTACCACTTTCTCTATTGCTGAAACGAATAGAGACCTCCACACGACATGACCAAATTTTTTAAATTATCAAACTAACCACAATTGTTTCTTACCCGTGGTCTCCCAACGCCAAATTTCTTACGACCGAAGGGTCCCAGCTGGCTGAGTTTATCAAGAGGTTTCCCCCCTCCTGCGTGGGGCCAGTGGGCGTGGCTTACTGAGGTGCTGAGTTTCCTACTGATTGGTGCAAAGTCCTGCATTGGTAAATAGTAGGATTGGATCGATCAGATGTAGCGTCTACAGACTACAAAATCAGTCTGTTTTGTGCAAGGTACACGCAAGGGCAGTGCTTGTGAAATTTAAAAGTACGTTTTGAAATTGATCATTCGCTATAAATGGGTTGTTTTAAAGAACAGACCCAAATTTCATACAGCTGCTTTGGCATAAAATAATACTCTACAAACTTCTGCTTAAAGAAACAGGGAACCAGCCCCAAACAATACACATGACACCATAGTTTGGCTGGTAACCTTACTTTGGTAAGCAACAATTGTTTGTGCTTGGCTACTTTTTTCACTTCAAGAAGCTCCAATAAAATTGGAAGCTTTCATTGCAAGCATTGACAGGTGGTATAATCCCACAACAAATTTACTGCAAAAAAGTTTCCTTAGCACTACTAGAGTAGATCAAAGAGTAGGATTCATTTTATTGTAGGGAAAATAACGGCTGATTTTTTACACTAGGCAGACATGAAGAGTCTGAATTCAGATAAAAAAGGTCTGAAATTTCTCATCCAAGACTTTTAGACGGAGGGAATCTCTTACCTCTGTTCTCTTAGGTTCATCCCCTCCCATATAGTCGGTGTCCATACTGCTGAGGCTGTCCTCATTCTGCGTGGACACGCTGGCTAAAGAGTCATGAGATAGCGCAAGGGGGTCGTCCATCACGCTGCTGTGACGAGGGGACGATCTGGCCGTGGCTGGACTTCTCCTGGGCGTGAACGTCGCTGTAAAGATGCCAATGGTATGCTACGTATTAAACAGTGGGTGGAGAGAGGCAGACTGGACAGAGAACATTTGAATCTTTCCAATCATGGTAAGTGAAAAAAACATTGGTTGCAAATCTTTCAAAATGGTGGAGAACGATTCAATTAGCCAAAACACCTAACGACCTCCATGTTGTGTAGAGAGTTTGCTGCAGGAATACGAGGCTTCTAAACTTTATAACACATCCACCAAGGTTTCTAAATTATTCCAGAGATCACTTTCACAGATTGGAAGTTTCCTTCACCATCTCCCCCTTACAACAAAAATTTCCCACAGATTCAAACAAATAAATTAACCTCTAGAAATAAATGATTGCATCTTACTCTCTTTTTCTCCAGCTTCTGTACAGCTTGAATCACTGTATAGCGTCGTGGAACTTGATCTCGTCTCTGAGAATCTGGAACCGATCTCCAGGTTGGACTGTTGATGAAAACAAAATATATATATTTGATATGATATCCTTTACCACTGGCCGATGTTGTCCAAACAAATCAATTAAACAGTTTTTCTCCGTCATAAATTTATCCCGTATGTCACACTCCCACACCAAAGGCAAAAAAATGAGGTGTGTAGGATTTCAGATTGATTTTCTACAATCTATGAAAATAACAAAATTGACAGTGATTTGTGAATTTGGGAGGCTAATCATCCTTACTGGCTGGCAGCTGAGAGTCTGAATTACGAATGTTTGCGATAAAGATTATAAACGATAAACAATAAAGCATTGCTGACCTGTCTCTGCCTGCAGTCTCTGCACTCATAAGTACAGCGCTGACCTGCTGCTCTCATCTGCTGATAATTCGTCACCACGTCACTGTTATCACAATCTGCGTGTATATACCTGTGAGCCAAAAAAAAAAAAACATGGATCATGCAACGGTGAGATCAATTCTGATCTTGAACTTTTTCAAAACTACTTCAGAAACCAATTATACTGAGTAAGTGTGTCTTGAAGTGATGTAATTATTGTAACGGGGATAAAGATCAGTTCGATTTGGTTTTTAACTTTACCAATGCCCGCTAAGCACTGTCAGGCATGATGTATGACCCTTGAAAAAAAACAGCTTACCGATTTTCTACAGGTTAGGACCCAATTTCACTACTCCTTTCTCCCTCTGTGGTGTATTTTACTTTGACTGAGAAAATTTGAAGGTTCAAGGTTTTAAAGGGGCTGTGTCATGATCAAAGCTTGTTGCTGTACATGGAATTATGAACTCTGACCAAGTTACTGGGTGAGAGTTCATAATTCCACAGAGAGCCACAGGCCTGCTTTAATCATGGTGACACAGCTCCTTTAAAGAAAATCACGAGATCAGGGAATAACCCAAGAAACCTCACAACTTATGAACTCTGACCAAGTTACTGCATGCGCCCGCCCTCCATAGGTTGATTCGGAGGGAGGGCGCGTTCATGCAATAACTGGTTGAGAGTTCATAATTCCACAGACAGCCACAGGCCTACTTTGATCATGGTGACACAGCTCCTTTAAAGAAAATCACGAGAACAGGGAATAACCCAAGAAACCTCACAACTGTTTTGAAAACCCCATCAACTTTAAAACAAACACCCAAATGACAACAACAGCCATTAATTCCACTTTATGTAGGCAGTACTCTCGTACCTTTTACAGAGATCACACTGCACCATGACTTTGTGGGTGGTGTGATGCCGATACGCCTTGCCACATATCGGGCAGAAGTAGCCTTTGTTACGCTGCTGGTAACATGAGTCACACACTGTGTAGTTGTGATGCCATCGTGAGCTGGGACCACTGCCAGGAGTGCGAGCACCACAGTCGCCGCAAACACGACAGTTCTGGGAAGAGATAAGAAATGGCATGAACACAAATGAAGCCACATGTATGCAAGGCCATTGTCTCCTGTGACCAATAAAAGGCATTCCACCGTGGATCAATCGGTCACACTTGTACAGTCATGTGATTAAAGAGGGGCTCCAAGGTAACATTCAGTTTGTGATGCACTCACTTCCCAATCGATAAAGTCATGAAAGTGGGGAAACATTTATGAGTCTCTAAACTCAAGTCAGGGTGTAATTGCCATTTTATTTGATACTCTATCACAACGAAATTATACATGATGTCATCGGACAACAAAAAACAAGTGGGTCTGTACATTCCAAATAGGAATTTGTGCGCCAGTCAAAACGTCAAATTCAATACCATTTTGATTGAATATCATCAACATTTAGAAATGAACTAAAAATTCTCAGTACAAAAAAGTACAGACCATTATGTGAAATGCGAACATTTTTCAACTGAAACAAAACTTGCTTTTGAAGGATATCAAATACAATGGCATCTTACACCACTTTAACGTGAAGTTGAAGACTTGAAAATGGACTACACCACTTTAAAGTGAAGTTGAAGACTTGAAATTGTACCCCAATTTTCCTTAGGACTCTATTGATTGGAAAATGAGCAAATCACAAAAACTGAATTTGACCTCGGAGCCCCTCTTTTAAGCGTTCAATCTTGTGATAAGATCCCGGGAAGGAAAACACGCCCTACCTTGCATTTCCAGCCGTGTTTTGGAATTGTCGTCATCGCAGGGCGAAGACAGAAGGTATGGTACCCCTTGTCGCATGTATCACACACCAGCATCTTATTGTCATCACCGGGTTGTCTGTTCGACACAGAGGAACAACAGCAGACATTTAATGACTCACTGTCCCAAGTTTGGGAAACACCTCTTTGTTGTTAAATAGATGAATTCCAAATTCTTAATCTCATTTTGAATTAAGCAGAAAATATTACTTTAAAGGTGTCCAAGAAAACAACAAGGAGGGCACCAGTCACAGATGGTACATCTTTACCTAATAAAACATCTTGAGCATTTTTCAGATTGCCATTTTAATAGTTCCATCCTGTGTTACATGTAGCTTAATTTTTTGCTCTTGTCCTTCTTGTTAACTGTTTCAACTGTGCCCCTTTTTGCCTTCGTTCAGGGGACCATATGGAAATAAAGTCTTCCACTTTTTGCGTTTTCCTCAGTAGCACTATCCTTTCGTGTTAATTTAATGCTTTTTTCTTACTCTCGTATTGATTATGTCAACATTTTCGTGCACTTGAATATATTCTCTTTGCAATTTGCCAAATAAATCAAATCAATTCAAATGGGACATGGTATTTTGGCTGGTAACCTTATTCTTATTCTGGTAAGCATTATTTTGTTGTGCTTAGTTACTTTTTTTGTGCTTAAGCAGCTCTACGAAATTGGACCCTTGATTCTCAGGGCTTTTTCCAAAACCTCGGTTTGAGCTCCGTCTCCGTCTCCGTCTCCGGGCTCCGTTTGACGTTGGAAACGCCGAGCAAAATGTACGCTGCTCCAAAAGTGATGATGAAGCTGGTGGAAAAGTTGGTTTGGAAAAGGCCTTAGATCTCTTACTGATTATTACTGCTCACCTGCACGTTTGGCATATTTTACAATTGGGACACTGCCAGCCAGCTCGCACCCCAGGAGTGACGACAACGGGAGGATCTAAGCAGGTACTGTGGTAGTGCTGACCGCAGCTTGTGCAGAACAGCTGGTCCTGAAGGGTGCCCGGGGCCTCACAGATGACACACTCCAGCTCTTCCTCATCAACTGCCGATTTAAAGTACAGTATTGGTGATTATCACAACATGAACAACGTCACTACTGTCAACCTGAAAGCTCACTGATTTATGAAATAAAATCCACACCAGTACCAACCTTCCGGATAAATATTTCCATATGAAATACTATCCAAGGCGAAGAAATAGCATTTGAAGAAGCCACAAATCACTGTTGCTTATTTGGTTGCTAATTGGATTGTTGATATAATTTATTGTATTATTTGATATTATTGGATTGTTGATAAAAATATCAAGTTATCAACAACATCCAAAGCAAAACATTAACCATTTTTCATTGCTTTCACTCAAATGAGAAAATTTGATATAATTTCTGTAGACCTATTTTGGATAGAAACAAATTGTTTCCATATCTTTGTTCGGGGTGCCAGTCAGAAGCCATACAACCTGTAACTGCCGTGTAGCCAGGGATCACACCCAAGTTTACGATACAACCTGGGAAGCAGCAGCCACGGGATCACCTTAAGGGGATGCGACTTTTCATTTCAAATATCAAGCAATAAACCACAAGGGAAACTGACTGGGTAAATTTCAAATAATTTAAAACCTTGTTTCGGCCCTTTGGATTGCTGTCTCTTGTCCTTTGTGAGAGGGCGCTGTGCAAAGCAAGGCGCATGTCCACGCATGCTACCCATGAGGGCGCCGTTGAAAGACAGTTAGTGGGTGGGGCTGAATGGATCGGTTTATTGGAGGAAGTCTTACCTTTATCTTCACAGAGGTCTAGATGTTCAGGGCACAGCAGGGCCAGTGATTTAATGCCCTGAAAATAGAAAAACAAAAGAAGGGGGGCAGGGCATTATGAATGACAAATCTTTCATCATATCTTTGATAACTGTAGATATTAAATTGTTACTTTTACCTCTAATGTTTTGATGTCTGTTCAACTGTAAATGGGATCCTAGATGTTTCAATACAAAATTGATTTAGAGTTTTTAGAGGTTTTTTTTGGGGGGGGGGGCTGAGGGGAGGGGGGGCTGGGGGGAATAAGGATTTGGAAGGGCCCCAAGATGCTTCAACAAAAAAATATTCAGGAACATAATACTTTTAAATTTCATCAACTCTACTTGTATATCAGTGGTTTTTTGTTGCACCTTCAATGTGAATAATTAATCTTACTAGGGTTATAATATGCGGGAAAGCTTTACAAAAACCTCTCTTCCCCAAGAAGGGTTTCACCGTTACACAGGGGACCCATGAGCTTGTAACATACCTGGAATGAACCACTGCTTGCAGCACACGGATAGTGGTAGACCCTTTTACAGCCGGTCTCCATGCAGAAGATGGTTGCCCCGAACCGTCGGCAGTAACTACAGCGCTGTATAGATAAGACCCACAAATTGGTACAGGTTACACATCACTATTTTCATTTCTATATGAAACAACGAGAGAGCTTTCTTATAAGCAAGACCTTGAAAATCACATTATCAATCAATGCTGTGCCATTGTGGGTCCTAGTTGCTCATGTTAATGTATTTACTGCGGGCATTCCAAGTAACACAGACGCCACTTAGAATAGACATTATAGCTTTCCTATGATGATCTGGGGGTCCAATTTCATAAAACGAACAGAAAATGTTGCTTAGCAAAGTTTACTGAGAACCAGTCACTGACAATATAAATAACATGATGTACTGGCTGGTAACATGTTCCTGCCGAGCAAAAGTTTTTCAGTGCTAAGCAATTTTAGTGTGTGTGTATAATAGATTTATGAAATAAGGATCGGGTGGTCTTAAAGCTGTAAGATTTTTAGCAGGGAACCAGTCACTAACATAATACACTACATGGTACTTTGGCCGGTAACCACTCTCTGACAAGCAAGATTTTTCTGTGATAAGCAATTTTTTAGGCGATTAGCAGCTTTATTAAACTGTGTCCTGTTCCCTCTTGAGGTGGAAAGAGAAGCTGCATTGTGTATAAGATCTATAATTTGGGAACCGACCATGAGCCAATTTCATAAAGCCTGTTAAGGAAAGGCCATTCGGACAGTTTCTTTTTCATAACTACACAACTACTGCTTTACCAAGCTAAGCAAAAAGCTAACTTGCTAGCAGTTGTTGTACATGTACAGCAGATGAGAGATGCAACAATGGTAAAATCTTCTTGATTGTTTGTGTAAAACACTTATGCCAACTCACTCTTTCCTTCTAGAGTAAGCACACAAAATCTGCTCACCGGTAAACAAAATTGAGCCCAAATCCCTGGATTTCAGCTGGAATCTGGTAGTGAAACATCAACGATTTCAACAACAAAAGCCAAAAATCTCTAAGTAACAGTGTGTGTTTGAGATACACTGTTAAAACATAGGTTACTCCTTCATGGTCCAATCCCCCTTACCTGGTTGGTTCCAGCAAAGACCGCTTTGTCCACATTGAGGAGTTGGAAGTTCTCATTCTGACAGACGCCGTCTGACCAAGCAGCACAGCAATGATGAGCGGTAGTGTGACCTGAACGAGTGAAAGAAGAAGACCTTGTCAATCTTTTACATTCAATGTCCAGTGGAGAAAGGAAACCACCTCACTTGAAAGTTTAAGACCTACTGAGCCTGTGCTGGTATCCTCTGCTGGTACCCTCCGCTGGTACCCTCCGCTGGAACCCTCCACTGGAACCCTCCGCTGGTACCCTCCTCTTTAGTTTTTCAATTTATCATTTGTTTGCTTTGTATTTTTTCTTTCTAAAAACTGTCTTAATTTCAACTTTCAACCCTATTACTGCCTGACCCCTCATTATTACTGATAGTACAAGGAATACAGGAACAGGAATAGTTCTTGTAGGTTTCCCCTAAACCTCTCTACTTTTGTTCCATGGAATAATAATTTTTTTCTGAGGACATTTTTAAACACTGCAGTACAGTGGCCCTTATCTAGGCTTTTGCATCAAGGCACTATATGAAAATATGTCATTCACAAAATTCTAGAAACGGCACATTTTCACTTCATCGATTTTCCCAAAACAATACAGAGTTTGACGCTCTTTTATTGGCTCAAAATACCCAGGCACTCAGGCAAAATAATTTGTGCAAAGACCGTAATCCCAGAATTGTCCAAGCCCTTTTTTTAATCTTTTAATCTCGAAAAACCAGGATGGAAATCTTACAGATCCCAGATAACAAAGAAATGGAAATTAATCTTTAAGTGATGAATACCGCTCTTGACAAACATAATGATGCATGCTTGTCTTTTTTTTTTTTTTACCACAACAGGAAATGAACCAGTGGCCTTGGGCTTGTGAGTCAAGCCGCCCTACCAACTAGAGGCCTTGTGGTTTTTGAGGGTTTTTTAGTGTTATCATCAGCCACTTATAGTTGATGAGTATTCCGATTGTGACTTGGGAGCTTGGGAGCTTGGGCTCTCCGCCCTGGGCAAAACATTCAACCAAAAGAGTCGTTGCCTCGGTGAACTAACCATGCTGGCTGGCGGTTTCGTTTCCTCCGTGCCGGGGTGAATTTTTCGTAAACAGAAAAGGAAGCGTATGACCTATAAACCTCAATGGGGAGGTAAAAGGTACAAAGTAGCTCAAAGGAAATGATATAATAATTTTTTTCCGAACCATTATACGGAAGGAGTGCCGGTAGAATGAGATGTGAACAATTCGAGAAATTGATCATGTGGGGTCCAGAAGACCTCCTTAGTCAAGCATGAATCCAGAAATTTCAAAGCGCTAGGGTGTTGCTTCATTTGTGATGATGACGTTGAGAAAGCTACTTTTAAAGACCCGCCCAGTCACCCTGAGTAAGATCGCTTCAATATCAACATCAATTTCCTGCCTTGCCCCTGAAATCATCACACAGCTTACAAAAACAAACATTCTGAAGACACGTTTGTACAAGTCTGTCGTCCCTGTCAAACTCCCCACCACTACTGAATTTCTTAACGACGGACAATAAAACAAAAGAATCATCACCTTTGTTATGATGTTCGAGGCAATGGGACAAAGGTTTTTGCAACAAGAAAAAAAAGGGTGAGGAAGTCATTACCTGAAAGTTCAAAGGTGACGTGGACATCAGGTTCATCTTGGTGGCCGACCATGCCGAGTTCGTCGACCCCTGGGGAGCCCGATTCCAGGTTATCTGGGGGTATCCTACGAGGTGACTTACTCTTCTCTCTGAGGGGGGGGGGGTAAGATAGAGGAGGTTATCAATTAAAGAATGCCTTCAAGTTTAAAATAAAATTAAAAACCACTTCCAAAATAGAACAAGGTAAACAAAAATGACGTCATGAGCGAGGGTGTGGGAGCGAGGGTGTGAGACCAAAGTGTTGTTCTCCCAGTGTAGTATTTGTAACAACCTATTCGTATTATGGGTTTACTCCAAGTGACTTAATCCCTTCATATCAGGGATGAGATTTAACGAATTAAAAAATTCCTTCCTGGCTTAGGGGACAGGGTTCCCCCCTTATTCTAGACCCAGAACCTCCCAGATGTTACAATTTCAGGAGGTTTACAGACTCTGTGCATCACCAGAAATACAGAAAGTCTACAGGTTTGGACACAATGTGGACTACTTCTTTCTCCCATTGGTGATTGTTGTATTTCTTTTCAAGAAAACTTGAAGACTCAAAAGAGGTTTTGAGAAAATTCTGAAACTAGGAAATATCACGTGTCTGTTCCTTGTATAATCATGTGAAATCACGTGTATGTTCCTTGTATAATCATGTGAAATCACGTGTCTGTTCCTTGTATAATCATGTTGAAAATACAGGTGTTGGCAGTTCATGCCGAAGAACTTTCACTCTCGCGCCTATTCAAACGTTATTGGACCAGTTTGGTCAACAACAAAATCAAAATCAAACAATTTAAACCTAACCACTATCAGGACCCAATTTCATGGAGCTGCTTAAGCATTAAAAAGATAACTAAGCACACAAAAATATGCTGACTAAAATGAGGTTACCAGCCAAAACACCGTGTCATTGTGTACCACCTGTGACTGGTACCTTGCTTAATCATTGCTAAGCAGATAATGTTAGCAATGTTTTTTTCTGCTCTATTAAAATGTTCCCAGGTGTTTTCTCGGCACCCTGCTAAATGTGTAACACGGGAAACACGCAACAAAACACGCAACATGGTTGAAACAAAAGCCCTGCTCAGTGCAACAGAGGATTCCGTTGCACTGTGAAGTGAACTGGTTTCAATTAGTCTTGTCACTGGGCATTCAACCCTGCCAAATGCACTGGTATGCATTGAAGTTTGCCGGGGACTTGGATTGCTCATGGACATGCCTAGGCCACGTAGAGCCCTGCTCAATGCAGCACTGTGCAACAGAGTATGGGATTTGACGGCAAAACAAAATTCAACCATTTGGCGCATTTTGTTGTGTTTGGAAGGGATACAGTTTTAATGGGTCCCAATGTTTGTACACAGATAGACTTGCACAGTCTTTCAGGGTTTTTATTTCTGCACTGTAATGATGACCTGACCTTTTACACGAATAACTATTTTTCTAAGAGGGGTATGGATGGAGAACTGAATGCAAGCCTAAAATCTTAATATCTATTTCATGAGCTTTACACGTGGTCCAGAATTCCCAGGTAATTTTCATTATTTTGAAAGGACCGAAGTTGACCTACTTCTTTAGTCTTGATTAAATTTGATCATTTACAATGCCTTCAGGCATATCAGCGGCAGGGCTCGAACTTGGAGGCAGGATCCAAAGGACTACAGGGCTTGAAGCATTTACATTTCTACTGAACTAGAAAATGTGTACAAGGCCAGAACCAAAATGAAAACAAACTGTCTACACAGTTTAATATACTAACTGTTTTTGAACAACCAAAAAAGCAGAATATTTCACTGCAAATAAACTTCAATACTCAACAGAATTGGAAGACATCAGACTCTTGAGTCAATATTGAACATCAAATTTTTTCAGGTGTAAATATTCACTGTCTGGTAGTGGGTTTACCGGCCCAACACAAAAAAAACACTGTAAATTTGGAGCCCTGTCAGTAGTACTAACAATACCACTAAAACGACATTGTAGCCACAAAAAAAAAGAAAAAAAGGAAATTCTCACTTTTGAATTTTGGAAGGTCCTCTTGCCCTTCTCCAGGTAAGGTGCTTCGGACTTCTGTCGTTCGGGTTGTAGGGGGCGTCTTCCTCTGCCATTTTCCGTTGCCGTGGTAATGGTTTCTTGAAAGGGTTGAACCCTGGGGTGGGGTCAAACCTGAGAAGGTCACCCTGGCCCAGGAGGCTTTTCTCTCCGCAGCAGCATAGCGAGCACAGCATGCCTTGACTGCATTAATTTGAACAAAAGAAACAGATCAAAATAAAAAGGGTGCAAATCAGTTGCTGGACAGTCCAAAAACCATCGGGGAAACTCTTTCCTTGAAAATGTAACTTGCATGAAAGGTAAAAATGACGTCATAGTGCTCTAGAGGTTACTCAGAAATGAAATGCTCTGTCCTGACTTAAAGAACTTCATAAAAAAGAAATCACTACTCTGTGATTTGTTACAGCACAATTACATTCTTTTTCATTGCATTCTCCAAAAACATTTAACCATAAAATGTGCAGGAAAATTTCGGACATCAACGTGGCACAATTAATTAGGTTTGCCTATAAAAAAAAAAATTGAACATGACTTTGAATGGAATTTTTTTTGCAACCACTTTTTAATTTCAGTTCAAATGAAGAGTTGGGGAAATAAACATGCGGGGAATGGCAGGATGCGGTGTACTGGTGAGGAATACTAATTTCGCATCTGACAAGATTTCAAATTTAGATGTCTGCCTTTCTGTGAGCGAGTCAAACGTTCAAACTCTGGTTGAGTTTCACGGACCAGTGAGCATACTGGTGAAGACATTGAGCAAATACATGAAAGCAAGAGAAAGATCATGTCGGGTCCGAACGTAATAAGAATACACCAGGCATGCATATTTGGTTCTTTGAAAAAATGTAGGAACATGGTATTGAGTGCAAGAGGGTAGACCTACATGTATACTGTTCACATGGTGTAGGCTTTAACATACTTTTTAGGCTTTTTAATCATAATTCTTCTGATTTTTCCAAGGGTGGAAATCAGACTTAAGTAGGAAGAATACCTGGATTACAAGTCATCCCTCATTTGCATATATGAGTTTTAAAAATTGGGTTGAAATGGAAGATTTACTTCAACAACCGAAGGACCAAATCTTGGTAGAGTCCACAAATTTGGGTTATGGGATTTATCCATATATGCAGACAGATTCTGATTGAGGAAGGATCGTCTTATGCGGTAATGGTGAATAGTTCATCAGAACAACAATGGAAAGCACAACTGAGTACCACACTAATGGTATGTCAGTGGTTTTTTTGAGGGGTTAAATGCTAGACCACACTGGTGCAGGACCCTACTGAACGCTGATGATTAGAATATGACTGCACTGGTCTGCAACGGTGTCTGCTGACATCAGGGTCTTCAAGTGTTTACCCGAAGCAGTAATGCTCAACTGACCTGGCCTGCGCATGAGGTTCGTTCTCTGGCTGATTCAGGGCGAGATCGGCGTCTGTCATCATTCTCTCGTAGCTGGAGTCTCTCGAGTCCAGACCCTGATCCAGGTCCATCCTGGCGTCCGACAAGCCGTCCATCGACTCACACGACGCGGTCTGGTTGTCAAACTCGCCCGGGGCGCCCTCTGTCGCCTTCAGATGTAGGACGGGGATGGTGTCCGGGGCCGGGGAGGAGGAATCCATGGTTACGCTGCTGCTGTCATCATCGTCATCACCAATAGGTCTAAGGGATAAAAACATAAATTAAATTAAAACTTACTCTAGATTTTCAGAGCTGATAGTGGGGAGGGGAAAGGAGAACAGGTGCTTAAAATAATTGGTTTTAATATCCCATCAGCAAAAAAAACCCAAAAAATTAAAACAGACTCTCAGAAGAAGTGAAACAGATCATCCTTTGAGAGCTTACATCATACATGCATTTTTAACATATTTGAAAGTTTACAGTATTGCCAACAAAATGTTCATATAAAATGAAGAGTACAACGCAAATGCCCTGAAGATATGGCTACAAATTCCACTGTTCAGGTCACGGACTTTGTCCTTGAATAGAGACACGACAATGAACTCCTTAGGCCAATTTCATAGAGATACTTTAAGTACAAAAAGTAGCTAAGCACAACAAATTATGCTTACCAGAATAAGTTTACCAGCCGAGCTACCATGTCACAAGTACAATTTATGAATGGTATCCTGCTCAATTCTGCTTAGCAGAAAAATCTCAAGCAATATTCTGCAGCTCTATGAAATTGGGCCCTCTGGTAACAGGGTTAGTTCCTCGAGAAACAAAATTGAAACTTTTAGTGGACCTTCACAGAGAGAACTGTGATAAACCATGACAAAAGCAGGGGGCATGCATGGCACTTGCTGCGGGTGCCATGATTAATTCAAGGACCAACTGTCTTACTGGAGAGAGTTGGACGCCCAGAAGGTTTCAAAACCTAGGGATCTTCACTTAAACCCAAGCTTCTTAACATGCTTAGTTTCTGGGGTAGAACTGGAGTGAATTACAATGCATTTGTGCGTACTGCAGGCAGACATTGACTGTAGTTACAGTATAGTAATTATCATCAGTGTGTGGTGAAAAGCTTAAAGTTCTGCATCTACACTGGAGGTAACAACAACCCGTCAAACCATCCACATGTTAATAACATAGCAGCATCAATACGTGATGTTGTTAGGACACGGAAACATCTTTTCCAATAAATACCTTCGTCTCCTAGGTACAGGCGAGTGTCCATCTTTTCTGGGTCGTCCTCGGCCTCGACGCATTGTTCCTTCATCTATGGTGTACTGCGTGGTGAAAATTAAAAATTGAAATTATAGAAGATTTCTCATCAACATTTCACATTTACACGCAGTTGTCTGGTTTTTTTTCCCCCCCGCTTTGTTCTCAGCAAACAACAGTGGGGGAAAATTATCTCAACCGAGTTCTGCCGACAACATGCTTCAAGCCCTAGCGGAAAAAAAACAATAACAAGCCTGAGAATTCCAATGAAAAGCCCATACAACATCCAGGCATACTGACAAAAAAAAAACAACTTGGATGTACAATGTAACCAATAGCGATCTTTTCCTGAAACTCAATGACATATGAAAACAACCGTGGCCCCGCGAATAAAAAATAAAAACCAACAACAAAACAGTGGGGTTAATATTAAAGCATGCACACGCACACACACACACACACTACCTCTGACTGTCAGTGAATATAGAATCTGATGGCAAACTCATGAATAAGGTGAGGTGCTGGCTTGTTTACGCTGTTCAAAAGTGATTCAATCACATTGGAAGGAAGGGGAGTGATGAAAAGGGAGTAGGAAATTATCAAGTTCCATTTTTATTTTTTTTTTTATTTGGGGCGCCTTTTGTTTTTATCTGGGGGAGGGGAGGGAGTTTACCCTATATGTTTATCAATGTCATTCATGAAATTTTCTGTGCACGCCAGTATTTGATCACATATGCGGACTTCGTTGATATCGATAAATGTCAGAATTTTCACATTTTTGTTTATAATACGAGTACACTGTAATTCTGCGTGGAAATATTTTTTGTTGTAAAATGTGTGCATGCAAAACAGAATACAAAACCAAACCAGTAAAACACATTTGGAATGGTGACAAATTGGTGGAAAGGGGGGGGGTCCTGAAAACAACCATAATTCGTTGCTCTGCCTTACAATCCATGTATAAATAGCAAATAAATGGAACAATTTGTGTGTTTTAACCGAGACGACTGTACAGCGAATACTTCATACTTTTAGACCTACAAAGATGTACATTTCCTACTGGGAAAACAATGTTTATACAAAATACAGTGGATCTATTTTGTTAGCAATTAAATTTGGTATGTTCCTTTTCTAAAGATAAAATTGTTTTATAGCATGTACACAGTGCAGATCCAGAGTTAATGAAAAGATGCTTCCTTCTTTGTCATACTTCAGCCGTGTTTACTTTAATTAAAAATATACGCTTAAGTAGGTAGATGTGCATTTCCAGAACAACACAAAAGGTCCTCATACTTGAGGGGTCCCCACGCTTCTGGGATTGGTAGAGCCTCTGGACCACTGGCCTGAATCCAGTACTTTAGTATTGGGAAAAATAAAAACAAGTCCGACAGTTGGGTGTTGTTTTGTAACACATACTTTCTGAGAAAATGGTACGTTGTCTTTCATGAAGATTATTTGCATGGTGTGCTATAAATTTCAAAGTTTATTGTACATCCCATTACAAATCTCAATTTATGATTTATGATTTTGGGCAATTTGATCTGATTTTTTAATCATTTTTGTTTTCTTCAAATAAATTGTATTCATTATTTTGGGAGCATTTAATTGGCCTACATGTACCATTCATGCGCATCGGTCCGATTTGCTAGCTCGTGCATTGGGAAAACCTTGGTACATGCATTTATTCTAATACATTACAAGATTTTTAACATGGCATAACTGGGGGTAAAACACCACATTATTTTTTTTTAAACTTCGCAACTTCTTTTAAGATATTTAGTTGACAACAACACATACCTCTGTCTCGCCTTTAAATCGGGGGAATTTCTTCTTGCGACCTGTCAATAAACATATAAACAAATTGTAACTGTAAAGGAAAAACATATGTCAGTGTCATGGGTGGGGGGTGGGGGAGGAATCCACACGTGTACATTTACGTG
Source organism: Pisaster brevispinus (assembly GCA_023634235.1). Lineage (NCBI taxonomy): Eukaryota > Metazoa > Echinodermata > Asteroidea > Forcipulatida > Asteriidae > Pisaster > Pisaster brevispinus. The sequence goes on from JAMKCF010000006.1 coordinate 4,387,588, forward strand.
TCTGACTGGCACCCCCAAACCAAGATAGTGACATAAAACGGAGACCACCACGATAAAGGGCTACTTGTAGATAGCTCAGTTGGTAGAGCACCGGAACATTCATCCGGAGGCCATATATTGTAGGTTCAAGTCCCGCCCTAGTCAATTTTTCTGTGTTCAAACCAAAGTTATTTTAAAATTAATTACCCAGTCAGTCTCCATTGTGATTTATTAAACTGATATTCAAATCTAGAAGATTGTTAAATGATGTAAAACTATTTCACCTTCCACCGATATGTTGACCTGCTAGTACATATACAACAATGATGGTGGTGTGTTAAATTTTCTTTTCTTTGTTGTTATAAGGGCTCTTTCTAGTGCCGCCCACATTGATTTTATCGTTTCAACTGTGAATTCTCAGGAACTTACCACAAACTAGTTTGAAATAATTCCTGGGATAAATAGCGTTCACTTGATATTATAAACATTAATTGGTCTGCTCAGAAGGGCAATTTTAAATGCAGATCTATTCAAATGAGATTATCATGTACATATCACCAATAACCGTCCGCCATGTCTGTGCATAATGAACTGTTGTGGAAAAACGTGTAATGAAAACCGGTGCGTACGATACATTCAATAATTGGGTACAGCTCACACAGAGATGAATTCACTACGAATGTACACAGTATGATGTGTACATACATGTACATGACACACAATACAGTACGCTTAACACCAACCAATGCCAGTGTTCTGTGGTTGATTCATACATACTTGTATTAATATGTACTCTACTTTGGGAGAGGGTCACTTGCGGTGACATTCATTCACAATGTACACATGATGTTCAATATACAGCGTACCATGAACACACACAATACATTTAATAGAGTACACAGTAAAAATAAAATACAGTAAAAGAGTATTGGGTAAAACCACTTAAAAAGCTTACTACATGTACGTATGAAGCTGGTCTGCATGTAAAGTCACTGGTAACTTTATCATCCAACCAGTCAAATTATGAGTAAACCCCATTAGAGTACACCCCACCTTCACCCACCTCGCCCCACTAATAAAAAACAATTTTTTTTTATTTTATTTTTTTTTTTTACAAATGACAAGTTATAATCTTGCTGCTCTTCATAGGCCTCTGGTTAAACTAATACATACATATCAAAGAAAATCAGTAATTTTGAAGCCATGCACTTTCTCTCCAACATGTTTGTACATATGACAAAATAAAATGTGTTAACCAATTAAAATTGGTATTCCAAAAAGATTTCCGTGAAGTTGAACTATTTGTCAAGCTGCTGTTTTTGGAGACAGAGACTGCTTAATTTCACTACCAAAATAAAGCCGACTTCTTCAGTCATACAGAACTGTCAATGTTTCTAATCTTGCAACTAGTTCGATGAGTTGTTACTTCCTAAACAAATTCATCAATTTTTGAAAACGAAAAAAAAGGAATGTCCATGCAAAGCGCTGCGTACAAACCAATGCATATTGAGATTACCAGTTCATGAAAACACTAAACTAAAAACAGGTCAACAGATTTGTCGGTTCAGGAAAAAAATAAAAATGAAAAATCTGCAATGCTTAATTCATTGGAAAACATGAGAAATCTTGATTTGCCAACTCGTGACAATGCACAATGGCAAATCTGGTGATTGGTTTGTCATGCTAATTAGTGTAATCACAAAACCATTACGGATTAGGTCCTAAAACTTGCTGCAAATGTTACCAGCAATGTGAATGTCAATAATTTTTACAAAAGTTAATTCACCAAAGTTTGTGATTTTTGACACAGTCATCGGTGACAAAATGCAGTGTAACCCTACCGTCATTGCTGTAATATGTAAACTGTACAATATGTGAGAACACCCCACTATCCATTGTGACATGCATACATTAGCATGAACCGAGAGAGGAACACAATTTTAACTAAACAAGCTCATTAAAATTAGAATACATGAGGCTCAATCAAAAAATGGTCAAGACATAAAATTATCATTTTATGGATCGCATGCCGCGGTCTCAAAGTCATGGTATTGCTGTTGAATGCAGTATAGAGCTTAATAGAGCGTGTCTGCATGTGTGTGTGTGGTGGACCTGCTTTTCCTGTCCACCATTGTTATCAAATAAAGAGAGTAAGCTGAATCCAAAATGTGATTAATTTATCATCGGATGCCCCATTCTCATATGATATTTGCGAACAATTGGAAGTATTGTATTATCATTTTGCCAGTGTCGCGATGCCGCGTTCAATTTGAGCCAATCTTTCACTTCATTCGCAAAACCAAAAAGCCACAGACATTGTAAATGTACATTGTTATTCACAGGTACAGTATGAATGAAATCAAATATTACAATTTTAAACTGAGCAAAAGATGGCCTGTGCAATTTACACAATTGAAGTTCTAGTACAAACGAACCTCAATGAACTTGATAAAAAAATTACACGGACGGAATTTTGTAAAAATGATCTAATCAACTGTCCCCTCCAAGCAACACTCTACAATAGAGACCAGGAGCAAGTCTCAGTCGTATTCAAATTTGGACTCATTTGATTGATCCCACGAGCATTGCATTAATAAAAGATGTGAAGGAAACAAAACAGCGCAATTTACAGGTCACAATATTCAAATACATCTGAAGCCTGCATAGATTTGGGGCAAGGCAGGCAACACAGGCATTCCTGTACTGGGCCCAATTTTACAGAGCTGCTTTTAAGCACAAAGTGAGGTAAGCACAAACAAATTATGCTTATCAGAATAAGTTTACCAGCCAAGATACCATGTCACACTGTACACATGCACTGGCTTTGACTGATATCCTGCAATTTTTGTTCACCACAAAGTTGTTGGGTTTAAGCAGCTCAAATGCAATTGGGACCCCTTCATAAGGGTCTCATCATCATATTATTATTAACAGCATTCAGCAGAGCGCCTTTTCCAGCGGTTACAAAGCGCTTACAACAAAACAAATGAAAACCAAAGAGGAAACATGTTAAACAAACGAGTGAGTTTTAAGATGCTTTTTGAACTGAGAAGTGGAAGTCGTAAAGGACTCTTAATCTGCTGTTGACGAACTGGGGGTTCAAATTGCACACTTGGAACTGTACATAGCCTAGGCAGTGTCTCTCAGACTTTCAGGCGCACTAATGGAAGCTCCAAATTTCCATGGAGAGTGACCTTTGACACGCTAGAAAAAAAGGACATGGTTAGATGGGTATTGATTTTAAGAAAAATACCCCTCCAAAAGACTAAATCCTACAATATCATTTAGGACTCATGACGAAACGTCGTACAAATTTAGGTACGACATTTTCAGAAACAGATTCTTAATCTGCTGACAAACTGGTGGTTCAAATTGCCCACATGGAATACATTACACACAGGCAGAGTGTCCAAAATTCAAATTGGATGACCTAAAGATCTAGACATCCCTTCTGGTAATAAATTAGTGAACTACTCGTTACTTTCAAGTGGTACTAAGAGAAGATGCGCGTGTCCATGTTCACATTTACAGGTCGAACGGTGAAAGAGAAAGATCACCTACAGTATGTTTTGCGTCAAATCAGCAAAATACATTTGTGCATTGATATTACATGTAGTAACAGTACAGCTCATAGATACTTGATTTTGGAACCAAAAGCAGATGGCATGGTCTGAATTAATTTGGAAGTGTCGAATTTCAATTTAAATGTAATGGGGCATTTAAATAGTACAGAATGATGAAACTTTGGTAATCGTTTTTATTCTCGTTCATATTTTGTAACTGTTCTGAATACAGCAAGTGAATAAAATAAATTATGTTTATAAATGATGAGTTGATCATTCCATGCAAATACTTGCTATCAATATCAGGAAATTCATTGAACCGAGGCTAAGGATGTGATTGTGCATAATTGAAAAATCCTGGAAAATGAAAATAAATATTTGGTCTAGAGGTGAGTTCCTCTCATCTGAACTACAATACAAATTAACTTCCTATGTCGCGACAAATGGAAATCTTGGAGTTTGGACACAATCGAGCTGAGATATGCATCTCCCATTTGATAGCGGCATCACATCTGGCAAAAATTTGAAAGAAAAATCCTGACAAACCATAATGTCTGTTGACCCAAACAGAAATTTCACTTTGAGCTGTGCAGTCCCGAGGCAATCAGCATAAAAGATGAAAGATTTGTTGCTAATTTTGTTAACCTGTGTACCCTTTGAAACCATTTCAGAATGAACAGGGCCCAATTGCATTGCTCTGCTCTCTGCTCCCACAGAATTGTGCTCATTTATCACAAAAATTACTAAATAGAAGATGAAGAAACCCTCGACCAGAAGAGGTATAAAGATATTTTCTAATACACCAGCTGACCTTGAAATTATGCTCTGTTCAAAAGGTCACTCTTTGTGTGATTGTATACAGTGTATTTTATGCGTTGAAGATGTTATCAATTTTAGCTGCCACAATCGTAGCTCTTGGTTAGTGTTATGTTCCATGGACCTAAATCTTAGACTATACAGCAGCTACAACAACAGAACACTATTTTCAGGCAAAATTGTCACTGATTTCCACCGCATTTTAAATGTACCCAATTGTAATTAAAGTATTGAAAAAAGAGGTCAACAAAATTAACAAAATTTTAATACATATTATGGTTCATCGTAACCTTCCAGTCTACGAGTTTCGACTGTGGGACCGTGGCATGGGTTACAAGAATCGTCACAACTAAAACTAAACCCACTGATTCTGCACAATTTGAAATATTTACAACAAATCATCAAATGTATGGCCAAAAAATGTTGAGTCTTTACCCATGGAAATTTTACAGCACAACAAATTTAAATGCCTTACTCAACAAAACATCGACAAATGAACATATGTCTGACTCTTGTACTGTTGATGTGTTGTAACATCATGCTGCCGAGACCAAAAATTGCATATAAAAACACAAACCTACAGCCCGCAAAATAAATAAAATAGAATTAGAACCAGACCTGGCCTATTTCTTGGTTGCACTGATTATGGAAATCATATTTCTAATTATGTATGCATAAAAAACACAGAAACAATTTTAAAAGAAGATTTCGTATCATATTTCCTTACCTGACATACCTGCCGTCTAGGAGAGGACGGCTACAGATGGAAAACAGACTTCATTGTACATTCTGATGTAAAAAATATGGGATGTTTTGTTTTTACAACTTCTTGTCTCCGGTTTTCAACTCTGTTTTTCCTGCCCTGGGCATTGACGACTTCAACGGAGCTCACACAATTAATTTCACGAGATGAAATAACTGTTAAGCCTGGGAAGGTGTAAATGAACTAAACGTGAAAATCTGTACTCGACACACACCAGCGATAAGCTTTTCCTGTCGCGTCGTGTACTCCCCTCCGATGCTCCTGTTCACACACACACCGTACCCACCCGCCGCTGACGACCTCGGATAATTCGCCAGGACTATTCTGCAAAATTTGATTACAACCGGACAATTTTCGCCTTAAATTGTACCTTCAATATACTTAGTATTCGTCTCGCACATTATTTACCACACAACGGTTCGTCCACAGCACAATTTGAACGGGCATTACTGGAATTTTCACTGAAACAAAGCGTTGTTAATTTTCCCTTGCATACGTTTATTCTGAAGCAGCCGCCATCTTGAACCACTTTACTCTAAATGACCTCGACAAATTTGATAACCGAAAAGTAGTTCAGCCGATATATCTTCTTTTAACTTTTTATGTTTTAACGCATAAAAATCCTCTTAAAACAAAATGAATATCACAAATCTTCAAAATAACGAATATAGAAATGAGTAAAATCCCTTGACTGATTCAGAAATTGAAATAAAAAGGATTTGAAACGGACGCGGAGTAATTTTCTTGTAATGATTAAATGACCTCTTTATTATGCTAATTTCTACGTACGAAGGATGAAGGATGCCGACCGGTCGTTTGTAGGTTTATCAATGAGAGCATTTCTCGTACGGGGTTTTTAAATCAGAATATTATATGCGCTAAGTGGACGTGCCCTATGTGGCCGTCCAAGGCCTACCTTGAAATCATCTTATCGCAAGCAAACTTCAGTGGGAATATTGGAAGAACGTGGAGATCCATACAGAGGCATTTTTCATGATTCGAGATATGATCTGAAGGTGAATGCTGTGTTGTTAGGATTTTGCAGAACACACAGGAAACGGAGGTCCGTTTGCTGCCTGGCTGGGGGACGCTCTATACACCATACACCATACACCCGGTGTGTGCACACGACGCGTAAGGGATCAGTAGTACAGACCTATTAAATATAAGTAATAATAATAATAAATATTTATATAAATGTAAACATTGATGATAATAATAACTATATCATGATAATTCCAAATCTCAAATAATCCCAGAAAAGATCTCTGGGGAAAAAAAATCCACAAAACAACAACAAACATCAACAACAACAACAGCTGACATTCAATAAAAATCGCTGGAAATTAAGACTGTGTATAGCAAGTAATAGCGGATAATATCCCTGTTTTAGCCATGTTTATTCTTGGCAAAAGGCTCGATCTCTATTTTATTTACTTATTTATTTATTTGTGCTGTAAAAGGATGTTTTTATTTGTTTTGTTTTGGGGGTTTTCGCTCTTAGATTAAAATCTGTGACTGTGATTTTGTCTAGTTTCATTGCTAGTGATCATCATGTAGCAGCACTGTGAAATTGACCGAGCACCGTTATTTGTTTGGGTTGTTGGCTCGTGGAAAGGGGGCGGAGCCGGGACTTGCTCAGATACCATTCGACAGAGGCGCGCATTGCTGAATGTGTAGAGCCCAAAGGGTTTGGGGCAGTGTGGCAAAGTCTAGCTTATGTACCATCAAAAAGGTACACCGACCTAAAACCCCGTTTTACAACCGCACAATGCATGTTTCATTGCTGCTCGGGAAACAGGTTCGACCATGGTTTGGGACTAGGGTATAAAAACACGAGTGTGCATATTATATGTGGCGTATAGTACGGGCGTTTGCAATTGCAATTGCAATTGCAAATCTACATGGGCCCACTACATGTTACGTGTGTGTACATGTACATGTACATTGACCAGTATGCATATGCATGTACACAACGTTATCCAACTCATTCCGTCGCATATCAGAGCCATAAGAGAGTTGGTGGGGGGGGGGGGGGGGGGCTGGTGTACACAACTTTGAAATCCACTCATAATGGTAATTTCTAGTGTGTGTAAATATATACCAGCTCATTTTTTGAACGCGTCAAATTGCCACCTTTCTCCTTGAATTGGCGCTCTCGAAGTCAGTGAAGTTTTTCAATGCTGTGTTGTTTTTTTAGTTGAAGGATGCATCTTTGTAAGCTGCCGTTTTCCTCGTGACCAGAGCAGACAACGTTAGGCTTTGACGGTGAGGGTTTAATCACTAAAAGTGGTAGGTAGTTATCATCAGCAGAAGTTCTCCACAGCTTGTCTTTTAATGAGATGTGATTTTGAGTGAGCTAGCTTTGCCTGGAGTGTGGATAATAAATACAGCCTAAAGTAAATTACTTTTAATATTATATTAATTCTTGTGATGCGGGAACAACAAACTTGTCTCTTTGGGAACGAGTTTTGGTTCTAAGAACAGCAGTTGATTTGTTCTCGAATTTGCAAACACTACTGGCCTACTCTGCTCGTCTTCACTCTGCTCGCATTCTCCTGAACACCAGCAGATTGCACTGTTCGAAACGTCCCCAATAGCGAACCAGCGGCTCTTCTGAGAGTCAACACTCCTTCCACGCAAAGAAATTTCCGCGAAGAGTAGGCTATGTGGATGGCTTCTGATTTATTTTGTCCGGCTGCCTTCCTGGATGGCCCAGGCTCATCTGCGTCAAAATAGCCACACATGAAAACGAGTTAGAAGTATAACAAAAATATTTTAAAAAATAATAATAAAATAAACAAATAAAAAAAATAAAATTCTGTAAACTTTGGCCTTTGGAGGCATCCAAACGTTAAAAAAATCGTTACTTTATTTTCCCGTTTCGAGTCTGTTCAGTGGCTTGAGGGTCGCAACGCAAAAGTTCAGAGAAGTCGAATCGAATGAGGAATAGCCAGAAGTTCATTCAAGAGCTTGACGGGCAAAAAAAAAACCCGAATAATGTATTACACAAATAATGGAAAACACCGGTAGTTTGATTAAAGAATAACGATGACAAAATCTATTTGAAAAACGTGATTCATTATAACAATTTACTGCAAATAAACGAGTTTTGTTTGCCTTACTTTACATCCAAGTTGATATTGTTAGCGGGGACGGGGTGAGTAGATCGAATGAATAATGGGGGTTGGCAAGGCATGGGTGAACAGTATTACGGGGCCACGTACTCGGAGGCTAAAAATTAGAGCGAGAATTCACTAAGTTCCAAATGGTTGTCCAGATCTCGTCTCTAAAACACTACAATCTCACAGCCTGGAAAAACATCCGTGTAGAATTCAACTCATAACTTGAGCTGCATAAAAATGCATGGATAATTTAATTTCCACAGTGTTCTTTGTTTACACAAGAAAATTGCGCGCGGAAACAGTTTAATGACTGTAGTTATTGCTTGTGAGTAAGAAAAAAAAATACAACCACCCGTCTCGACTTCATTGACGGGTCGTAGTGACTGGTTTGTTTTTGAAATGTGGGCTGTGAATGGGCCAGTGGCAAAACATGCCTGGGTATTTCGCCGGCGCGGTGTGTGTGTGTCCCCCATGCGGTATTTCATGGGCTAAAGAAAATTGAGTCAAAAGAGGGCGCTATGAGACATAATTCGCGGTATGGGGAACAGAATCTCGGGGGGGGGGGCAGAATCTCCTGCCACACTTGCAAACCAAAATCTAAAAAGACAACAAGTATTTCCCATAATAAACCCACTAACTATAGGCATAACTTTTGTTGGTCTTCAAAAAGTCAGTCATCGTTTACCATTGGGGGGTCAACTTCGTCCAAAAGGTTAATTTATCTTTCTCAGGAGATGTTTGGCGGGGTGTTTCAGAAACACATTTTTAACGGCTCACATTTTTTGGTAGCACTTTGTATTCAAACTGTTGTAAGCTCCGAAGTCGACGAATCGGGCAGTTTATAGCCTCTCGAATGTTGTGATTCGTGCACTACAGTAAAGGGCATCAATGGATAATAATTTAGGCCAGAGGTCTTGATCGAAGACTATATAGGTTTCCGTACTAGATAGCAGAAGCCCTATTGTTTGGAACTTTATGTTTTTCCCGGATAGCTATAGTTGCTGAAATGTTGCCATTATTGTTATGTACAGGTCTTCTAAGTTATTCTCCTCAATTGCAAGTATTTTGTGAAATATATACCAATTCTCTTTAGTTTCACGTGCTACTTTATAAATAGGTCAATCTTTAGCCAATGATTATAGAACGCCGAAAGGGCAAGAGGAAGAAAGAGAGCTCTATCTATTGTCTGAACGCGAAATCTGCATGGGCGCCATTTCAGCAAGTAATGTTTCGTTATGTCATTGGCAGCAATGGTCATTGTCTGCGCTGATCTATTGTTGCGGCCCAAGTTCCCCCATACTTGCGCCTTAGGTACTCTATAATATTTGGTTTTAGTATAGGATTCAGTGGTCGAGTTGTCGACATAATATTTCAAAATCACTTTATACCGGTGTCATATGAAAATCCGCCCCAGAGATTCGGTCCCCCATAATGGTAAACTAACATGGGTTGAAGGAGGATGATTGGAAAGAGGGCACTATCAGAAGAAACTAGTACACAATTCTCCGTATTGAGGGGGGGGGGGCACACGGAATCTGGAAGAGGGGTGGACACATCGACTGCCACATTAGCGCTAGCTGCCAGCCGAATTCAGGGCTCAGACACAACAATGCAAACAAACAGTAGAGGGCGCTATAACCGTAGACCGGTTAGGCTAGTGCTGACAATGATGGATGTGCATCCCATTGTCGAAAACAATGTGTAAGTGCTAAAGTCTTTGACAAGTGAGTATAATCGTTTCTTTGACATGGAGGGTGAATATTTTACGAGTTTCAAAGGAGCGCATAATGAAAAGGGCTAAAAACGTCAACTGCTCAAGCTTTGTTTTCTTTTAAACAAGAATGTTGATACATAAATATTTGCGTTAGTGGTGACGGGGACACCACGTCCACCCATACACGTCTGACTATTAACAGTTTATGTACATTTACATTTCCCTTTCATTTTCTAATTATTCCATACACTTTTAGATTGCACCGGAAATATAATCCGCTGCCCACATTTTCCTCGAGACACAACTTTCTCCCGGTGGTTAAGATGAGTTGACAATATCACGACAGTGACATCACACTTTACTTAGCAATTAAGATTGATTGGCAGTTAATATAAATCTTAGCTCTTTGTGAAATCGAGCCCAGGTCTTGGAAGGGAAGGGGCACCTAAGTAACTAGGCGGGATTCTTAATTATTGTAAAAAAAACTTCTCCAAAGTGTCCCATAACTTAGTGTTAGAAGTTGGAGCCAGAGCATCTCCTCATCCCATATTTTCGTCGCGGCCGCCAGATAATAATTGCCGCTGCAGATAACCGTCAAATAATAATGTTCCCATCCAAGTTAAAACAATTACAATAAAATAAAATAAAATGAAATAAAATAATAATAATCACCTACCAAAGAAATACATCCACCTGATACGAATACATACATTTGGCGTTGACTGCTGGCATGGTAATCAGTCATGGGGTAATTTGAAAAAAACCTAACATTTCATTTTTTTTCCTATCGCAATTCTTAAGGAAGGGGGCTAGACATTTTTGTAAGCTGTTTTTGAGTTTTAAACAAAACAAGTGAACACAACAGCATAAAATTAACTTTTTACCCCGTTCACGTCATTCTCATTGAAGCAAGTCTGAGAGAAGTGGACGTGGTTTAATTTGGCATTACATCACAATTCCTTCACGTTATAGATAGGGATATTTATTTGTGGAGATGGCTTCCTTTGAATCTCGTTTTTTCTTTTCATATGCCACCCCAAAATGCGTTTCTCTGTTTGTCCCCAATTTTTGCACAATGGCGCCCTCTTGTGGTCGAACACCAGGCGTGTCGCGCAACCAGCTAAAAGTAAGGCATGTTGACATCACAACCTTGTACGCCGTAACACGACCTTGCCTCGTTTGCACATACGGGCTGGGAACAATTATTTTGGAAACGACACCGCGTAGCGTCCAATAATAATTATCAATTGGACTTCAATTTGAACTTTTGGAGTGTCGCGTGGCCAAATAACGGATGACACGTCACGTATGTTCCACCAAACAAATGACAAAGATCTCTGCGTTGTATATAATCACATTTATACGCAAGGTGACTTAAAAGTCAAACCACTTTGAGGAAGGAGAAAACTTGCTGACGGGTTCATATTATAAGGAGTTTAAGAAAATGAACAACGGATTTCCCCCTTTAAAAAAAAGTAATATCGTGAACAATTGTTGCAGTGTCCCTGTGACCCCTTCAAACAGTGGTGTAACCCACGGAACCAGCACAAACCAGACATTATTTCATTTCTTCACCCACACTCACACCCATTGTGCGATACGAGTACCGTACCCAATCTGCCCCCCCCCCCCCACAACACATCCCCTAGCAGTTGACACGCTCTATTGACCATAAATTACTCCATTCCCACTGGGACTCAAAAACGCAAAACTTGTTCCCTTTTCCCATCCCTTGACAGCGGTTTCACGGGTAGGACGCACACAGTCAATCCAGCCCGGCCGGAAAACGTTAATTTCTGTTTTAAACACAATAAACCCGGACCATCTGTGGGACGTAGTATACTTTTATGGTTCCACCACAAGTTTAGCCTTTCAAGGGAGTTTGATCAAGGATTGGGTGTCACATCTTAGGACGGCTGTAATTTTTCTGTGAAGTGAAAAGTATTCGTTTTTCTGTTGAGAGAGGTTTTAAAGTTTTACTTTTAGTCTGTGCACAAAGAAAATGGTCATGTCAACTGATGCAAGCCTTCACGTTCGCGTGTTCACATTATCGTACCGTGCAACCAATTTTAGCTTGTATTTGTTTCGTATAAAATTGTACTTGTAGTAACTTATTGTAGTGATAAAAATAAGAAGAGATAACGTCGAGAAAAGATTGTGAAGGAGGCGGGGTTAGAACCAGGGTAGGGTGGGTCATAACTGCACATACAAACATTACACACAGTCTGTCTGCCAAGTAATTGGTTTATTCGGTATGACTATACTCTTGTTCAAGAGTTGATTTAAGGGGCGACTTTGTCGGGTCGGGGCGACTGTGTTAAAGCGTTGTTACAACTGGATGTGGCTTGCTAGGGAGTGACGTTGCAAGGGGCGAGATGACATCTTTAAAAAAAGGAAACTACACAAAAGAGACCGTTTAAAACTCGGAGCTTATAGTACAAATTTTATTGAATAGTTCAACAAAAACGAGTACAGTACAATAACATAATGGTTTCATAACACGAGGGCCCTGTATTCAGTATAAAGTAAAGGGTTGATGAATTATTTTTATTTTATTTTGAGGTGCCATCAACTTACAAAGTAAAGACCCGTCTCTCGCAACTTCACAGCCACCATTTTTACCAACAATTTGGGCAGAAAGTACGGGATGCCTAACGCTGGAAAGAGTACAACTTATTGTTTTAAAAATACAGATCCTATCAAATTATTCATAATATCACTGATAAATCAATTGTGCTACCCAAAACAAAAAATACAAAGCATTCTTCATAAAAAGGTTCGAGCCTTTATATCTAAAAGGAAACCAAGAACCAAATCATACATTTTTTTGATAGTCAAGGCCGCCCATACAACATGGTGGCCAGTGTTGTAAAATGGTTGTAAACAATAGAAAGGCCTAGGGCTATACAAAATAAAGCAAAACAATGACATCAATATGCAGGGTCCTCTAGCGACAAAAAACCCCACACAACTTCGAAAATAATGTGTGCTGAGCTTTTAAGGCTAGACGCCTGATTAGGAGGGAAGTACTGTCGCTTCTGAGTCCAACGTAGTCAGTAACCAACGGCTATTCCGCCATAGCTGCAGCAGATAATGTATTAGATAGTACGTTATATAGTCAAAGTACAACTCAACCTTTGAAAAGGAAGGTAAACAATTTTGTTCGAATAAAACTTCCACTCATAGTTTTGAAGAGGGAAACAAATTATGTAGAACCAAGCCTGTGAAGGTTTCGGCGAAACAGGTATCCGTGTTTTCGCTGATAAAAAAGTTGACCGTCGCGACTGTTTACTCAAAATGTTTTCAAAAACGCAAAATAAATTTTTACATTCTGTTAAGACAGTGTACGCTTTCTGCGTTGCGTATAAAACCATGAATGTTGAAAAAGACAACTGTTCAGATTTAGATACATGTGTATGGATAATAGTTACATTCAAGCACCATCTTCATACCAAAAGATGAGAGTGAGAGACTAGCATTGTCATTGTTGATTAATAAGTTAGCAATCGCCAATGACTGAGCTTTCTTTGTTTGTAATGTGTCCATATCTTACGTGGAATTGGATCACCCTTTTGAACATTCAAGTATTTTCTCCAAACGGAAATCATGTCACGTGAAAAAAACTTCTCAATTGTTCTCCCAAATAAGGGTATTAAAACAAAGGGACACTAGGTGGCAGCAGAATGAGCATGTAAAAATCAATTGTGCACATCCTCACAAGTTCCAGCAAAAAAGTACCTGGTATGTTTGCTGCCACCTAGCGTCCAAAACTCGCCAGTTCGTCATAAATGTTATTATTTTAGAGTAACTGCCATCATCACTGTGCGATCGTGCATACAGATGGTGAGCACAGTTTGTGACATTTGTTAATATCAACGTCAAAGGATGTTAGGTCCTAACCAGAGATGCACTTTTAGCAAACAAAAGCACTTAACACTAGGCCTAACAAGAAGAGCAAAACGAATCCACCATTTTGGTTTTTCTCATCATAGCCTATTTTGAACAAACACCTCTCCCATCCCTTGTCCCTTCAAACGCAAAGAACCACAAGTTTTTTGAAAAGAATACACTGTCTTAGTTATGAGTACTAGATTTGGAGTGTACAATGTAGTCCTTTACATGAAGCACGAACATGAATTGGTTTCTTGTTTGTGGACACCGTTTTAAAAACAGAGGCCTGTGTACTAAGCGTTAAATATATTACATGTATCTTTACATAATAAAAAAAACAACATACTGTTTTGTTTTTACTTTTAAATAAACGTCCCGTAAGACGATGTTTAGTATTTACATTCCACCACATTTATTATAATAAGGCCTGAAAGATGCAATAAATGGGTAAAAATGTACATTTTATGACGACGTCCAAACCACTACATGGCCGAGAGTTCCCAATCCCAACGGAGGCTGATGGCGGTGAATAAACAATTAGATAGATAAAATCCCAGAGGAAACAGAACACTGAGATGGTGCTGTCGTCTGTCACGCCCTCTATGTCAGCTTTGGACATAGAGCACCAATACCAATGTCTGTATGGTAACAGAAGGAGCAACAGAAGTCTTGCTTTGCAGAATTGGAATACCATGCCAAAAGTATTGTGTAATGCATCAAGTGCTCGCGACAGCTTCTCTGCTAATTTTGCTTACAAACTAGAATTGTTAAGCACTAAGTTTCGGCTAAACATCTTGCTCAAATTGCGCATCGCTTACGGAACTGGCCTTAGTATGTCTGCTTACCCTTTTAAGTAAAACAAAATGTATGCTATTACGTGCAGGCGGTTCTTGTCAAACAGATGAGCGCCAGAAAAAAAAAGAAAAAGAAGGAATGACAAATCCTTCCTCTCTACAAGCAAACAAAACTGTGCTTACCGGAAACAGCTCATTGACTTTGGGCCCTGGATTTCTGTTTCCAAAATTATTACACGCAAAAAACGAGAATGACCGGCCTCGAAAGTACTGGATGCTTCAGTGGGAGACTTTGGTGGACGCTAGGTAGCAGCGGACTTAGTAAAATCTAAAGTGCTCGAAATAGTGAGAATGTTCTGAATATCGTAAGCAATTGAAATGTACCTAAGTTTGCTGCCACCTAGCGTCCAAAAGCTCACATTCTAATGGTTACCCGAGTTTGATCATCAATGCCTGCCAGTAAATCATCACGAGAGAAAGAAATCCTATACAGTTTTACAAGCTGACATAGCCCCATCGTTAAATAAAGTACAAAGTCGCGACCATTCCTCCCAATTTTGGTATACATTTTTCCCTTTTTGTGTAAATCAATGAAAAACAAAACAACGTCATGTTTTAATCCTCATTTCCCTTGTTTGCACGGGAGAAGTTTTGCAAGCAGCAAACTGTATTAAAATTGGACAACCATTTTAAAACATTGTGTGATTAATCAACAACTGGGAGTCTGACAAGTAGTACATGTGATCAAAATACATTATTTACAGTAATGGAGTCATTGTTGTTTTCTTTTTTTTGTGGCCAAGTTCATAGGAACAGAAATGATCTATATCTATGGCCCAATCCAATAGTTTTTTGAGTGAGAAGTTTACCCTTGGCCTACTTCCGGGTTAAAGTTTATCACTCTAAAGCTGTGGTCTGCTTGCGGAAGATAAAAATATGAAGAGAGAGGTGGACCTCTGATAAAGCCCAATGTCAAAGTCAACCATTCTCCCACCATTCAGAGCATGGGTGGTTAGTTATGGCATTCAAAACTTCCTCCAAAACATTGCCATTATTTTACACCTTCTGACAACGGGGTGTGATCACACTTTTCGAATGTACAAATAAAATGCATCCGCGCGGCAAGCGAGTGTCTGTAGAGAGGCGGCAGTTGATACATTGAGGGCGCTACACCAAAGGTTGTCTTCTTGAGGTTCCAACTATTTGTGGTGATTTTTCTTTGTTTTACCATCAATATGCACAGGTGAGTTTGTCTTCTTTCCGAGTCATCGGAGAATGGTGCTGATGAAGATGTGTTATTGTGTAGGGACAAGCACAATAACACTTCTTGATTAATGTTGTACGTCGTCTTTGTAATATTCCTTGAAAATTCCATGTTTATTTGGCTTCCCGTAACACCGTTCACCTGTCCGATACGTTCACGTCTCGGCCCTCTGGCGACGACAACAAACTCACTTACTGATGCCGCCCCAACAATGAAACAAACACAGACTCCATAATCCAGCAACCAGCGGATGTAGAGCGAAATGTTAATATCGGTAAATGTAATGCCAGTCCTCATGTCATCAGTGGCAGGATGACAAGAGTTGTATGAAGTGCGACCCCAACGGTTCGTGCGCAGAGCGGATATGGATTGGTGGAGAATCGAAGGAGGCCCTTTCCAACTTGTTGCTCCTCACAACCGATGTTGACTTTCCCCTTCCAGGTGTATGTACAAGACCCGAGCCATTGGAGGAGAGTTTATAAACGCGGGTGTTTAAAAAAAATGGTAAGAGTTACTACCACAGTCAGTCCCGACCAAAAATCTTCACTTGAAATCGGTCTCGGGGTTCCCGTAGCTATCCGGCGGACTCAGCCCACCGCTGTCCTCCGGGTACCCGTTCAACTCGTGCGGGCTTCTGAGTCCGTTTCTAGACGTGATCACGTGTCCGGGCATGGTAGCTCCTCCAGCCGTGAGGGCGCTAGAGCTGCCGGGAGGAAGACCGATTTTGGCCTCCATAGCCTGAAGCCGCTTCTCGGCGAGGTCCTTGTCGCGGGCCCCTTTGCATCGTTTCCACTTCATACGTCTGTTCTGAAACCACACCTTCACCTATAAAGTGAAAAAAAAAAACAGAACAAAATAAAACTTCATTATAAAAAAATGACTAGAGGCATTGAGAACACAGGAACCAGTTACAAAGTCTACAAGGCCGTATCTGAATTGGCGGCTATGGCTACGGCTACGACTTTTGCTAAGGGTGTTGCTAAGGACGTCCTATACTTCAACGCACGATGACGTGGCGATCTAGCCGTAGCTGTAGCCGCAAATTCAGACACGGCCTAAAGTTAAAATAGCGCCCTCTTTTGATTTGGGAGTAGCAGTTGGTAAGACACCAGTCAAACAAAACATACACAATCCGAGGTCCGTGAACTGATTCTAGACCAAGTAATACCAAAATAAGTAAGGGAAATATCTATGCAGAGTTCTATAGACTTTAAGCATAGTTTGGCCAACTTGGTCATGTTCCCTGTAAAGGAGAGGTTAACCCCAAATGGTCCTACGACACCAGACTATTCTCTTTTTTGGCCTCAGTTGGCTTACTGACATTGATTTTCTTATTTCACGATGTAAACAAAGGAAAAGAAGGTAAACATCTACCATTGATATAGATCTAGGCCCTTTTCGAAATCCCGGTTCAGGCTTGAGCTCCGACTTCGGCGCCGTTCACATGTTTGAGGCACCGTATACCGAGAGTGCACGCTTTACAAAATGACTGTGGCGGAATTTAAGTCGGAGCCAAAGCAGAATTCGTGGTTTCGAAAAGGCTTCAAAAGGAACGAAAGGTGAGAGCATGGTGTAACTCCATAGGGCTGTGTTACAGAAGAACAACTCGTTTAACCAGTTTGTATTGTGGTCAGCAGAAATAAGCGGAGTACCAGGCAAATCACCACGATTACATGGCTTTTTGGCCGATAAACTTGCTTGTATGTGTTTGGTTGGTAAACTTGCTTTTATGCATCGGGCCAGTGTTTAAAAAAAAAAAAAAAACAGGTTACTCGATCACAGTCATGTTCTGGACTCCGTTCGGCTGCACTATTTAATGTTATAAATGCCTAAATAATACTGCAGGGGCTTTTCTCATCAACAAGTCTTGAAAATAGAGCTTGCACTTTGAAAAAAATCAAGTCAATTACAAATAATATCCGAAGACAAGGCGAGTTGCCCTTTGATTTCTAATAACACTCTCGAACCTCGAGCTAAGGATCTTTGTGGTACACTAACGAGATATGAATCATGTTGCCTTCGTATCATGGTATTTTACCGTCGCCTGGGACATTTCACGGGCAAGGCGCGAGAGTATATAACACCCATGTTCGCTCGGTAAGATCATGTATTGTGCCGTGTGTATCGCATATCTCCGTGCTCCCTTGTTTGCGAAAACTTGACGATGTGAATAAATCAAAGTTATTTTTCTTGTGTGCAATAAATGTTTCAGGAAAAACCCGTCACCCCCAAGGAAATTTGTCGAGCATGTGCCAAAGGGCAGGGGGAGTCACGTACGGGTAGTGATACGGGAGTTACGCTGACCCCAAGCCCGGTGGAGAAGACCAGAGAGTGGCATGGGAAGAACAAACCGGCCTTTAAAACAAAAAAACAGTCCAAATTGAGTTGAGGTTAAACACGCCATGTCACCCATATCACATATAAACACAATAAATGCCGAAGATTGTGACACTAATTCGGGAAAAGTAAGATTGATGACCGGTTGCGTCGATAAAGTCACCGGGCATTTGGGGGAGAGAATGCGGCGGTGGCACGTACGATCGACGGGAGTGCGCCGACACCGGCCCCGCCGAAGTGTGAGAGGAATTATAGGCTAGCAAATGACACGGAGCGGATACTGTTACATAATCGGAATTTTCACACTCGAGATGTCAACTTATCTCCACCATCTTGAAACTAAAGAAGAATAATGTAATACTATGAATACAAAATGAAATGTTACAGCAATGCCAAGGACAGTGACTTATGTATAGGTGCATAGAGTTTAAACAAAATGTAGGATTTGTAATTATTGGTAAACATGATTGGTCTCAATCTGAGAGCTCATAATGATTATAAAGTTTACACCACAATAAACCGTATTTGTATGGCGCATATCACTGCTAAGTATTCGCTTACAGTACTAAGGAATACAACAAGCAACAAAATGAAACACCAACAGAACAAACAATTACTGATAAACGGTGAATAGATGAGTTTTAAGGCAATTTATGAATTGCTCAACCGTGACTGCCTTCAGGTAAGCTTATGCCACCCCACAAATCAACTAATGAGCGAGCTTCGCAAGATTTTGTAACGGGGGTGAAAGTGACGAGAACGTAGTAGGAATCGTGAACTATGTCCCGGGGAAAAACTGTGGCTGTGCTTTGTAAACAATAACAAGTAAGGAGGAGCACTTTTAACTTAATTCTAACTAGCCAATGCAGGTCATGTAGGATGGGAGTCATATGATCACGTGGGTGAGAAGCATGTGACTGGTCTAACAGCTGAATTTTGAAGTCCTAATCCTCTAATCCTCAGATTTCTGTCTGAAATGTTGTCATGGTCGAGAAAAGCCGTTTGAAGAACCCCGTAATCACACATTGCCTGTTCTGATTGCCACAATCGATGTAAACCGTTTATGAACGCGCACAAAAATCACTGAATTTGATGAGGTCAGTTGCATGGTGTGTTTTTTAATGAAAACTAGAAATTTGTATGCCTCCTCTTGGAATCAACGATGAATTTTACTTGAACAACTTATTTTTGAAAGTGATGAAAAATACTGGTTGATGGAGAAAATGGAAAAACAAGATTATCCATACTTTTATCAATTTGCAAAATAGCGAACACCATATTTTTTGATCACCTTATGGCCCGTTATTCTCCTCGAAAAGAGTAGGTCTAGTTAACATTGGCACTTGAGATTGAAACAACATGGCCAGCATTTGTCAAAGAACAGTATCCGCACTTCATCTGACCCAACAATATACATGAAATAAAAAATACCCGTAAGTTCAAGCTCAATTTGTCATCGAAGTCACACAAATATGGAACAACTACTGTTTCACAGTTTTCGAGCACCGGATTTCGGACTCGCGAGATCAAAACCGATCGTTTAACTGATTTTTAAACTTATTTCTCAAACACACATATAGAATCTTAGGCAAACATATTTCAAGGGAAGTTTTCCATCATGGCCATCTTTTATAACATGCAAGTTTTGTGTAAATCTGTGAATATTGTAATATTTTCAATCTCGTAAATGTCGTGCAAACCCTTTTAACCTACTTAATCAAGTTTTTCCAAATCGAATATTTCCAATCGAATGTAGTTCTTGAAAGACCCACCACGACTCATTAAAGAGTTACAGTTATTTTCCCATCACAAATAGTTTCAAATCCCACCTGAACGAACATGGAAATGACTTGCAGGAAAATAAGTAGGCCTAAGTATTCGGGTTATCAATTATGTAATTTGCCTTCACTTTAAAAAAAAATCCAATGCGATGTCTCACCAAAAAAATGTTACATCATGTAATCAATGAACAGATAGATTGAGGATCGACATCGACATCGACATTTCAACAAGCATACCGACATCACATTTTTCAAATCGAAAGCACCAATTGAAATGATTAGACCTTCAAGAATGTCTGATCCCATCACCGCGGATCATCAGCCAAATTTTGTCAGAGAAAACGGCGAGTGGTGACAACAAAATTCGGTTGGATTTAAAACTAAATTTCACTGCAGACATGCCATGCATTTGTCTTATAGTTGTAGTCATTTTGTTTTTAAAAGTCAATGAATAGATGAGTACAATCAATTCCTTAAATGTATTATACAGGATTGGTCTACTGGGGATAAAAACAATCATTGTTTAAATTTAGTCTGAAGTTCACACTCGAACCGTTTTTCTATGAAATATTTTCCCCTGAAATGAAGTCCAATTAGAGAAAACTGTATCTTAAAACTTAAAAAACAAAAACCCGCAACAGCTGTTTTCGGGTGTTACAACCCAATTTAAGGACAATGTGTTAATACATGTACATGCTGAAAATTGTGCATGATTTTTCACTTTTTTCTCCTGACTTATGACGGATAAAGCCCAAATATTCACGTGTTTGCTATTTTATGTATATGGTTGATCACACAAAACGTGAACTCTGTCTGCGACTACTTTCAGCTCTTCCAATCCTGTATAATACCTTCATTTAATTATTTTTTTTTTAAACCAAGTGGTGGAATTTCAAAACAAATCAAAACAATACAGGACATGTGAATTAACGTAGACTGTGGAATATTTCTTCGAAGTTTAGTGTTTTGTCGAAAACATTGTTTAAACAAAAACATATTTTTCGGAATTTTGTCTTTAGATCTTTTGAACAAGTTTGGTTTCACCAGCTCTCTTTGGAAGTAATTCCGGTTTGGTTCACAATTTTAGTAAACATTGGCCATAAAGTTTTCACGTTTTTAATGGATCTGTACATATACTTTATTATTTTCGTTTACCCTGTATAGTGAGAATAAACTAAATGAGATTTCAGTCACACAAACATTTTTACGAAGATTGCAACTTGTCACTGTCTCCCCTGCCAACTTTTGGTTCATAACCCAACATACAAACACGCTTTCCATATTAATTTCAAAAAAGTCAACTTATTCCCGGAAGCAACCAAACTCTACCCTGTCTTTGAATGAGTTCACTCTCATCACCTCCCACGGAACCTCAACAAAAAAATTAACAAACAAACATCCCAACCCAACAAGCAAAGAAAGAAAACATGAAAAAACATCTGCCACGCCCGAGAGTTTCGCAAAAATATGTGTTGCTTGCCAAGTTTACATTGTATGCGATTAATCCAAGATGAATGTTTAAGAATTACATCACTGCAATAATAAAAAAACGCAGTCGAGTTCCGTCTCAAAATATATCACTCCAAAATATACCAAGCTGTAAAACAAACAATTATGACACTGAAAGAAAGGGTCGGGGTTCATCGTATCTTGTCTCTACAGGGAAATTAATGAAAATACGAGAAGATTGTAATTAGTCGAAACTGTCACCCAAGTTGCTAAAACGAAATCTTATCCATACGTTTTGAGTGCCTGATCTGAGAGCAAACCGACGCAGATCGTCTCGCCCCGTTAATATAAGCTATAATTTGACCAATTAAGTGTATCGGTAATGGCGCCGGCGGCACGGGCACAGCAAAGCGGAGAAACACGCCGTTGACCAAGACCATTTCCCCCGGGACCTCGCTCGCCCTTGTACGGTCTGCCTGGTCGATGTTCATGAACGACATTAGAACATATGGTTGGGGGGAAGAGCGTATCCCCACGGCCGTGCACACGATCAGTTATGTCAGCATGATTGCTGGCAGCGTATAGCCCCGAGTCTGGTGTCTGGGCGTCTTGCATGGAGAGGTAATGGGACACTGGAGGTATAGACGGCGCTCCTTGATGACTCACAAGTCAAGGGGGCCCCTGTGAGACCTGATCATCGTCATAAAGAGCCAATTCTCAAGTGAATAATCCACGAATTGCTTATATTACATGAACTTGACGTTATGGAAACCACGTGGGTTGATATGTAGCCAGTGGTACTAGACAAACAGCAAGCTGCGTCGCATTAAATAGCGAAATGCCAGGGCGGTTACTTAATCAGCCAAAGTATCGCTTTAATATCTCGTGTATTTCATACATCATTGCTTATTTTAAGCAATGACCAAAAATCTTGCGGCAATGGGACATACTGCACCGAGAAAGTCATACCATGCCCAAAACGGAATCAGACCACACATAGCTACTAATTGAAGAGTCGTCTTGTTGTTCGGTTACTGTTGTTTCAACTTTAGAATTTGTACCAATCCTACTTATCTACTAGGCCAATTTATATCACAGAAACTATTTTTTATGCACAATTACTTTGTGGTTGATCTACATTACCGTGTGCCCCAAAACGCCGTCAAATTTACGGACATCCCTTTCACGAAACACCTACAGAACCTCATTAAGACCCACACAGAACCTCAAATCATAGCCGGATCTCGGCAGCCATTGGAAGTGGGGGGGGGGTGATTTCCTCCCCAGTGGGCAGATCACTCGGTAATGATATCCCTAATCCTCATGAAAGTTTGATTAGACTACTCTGCAAAAACCCAGAAATTAAACTCCTTAGTGTATATGCCGCAATATTGCCTAATTTGGAACTTAGTAAAATCTTACGCAAGGACTATTTTTCTGAATGCCTTTGAAACTATGCTGTTGTGGAAATGGGGACACGCAAAACACTCATAGGCCCCAAAGTACAAAACTGACGGTGTTCAATTAATCAAACTTCCTCAGAAATATACAATTATTTCATCTTTAGTAAGATGTTCTTTTCTTTAAACATTTAATCTACTTCAAAATATTTGTCAGTGCCCGTATAGGTTACTCTTAGAAAAACAGACAAACAGAAATTAGAAGGTTACCTTGGGCTATCGAGACGAGCATTTCTTCGTTTTCAAGTTGAACTTTGGTACTTGAGGTATAGCTCTTGGGTGAACCATTCAAAAGTTTTGTTGCATGTTTTGTTTTCTCTCTCAAAGATAACATCTATCATTCTTGAACAAAGATCGCCTGAATTTGAGCACATAAGCGACGGTGTAAGTTTGATTTGTAACGGGGGAAATGGTGCGAAGCTATGAATCAAGTTAAAGCCTGGTTTTCTCAGACTACACCTGTAGGCTTATAGTGAGTTTTCATCTATACATCATTATGCAGTTTATCCGATGAATGTTGTCTCTTCACGTACGTATAACTCTGTCACGGTGATCAAAGTGGTCACTAAATTGGCGGGAAAACAAAGTTGATTTGGAAAGTTAACACAGCAAGTCAATATGGGCTAAGAGTACGTGACTGAAAGTGGACCTAAAGAGTTTTTGCTAAACCTCAGCTTAGGCTCTGTCTCCGGCTCTGACTTGTGCAAAATGTAAACTGCTCCAAAACTGATGAGCCCAAGCCAGAGCGGGAGACCAAACCGAGGTTGGAAAAGGCCCATTAGTAGACCGCCAACTCAGTGTGGTCGTTTCAAATTGTTAATCATCAAGACCGACAAATCGAGGGCGTGTCCGAGATTGCCGGCTGCGGCTGTTGCTAAGGATGTGGATGTTGCTATGGGCATCCCATGCTTCAACGCTTGTTCACGTGACAATCAAGCCGCATCCTCAGCCGTAGCCGTAGCTGCTCATTTCATAGACTGGCACCCTTGAAATTGCATTGACAGCCAGTACTGTAATTTCATTAGTTTGAAACGGGTACTTGTCCAAGATGACTGGATTGCACGACACGATTTCAAACCCTCCAATTCACTTCGAATCAGTGTCTTTTATTTCCATACGTAACGTCAATTACAGACAGGGCACAATGGGGTGGAGCCACAATCCTAACATCAACAAGGCTTGCAGCACATGGGTTTCCACTGGCTTAGGCTGTATCTGAATACTGGTGGCTACATCTATGGCTACGACTGTTGCTAAGGGTGTTGCATGATGACGCAGAAATCTAACCGTAGCCGCAGCTGTAGCAGCCAATTCTGACACGGCCTTAGACTACGTAGGCAACTTTAAAAGCAGAGTGCTTCCAATCCAACATGGCGCTCAAATTGACGAATGGAAATTCAAACTGGAGCGCAAACCCTATAGAGCCTTCTCGAAACCAAGCCTTTGTATCCACATGGTCAATGTCAGCAGGTTTGAAATCCCACACTTTTTGCACGTGGGCTTCGGAGAGATTGACGGTGCTAATGACAGAGCCGGAACCAAAGCCAGTTGTTTCGAAAGTGCCCTGAGCCCAAGCCGGAGCCATAATTGTAGTTCGGGGAGAGGAACCAAGCGTCTTCAACGTGCGTGCAGACAACTACAAGCCAATAGATTGTTATTTATGGGTTCAAGTAATCCAGCTTAATCCAATAATTGGAGTGATTAGAAAACTGCTCGCTGATGTCTAGAAACGCAACAGTCTTACTCTTTTTTCCCTCCTTAAATTGATACCACGGGGAGGAGGTTGAAGGGGGCGATGGTATTCTCATTGATCTCGTGACCTCTAAGCGGATGTCGAATAATTTCTCAGCCGTGGTTCGTGTTTATGATTCGAGATGGACGAGGAGTTGTACTCGGCACCTAAAATTAGAACCCCCCCCCTTACTCCAGGTGTCTCTCCAATTAAAGCCAATCGCCTTCTGGATTGGGAGCCTTGAGATTAAAGAGATCTTCTCTAGAAAGTTTGGGATTTACATTTTTAATGAATTTGAAAAAAAAAAAAAAGAGAGTACCGCGCTTTTTCGTGCCCGCGTGGATATTTCTATTTTGAAAGTTCCGAAGCGATAAACACAGACATTCATAGTTTGCTTAGACTCAACCATAACCCTTAACAAAAATAATTTCATGGAATGAACACTCTACACAAGAGCTCACCTTGTTTTGTTTTCCTCAATTGAAAGTTTGATTTCTCTTCACAAAAATGTGTTTTAAAAAGAGAGAACCGGGCTTTTTCGCGGCGCGGATACTTCTATTTTGAAAGTCCGAAGCGATAACGCATACATTCATAGTTTTCACTAAACTCAACCATAACACCTTATTTATAAATACATGGAACGAACATTCTAGACTAAGTTCACCGTGGGCGTTTACCTCGATTGAAAAAATTTGATTTCCCCCTCAACAAAATCAAATTTCGGATAAATACAGCATTGGTACAACATATCTCAATGTAATAATAATTTGACAAAAATCTAAAATGTTACAAATAACCCTGACAAGTAACTCATCAAACGCTGTACGCATTTTCGAAAGCGATCATAAAATAAGGTGAATTTACAACAGCAAAAAAAAAAAAATAACTTACAAAAAACAAGACAAAAACAAAACACTGTAAAAGAAAACAGTTGTAAATGATTTTCTAAGCCACAACATAACCACCTATTTGAAAACTATTTTATTGCATGTATGTGTAAGTTTATTATTCAAAATTATAAAATTGTCATTTTGATATCTCTATGTATAGATAGACAAATTGATCGATTGATTGATTGTCTTTTTAAGAGGGGTCAATTAGCCACTTAATTTAATGCCTCTTTCGAAAACAAAATGGCTGTCTCATCCCTTTAAAAAGTGACAGGCAAAAAAAACCGCCTTCATTCAAAACACGTAAATGGATTTAACAGTCGTATATGACGGGTTCATCCGTCACAAACATTACGCCATAATGATCGATGTGTCTGGCCAATCTATCAAATCATAATACACATGTATGTTGTAATAACTCAGTTACGTAGCTACATCATCTATTACGGGACACACTTAGACGTAATTACGTAATGATTACGCAATAATCTAAGACGAAATTGCAGAGATCATGACGGGACATTTTTGTTTCCTATTGCGACGTAAACTTGCGTACTTTTTTAGTTCAGACAGAGGCAATTTCACTTGACTACACGGTTTGCCTTAGAACTCCAAGTAGAGACCTAATTTAGGTTGATCGCAGACTACAAATCATTCGAGTGGTTTGAAGTGGGGAAATTGTTTCACGAATTTCCTCAGATAGGCCTACATTATTTTTAATGCTTTCTACATTGCATATAAAAAAAGGAAAAAGGAAAAAGGAAAGAGGAAATAATGACACTGCTCCTCAGAAATGTGATCGCAGATAAAATCAAATCCGACCAGTCATCTATGTTGAATGAATCAATTGGTCCCACAACTTATTTACATGGTAAATTTATACATTAGGCCTAACAAGTTCAATCCGTGTTACCGTTTCAGACAAAAAGCCACCTTGGAAACGTTTCAACCCGAACAACAACAACAACAACAACTGTTGTTTTCCACGTTAAGACAAGAGCATTGAACACGGTGTTGGATTTTTCGAAAAGTCATTATGATGTGCTGAAATCTTGTCCGTATCGCATCTTGGTTCTATTAAGAGCATTGGGCCGAAACCTAAGGCCTACATTACGAACATTAATGTGCATTGACTTGGTGACATGACTTAACACCTAGACGTGTACGGGTGCCCTCGGTTGCAATTAAACTTGCATCAGTGCAGTTGCCATCGAAGACTGAACAAAGTTCATGACTGACAGTGGGACCCACTTTTTTTTACTCTGTGAAGGTTTACAGTGATGCACTTTTATTAATCAACGGCACTTCTCTTAAAAAGAGCGGGAAAGCGATGACGACAACATCAGCCGAAAAAAAGCCGCGCCGCCGCCCGTTCAAGAAACAGACAGAGTGGATGGAGTTGGGAAATGAGCTGCTGAAAGGCTGTCTCAAGTTAAATTTACTTCCGTGAATGCTCTCACTGAATGACACGACAGTGAAAAAGAAGAAGAAGAAAAACGAACGGGGAGACTGAGCTTGGGATGGAGCCGGGGCAATCGAATGGGTGACACTGCGGTCCTTGCTCCGCAAAGCGCGCTGATCATACAGGCACCCTGTAGTCTGATTGGGAAGGGGGTAGAATGGAGGGAGGAGGGGGCGCCTTGCTTTTTAAACCCCATAGTCTCATTACGTATAACTGATTACAACACACAATCTGAGTAACATAGTCATGTTTACATTATCCACACATTGTCACGGTCTGTATTTGTACATCGGCCTAAGGTCACATATGTCAAAAATCTTCAATGAAATCGAAACGTCATGGCTCTCAAAATCAATACCAACTTCCTTGAATCTTTCCAGATTGTGGATTCTTTTCGAAAGCAAATCCAGCGGGCAAAGTGACCTCTCCGTTCCCTCAACAACAAAATATAGAACTCCACGCAACTCTGAGGCGTGACATTTGTTTCCAAAGCTACTCCCTTTATAAAAAACTCAATCTTTTTTTTTTTTTTAACCAACCCACCACAAATATTCACGATGTACGTAGCCCCAACAAAGGTATTAATACAGGATTGGTAGAGCTGACAAAATAGTCGCAGACAGTGTTCATGTTTTGTGTGATCAACCAAAATGAAAAAACAAACCCGTGAACATTTGGGCTTAATCTTGTGTGAGTCAGGAGAAAATAGCTAAAAACCATGGACAATTTTCAGTATGTAAACAAACTGTCCTTAATGTTGGTTGTTAACAACCGAAATCGGCTTTTGTGTTTTATTAAGGCTTTCAGATACAGTTTTCTCGAATATGACTTAAATTCAGAGGGAAATATTTCACAGAAAAAAATGGTTCTAGTATATGAACTTCATGAGGCTACTCATTACGCTTTCAGACTAAAATTAAACAATGGTGTATCCATCCTTACCAATCCTGTATAATAACCTTTAACTAAAATCAGTATATTACTGTACCTGTCTCTCTGTCAAGTTGAGTGTGACGGCTATTTCGTATCGACGCAGGCGCGTAAGGTAGTTGTTGTGGCTGAATTCTGTCTCAAGTTCCCGGATCTGGTCTTTGGTAAACGCCGTCCGCTCTTTCCTTGGTTTCGAGTTCAGGTCGAGTTTGTACCCCTGATCTCCGCTATTGCCTGAAATCAAAAGCAAAAATAACAGTATTATTCAAAATATAATGAAAACAAATTTATGTATACATATATAAAAGTAATCATATCTAGGCATGGGGCCTATAACATTGCAGTTGTAATTTCTAACGGGGACCCAGTCACATGTCTTTTCCCGTCATTTTTCCAAGCAAAAGTTTCACTGTGCTTGGAAGGTTTTCTGTTGAATGTATTGCTGGTGCATAGCAAAGTTTTCTGGAAACAAGCAGGGAACCAGTCACGAACAATATGTATTACGTTATTATTTTTCGCTAGAAGTTCCTTCTAGGCAAAATTCTTTTTGCTAAACAATTTGTTTGTGCCCTGTTTTTTTTCCTGCCCAAATTTGGCCATGCACAGGCATGTCCGTTTCAACAAGCGTTGGGTTTTATATATGTTTTATACCCTCAGTTGTTTGTTGGTAACCACCGCAACGCCAGTAACTGAAAACGTGAGTTAGGCCGAGTCCACCAATTGGCAGCTACGGCTACGGCTACGGCTACGGCTACGGCTACGGCGACGACTAAGACTGGTTCGCCGCGCTATTATGCGTCAAAGTATTTATTACAGGATGTCCTCAGCAACACCCTTAGCAACAGCCGTAGCCATAGCCACCAATTCGGCTGCGGTCACAGTTTGCAATTGTTCTGTTTCATTTTTGTATACCCCTGTGCCTTTAAGTATGAAATGAATAAAATAAACAATAATGTGTGGAGATATCAAAGTATAGGTTTATTTACAAAATATTATTTCAACGAGCGTGTGTGACTCTGCTCAGTTCACACAAGCTGTAAGGGACACCACGAACGAGTTACAATCTCGAAATGCTGTTACAGACATGACAGCGCAAGTGTGTGTAACCCCCCCCCCCCAATCCCAAGAAGACCCAAACAGTATCCCTGTCAGAGCATGGCAGCTGTTACAACACCACTAATGCAGTTACACCACTGGTGTAGTTCACGCAGTTGACACCCTCTTCCCCCCTGCACAATCAATCGGCCGAACTAGCGTTTATTGTTTTCACAGTGTAACAGTGGTGTAAAAATTTAAGGGGAGCGAAGTGGCGCGAGAAATTAACGCCTCTTGTTTATGAGGGCCTTGCGGTCACGCACGCGACGCGTGCCAATCTATATATCTGTTGTTGTTGGTGTCCCCCCCCCCCCCAGAAATACTTTCTGTGTTTATGTTATCAAACAGCTAGAGTACATTACCTCCATGAAGGGCCCTAATTATATTTGAAACAGGAAACCAATGTTATTCTATGATGCATTATTGCAAATGACAACAAGTTTCAGGTTCTGGTTCTGGTAAGGGGTTTGTGTTGCAGCGACCTGCAGACGCTACTCAAATGTACTAAATTTACAATGGATGCATTACGTAGGACTAAAGTTACCAAGATAATTATACAGGAGACGCTGCAAACTGGGGGTAGAGACTAGGGTGGGCTCGGTTCGTTGGTAGCCGATGTGGCTGTCAGGAAAGGGAACTACGGTTCCCAAACTTGCACAAAGAAACTTAAAATTGTGTGCGAGATATTGTCCACACACATTTACTGACAGATTCTGGGTTTCCAAATAAAAAGAAAGTGTCAGTAAAACAACAGGAACATTGCGGGCTAACTATTAATCTTTGGTATTTATTTTTTTCAATAATAGAAAAAAAAAACCCATTCAGACAAAATAGGTTTATTGCTTGCGACCACATCAATGTAATCAATATGTCATTTAAAAAACAAAGTTGTTAACTTGACTGCTTTAAAACATTCGACAAGAAATTGAAATTCACGGCCTGTACACTGTGATAAAAACAGAAAAACTCATCAACTTCCGTTGATTGCAAAATCATCTAAATAACTTTCCACTTAACAACACAATCTTTTCAAAGTTATACCTGTGCATTATCAATCCATCAAAACTAAACCTTTATGAATAATAATCCTTGGAAATCTTCCCAAAGCAGTTGAGAAAAAAACTGAGGGGGCATCGACACAAGCGACCTGTACCTGCTTTGCATGCGGTCCACAGAGCAAGGACGGCCTCACCACACAACAAGCAAACACGTCCAACCCGGTGGTTAGCCGGCCGCGTGAGCACGAAGCCGCGGTGCATATGCAACAAGACTCCCCGATATTAGCGGGTGCTGACACGCTGCCAGTCACCCGTAACTGTTCTGCAACTGTGCGGGCGAGATTTGAAGTTCAACGGCAAAATGAGAGTTTTATAGCCATATATAGAGACTTCTGTTGTTATCTCAACAAAGGGATACCATGTGGTTAGTTTGTGTGCATTTTTTGTAAAGTAATTGGAAAGTTTAATTTCTAATTATAATTAAGCAGTACAAGATAGGAACAATTAAAAATGTCTCGAACAAAGTAACCCTTGACTTGACAACTTTAAAATGTTGTTATCCTTCTTCTGAAAATCAACCAAATAATTGTACAATGCCGTCAAAACAAACGTGAGTCAGTTTTAGTAGAGCGTTATTGCTATTTTCAGAAAGACTAAAAAAAAAATACGCCACTCAATGACGACCTCAAAACAGTTATATGCGTAAATCGGCTGCACAAAAAACATTATGAAACTAACAGAAGCAAAAATCTAACCAATTCAAACTGCATTGTACAATGTTCATGGAAGGGACAGATCCCAATAATTTACTCAAAAGAAATAAACATGAAAAGAAAACTAGCAATCGGAAACTTCTTAGCGAGCGAAATGACCTGTGGTACAAATGCACAAAGTAGTATCTGGTCTTATGTTCCGACCCACAATGCCATAGCTCATGGACTATTTTGTTGTTGTCTACAAGCTTTGCTTCTTAATGAATCCTCCGCAGTATCACATTTGCTTTATTCTCATCTCTATAATTTCATTCACATAATGCAACTTTTTGCGATTTACTTTATTTGGTTTAATATTGTGGAATGAAACAAACCCGAAAAAACCTGAACCTGAACAGCGCAGTCTTTCTCAAAGTTCAAACATAATTAGGTGATCGATCACTTTGTTATAAAACAATTGGGTTAATACGGTACAAACTTTTGGACCCTTAGCCATGATATCAATTTCAAAATGTCCGTTACAAACTCTCCAACAAAACAGCTGTACCTCAAGTCGTAATATTTTGTGGAACAATAAATAATGTCTCCCGACCAAAATATGATTTATGCTCTAGCGGAGTCCAGGTACATGTGATATGGGTTTGCATGGAGCTCATGGGGGACTCCGGCGGATGTTATTAATATTTACCAATTTCCGAAAACAAAAAAGAACAAACTGCTTACTAACAACGGGGTGGGTTGACTGGGGAAACAATAAAACAACTCTGACTTCTTTTAAAGATACCAGATTTCGTAACGTCAATACTTTGGTCTTTATTGGAGAAAAAAAGAACGAGTTATAAACCTGCAAGTTCCACATTGAACGCTTTCATAAATTATTACTGCCTCGCTCAACAACATTAGCTCCGCAAACTAAATTCAAACACTGCAACAACAATTGACAGAACACTTATCAATTTACATAGCACCCAACCCCAACAAAACACAACAATTTAATAAGAGTCAATTCAATTTTATTATAGTCAATAAAATTGCCTTGAATAGAGTTTAACCAAAATACATTGTTCTCAAATTCGTTTTTAAGCCTATCCACTAGACAATGTGATTCCTTCATTGCTGCCGGCACAAAAGTTGACCAATTACCGAGAATGGTTTTAGTAAAACTCCGTATTTATCATCACACCGTGGCCCACGCATTTCGCCACAACGTCAAATTAGAACAATCCAGTACAATCGATGATTGACTATACCGTAACGTACGGAGACACAATTGTTCTTTTCTTATTATGTTGACGAGGAAATAAAGTCCTATCCTGGTATGAACTTGACTAAAATCAGCTTCCTGATTTGAACTAATCATCATCCAATAATTACAAATCATACTCTTTGTCTTTAAACCTGTCTTAGCATTGAACAACAAACAATGACAGGGTAACCTTCAAAAGCACCAAAGCCCCAAAACCAAAATCAAGTTTCGGTTTTAACCAAATCCGTATTTTTCAATTGAGATAAAAACAAAATCCACAACAAACCAAACGCCATGTGTTCGAGAAACTGATAAATAAATCCCCAATTTTTAACAGCAATCTTTCCCCCCAACAACTGACATGTGATATCCGTGTTGACAACAACCTGCTGCCTGCGCAATTCCGTTAAGATTTGACAGTACAGGTCAAAGGTCAGACCCCAAAATGAAGGACTTGGAAATTGGCAGAGACATGCAGTCGACGGAGTTTAGTGATGTGAACATCTGCGAGAGGTTTTTTTTTCTTTCTTTTTTTTAACTGAGGACATGTTTTGTTCGCCTCACCGGAATGCCCGCGGGAAAAGGATACTCGCCGATACGAGCTTACAAACGTGCCTCGCAGCGCAGCGACACTGAAATACTGTGGGCAACGTACCCTTCAGGTTAACCGCATTCTGCAGACGAACTACATTAGCGGTGAACCTATGGGTCTTGTCTACTTAAAAACCCTGCACTTTTTAAATACGCAGTACAGGTTTTGTAATTACCAAACTCATCTTGCTCATTGATTTCCGTCTGATTATTATTCTCTACCTCCATGAGGCGGGAGACGGGCACAGGGGCGTTGCTTTACAGTGGGAGGGGTGGGGTGGGGGCAGGGGCCATTGTTTTAGAATATGGGATCGCGTTGTGCTAAATTTGTTGGGGCACCAGAGGGGTGGGTCACTGAAAAATCGTGGGGGGGGGCACGCCATTTCACATCAAATCAAAATAAAAATCAAATCAAATCAAATCAAACCAAAATGAAATTCAAATCAAACATAGCCTAAAATAAAGCAAAATTCTGATCGACGCAAAGTTTATACAACACACTTACTGAAAATTCGTCACTAAAAACAGAATTGGGCCATAACAAACTTGTGATCGTTCACTCTTAAAACCAATGCAATGCAGCATGACACTCAGAGTGTGGATAATGATCCTGATTTTTAGCCCGAGGCAACGCAGTTTACATGCAATTTTTGCAAAAAGTATTTTGTCCAAAAATGTTTACCGCGCATTCTTGCACGCCATTTTTGCGATTCAGCCTCTCGGAAGTGAAAGTACTGGTATCGTTTTACAGCGTGCCCGGGTCAACCTGCCTCGGGGCATCAAACTGACCGATTTAATATTTTGACTCAAAAATTGACTTTATTTTGGTTTTGAATCCTTCTCTCTTCCTTCAAGTTTTTTTTTCTTTCCCAGCTATAGGATTAACCAACAAGACAGACGCCTGGGTAGATTTGTTCAAATTGTCTGTCATCGGGGATTAGACCGCGGATTCATTTGGCAGTGTACATAGCAGCTCAAGCACCCCCTCGAAAGCTTCGCCTCCCGTTGTCAGTCCAGAGAGTGTCTGTGACAGGCACACCCCGACCTCGGGACGTACAGACAGGGCAAAATGGTTGCCTGACACTCACGGGCCGAGTTTTACTACCACAGGACGGTTGGGGCAATAAAATATGAAGACCGTGTCACGTCTCAGTTTAATAAACAGATTGGGAAAAACGTCACTTTTATAATTTCAAACAATTTCAAAGTATAGTGCTCTACATCATTCCTTGCGGATATCGCTTTTAAAAATATTCCTGGAGACTTTTTCTCAAACAATAATATTCAAAGTCTAAGTTGAACAATTTATTTTTAAGATTATAATTTCTGTTTATTTAAAATCACGTGTATAGGGCCTATGAATACAAAAAGGGCGCATTTTCAACTCCTAATACCATCAGTCACAGCCGGAAGGGAAAATACGACGGCCATTTTGAAGGGCGCCCTCGTCCAACGCTATCACACACGTTTCATGGTTTCTTGAACGAGCCACCACCTTTGAAAATCCTTGACATTTAGGCCCCGTCTCTCTTTGGCACTGTTCTCCACACAGTACAAAACGAAAAGAGGTGAATATACAGAAGGACTGAAAGTAATGGGGGTAAATAAACCGCCAGTAATATTACAAAAACTGTCCTGTTAACTCCCGCTGGATTACACCACAGTGACTAGCAAAACACTCAAATGGTTGTACGGACACTGCCCCTGCAGCGTAAACCGTTAGAAGACAAGGCGGTGCGGTACCCTGTATATCTACATTACACCTCGAAGGCACAGAACGATGAGTGATGACAAGTATGGAAATATCTCCACGATCTGAGGGTGACTTGTCAATTTCACAGAGCCCAGACTCGATATAAAGAAAAGACTTGTTGAAAATGAGGTTTTGAGTATTTGTTCCCCCCCCCAACACAAATGAGGGTAAATCATGACTGTACAGGGCAAAAAAGGGTCTGCAACGGTTTACAAAACTCACGCATCTTTCGAGGAGATATCATTGGAAATAAACCGCACTTTGATCTTTATCGTAAAACCGTTTTCCACCGACAGGCAGAGTGCTGCAAGACAGAAAATTTAAAGGGACATGTCACTAGTGTGCGGCAATACGCACGTGGTTGCATTTGCATTGATTCCAAAACGCACTCACTGTTGGTTGGCCAAGAAATTGTCCTACTGAAACATTCAATTTTTCGTTTATTAGTGTTTTTTCCCCGCAGAAAGATTCATTTTTTTGTCTTTTTCCCCTGATATTTTGTTTTCAAATTCAAGAAACATCAACAATGCTGCTTGATAAGTGGCATAATATGTCTGTGCTCTGATTTTAAGTAATGATATTTTAAAGCTCCTTTTTTACAATATTTGGGGAGTTATGTAAAACACAACACAAACACATGCATTTAGTATGCGCATGTTTAAGGTATTAAGTAGGCACTCACAACGCCGTACACTAGTATTAGCCCTGTTTGACGGGTTAAAAGCATTCCTTAAAAACCGGAACTCCTTAGGAATATGCAGCACCGGTAGCCAAATGGGCACACAGGCTGCTTATCATTCACATCAACAATCTCGTACACCCTCGCATACACCATGAAGCAATAAACTAGACTAAACTAGTTTATCACTCCATGCATATACCAACTTACTCCTGGGTGATGAGAAGCAATTGTCGTTGAGTGTATTTACTCGAGGTCACAAGTGTCACGACCGGGACTCGAACCTAACACTCTGGTGTCTCAGCCACCAGGGCCAAATTTCATAGAGCTGCTAAAGCAGAAAATATGGCTTAACAATTTTCCGCTTAGCAGCAACGACCAGGATAACATTCATAAATCGTACTAGTTTGGCTGGTAACCTTTTCTGGTAAAAAGCATGATTTTGTTATACTTAGCGCCTTTTTGTGCTTAAGCAGCTCTCTTAAGCACAAGAAGTAGCTAAGCACAAAACATTTCTGCTTCACAGAGTAAGGTTACCAGCCCAAATACCATCTCACATGTACCTTCCGTGACTGGTATCTTCTTTACTTTTTAACAGAAATCAATATTTTCTGCTTAAGCAGCTCTATGAACTTGGGCTGCACAAGACCACTTGGCTACGACTCGCTAAGTAACCTCAATCTTGTAAACGCATTTCTCCTTTAAGCATGTTTAAAAAAAAGGTGTTATGACTTATCGAATCGTGCGAGACGATATCTTAAGCACCGAGAACACTCCTGACCCGCAATCAGGTAAAAGACTAGCATACCCACCAAAAACATTCAACCACGAACGAACATGGAACCAACAAATAAACGACGAGAGTTCATTCCCCGTAAAAGCATCTTGAGATAATGACAGATTTATGGCGAGAAGAAGGGGGGGGGGGTACGCTCAGGCTCTGGCCTACATGCCGCAGAATCAGTTCATTCACAAGGAGTGTGTATACCAGCTTTGGTTGGTGTCTGTTCTGGAATACATTGACCAGAGGTATAATTCCCAACGACTAAGGGGACTCGTATATTAACAGTTGATTCATGGGGGTGTATAGTGGCGAGCTCGACTCCCTCGCAGCCTGGCTGAAATTTCAGAGATTGGATTCTCCCGACAAGTAAAAAGAAGTATACAGATCTTAGCCAGGATCGTCGTCTGACGCTTTCCATAGACCCTTCGAAACCGTCCTTCGTTATTGATCTGATTGCCAATATAGTCATAAAAACGCCAGAGAGACACATGTTTGAGGATGAACAGCGCGCTAACTGACTCACATTGGGACGTGTCAGGCCGCAGAACCCTGCAATTCTTTTAGACAAAACTAAGAAACAGCGCAGCAGCGTGGATTTTTTTTTGGGTGCGTGTGCATTTTATTGGGGTTGACCTTACCATAAATTACGAAATACCGGAAAACCGACGCGAAATGAAAGCGATTGAAAGCCGAGTTAGTCCAGATCTAATAATACATAAAGTGGCCATGGGTTTGTATGTATAGAATCTAAGCTAAGGTAACACAAATAATGTTAAAGACAAAGTATGCATACGCGGTAAATAACATCTACCACATTATTCTTTTGATGACAAAGTTATTTTTGAAACAATGTTGGCTAGTTTTAATCTAAAAGCTCACCGATTATAAAGTATATGCCAGAAATAATGTGAACACCACAGCAACAGCACCAGTACCAGTACCAGCACCAGCACCAGCAACAGCAACAACAACAGCAACAGCAACAGCAACAATAGCAACATTTACTGCACCCCCAAAACAAACAAACAAACAAACAAACAAACAAACAAACAAACAAACAAACAAACAAACACCCCAACAACCCAACAAACAAACAACAAAACATCCAAATACCCGAACACCAAACAAACTTCACGTATAGGCCTATATGAACATGCAGAACAAAAAACTGGCAAACAATACCTGTTTTCGAAATTTTCACACAAACAAATTGATCACCGAATTGTTGATGAAATTCTCACAGGTTGGTTGTAATGGTATGAAGAAAAAAATTCAAAAAAATTATTTACTCGTCCAAAAACTATTTAAATACCGGTACGCTATCATTTTCTAAAAAATATTGCGAATCCGATTCAAACCACGTGCCAAAAAGGTAAGACCGACATGCGATTTCTATTAACACCAAAAACTTGTAAAAAAATTACCCTGGTTTTCCAAAACATCTTTACGTATTTCTTCGAATTTTTCAATGGTCTTTTAAAACCACGTAGTTCTTAATTTAAATAATAAAACACAAACGCATAGCATACTCTTCCAACACAATAATGGTGAACTGCCCCTTTAAGTCGGAGTGAAAAAAATACCCAATTGTAGAAACTTCATTCTGTTTTCTTTGTGATATCCTTTGTGAAATTCAACCTTGAGTGATAAAGTGAAATACAGAATCCAGTCTTATAAAGTATCGACATAGGACTGCATAATAGCAGATGTCCAGTAATGACATTCGATCATGAACCATAAATACTCTGAATTGTACAAATTAATGATTTTTATAATACTGGAAAAATAACTGCTTTGTGTGTCATGTTCTATTTCCCACTGGAACGAGATTCGCCATAATGATTCAAAACTATCAAAAGTTTCAGTCTCTTGAGTCACACTCCTTCCACCATCCCACTTGCAAATAACACATGGGCCCAATTTCATAGAGCTGCTTAAGCAGATTGCTTAACAATTGTCTGCTAAGCAGAAACGAGCAGGATGCCAGTCACAAATTGTACATGTGACATTGTAGTTTAGCTGGTAACCTTATTCTGGTAAGCATAATTTTGTTATGCCTAGGTTTTTAAACTTGCATCATTCCCCCTTCCCAATCGTATGGTGAATTTCCAAATGAGAAGCCAACCATCGACAGTATGACGTGATACTGTGGCCATAGTTTATTCAGTACACCATTTCTCT
Organism: Pisaster brevispinus; assembly: GCA_023634235.1. Lineage (NCBI taxonomy): Eukaryota > Metazoa > Echinodermata > Asteroidea > Forcipulatida > Asteriidae > Pisaster > Pisaster brevispinus. The sequence goes on from JAMKCF010000006.1 coordinate 4,425,578, forward strand.
TTCAGTGAACATTGTAATAATTTCCCCTTAGCCTATTTCCTTATGTACTTATTTTGTTGTATATTTATATGTATATATTTATAATTTTTTTGGCGAAATGAAAAGCCTGAATGGCTACGCTAATGGACCAACAAATTAATAATACAACTGTCAAATAAACAAACCATAACCATATCAATATTTTGTATTTAAATTAACATAAAAGCTCGGTCGAATGAACGGTAATTATGAGACCAAACATCAGTGTTGAAGTAGCAAATCACCGATATAACGCAAACACCGCTATAGGGAAACCCCAGGTGAGGTTTGTGACTGTATATAGCGGTATAATGTCGCTATAAAGCAAAAGCAGGGCCATCACGCTATCTTATCAACGACTAGAAACACGATACCATGCTGCATTTATCAACGCTACTTTACGGACCTACGAGTAATATTCACCGAGGGCCGTGATCCATTATATACCTGAGGAAATATGAGAAATATGGATTGCCCTAGGTAACGAAGTGCCGTTTCGACCCAGTTCCGTCATATTGAGAGAGACAAATATCTAAGAGACGCGAAGAGGGAAAGTTAAAAAGATTTGCCCCGGGGCGGCGAGCGAGTCTCGTGACTTTGCACATCTGGTACCGTGCGGCTCACGGAGCGCTGAGGGGAGATAGTGTCGGGGGTCGCGGGGATGTAAGGTTCAGAGTTCTTGATGACCCTCGTACTTTTCTTGTCTGGTGCCAAGATTGTATTTTCACAAATTCACACATGTTAAATCCCTCAAATAAGGGCTTTGGGATGCTCAGACCAATAGCATAAAAACGTGTTCGGTGTGAAGTCGACTGTAGCTGGTGTCCCGCACGCGAATCTTACGTCCAAATTTCCTTGAAGTTGAGATCCTTTCGAGAAAAAAAACCCCCAAACAAACAAAAAAAAACACACCAGAAAACAGTTTTAAGAAAAGCTGAATCTTTCTCCAGCGTTCATCGCTCGCTTCTGGCCCAGTGAAGAAAACAAACACAACAACATTGAAACACGTACAAAAACCACAACAACAGGTAAAACCATTACATGCATTTACTGGAAAAGGTTAAACCCACTTAAATGACAGTTCCACGCATTAATTTTATAATAAGTTTTTTGAAAACTAGAATACTGGCATGAACATACCCCCCCCCAAAAAAAAATAATAATACAAAATAAAAACATAATATTAATTGTATTCGTTGAATATTCATTGAAAAAATAGTCACCTTGCGAAGCTACCCACACATTTCTCAAATCAGGTGGCCGGGCTTTTGTTTTTCGAAGAAAATTTCGGTTGCAGCGTTTCGACGTTCAGAAACAAAAGACGGACATTTTTACAAACAAAGCGTTGTCCTATGTATACATGAGCGTACTTGGTCGTATTGCCCTTTGTTATACCGTCCTGTCCGTGTGCAGGCCAGGGCCGAATTTTCAGCACAACACAAACTTGCTTTAAAATATAGTATAGGAACAGATTACCAGCCAACATGTCAATTACATGCTATGACTGCTAACCTGTTTTTAGTATGCTTAAAATGTGAACTCGCTCGTGCAACTTTATGAATCCGGACCCCAGAACCCGCCAAGATCGTTTACTGGCCATCTTGTATGGTAACCTATTTAACCACTATGATCACGACGCCGATAATTTCAACCTTAATCATTATAAAAGGTCAGTCTATTTACCTGGAAACCTCGTGAGATTACGTGGAGTGTGTTTATGTGAGAAAAAAAAATGCAAAAAGGGGTGTACTCGGTGACGGCGCTGATGTAGAAATGGTAGAAATGGTACAACCTCGTTTTCATGGGGTGGGGGTCGAAAATCAATTACGGTTTCATGTATCTTTGAGGCCCACCGTACATTTACCTTGTGCAGAAAGGCACACCATGCGATGAATACCCAATTTTCTCGAATATGACAACCTCACAAGTTTAAGTATTTCTCAGTTGGATTGCTGCCACAAAAAAATTCAAGCTGTAACAATTATAACAAATTAATATATTGTGGAACTCGACCTGTGAGATCCCCGTCCCTCTTGCAGGAAAACAGTAAATATAAAGTGCTGATCTCACATCGGTGTAAAGGGTATACAAAAAACCCCAATATTCTCTATCCCTGATGCAATCATCAATTGAATTAGTTCTTGCTATCACCGATAAAATTACACCATGTATGTTAGAAGATCGATGATTTCTTAAATGTGAAAACCTAATAAGTTATTGGTCTGAGTTTTAATGTCATATGCAGCCCTTTACTTCTAACGTCAGTTCATCAGGCGTTTTTTTACAGACAGCTTCTGAAGGGGACAGGGGTGTATTGAACTAACAATTGAGTACCGCACCAGTACGGCTTGCTTTTTTGTTCAAAAAAGCGATTTGGGGGTTTGCCCGTAACTGTTTCAGTGACCAGCCGCTTGTTATTTCATAGTTCATATTAAATAGGGGTGCATTTCAACCCACTGAACTAGCCAGCTGGACCACTTGGAGTGAATATTGCCCGGTCCTTGATGGATGGTTTCAACTGGAATTTGGCAAGCGGACCACAGTCAAGGGAGAACGGCACTTGAATCCTTGAAACATGCACGGAAGCTATGTTGAATCTAACAAACGCTTCCGAATCGAAAACAGCGAAGGTTCCTGTACACTCTACAAATGGGTCATCATACATGTGGGTAATGACCATGGCAAAATGTGCACAAAAAGCTGTTTAGCAGAAAAACCGTTCACATGATTTATCTGCTAAGCAAAAAATTGAGTCGGGTTAGGCCTTCCAGTCGCAAAAACTTAAAACTGTATGGCACTTTGGCTGGTGACCCGCGTCTGCTATTAGCAAATTGTATTGTGCTCACAGGCTTGGTAACATTGTGCATGTACACTTCTGTCCTCTTTTTAGCAAACAAAAAGTGCCTAGCAAATGTCTTTGCTAAGCAAAACGTAAGCCGGGCACCGGTCATATTAATAGTAAACTTTGTGACAATTTGCCTGATATAGCCTGTTTCTGCTAAGCAATGTTTTTCTGTTTGAATTGAATTTATAAAATTGTGTCATGGGAACAAACATTGGCAGGAAGCAAACTGGTCACGCAAACTAATAATGTACATGCTTATTGGTAAAACGACCTTCAATCAAGGTAACATTGTGCTTTTCTAGCTGTGTATTTTTGTTTTCAGGCAGCGTAATTGTCACCAATTTTGATAGCGTTCAACAAAACAAGTTTTAAAAACCCACAATAGCGCTATATTGGAAACTAGATAATTGAAATGAATGCGCTTTCACCCAGCCCAGACCAATATGCAAGTAGTGTACCTTTAATACAGTCGTTGTCTGATGTAGGGATCGTGTGCTTGGTGATTATGGTGATAGGAATTTATATACAATTTCATGTGTGTAAACAGCACTGCATGTTCCTATAACCATGGATCCCTCCACTCAAACATCACCAATATAGAGCTCTTACCATTACAGGGATGTGGAGGATAGGTTCCCGCCTCCCCAAGATTTGGACCGTGGGATGGCCTATTTGGTCATTCCAGACCACAGAAATTTTCCAAACAGTGAACACAAACGAAATGATTCTATTGCTTGAAAACCAAGCCAAAGATGAGAACAAAATGATGGACTTGTCTCTATAAATATCACTATACGCATTTGTGTCCACTTAAATTCTGTTGTGTTTTTCAATGAAAGAGATTAATTTGTTGGTGTTATTAATGCGTTTTGCCTTTGGTAATTACGTGGTTTTTAAAAAATTATCTCTTATTGGCAAGAGTGGTGTAATTTTCAAAGATCATCCCTCACTCTTCAACATGAATCGCTGTACCTAAATGTTTCAGGTCTCTTAAAAACAAACTTACGTATAATCATCGTCTCCTAGTTATATCAGAAGTAGTTTTTATAAGTTCAGTTAAGTCTTTACTGGGTATCTTTTAATGGAAATACAGACATCTCCGCACCATACTGATGTAAAATTCATGTGTTTTTTTTTGCAAATAGTGGCGAATGTCACTTTAACCGTTGGCGAATCATTAATGAACATCTGTGAACAATCATGCATGCAACATCACTGGAGGAGTAAAAGTCAAAGACACAATAAAAAACTTCATGAGATGTGCGCCCCTTTAATTTACCTGCGTCTCACATTTTCTACTATGAAAGAGACATATTTGCCCCATCCTTATTTACCATTAAGCCCGCCCCTCCCCCATCAATATTAAACACCCTCCAACCTTTACATTCTCCAGAAATGCACTATTTTTTCTTCGGTCCCTTTTTCTAGGGAAAATGCCCGCAGGAAAAAGGAATCCACCAGACAAGAAAAAATAACCGCGGTTTACCTTTTCAGGAAAGTGAATTGAATATAGCTTCTGGGCCAGTTTCATGAAGCTACTGAAGCACAAAAACTAGCTTAGCACAACAAAATTATGCAAACCAGAATAAGTTCACCAGCCACAGTGTCATTTTACATGTAGCATCTGTGACTGGTATCCTGCTTAATGTTGCTTTAACAGAAATGTTTAAAGCAATATTTTCTGCTTTAGCTTCTCTGCGGAATTGGGACCTGGTCTTTGCCTCTATAATTTGAGGCACTAAAAGGCTAAGTTAGCCATTTTAGGATGATTTCTAGTTGATATTGAATGTGTGTGTGTATGTGTTTTTTTTTTTACAGTACATACCTTTCTTGTGATGTCCCTTCTCCAACGAACCGTGATCATCATGACCGCTGTCCATCAGTCCGTTACTTTGCGCCGTCGGGCTCGGCACCGACTCGGGCGACACGCTGCCTCCCATTTCTCGGACTTTTGACGCTTCAGCCAATGCCGAAGACGTTACAGTTACATAGTCATTGCGTGCTGGATGACACAGTGTCATGTTGGCCACGGTGTGATGAGCGGTGCTCCCTGAGTGGTCGGCGGTGCTGGGGACGTGAACGCCCGGCCAGTCATGCTGGTGCGAGTGGTACTGCGTGGCGGGTTGATGGGAGGGTTGATACGGTACGCTTCCCAGGGGCAAGTAAGCACTTGTTATCGGTCGCTGTAGACAACAGAACAACAATATCATTTTAATTAAAAACTGACAAGCTTGTTTCCAAATACATATCTAGATATATCATGGGAATATTCAGTACAAAATAAAGCATTTAATATTTTAATTCTTAAAAATAATGAATGAATTATTGCTAAATTATTGAGCATATCTGAGATGCCAACTTAAAAACAATATCCAAAACAGGTACTTAAATTCTTAAAGTACTTATTGATTTGATAATCTTTTGAGCCGCAATTCAGTCCTGTAGTTTTATGCGAACAATAACATAATTGTATGCAACATTTAAGTAAATAACTTATTGTAATAGAACACAGTAACAACAATCCTCGAGAGAAATATTAATACTTTCAGGCATCCTGTCAACATTGATAAAATAGCATTTGAAGATACCCAATTATCGCAGTTTCTCTTTTCAATTGAAGCAATCCAAATGATCAATCCAAATGGACACAAATTCCATGCGGAAACTTAAAACAGTTCTTGTGTGGTGTGCTTATTGAAGACTTTAGGCCCTACCTACGTAAATGAATTAACTATTCCCCCGAACGAGCATGAAACTGCCGAACGTCGTGACGTGGTTAGCTAACCCTGGCTTAGGACGCCAGCCCTCGTTGCGTCGCGTTGTAAGCAACAGAGGAGCCCAACCTGGGCTATGACAGGGTATGAGTTTATGGGCAATGGATGGGTGTAGGTTTTTGGGGCCATGGTCACTCAAGGCCAGGCCTATCCGACCCCTGTACACAACCTCTACACCAGAGGGTTTTCCCCAAAATGGTCGATCTCATAGCTGAAAATGGACGCACTGCAAACCGAGACATAAAATAGAGGGAGGGACACATCAGGGATAGCAATAGAGACATCGTTTATTGAAACGGGAAGCAAGAACGGGTAAAATAGACACGAGCTGCAAGAACCGGACATCTTGAACGAAGTAATGATGATTGAGATACAAACAGATGGAGAAGAAGAAAAGGGGGGGGGGTTGTGTGTAGTAGTATAGACACAGACATGTAGAGATATGTTGTCATCCTTAAACTAAGATTTGCGGTCACACACTTTTTTTGCCTCTCTAAAATTAACCATTGTGGTTTTGAAAAAAAACATGCGGTGAGTAACAACGGTCAATTTGATAGGTTGTTGGGCCAGATTGAAGAGATAGTTGTCTCCTGACGACGACCAGAGCTTACTGATCGAAACGTCAAGTTGTCCAAGTACAGAATCTTTTCAGAAACACGACAACTCATAAGTGAGACAGTTATTACAGTAATCTTTCTATATTGTTTTCTAACCAGTATTATTTTATTAATATCCACTTCCCTCCAAAGTACATGCAGATAGGGAAAAAGAGGAAACAATAAATCCCAGGATCAAAAGGTTCAATCTGCCCGTAAAAAGGGAGGAAAACCCCAAATACAATCAAACTGATAAACAAAACAAACAAATAAACAGACAAAAAACAAACAAATAAACAAACAAACAAACAAACAAACAACAGACAATCAACACTCTAAGCAACCAAGAAAGCAAACAAGCAAGCAAGCAAGCAAGCAAGCAAACTAACAAACATTAAACAAATCAGCCCAAATTGAAAGTGCAGGTTAAAAACAAATGGCAAAGGTGTAAAATCCCATGGCACTCGAGGAAACTATGGACAAGAGCAGCAACAAACATGCTATACCGTTCTACCCAACGGAGGAAAGAAATGGTCTAGTTTCATGAAAAAGGTCGAGCCTGATTGAATGATGATTTTTTTAAAATCAACATTACAGCTGTCATACCGAAAGCAGAACTGGTTTACTTTTCCAATTCATGTGTAACCATAATTGTATTGTAAACACATTCAATAATTTATACACATATATATATTCAATATTTTTCTATTGTGATCTTATGACTTTTATTACTGTACATAATATTACCATGTTTTTCGTTTGGTCGTTTTGTTGTTGTTGTTGTTGTTGTTGCTGTCATCTTTTATTTCTTGTTTTAACCTGCTGTGTGATCAAGGGTTTCCCATTTAGTGGGCCTGCGTACCCCGTTCGGGGTATCCCTTTTACACCACGGCGTACATTGTCTAGTAAAAGCTGGTACGAGCTATGTAAACACAACTTCTCAACTTGATGTGGACAACTAAAAACTGCGCAACCTACTTGTTTAAAATGCTCATATTTCTTCATTTTCAGATGTGAAGAATAACTTTCGAAAAGTGTCGATTTATTTTTGAGCGTGTGAATGTAATGCGTTTGTCTGACCATCAAACCGGGTGTGATCGGTGCCAGTTATAAATCAGAAAGATAAACCTTTGACAATACTGTATGCATGTTTGAAATTTGGGCACTAAAACTTCGTAGGGGCAAGTAAAACGCACAGTTTACTATAGCCTCCTAGTAGAAGGCCCATTATGCAATAAAGGTTATAACTAAACTAAACTAAACTAAAACTGGTGTATACATCAATCTGTTACTTGCTTGATTTATTGTTAAAAAGTTCCAAAATATTTTATTTCACGACACAGTGAGTCCTTAAAATTCACTGAAAGTTTATCTACCGAATCCGAAGTAGATTGATTAAGTGCGTTTAAACGTAAATTTTAAAATAAACCTGGCATTTCTTAAAAGATCGAAACTAACTGTCTAAACACTTTGAACTAACAGTCGTATACAGGAAATCATTCTGAATAATATCTTCGTCTGAAATGATTGACGATCTGACCTCAGCAGCATTTTCCTTTTAACAGTGGTCCGCTGGCCAACTGCTCATTGAAACACCCGAGGACCAGTCGAAATTCTTTCCAAGTGGTCCGAATGGCTAGTTCAGTGTTGAAAAGCATCCCTATATATATGAAATATTATATTGGCCCAGTGAAAAGGCCGGTGGGCTAGTAAAAACAACAAACTACCTGGTCCTGCTGGCTGTAGTCACCCAAAAAGTTAAGGGCAACCCCTGCTCACTGCAGTTCTAGGGGTGCACCTGAGATGGGTGAGCTATAGGTGTGCTTACCCCCCTCCACACCCACCCGGCCTGCAATTTGTTTTCAGAGAGGGACATTTTAACTGGGAAAGGGAAAATGTAACAACAAATTTCTTTGCGTTTAAGGCAATTGGGGGAAGGGGGGGGGGCTGGTGTCCGCGAAAAATTGTTGTTCTGTTCATTGTATTTTATTTTTAAGTTTAATTTCAGCCCCGCCCGATCAGAAGGCAAACTTGTTTTAGCCCCCCTCCAAAAGAATTGTTTGGGTTTGCCACCGAGTTATCTGCAGCAGCTTTCACAAGAAACAGGAGGAAAACAAGCTGGCACAAAAACAGCAAGTCACAGTGCAAACTTACAAGATTGCACTCCCTATTGCAATGTTATTCCACTTTTTTTTTTTTTTTTTTTTTAGTCTTCTTTATTATATCGAAAGGTATTTTTCAGGTGTGTAATGAAAACCACCAAAAACAAAGGAGAACACCAAATTAGCATTCCGGGCATCATACAATCCGAACGATTTCCTCGATGGAACAAACACATTGAACCATTAATGACGCCGAACTGTTTAGCGACAGATTAGTTCCACGCAATTTGGAGCGTCACCACCGTGAACCACTCGCCGCATCGCTTTAAAGGGACGTTAAAACAACCCGAACGTATGTTTCCGTTTTATAAAACAAACCTCGTTCCTAGACCCATTCATGTTGGAAAACAAAAATGCTCCAGATTAGTGTGAAGGCATTAAATGGGTAACAATAACAATCTATTGTCAAAGTTATCAACAAGTATCGCCATGCCCGATATGTGGCAGAGGGAGCCGCCCCCCCCCCCCCATTCCGAAGATCCTCTAAATACTTCTTAACATTCCCAGAACACAGTAAAAGCACAATTGGGGGAGGGGGGGGGGGGTTACACCATGTCTCATACCAAGCAGAAACTGCACTCCGTTTGTAAAAAATGAAGGGGTGGTGGGGGAAATTGGAACTCTTTTGCTGCAATTTTGGAGAAAAGTCAAACCAGTCAAAAATTGACATGCTAGAAATCCAATTCGGTAAGTATTAGACTGCAAGGTCTGACAGTGCTCAACTATAGGAGCTGTGCATATGTAGTAAAAAAAAAGTATGAGTTAAACTGCACGGTCTGACAGTGTTCAACTGTAGGAGCTGTGCATATGTAGTAAAAAAAAACCCAAAACAAAACAAAAAACATGAGGTGTTCGCGAAATCGTTTTGCACGAACACTTTAACAAAAAAAGCTGGAGTAGTTCATTTTTCTGGTACAGACTGATTCACCCCGAGGCTCACAAATTGTGTGATTACAACCGTGTTTTTTTCAAAGAAGAATACATTCATCCAAATATAAACCATCGTGGACATTCCATGAAACTGGGTTGCCATGTTCTCCAGAGAAAAAGAAAGCTAAAATAACTAAATTTGTCGTTGACTTTATGAATTTTCAACAGTGCTTATTGTTGGTTTAGTTACAGCTTAACACAAACTGAGTTTAGTGAAAAGTTCCGGGATTTTTTTTATACATAAAGAGTAATATTTAAATCTTTCATTTTCTATTTCTGATCACTTACGATGCAGTATAGTTGCATTATTTATTGTGGAGTATCCGCACGAAGTGACCGTACTGACAAATGTTTCCATTTTATGCATTCATTATAAAACGAATATAATACAACAGTAAGAAATGTAGGCCCAAGAGAAAACAAAACCAAAACAAATGCGGCATAACAGTGTAAATAGGCCTATAACAAGACGTGGCACCACATTTTTGCAATGGGATTCCTTACAAATTAAAACCAACGAAATACCCATATCTCGCTCGCCATTATTCAAACCACTGTCGGCATTGGTATCCCTGTTGACCCCACTGCCCAGCTATTGTTTTAATCTCACAGCTTTGGCACATGCGCAGTAAGTTGTATTGTTTGTCCTTGGTCTGGTGCCGGGAGTATGATTGCATGTTAGAACACATCCGGAGTCGTGGTTCGCGGCTTGTGTACTTTTACAAAGGCGACCTTCGTGGTTCAATCCACACGGCGATAAAAACTTCTGCTCTTCCTCCTTCATTATTAATAAATCTCAATGAAACTTATTGCCCGCCAAAGTAAATATAAAAAAAAAAATCTTGGTTTCCGGGGCTTTACTCCAGTGTTGTTAAGAACGAGGCCTGTTGCGGAATAAGCAGAGGAAAAAGCAGCGCCATGTAGGCTGAGTATACGCGGGGTGTAGCCGGCGTCTTGCTTGGGCTTCGCACGCTCCTCGAAAGCCACGCACCCACGTGCTTTTGTACTTCAAAAACAGCTTCTACCCCACCATTGTCATTTTGAGTTTAATTTTAGCGTTGGAAGACAAAGATGGTGGCACAACATGGAGTAAATGAAGTTAAGGGTTGACTTGTCTTAATCATTCTGACAGTTCTCCATGTGTTACAGTAATGATAACAAGCAGTGGGACGGGGGACGGGTACTTTCTACAACCCAAGTCATCTCTGCTTGAGGTCGGTCAAATTAAATTTGGAACACTTTCAATGAAAAGAAATCCATTCAGAATTTGCGTTTGTATACTTCCTCATTATGAATATAATTGTTGGCATTTTAATAGACTCATTATTATTATACTAATATTTGTATACATCTATAATGTTATATCAGACAATCTAAGTTGAATATACAACTTGTATTAACTTAAATCTGTTGGTGTAGCAGTTGTAGATTTAAGATATTTCTAACAAAAATAGCTCATATTTCCTTTTAAATGTTATTGTGTTTTATTGTCTTTAATTAATTTATTTCAAACAACATCCAAGCGCAAAAGCGCAAGAAACGGATGGATTTTGTTTTGTTTTAGTAACTAACGATAAATATTCCATAAAATCACGGTACCAAGACAAAAATTATAAGACAACAAAATATTGAGACATTAAAACAGAAGAGCAGAATGCAGGCTCAAGCTGGGCCCCGACTGTTAAATCCAGGGCAGGAGACCCACATTATTCCAACGCAATTATTTCTTTTTTTGCGCATTGTAAATTATCTTATCTGGCCACACAATCTACCTTTTTTTTTAAATGTACGGATCACGCTGTAAAGCCGGAATCTGGAAAAAAAGAGTATCCAAATCGGAAGGAAATTGCAAAACAAGGTGTCCAAACTGCTCGCCTGAGACGATTGTAATGTAAATGGCAGATAAAACAAGGGTTTTCGAGAGGTGTCCAGATGAAACACCGCCACGGTGACGCTGTGAACAGCCGTGTTCGAAGGCGAGTGCCTTCGGCTACGGCTACGGCTGCTTGCTGCCAACACAACGTTGGCGAATATTGGGCCAGCCTCTCGTCACATGAGTCAACTTTGACAGGAAACTTGGTGGCAACCAACGGCGCTTGCATGCTAACCCCCCCCCCCAAAAAAAAAAAAAAAAAAAAAATAAAAAATAAAAAATAAAAATAAAATAAAAAATAAAATAAAAATAAAAAAATTAAAAAAAACCAGCCACTTTGACAGGGCTTCGATTTCAACAAAACACTAATATTTATCCCTTTTAAGACGAGTTGTCAGTAAACTGACTTTAGTAATTTGTATTGTGACATCACACTTTGCTCAGCAATTAAGATTGAGAAAATAGAATTAGCTGTTGCAAACTGCTTTACCAACCAGGAGGACCTCTGCTAAGGTTGAAACGTCAGGCCATTTTGCAATTAAAATTGATACACAGCTTACGACTAATCTTTAGGTAGCTCTTTGTGAGACTTGCCCCAGGACTAATTCTTCAAACAGTGTCTTTACTACCCCCCCCCCCCCAAAAAAAAAAAAGGAAAAAAAGAAAAAGAACATTTCAAGTGCGAATGATTCTTGTAACTGGTTGCCTGTAAATTGTGTCGCTTAAAATGGTCCTGGACTTAGTTCAAACCATAGCCACCGAAACCATCGGGACACGGCCAAAAGAAATTATAAATGCGCCAAGGAATACCAGACGTCCATTTCTGCTTGCAACGTCTTGTAACTTATTTATACTGCGCTTTGCGTCACTCTTTTTCGTTTTGGGTCAAGCAAGTTTTAGTTTTTAAAAACATTACAATAAACTTCAGGCATTCCCCAAGAGAACGTCCTTTGACCCCCCTACCACCACCACCACCACCACCACCACCGCTCCTACATTAGTACACACTGGTCCTTGCCAAAATAAATACTACAGTGCAATAAAAACACATCAAAAGTACCGTTCCCACAAAATAAATTAAAGGAGGGACAATAAATCTTTTAAATAATAAAAATTCAGTTGGCTTGAAGTGCGTATGTGTCAAGAACGTTTACCGTCGGCGCATGGCGAAGTCAGAGGCGAGTGTGGACGGCAGCGGCCCGTCGTCGTCGTCGCCCCGGTGGCTTAACCGGCGTCTCATCAAAATCTGGAATTACTTCATGTTTGAAACAAAGGCGAAGCATTCCCGTAAACAGGTCCAGGGAATCAGGTGGTTTCGTGAAACTATTTGAACCATTTCTTGAGAGATGGTCATAAAAAAAACCTCAATTTCTAGCGTTGTTGAGTTGAGCGTCTTTTAAATGAATTCAGATTATGTGGGAAAACAACGAAAAACGAACGAGAGAAGGGAGAAAACATTTGGTGAAATATTCTCAAAATAAGCCCTAACAGCCCCCCCCCCCAAAAAAAAGATGCACTAAGGAGCAAAACATGTGAAAACTTCATCTAATTTTAACGCACTCTTTTCTGTCTGAAAATAAGTAGATGTGCTGTGCGCATTGGGACAAACGGGGAAAACAATTATTGTAGAGTTTTTGGGTAACTGTACGGTACCAAAAGGTGACGCCTTCGTTGACAATTTGCAGTCAAAGTCATAAGGCATCCGCCCGAAAGCAGTTCTTGTCGAGTTTGTAAAACGTATTCGCTGTGAAAAGTACATGTTAACGTTGAGGGTAGGATAAACATGTACAGTTGTACATCCTTGCGGAAAAGTAATTTCATCTCCAATCTTCCCTTTTTTTCAACCATCAAACCAACTTGTGAAAAAAAAAAGTGCATTAAATTGTGTTATCGCGATCACGTAAAAAACAACATTTATGTTTCCGAGTTGTTGTTTTTTCTTTGTCGTCAACTTGATTAGTTCAACTTGGCAAATCAACTGTTTGGGGACAGTCTCCTCGCATACTGTTAGCATTTCAGAAGGAAATCACACTCGGGGAATTAGAAGTTAAGGCCAAGTTTATACAAGTAGAATAAAATAAACTTTCACTTTGGAAATCGCCTATATACTTGCTCGATCATATGGTCGTGTCGCTACTAATGATGTATTTTTTTTAATGTCTTTATGGTGTTGAAGTTAGGCCCAATAAGCCTTACATGTCGTTTCAATAACATAATGAATGTTTTGGATCAGGTCTGTGGGGCATCATCTAAATAAATAAAGTTTGTGAATGTGAAATCCAATCAAAAGTTTGGTTGCTGTCAAAGACAACCAATCTCGTGATGAAACTGGGAATTTGTCCAAAGTCGGGGCTGATAATAAAATCATAAATTAATTTCTCCCCTCACGGTGACTGCACTATAAAAACTGGATGCAGTTAGGTATCACCCCCCACGTTAATGAAAGCTAAACATTAGAAATAAACAATATGGAGTCCCATGTCGGGATGGGTTCACTGTTTAGGATTGTATTTACGTTATGTAAGAATGAAATAAACCAAGTAATGTCCAGGTATTTGAAGCAGGCAATTGCAAAAGGACAAGAAGAAACGTGTTCACTTTGAAAACTTTCATCTCCGAGACTGTTTTGCCTTGTACCGAAATAAAAACACTTTGAAGTTTTCAAGCGAATGAAACGTGTCAGTTTGTTAAAATTCAGTTTCAGTGATTTCACATGTTCATTTCCATGGTCTTTGTATTATAAACAAAGCATCATGCAAAAAAATGCAAAGGCAGTTAAATTATTTCGCAAACAAGTTGACACTGCACACGAAACCGAAAATGGCCTCATTACGTTTAGAGCAAGACCGAGTGTGTTTACTGTTTATCATTGCTTTAGATCTTAAAGTTAAATGACTCGAGTTTCGCCGAAACGGTTGTCTTTTTGAAATAACTTTTTTTCGCTGAACGAATTTTGACAGATGATACCGCTAACGAAAAACAGACAAAAATTGTTTGCGCATGCCACCGACAATGCACACAATGCACACACACACACACATGCAACATTGCTTGTACATGGCTGATGGACGTGAGATAATGTCAGGATACCGACATTAATTCATGTCTAGTTTTTAATCAACTACCACTAATCATTGGCGGATTATGTCGTGCAAGTATAGGCCCTACCGTAAATGAACGATAGTTACTTTTTCGAATCTCAACATACAATTGCAAATTTAAATCAAATTTTCCGGGTCCAATCGGCCACAAATCGAACCTATGTCTTTAATAAGGTATTACGCAGGATTGGTGGAGCTTACAAAAACTAGTCGCAGCCAGTGTTCGTGTTTTGTGTGATCAACCTGTGGAAATTGGGGCTTAATCCGTCGTGCGAGTCAGGAAAAAAAACCCCAGTAAGAACAAAACATGCACAATTTTCAGCGTGTAAACACAGTGTCCTTAATTTCGGTTGTAACAACCAAAATCAGCTGTTGTGTTGCGGTTACAATAAAATAAAAAACGTTTTCAAATACAGTTTTCTCGAATTTGACTTAGTTTCAGAGGGGAATATTTCACAGAAAAAAAAAGGTTCGTGTATAAGAACTCCACAATCAGTAAGCTTTCAGACTAAAAATTAAACAATGATGATTTTTATCCTTACCAATCCCGTATAAAAATGAAAAGCTTATTAATTTCTCGAATCTCAATAAACTAGCTAATTAAAATTCAAATCAAAAATTTCGGGGCGAATCGGCCACTTGAAATCGAACCTATAGCAAATTCAAATGTTCTTGTTGTTTTTTCGTAATAATAGAAAGCTATATCATCTTATGTAATCGGACTCTCTCATCAAAACTCCAGACGAGTAAGTCCACATACTAATCAATCCAACCACATGAAATGGAGACCCATATTGGATAGACACAGTAATCGCCTCTT
This sequence comes from Pisaster brevispinus, assembly GCA_023634235.1. NCBI lineage: Eukaryota > Metazoa > Echinodermata > Asteroidea > Forcipulatida > Asteriidae > Pisaster > Pisaster brevispinus. The sequence goes on from JAMKCF010000006.1 coordinate 4,440,697, forward strand.
TCCCAGAGCCCTTGTCAACAAAGAAAAAGAGCCTGCGATCATTTCATTGAACACGGTTCACAAGTTTTTCAACCTCAGGTATAATGGATACAGTGTTTTCCTACTGTCCGTATAAGTACTCCTTAATTAAGTTAAAAATGCAGCAGTCAAATTTAAATAAGAGATAATTTTCTCTAAATGTCAGATATCCAGGAACACATACCACCTCCCATTAAAACAAAAAAAAAGTATTATCTATTCATCAGACATTGGACAAAAAAAACCGGGACGGAACAACCAAAATAGTTGCCAGCAGTGTCAACTTGAGTTAGCTGTTAACAGTAACAGGAGATCGGCCATTGTTCTGATATAATTCCACACTGTGCTTCTTGTATGTGTTGTAGACGATTAACTGAGGGTGTTTTTAAAATAATTTGAACTGAAGCGAATGTGGGAGCTGTACGGATTGTCTTTTTTTGTGACTGAACATTTTTCGTTGCCCTGTTTCATCAGTGTCAAGTTAATTGCAGCGGTGTGTAGCCGCGGGTTAAATCCCTTAGGTTTGGGGGGTCTTATTGCTCACCACGGTACAGGCCTTGCATTTATACCGGAATGCAATCACCACAGTTCCTGCTTTAGGGATTTTTTGCTGTAAATTATTTCAAGGGGGCGTTTTTGGTAAATAATCCGTGGGCAGAAAGACATGCGAGATCCTAACCAGATGCCAGCCCAAAAGCCCCTCTTAAGCGACCCTGGCCCTGGACTTGAGAGCGACCATCAGGATAGATTGAAACCGGAAACATAACTCCAAGTACAGAGAATGGTGGATCATGGAATTTCCTGCGCTCTAAACACACACGGCATGTTGCAGTGCGTTGTTTGATTGAATCTGGACCCAAACAAAGTCTGTACGTCTCGCGTTATAATACCCAGCATAATCCGTAGTTGACAAACTGCTTGCCAGTGGGACGGACTCAGAGACACGGACGAGCCTCGGGAGTGGTGGAGTCGCGGGGAAATCGCGTCCAAGCCACGGCATAGCCTTACTCAGTGTGTACGCTGATGATGATAGGTCCCGGAAAGACAGAAAGAGCGCGTGTATTTATAACTGCTGAAACTGTAAACTCCCAAACATCTGTTTTTGTACTGAGTAGTATATGAACGACCTTGTAATATCACACAAAGTGCAATGAATGGAGATATGGAATATTGCTACTGTGTTTCAGACACGGGCTAATGAGCAAGTAATAATATACGAGTGCACAATGACTGTACAATACAATACAAGTCTAAAACAGCGAATTATGTTTAAAAAACAACAATGACGAACTTCAAAATTTACAACAATTTCAATGCGAGTACAAAACTCTCGCTGTCAAGCTGTTAAATAAAATCATGGTAGCTTGTGCTTTTGAATCAAGCAGGTTCACACAAGGACATGTCACCCCCAAACTAGCACCCAAAGTTTGAGTATATGAATAATATGCTACATAACTCACATTCGAATGAAGCAATTGAAACGGGCACATGGTTACATGGCTACGACAAGTAAACTTAAGTGACCACATCAATGTAAATTGTTAACATGGCCTCTGAACCCTTGTCCATTGTTATTTTGTACTCTATATTAAAAGTTGTTGATGGTGATGAACTACCACAATCTTAGAACGGGGTTCAGAGTCAATGCTACAAATTTACAGTGATGGAATTTTTTTTATTTACATGTCACAGACATGTGCAAATACAAAAACAACTCTTAAAAAAATGCATCAGTGATCCACCACGGCATTATAAATTCAAACAATTGCTTTGTCTGTGTTATATAGCTAGTTCCAAGCCATGGTTCAAGCAATGCATTTTTCTGGTTTGTTTCTCAATTTTGTACAGCACGTCTAAATTCAAAAATATACCACTTCAATAGAGCACAAAACTCTTGCTGACCAGCCCTGAAAGTGAAAGAAACTATCAATTCTTAGGCTTAATTCTTAGTCATTTTCATAATATCATGGTAGACCTATCTGATTTTGTGGAATAGAAACCTAGGCCTTTAGTGAATGGTGTAAACGTCTACTCAAATAATTACTTGGTTTGTAGGAATGTTTCAGTCAAATGTCTAAACAGGAATCCATTTTTAAATGATGTCGAACTTTCAGTGTAAAAAATCACAAGTTGTGGTCATATAGTGGTATCTCCGTCTAATAATTTATATCTAGTGTACTTTACCGTGGAAAAAATAACCCTCACTGTGCGTTTGCTAAATAATTTAGTTCCCATCTTCATGAGCCACACACATCTATGTTTTGATGGGAACAATCTCATCACTGTCTTGCAAAATCAGGTAAGTAAACTACAGACGTTTTCACTTAACTCGATCAAACCATGATCAAACAAACAATCGTTTCTTTACCTGGTATGGTGCGTGTTGAAGCTGTGGTCCCGCAGATGATAACGAACTGGGGTAGTGATGCAGGACAGGCGCCGTGCTGCCCCCGTACAAAGAATGCTCCATCGCGCTGCGGGCAAGATCATCCACCAAGTCCGGACTTTATCAGATAGTCAGATAAACTGGTCGCCCCTCGACGAAAAAAAATAAAATAAAAATAAATGGCCGTTCGTCGAGCTCAGCCGAATTTGTCCAAGCGGTGGCGTTACGGTGTCTGTCTCCAATACAAACCTAATGACAATCTAGTCTATCTCGTAGTCGTAGTGATACCTCAAAATCGCTACAACCGTAAAATATGTCAACACACTGTTAACAAATACACCATTCGCAGGAGAGGCTATGACTGTCCTTTGTGTGCTTGTACGTGTTGACTATTTTTCACCCCGGGTCGCAAATATAGAAATGATTTGAGTACTTAGAATTATTAGCACGTACTGGCTTGTGATGAGCAAACTGAAAAAACACAAGCAGTTTTAAACGTCGAACTGGATATTATCGCCAACATTGTATTAGTGACAAGGAAAAGTGTGTCACAACAAACCGCTGTGGTCATAACAATTGCAGCTTCACAACAGTACTGTACATGTATCCCATGCAACCAAGGCAGAGCTGCAGAACTTACACACATTGCAAGCGAGTTTAGGTCACTGCTCCAATATGTCATTGCGCCTGCGTGTAGGCACCGGTTGAGCTCAGGAGCGGATGGCGACCAAGTCATTGGCGAATCCCCAGACACCAAGAAGACATAGGATGTGGTACTGGCAGTATACGCCACTTCCAAACACATGTGCTTTCAAACTGAATCAGAAATTGCCCTACTTGGTATATCCACCGTCTGTGAATTATTACATTTCAGTGTTGCTGCGAGTTCAAACTACCAACGTAAAATACGCATCGCTAAAACTTAAGTCTTGCTCCTCAACGAATCAACTCAAAGTTCTCAAACAGCTCTGCAACACTCAGAGAGTTTTTTTTTTCACGAAGAGAGTCATTTACGATTTGGCATCCTAGTTAATTAGGCGAGAGCTGGTTGAGTAATTAACTGTAAAAATTTGTACAGAAAATCACAGCTAGGCCGAATGTTGACCGATTCAAAAAGCGTCAACCTCACAACAGATTTACCCTCATCCGTTAAGGCACGGGATTGTGCATTTTATGTTGCAACACAGACATGGAATTTGGCACACAGTCAAAGTATGTCGTTAGAACGATATCTGTCTACATCCATCGCAGATTTGTCATTTGAAAAAAAATATAGGTAAAGGACAGCCATTTTGAAAATTGCTTGGTATTCTACCTATATTTTTTTCAAATGATTAATCTGCAATGGATGTAGACAGATATCGTTCTAATGACATACTCTGTGTGCCAAATTCCATGCTTGTACCATCAAAGGCACAGTTTCCCCGAAGTATTTCCCCTATTGGTAGCGAACCGTTGAGTATGATTACGTAATGTGCTAACTTTCAGCCGTGGAGAAATCGCAAAATGTGCCCCAAAACTCGGGCATCGAAGCCGAGAACTGAAAAAAGGCAGAAGACATGCCCTGTATTATGAAGGAATTTTATGTGATGGGCTGTGGGACCTGATTCGTAAACTTTGCGCTCTGCGTACACTTAATCATTCTGCCACCATCTGGGTCATGTCCCTCGTATGCAATACCAGCAATGAATGCTAACATTCACTGTAATAAAAGGAACCAGACTATTTCTCCTTTCAGCCTCGGTTTGGTTACACTGACTTGAATGGTAGAAAATCAAGATGGCTGCACCATAATGAAGGTCTATAGGGGTCTTAAGTATAGTCTCCGCCACGTGGAGCACGCAACAAGTGGAGTCACATACTTACAATGGATCCATGAAGTTATGTCATCAAGAACAACGGGGGATGGAGTCATAAATCAATTACCAGTAGAACGCTCTGCTTCCAGTCGCCAAGCTGGATCATGGCTGGATGGTCCAAACTTACAACAAGGCTCGGTTACATCTTGGACGTCAGACCTGCAGTGATACACATTATTTAAGAAGGCTTAGTCACAGCATGGTCAAAGACATATTGAGATAAACTTTGTTTCCAAAAAATTTAATTTGTTTATTTACACTTCAAAAACTGGGGTGTTCAATATGGACATCATGGGTGTTATCACTTATAGATACCCGAGAGAGAATCAAAAATTAACATCATAGGGTGTTAAAACAACACCAATGTAGTTGTGTTGGCAGAAATTAGTGTTATTTCAACATCCTATGGTGTAAATTTTGATTCTTTTTTTGGTATCTATACACCATGGGTGTGTCACATATGGATCCCCCTAAACAGAATCAAAATTTACACCATGAGGTGTTAAAACAACACTAATTTCTGCCAACACAATTACATTGGTGTTTTTTTAAACACCATGTGATGTTAATTTTTAAGTTTACACTCTTTTGCAGTGTACTCCCGACTTCAAGGGTCAACCGAATCTGGGGAAAGGGTCAGGATGGGGGTGTGGGTAATCAAAAGAAGACGGGGGCTATTTCATAATGACACATTCGCTAAGAGGATATTTGTGTACAAGTCACTCGTTTAACAAGTTGTCCTTTTCCCTTACCTTGTGGGCGGTAGGAAGTTATACATTTCTTCTGTTATTCGAATTTTTAGTCTGTGAGAATAAAAACCAAATCAAAAATTTCGTTATTGAATACATCCAGGATTAATCGATGTTTTCGAGATTAAGTAAGTTCATTTCTAACTTTCTGGTTTATGAAAAACTTACACCAAACGACGGACATAAAACAAAAATACATAAATGAAATAAAAAACAACAACAACAACCAAAACAACAAACACATTAAATAATTGCAACGTAAAAATGTTACTTTAAAGGCGTTCACAACATTTGGTAAGATTGAACATTCATGTGTTCACAGAATCGCACACACTTTAGTGGTACAAAGATGGCTGTATGGTGGGAAAACTTCCCTTGAAATATCTTGGTCTGAAATGCTTTAGTTTTTCAGACACAAGTAAAACAATTGTCTGCTCTCGCGCGTGCAAAACTCGACATTTGAAAATATTTCACTTTCAGTGACTGCGATGACCGATTGAGCTCATTAAACTTTCACAGGTTTGTTATTGCATAGTGTGGATACCGGTCTTTGACAAGAACCAATGTTTGTCCAGGTGCTTTTACGTCAGGTGTTTTTACACGTTCATATGGGGCTTATTTCAATTGCGACAATCGAAACAAAACTTTTTGTTTTCTTTGGTTTGTTTGTTTTCTGGCGTGTTTGTTTGTTTTTTGTTTGCGTGTTGTTTGTTTATTTGTTTATTGTTGTTTATTGTTTACTTAATTTGTTGTTGTTATTGTTGTTGTTGTTGTTGTTGTTGTTGCTGCTGCTGCTGCTGCTGCTGTTGTTGTTGTTGTTGTTGTTGTTGTTGTTGTTGTTGTTGTTGTTGTCGTCGTCGTCGTCGTCGTCGTCGTTGTTGTTGTTGTTGTTGTTGTTGTTGTTGTTGTTGTTGTTGTTGTTGTTGTTGTTTAGGGGTATTCAAATGCTATTTCCAAGGCATTGACAGTGTTCCGGATAATATTGATCAGACGGAAGGGTACTGGTATAGACTTTACAATGAACACCAAACTCTGTCCCCCACCCCCTCCTCCTCCCCCTATAATAACTAATCGCAGACTTTGTCTAAAGAAAAACAGTCAGGACTCTAACTGGATGGTTACAGTCCATAACAAAACGATTTCGTTTGACGCCGTGGTTCCTATAGATAAAGATGACGGAGTATTTCACTAATATTTCATTACTGTGGTCACGGGAAAATTCTTTGAACATGTCGACAAAATTCTGGGTTATTTTTTTATATTTTATATGTTGGTGCACGGCTCCGTTTCCGCTGGGCCGTACCCTCAGTGGGCGCTTGATAGGGTTTTAATGGCGTCCCCACGGGCACCAGCGGCCGCCCATCAATCACAGGGGCTAGCTGGGTACTGTCACCGTGGCCAGAGCAAGGGCCAAAATAGCATCCGCTGGAACCTTGTATACAACTGGTTCTTTACCGCGGTTCCCTCCTTAAAGGGAAAGGACTGTTTTTATGATTGGGTCAGGCCTACTGAGACCCGGAACCGGGTCAATTTTGACCCGGGAGTTTTTAGAGAAGTCTCGTGAAAACTCCGAAAAAACAATTCCGTTTTGACACCACTCTAAAACCTTCCGGGTCAGATTTGACTCGGTTCCGGGTCCCAGGGTGACCTGACCTATTTCTAGGTCAAAATGACAGGAATTGATCAACCTGACGCAGAATCCAAGCTAAGAGAAGCAGTAAATGGGTCAAGCCACCCCCCCCCCGGGACCTGGCATCCGGGTCGATTCTGGCCCGGGCGTTTCTGCAGTTCATCGTTTAATTCATGTCAGACCTAGCCCTATTTCGAATGCAGCGATCGAAATAAGAAACGGTGATTTAAAAAGGAGTGCTATTCTCTCCACTATCTCTATCGAAAATGTTACACTTGAATGATTGGTTACGGTATGATTTTTTTTAAATAATCGGTAAGCTTTCAGATTGAAACTAAATCCATTTGCCCCCGACTGCTACCTTAACTCATTCAATGTTCAAACCGAGGCGCGCAGGGAAGGAATAGGCTGGACCCATTTCAGTTGTAAGGCAATTGAGTACTATTAACGTGTACTGCACACAGGAAACACGACGAGCGAGAAGATGGTTGCACTGGCAGCAAGGGGGGGGTGTCTTAGGTACCTACCTCCACTTCTGAACTCAGATTGACCCACGCAAACAACATGATATTTTGTCATATTGTTTGTTGTTCTTCACACTGACGCGAAATATTGTTAACATTTAACATCTGTTATTTAGTACATGGAAGATTCTTCACAAATAAATTATAATGCTTAAACCACGTATTGATGTATATATAATACACAAATAAAATTACATAACTCCCTTTAGAGCGGTCTGTTTGAAGCAAAAGGTTAACACAACACGCGAATTGCCTTGGTGAATGTCACGCCTGCAATCCAATGGGGTTATGGCGTTGTTTTTGCGGTGGGTTTGTCTTCGCTCGTCTTGAAAACACATAAATAAATAGGGGAATCGGGGTATCCTAGTAAAGGCTATTGATTCAGTTAATCCACGATTAATTTTACCCAGTTTGATCAGATGGGTTATTGTTTTATCAGCCACCGGTCTGAGTTTGGTGTTGTTGGTTCTCGCGTCATGTGTAAAAAAAAACCGTCTGTGGAACCTTGGTTCAAATACCGTGTAGAGGGGGTAATTCAAAAACAACCCAAACTTCAAGACAATGGAAATGATTGGTGTTGGTAGGGAAATGGATTAAAGTTTCACTCCGAAATCGCACTTATAATAATCTTTATACCAGTGCCAATGATCCGGAGAAATGTCCCCGTCTGAAACAGTGTCAAGTAGACAAAAACAGCAGAAGACACCTCGGCAATAAAAGTGAGAACATTCTTTTTAATAAACATGCACAATCTAAATGATAAAACAAATGTGGGGTTTTTTTTTCACAAAAAAGGACTCATCTTCTTATTTGGTAAATTTTTCGGCCGGGCGGGGTAATGGTGGACACTGAAAAGAGTGCAATGTTTGGTTTAGATGTGTACAGACAAAATTACCCAAATCTAATAGCGTCATAATATTGTGTCCACCATATCTCAAAATGGCTCATTATGGCATTTATTGAAAACCAAAGAACGGGAATAAATGATGTCTCTCTTGAACGATGAACAACCGTATTAACCCTCTAAATCGTCCAGCAGTTTTTTGTTTGTTTATTGATTTCAAAGCAGCTTCGTGGAATCGTGGCTGATTTGTCTTAGATCCCAGTCAGAAGATCATGGACCTGTTAGGTAGGATCATTGGGGGGGGGGGGGGGGGGCGAAGAGGAGTTGTCTTCCCTTTCAGAGGGGTGTGTTTAGCATCGTCCATGGGGTAACCTTCGACTTCAGTGCGGTAGTTGTAAACTTAAGGACCAAGTAAGTAATTTGTGATGGTGCCAGGGGCCAAGAGGCCTGGCAGTTGGCCCGGATAGTATTTACGGCCCCCACCGAAAAACGAGCGGGTAAACAGGTGACTGGCCCACAGTGCCCCATATATCTCAATCACACTTCGTTACCTTAAAGGGGCAGTACCTGGCCCCTAGTATTTTACGTCCACTTAAAGGGGCAGTATACTTCTCCATAGTCAGGTGGATGTCGTCAGTGTCCCCTGTTATACCCAAATAAAGAAGCCGGGTGCATGACACGTAATCTCAGCATTGACACCCGAGTTCAGCTTAGAGTATGGATACCAAAAAGTCAAACCTTCACTCGTCTTAAAGGAGAAGTAACAAGGCCATATTAATCATACCTTAAAACAGCAGTTGCTATTCCTTAGCACCAGCAGTCATCCATGCCACAGGATTGGTGGGTATGGTCTAGTAAATGAAACAGTGGTCCCCCCGTGTACAGTGGTTCCAATCCACTGCCCAGCCATTCAACTCGATGGACGCCGGTTCGAACCCCACTGGTGGTCACCCGAAATGGTTCTAGCCCCCCTCTCTCTCTCTCGGTCAGCATCACGGACCCTCCACTCGCCATGTTGTGTCCCCTCTATATCTTAGAGGTTTTCCCTCATCTGGTTTCTCATCTTGCTCGAACTAAAGCTCGAGGCAAGCTTTGAGGAACTTCAGTTCGTTCTCCACATCATGCTTCAGGGCTGCTCTGTTTCATACAAAGAACAAAAAAGACAGTACTAATGAAATTGAACTGTAAATAATAACATTCTTTGGTCACCCAACATGTTCTTGCTTGTAATGCCAACATTATATTGTGGCTCTGAATTAAGGGCATCGAACATAAATATTGATGTCAATATTCGTGATTAAATTCACGACTTGTGCCCAAAGTCGTAAATATGATGCCAGTGTTTGCGCACAAGTCGTGAATATTGTCGTCAATATTCACGACTTTGGGTACACATTTATAGTGTCCTTTCAGGGCCACCGTAACCTTTAAGGAATGTTATGAGGTACGTTAACTGAAATGGAAAATGTTTTGTCTCTCGATCGGGGACCACTGATATCCACCATTGGTAAACAAAGGTGCCCATCGGGATAGTTGGAGTAACGTCGACCATGGAAGCGTATAGATTGTTCACGTTTAACTAAACAGATTGAGTTTCCTGAATCGAGTGCGTTTAATATCATCATCTTGGAGAACTGGGTTCACATCGGGGTACATTTCTATCTCATTTTGGGGGCTACTTGTTAGAATTACCGTAAGTTACAAAATTTGTTCACTGAGGCATAGTGACGCAGAATCTTTTAAATTCAATTTTTAGTCTGCAGAATAATTCGAAAAAGCGGCCAGTCCACAAACTTGCTGAGCTCCAGGAGATCTTGCCTAGCACAAAAGCAAGTTTCCTTCCAAAATTCCACGTAAATAATTTACACATTAAAACCACTACCCTGCTAGCCCGTTCTTCCTAACAAATAAAAATCTGGAAACGCAAACTGAATAGCAATAAACATGTTTTCCAAACACTTGATCTCTGTTGAAGTTTAAACTCCCGTGGGGAACTTTTATTTATCAGTGTTTAAATTAACCCGGTAATCCCTTATCTAAACCCTACTCCTGAAAAATGTTAAGTTTTGATGTACAACCACAGATGGCCACTTTGTTTTATCACTGATTGGCGTTAGAGGGGGTTTAAAGGAGGACCATAGATTGTTTCTTGTCAATAATGTAATGCTGATTTATAGGCCAAATTGTCAATAAAGATACAATATAAGTCGCCTGTGAAAGTTTCAAAGGGATACAGTGTCTACCTGTTGAGAAAACAGCAAAAGATATCAGGATATTTTCATTTATAACGTCGAATCCACCCACGTTTTAGCGAGGTGACAGCAGCAGGTAGCGACCGCTTCTCCGGCCGCAGCGTTCACAAAAAGGACACCACGGAAAATTGAATCTTCAAACTCGCTTTGAGTTGAGTTTTGACGATTCAAATTTGTTGACATGCGTTTATTGATTTCTAGTCAACGGTTGCATTTCAGACCAAATAATTTCACAGGATGCTTTCAAAAAATAAAATAAAAATAAAAATGCACAATTTCTTTTACCAAAGTATGAGCCTTCCGTTAAGTTTACCCCTCCTCGGTCAAAACGCAGGACAGAAGGTATGCGCAGGTATTAAATCAAGTGAGTGGATAAATCAAACAGAGTGACTTGGCGTTTGCTTCTCTTAATGAATATCTACAGGGAATGATTTTATGAGCATTTGAGTAGGACAACAGGAACGAAAGACACTAACATGAGAAGAACAGAGGAAGAGACCGTCCTGAGCCCTTCTTCTAGATACAAACAGGTACTTTCTGTTCCAGACAGAAATAGAAGTTCGTAAGCAACAACATGGTTCTTGACCACAAAAATATGGCATCACCGTATAGAAAGTTGATATAGAATGAACCTAAAAGACATGTTTTATGATTCTCATGCAGAATTAAACCTTCCTAAAAAGGACTTATGACTGACAGAAAACCGATCAAACTTTCTCAGTTTTCTTGAAACTTAATTTTCAACATTATTTGCTTACGCCCCTTTTCCGGTAAAAAGGTTGTTACGTCCTTCTTCCGGACATACGACAAACTGCAAGAAGCAAGAAGACAAGGTATGGACGCGGGAATTAAAAGTGTTATACAGAATTGGTAAAAAAAAAAAAAAAAAACACCAAAAGACAAAAACAACAACACATCATTGTTGAGTTTTTAGTCTGAAAGCTTACCTATGCCTATTAGGCCTACATAAAACCGTTTTTATGTGAAACATTTCCCTCTGAAATGAAGTCATATTCGAGAAAAGTGATTATTCTGAAAACCTAAAAAGTAAAAAATAAAAAAATATATACATAAAAAAGCAACAGCTGATTTCGGTTGATACGACTAAACTAAAAGATTAATAATGTGTTCACATGCTGGATACTGTGGATGGTTTTTCATTACTTTCTCCTGACTCTCCTGATTAAGCCCAACTTTCCAAAGGTCTGTTATTTCATGTATAATGGTTGATCCCACAAAACACTGTCTGCGACTATTTTGTCAGCTTTACTGACCCCGTTTGGATACCAAGAGCTTAGATAGAGCATGGAGGTAGGAAAGGGGCAGGACACTAAAAAGGATGATGGATTGGCGAGATCGAGGAATTCTGGGGCATTTACATTGGAAGCGAGTATTGCAGAGTAGGGGCATATACAATTCAAAATTAATATTGTATCATTGGGATTGGGGGATATTCACTCCAATCCTCTCATTTTAAATAAATACACCATAAAACCAGACTCTGAAAGTTTCGCTAAATGTAATGCATTACAAAAACTGGGGTGTTAAATTGATTCACTTAGGTATCCAATGTGACAACACCGACACAGTGTTAATTTCACCAACGATATAGTAATTGGGATAACACCGTGTCGGTGTTGTCACATATTGACGTAATCCATATTAATAATCCATTTAACACCGCAGTTTTTTTTGCAGTGGGTCACGTGTTCGTGAAAACACCCCAAAACGGTTTATCGGGATTTTCCTTTCGCTTTGCGGCAATCGAAATAAAGCATTCCGTGATTTGGAAATAGTTTCTCGACGTTGACAACATTTCAGACGGAGGTAGTCTCTCCGTGTCCGGATCACGTGGTTCCAGACAGGACAAACCGAAAAAGCCCAAAACAAAATACCCTCCTAGGGTCTGTATGACGTAGCTTCCGCCGGAATAAGGGGGTGTTTGGGTGACCATGGGCCAAAAAGAAGAGGTTTCTGACGTAACATCCACAGACCGGAACAATTTCCGGGACCTAATGAGTCCGTGACCAGAAATAGTTCGTGACATTTCCCAAAATATACGTCGCTAATCTACTTTAAGTTCATGTTATGGACTCACTCTAAGGAATTATATTAACAGTATTGAATTCTTATGCTCCGGGTTTTGTTGCTTTGTTAACAAATCCGACGGATATATTTCTATAGACCTTTCTTTTGCAACGTCACAGCCCAAGTTTTTGCCAACCCAGGTTGGAAAACTATATGGAAGCAATAAATGCAAAACAAAAACAGATAACTACAGTTTGTAACAATGTTACACAAATATTCAAAATTAGTGTTGAATTTATTGGAAACAAAGCAACCGATCATGGGAGGAATTTTATTTAATTAGAAGTTTACCGAAAATGTTGAATTTGGTTAAAATATATGTTATCACTATTGAATGTTTTACTAACATCCGGCGGTCCATGCCAACCAGCGCTGTTTGTTTATCAACCATTTATCGCCATTTTGAAATCCGGCTTGCCGCGCCAAAACCTCGGTTTGGCCGGAACAAGGACTCATCGCTAAACAATTATGGGGCGTGTTTGGGCGACCCCGACCATGAAACAAGTTTCTGACGTAACATTCGCTGAACGCCGCAATTTCCGAGAGCTAGGCGAAAACGGGCCGGTAGCCAGAAACATATGACGTAGGTACATTCTCTTGAAAATCAATGCTCTCAAAGTTTATACGGCCTTTATTTTTTTACTTTCACGTAACGAAACTTACAGTCATTATGATTTAATTAAATTGATTTTTTCTTCAAGCGTCATTTAAAACAAGAATTCCGTAGAAAATTGTCGTTATTTTTTTGTAAACATCCGCCATCATGAAACCAGGCCTAACCGAGCCAACAAATCAGGGCAAGTTCGGGTGGGCAACTAGAGTGACTAGACTGTGTGACGTAGCTCTCGAATTGACTAGATCGACCATGCTCCGGCGCATGGTCGATCTAATCAATCTCCCAGTGCTCTATGGTTTCTGGTAAGTCTAGTCACTCTTGTCGCCCACCCGAACTTGCTCTGTGTTGCGGTTTGGTCGGACCAGCTACGTCAGCACAGCTGAACTTAACCAACAAAAGTGCTTAACCAATGACACAAACTCAAGCTTATTCCTGGTCAGGTTCGCTAAAAAAAAAACAACAAACAAAAACCAAATAAACCACGACGGTTTTTTTCTAAGAACTCATTATAGATGCGTTGTTTCCTTATGGGATGTTCATTTCAGCGGGAATGGCGGTAAATTCAGCTATAAGCACTGTCTGGGAACCAGGTACGAACAGCGTACATTGCATTGTATGACTGGGTACTCTGATCCTGCTGAGCAGGATTTCTATGCTTAGCTATTTTTAAACTAAATTATTAGTATTGTTACTTTATCTTTCATTAAAAATATCCAGGAGTTAGAAGCAATGGATTATTCAGAATAAAAACAAGTTAAATGTGTGTTTATTTGTTGTAATCCTTCCTGGTAATAAACCTAACATATCCTCAAAAGTGCCTGGCACTGCCTGGCACTGTGACCAGTTAAGGCATAAGTAGAGAAGAGGACACATGACGTGATAGGGTTTGAAACTTTGCACAGTGGAGATTCAATCTAGTAAGGTTTGCTGTAACACCATGCACATGAGTAGGATTTGAAACTTTGCATGGTGGAGATACAATCTAGTAAGGTTTGGGGTAACACCATGTACATGAGTAGGATTTGAAACTTTGCATGGTGGAGATACAATCTAGTAAGGTTTGCAGTAACACCATGTACATGAATAGGATCTGAAACTTTGCATGGTGGAGATACAATCTAGTAAGGTTTGCAGTAACACCATGTACATGAGTAGGATTTGAAACTTTGCATGGTGGAGATACAATCTAGTAAGGTTTGCAGTAACACCATGTACATGAGTAGGATTTGAAACTTTGCACGATGGAGATACAATCTAGTGAGGTTTGCAGTAACACCATGTACATGTACATGAGTAGGATTTGAAACTTCGCATGGTGGAGATACAATCTAGTAAGGCTTGCTGTAACACCATGTACATGATAGGATTTGAAACTTTGCACGGTGGAAATTCAATCTAGTAAGGTTTGCAGTAACACCATGTACATGAGTAGGATTTGAAACTTTGCATGGTGGAGATACAATCTAGTGAGGCTTGCTGTAACACCATGTACATGAGTAGGATTTGAAACTTTGCACGGTGGAAATTCAATCTAGTAAGGTTTGCAGTAACACCATGTACATGAGTAGGATTTGAAACTTTGCAGGGTTGAGATACAATTTAGTAAGATGTGCAGATACACCAGGTACACAAAATTATCTTTATGAGCTCTGGTGGCTCTGAGATGAACCGGCGGTTTGGACATTTCGACTTCAAGAAGCTGAAGCATTCTCCTGAAGACGATCACAAAAAACTGATCGAAACGTCGATGTTAAACGATTGGTTCTTCTCGGAAGCGTCACGGCTCATAAAGAGAGTTTATGTAAATGGTGTCTCAGCAAGCCTCAATAGATGACGAATAATAATGTTTGGTTATAGATGTGGGAGGAAAACCCTGAATTATATGGTAAACCCACGCGCCCAATCCACACGCGAGGCCGGCTCCGTCCGAGGTGGGGATTTGAATAATGACAAATTTGTTGAGTTTTAGTCCGCTGAAAGCTCAGTGGTTATAAAGTTCATACCAGTACCATGTCTCTACAGAAATATTTCATTCTAAACTATAAGTAGAGGAAAGTGCATTTCAAGATCTTACAAATCCATGCTGCTTATTTCGATTGCTACAATCAAAATAAACCAGATATGAATGTGCAAAAAGAAAAGAAAGAAAGAAACAAAAAATGACTAGACGATAAACCATTTTTTCTTTGTTTTTGTTTTTACTAAAAACGTTATCACCGAATTTGATGAGCGCCCGCAATATCTGGTGATGTCGAAATCTATGGGAATGATTTCATACTTTTAAAAAAGTACTTTCCTTTAAAAAAAACCCGTTCTTGTACTTTTTGTTACAAACAATATAGCCTTGTAAATGCATTCCTTGCATCATGGAGTGAAGTCTCACTAATAATGTACAGAAATTAAAATTCCAGAACATATCAACGATGTAATGAGTGGTTCGTTAATGCGTTACAACCTCCGGGGCTTTATAACTCTGATCACACGGGCCATTAACGGTACATAATGACCTTACATTCATCCCATTACATCGCCGTGGCTAGGTGCTCAAACACAATCTGAACTAACGGGCTTATTGTTCTATTGGTTGATGAAAATAGTGGGCCATGCATCACCTTGTTTAAAGAAAAAACAACAACAACAGCAACAACGTTAACAACAACAACAAAACAACAACAATTACAACAACTACAACAATAACAGCGAACTTGTGATTTCCATGGTACTTCCTGGCAGGCACAATACTACACTGAGCCCAAATTCATGTCGGTGCTTATCAAAAAAGTTCCGCACTTATGGTGCCATGTAACGTGCGTACAATAATGGGCCATGGAATGAAGAAAGCACATACTTCCTCGGTAAGCAGCACCTTTGGGACATGGGCCGAGCACAAAAAAACTTGCTAAGCACAGAAAAACCTTGCTGAGCAGAAATAGGTTACCAGCCAAAATACTATACAGTTTACATTCCTGCGACTGGTATCCTACTAATGTATTGCTTAGCAAAGAAATTTGCCAGCAAGAATGTTCTGCTTAACGACTTTGTGAAATTATGCTCTGGTAAATAACAGATGCGGTACATAATGTGTCTCAACTTCCTTCTCAAAATATATACATTTCTTAAGTACAGCTGGACAAGTTGTGAGATACACCCCCCCCCTTGCTAAAAATCAGATTATATTAGCAATCGTTTAGCGCAATCTTCATTTAAGAAGTCCCGGCTCAGTAGCTCTTTTGTATAAGCATGAGGGAAAAAGTCTATTCTTCACCTGGCTTTGTTGGGGGGATAGGTGGGGTAGTGAGCTGGGGGGGGGGGGGTGTACGCACTACTGCGTCCGACCGTCGGTCAAAAAGTGCGAGAGCATTATTCCAAAAATATTTATTTCTGGCACAGCTTAAAGTAGAGTAAACCAAGACCTTTGGAAAAAACCTGCTTTTCGCATTAATGACTAAGACAGGAAAACTTCACAAAATGATTGGCTCATGTATACATAGGCAGTTATGAAATAATGACAGATCTTATAATGCACTTTGAAACAGACTATACTTCAGTGCACTAAAATGTTCTTTCACATATCGCCTGCCGGATGTCCATCCTAAGATTACGACTGACAGTAAAAATTATTGAAAGAATAAAGAATTTGCTGTAAAAAATTGCTTAATCCCTCCAACCTATACTAAATTTAGGCCTACCAACCTACGTGGCATTTAATTGCCACGCGTAAATATAGGAATTATAGCTGACCTTTAAATCAACGACTTCGTTTTCAAGTCCATACGTAAATGTGGTCGTAAATATTCACGACGTGAAATATTGTTCGTTCGATATGTTTACGTCAGTATTTGCGACTCTAGTTTCCAGACTCCCAGGTTTAAACATTTCAAATTTGATTGCAGTATTTTTAAAATACAACCATACGCGGTGTTTGAGACTGTGTGTGTGAGTTTGTGTGTGACATTACGGGATTTCGGTCGTCTGACCTTTTCAGTTAATATGTAGATCAACCATGTTCCAGCGCGGATGATCTGTGACAGTTGTGCGCCACTCTGCAATACGTGTGCTATTTCCCTTTGCTCTGTACTGTTCTGTCTCTGTTCTGCAGCATTGCACCCTTTACACAAAGCTATACACTTTGCACTGCTCTTCCTTGTAACGCTTTACTTGTATCATTCATTTCATTTTGCTCTTTACTAATTCTGTTCCTTATGTCCCTTCTGCATACTGCGACATTTACACCGTAAATATGTAGCTCTGTATTACTTTGCAATGTTTTACTTGTATTGTTTCTCTTTATGCTCTGCACTATTCTGTTCCGCCGCTCTGCATACTGCAGTGTCACGCTGTGCTTGTCTAAGCGTGCAACGTTCTGCTTTGCTCAGTACTGTCCTGTTCTGCTCTGTTCTGCAGTGCATTCGTCACCTTTTACATCCTACTTTGTATTGTTCTGCAATACTCTACGTGTTCTTTTCTGCTCTGCATATATATTGAACCGTCCGCACCAGTATCTTTGCATTAATCTGCATTCTGCTTTGCTCTGTATAGGCTGACACTCTGTTCTTTTCTGCTCTGCATACAGAACCGTTTACAACACACTTACGCATCTTTGCATTACTCTGCAAGTGCTCTATACGTACTGTACGTTTTTATCTTTGCTCTGTATATACTTTTCTGTTCTTTGCTGCTCTAGTCTGCAGACTGAATTTTCTACCCTTGCATAGCTCTTGCGCAATAACGTGTAAACGTTTTACTAAGACAACTCATCAACTCTAAAGCTTGCATCGGTCGCATCATTCTCACCTGATATTCGAAAAAGGAAAAAAAAATAGTCCCTACGAACTTTTGGGCCATCCTTCCTGATTTAATTTTGTTATTATTCCGAACTTAGACCGTGACATTAATAAAGGTATCAGACCGTAACACGGTAATAACTGGCGGGCCAAGGACGTGCTCTCCACGCTTCGCTTGCATCCATATGTATGATGAAACAATGATAAATAGAGTTTCATCAATGGTCCCAGTGTCTTCATAACAACCAAAATGATACTGGATTATGACGCTTGCGTATTAAAAAATATATATAATAATGTCCTTATCCGTAAAAAGTTTAGTTTGTGGATTCACTCCATTGCCATCAGTTTGCTGATAATTTTGAATGCGAGGCTGCCAAAGTCAGTTACATTTTGAATGCGAGGCTGACAAAGTAAAGTGTGTTTTGAAAGTGTGTCCAGTGCAAAGCGCTTACTAGTCAGGTTACTGTAGTTTAGCAGGTATGCCTGTAGCGTGCAATAGATGGCACCCACTTCACGTTATCACACTGGCTGTTAAGTCGGCCATCTTTACGGACAAATCAATCCTTTTTTGAACGCATGCGTTATGCGTGAATACCGCGTGGGGCATGCGGGAGTTTTAATCAAATTCATTGCAGCATTGGTCAGTGAACCTCCTGGACCCAATTTTATAAAAGCCTCTAAGAACAAAAACTTGCTGAGCGCAGAAAACTCTTGCTTACCGAAAAAAAGGTTACCAGCCAAGTTAATATACGGGTGCCACTGCTACGACTGGTACCCCGGTTGGGAGGGGTGTTTTGGAGTGGTCGACTATGAGATGACAGAAGGATACATCTAAGCATAGTATACAACTTTGATGCTCCTAGAGGGAGGGGCGCTCAATTTGTACACGGCCCTCTACGCTGACTATGTTATTGGCAATAGAGCACACAGCGCAAAACTCGCACAATTACTCACGGCTGTTGACCGAAATGGGTTGTGTATTCAATTGGAACCGGCGATTACCAACGTTCAAGTTTAAATACACATCCAGCGCTCCCCGACATGTCAGACGAGCTCGAGCTTTTGGCCGAGTGGCGAGTGGGAGTAGGAGTGGATAAACTCAAAGACACGGGGGTGGGGGGTCCGAGGGAGACTGTTGAAGAAAGTTTGCAAGCTTTCAATAGGAGTCAATTGAGGCGTTACGTTTGCTTGCGCAATCTCGCTATCATATTATTTTGATGCCAAATGATGTTCAGATATTCAATTCCAATTTAAGAGACTTCAGTATTTAGCAACAACCGGCAGATGGTTGAGGGGATTAAAAATAGCCAATCTCATCAATCTTAAAACTTTCTCTCTATTTCTCGTATTATAGGGTATCATATTCCGTCTTAGTTTCAGATACCCGCGCGCTTGTCTCACCTTATGTCTTCTTGGCGGTCAACCCGCCGTAGCCCCCAGCCCTTTCTCCCGGGGTCACTGCCGGGTCGTCGAGAGGAATTTCGCCGGGAGCAACGGCACGCATGGCCGGGGCCCGATTTCAATGGAAGCCGCCGCTCGGCGCGGGAAGATCAGCCTCGCCACACGGGGCGGCCTTATGATCTGGGAGTTGTGCCGAAAATCGTCTGGCCCTTTACACGACAATGCATCTTGTTCGCGAGGGAGATGGATCACAAGAGTTGTTGTGGGATTTCGAGGCATACCAGCAAAAGAATTTGCTGTCATTGAGTTATTGTTAGGGGACAATGTTGCGGGGAGATTGGACGGTAGTAGAGTCCAGAACTAGGCAATGATGACGGGGTGTTGGGTGCCAAGTCAAAGGAATAGTCCCTCATCGAGTGCATCAAATTATATCTGTCTTTTAAAAGACACAAGCATTTGTTAATTACTTGAATTTTGTCTCCACGATGTCCCGAGAGTAGGCTTATAACCACGGAATTCTGCGCTTGCGTCGCCCTGTAGAAAGCGAGTGATGGTTGTAAAAGCCGGCCGGACCGTAAGCGCAATTCCGCGGTGAGCCACCAGTGCCATGAAGTTGGGCCCAGTTGTCTGGATTATATTTTTGACTCTTTCTTGTCCGACTCTTGCTCTTTTCTTTCCGCCAAATTGTATACCTTATCGTTCCAGACCTCCCCCCCCCCCAAACCCTGATCGTAATGTTGCAAAACTGCTTTCAAGATTCATCCTGGCTGCCCCTGGATCTAAGCGTAACTCCGCTTCATGTTCCTTCATCTTTGGCGTTAATTTTACACCTGACCCCAAATTTCCTCACCTTCCATGTGCTCATTTTACCTTTGGAAAGAGCCTCCAAAGTGTCAAACATAAAGTAAATAGCACAATTACATACTTTACATTAAAGGAGCACCAATAATACACCATTGTGTATGACATAAGTTGTTGTCACCCGGGAACTAAACGGTTGTGCAGACATTGCCGTCTTCTTCATGACATGTTTGTATATATATATATATACCTTTATCTGCGTTCTGAATCGCAAAACCTACAATCACTCCCAATATGACGAACAGTCTTTGATTGTTTTGTTTTTTGGATGGATAAAACAGAAGTCCGGTGGACATGGTTTCAACGTATACAGATGTTTTCAAATCATTCGAGGAAGTCCTCCATTACCGATATCAAATCAAATCACGGGAGAGACTTCGGTAATAATTCCAATTTCCTCAATGACTGTAGCAAGAATTAAGAAGAAAAAAAACCCTCTTTGCATTGTACTTTTAACCTTGGCGGTTTCCAACAACAAAGACCCTACTGAACTTTTTAAATCCAGAAAATATGAAAACTAACACCGTCAAAACACAACCTATGACTTGTTTTTTTCCTCGACCGGTTTGATTTTCTGAGGGTCTTGTTGATGAGTTTTATGTTTTCACGGGGTTTCAAGTTTCCGCACCGCGCTTTAAATATTTACGAACCGTTGACTTGAACAGAATCACCGGGCCCCTATAGTTCGACGAGCCCTGCAATATGCCGTAGGAAAAGCAGCTTGCCTGCTCGGGACGAGCAGTGCCCAAGTCGGCATTTTGGAAGACGCTCGTTGCTAAACGGGTAAGAAAAAACAACAACACTTTTTTTGGTTTTTCATAATCTGATAAGTTTCATTCGCAAGTTGAATGATTCATTTGAATGGCTCTTTAAAATGATTGTAACAGTTTTATAGCAGCAAGTGGTAGGATGTTGATATCAGATACTGTTTAACACGACCAAAACGATTGAGTGAATAGTTAACCGAACTATTTGTATCCGTCGGAACTTTTCGTATTAAATACGAAAATATGAAAAATTAACACCGTCAAAAGACAATCTGTCTTGTGTTAATTCTATGGATACTTGAATTATTACAGTATCATTTTGATACTTTTGAAATTGTATATTAAAGGAATTATCCTATGGTTGTAAATAATAAATGAATAACAAATAATGATAAAACTTGTTTAAAATTAATTAGCGCCTTGATCTAGTTGCTATGTGTTGTCTGTCAGAACTGGGTAATTTTCTAATTAGTACTATTGCTATTATTAATTATTATTAGTATACTTATATATTATT
Source organism: Pisaster brevispinus (assembly GCA_023634235.1). Taxonomy (NCBI): domain Eukaryota; kingdom Metazoa; phylum Echinodermata; class Asteroidea; order Forcipulatida; family Asteriidae; genus Pisaster; species Pisaster brevispinus. The sequence goes on from JAMKCF010000006.1 coordinate 4,461,996, forward strand.
TGTATTAAAACAATAATATATGATGCTACTGTTGCGTTTAATTGATGTGTCAACTTAATGTACAATTACTATTTTGAAAACTTGTTTGTTGTCATTATGAGGCTTTATCGATTTTGATATTAAAGCTTTTGTTATAAAGCTGGTTTAGCTAATCATCTTGAAATTTATTTTAATTAATCCAGTTGTGTTGACATCATTGTTTAATTTCCTTAGCGGGAAATTTAAACATTCAAAATAAAAACATGGGCCTGTAAAAAAATATATAAAAACCCCCCACCAAAAACAAAGTAACAGCCAAACGTCAAACGTGTCGATTTTCATAGCATATTGTTAAGATGAGCCCGGTTTTAAATTTTAATTTGGGTTAAATTTGGCTTTTAAATTTTGATTAAAATTTTAAATAGCTGCTTTCATGAGAAAGTTATAAGGTTTCATTTAAGGTATTGCAAGAAAAAAATCCGCCAATGACAGGTGGTGGTTAAATTAATCGCTAAAAATGAATTATTGTCAGAATCCCGACAATATCTCAATTGTCCGTCAGTCAAGTACAAACAATTTCGCATGTAAAATATATTTCGTTTATTGTATGTGGCATATCCATAAATGTTTCATTTTGCAACAGCATCATTTGACAAAATTCGTTCAGAAAAAAAATATATATATTTTGGCGAAAATCGGGCCATGCAACTTTAAAGTATGGTTTATCTTAAAGTACAGAGGAGAAAGTTCTCCTCGGAATACCTACTAATATATTTATATTTCAATGTAGTGCAGATGATAATGGGACCAATCTCCTCCCTGAAAGAAGTTGATCTGAATTGCAGTCGTTTTCAGGTGACTGAACAATCAGATTTGAGTTTGGGCAAATAGCACTTCTCTCAACTCTAAAATGATGCCCCAAATCACGCTGCGTTTTCTAGTAAAATGCAGAAAAGCAGAAAAACGGCACTGCATGATTGCTCATCTAAAAGCAGTCGTATAGGGCCTATGTACCAATTAATTGATAAGTATATTATTGCCAAACGGCTGTTTATGGTAGCAGCCATTTTGTCAAACACACAATACCAACGCTGTACCCAGAACTGCTTGACCCTACCCCCTTTGACCATACCAGGACACGCCCTTCTAAAGCGGGCAGCCACAGAACGACCTTATAAACTGTATCAATAAAGGGCACACCTGCTGTTACCGAGTCACACACCGCCTTTACCCCGTCCCTGCCGCCTGGCGGGCTCTTTGAGGTGCCGGCCGAGGCAGTTAAGTGGTTTCCTTGATGCTCCGAGGCCTAGACGTCAACACGACGTAGTTAACAACCTAACGCCCTGGCCTAAACCGACCGAGTGCTACACTCAACGAGAGACCTTCTTTATACGTCTAACACAACATGAATCAAACACACACACAAAATCTTCCCAAACTGGAGAAAAAGGGAGCTTCTCTGCTCTTCCCTTAAATTCACTTTTGTTTGTTCAGGTACACGGAGACTGATACTTTCTACAAGGTGTTCGTATTTGTTTAGCACCCTGTGTGGGAGAGCTTCCGTGGACAAACAGCGGTAATGGAACCCCTTATAAAAACGCTTAGAGCTAAATGCAAACTGGATGTAGATTGCAATGAAATTTTCAAAAATCTTGCGTTCGTCTTATTATTTTTTTTCCTGAAGGAGCGCAGGAATTCTTCTTTCATGAATGAATCAAATCTGAAATGTTTTAAGAAGTCTTGTGAAATCTACTCACGAGAATGAAGCGATTAAACCCCCATGGTTTAAGTCACCTTTCAGAGATTTATTAATTCGTCCAGAATAGTTTAAAATTGAGAAGCAAGATTTGTTCCGGACATAGTCAACATCTTTGTTGGTTTTTGTCCGTTGTAGGGTGTTGTTGGGCAAACAGCTACTCACCAAATTTGAATATACATTTTTGTACAAGCATACATTCTCCAGAGAACTTGTTGAAATATTTCCAAAGATACTGCCCCCCCAAGCCCGGAGAAAGTATAAGTTTCCCGGGAAATTTCAGAAAAAGAAAACAAATGTCAATAGCACGCTTTTAAAAACTCGAGCATTTCCCCCCAAACTAGGGTTTCTTTTTTTAGCTGATACTGCATTCAATTTCGTTTCCGTGCACGCATGATTTCGTTCTTCTCATTCATCTACTTTCTTCATAGACATTCAAGACTACATTATCACCATTCTTCAGTTGAATTTCTAGTAATGCCCATTTACAATTGATTGAATGGTTGGCCAGCCTCTTGCTGTTAGCTTTAACGAAACCGAATGATCTCTGCGACCTTATGAGTTTGAGTGATCTTTTTTCGACCAGTGGATGCTAGACCATTGAAATTGAATTATTACTTTTGACTGTTGCATGCTGATTCAACGGAGCTTTCATTTTCAAACGAAATCGAATGAGCCGGGTGTTAAAATGATTGAGTTTTTTTTGTTGAAATTGGCCTAGAATTTTATGAAGTATCTGAAAACCTCAACAATCAGCATTGCCTATATCGATTGCCGCAATCAAAATAAGGATGTATGAAAAATACAGTTTGTATAGTTTATATTTCCACAAGACAGGATCATGGAATTTGTAATTTATTTTATTGATTTTTTTGTTAACTTCTGATTTTTTAGTTTGTTGGTTGCAAGGCATGTTTATCGAAAAAATCGAGGATGGAAATGACTTTGATCATAAAAACAAAACAAAAACAAACAAACAAACAAACATAAAAACCCCAAAAAACAAACACCCTACAAAAAAATAAACAAAAAACAAACCCCAAACCAAAATAACAACTTTGTTTTGTTTTAGGAAATACAATAAAACATATTTTCTTTTCTATAATTCGTTCAAATGTTCAGTTTTGTCCCATCAAGACATCAGTTTTCTCAATTTCTACGTCAAGAGAAAGTTACAGTCCCGGCTAGCTGCGGTTTTGGGAATCGATAAACTCAAAATCCACTCAATGATTCGTATTCTTGATTTGAAGTATTGCAAGATGATTATTAAAAACGACGTTAACTTCTATTCCGAAAGCTAATCACTGGACTGATCCAAACTTCCGAACTAGTTTACTTCTTGAAAAGGACTTTTTTATTTCAAAAGTCAATGAAAATTTTAATTCCTGAATTAAGTTTCGGAAAGCAATGAACCCCCCCCCCAAAAAAAAAAGAAGAAGAAAAAGAAGAAGAAGTATGTCCCAGAAAACGACCCAACCAGAATAATAGAGTTGTTGTATTAATGGTATTCTGATTGTCATTTCGTCTTCCTGGAATAAAACTATACCAAAAATAAACAAGATTAATCACGTTTTATTCAATGTTCTTGGAGGAGAATTTAACGAACCGAACTTCGGGAAAATTAAAAGAGGGTCTCAGAATGCAACAATTTAGCATCCCTGTCGAACCTGGAAGCGGTTGATGATCCTGTGGCAAAAACGCTAATATAAATATCTGATATCACTGATATTAATATAGATTTGTATTCCATAAATTTACTTCCCTTTGAACCTTAGGATTGGTTCAAACCAGAAGAAGAAATTGACAACAATTATTGAAAGCATATTCAGGTTGGTTCTGATGTGATGCTCGTGTAAACTTTGCTCATATTTTTAATTTTTTTTTATAATGCATTTAAACTCCCTAGCCTTGGATCAAATAATGCGTGTACAAAAACAGATATAAACCATTGGTTATGCGGTTTTTACTGTTTCCCTCAAGTTTGTCACAAGCGGATACGAGAACACTGTTCATAATTTTTAAGTGAATGTACTCTAAAGGAAGATTACATCATTTGCAGACATACAAACAAAAATGTACTTCCAAGATACTATAAAATAACTTACTTGACTGAAAGTGCATATTATTCCCAAGTATACAGTGAAATCGTTTTGCCAGGTGCTGTTTCATTTTTGAAGAAAGTTGCAATGTTGTATCATGTTGAGGCGATGGTCGGCCGACCATCGTTTGAACTGACATGCGAGTCTCTATACAACAAGGTCTGTCTGATAGTTTAAAAACGTCACCATTTGCTCTCTTTTTTTTGTCTCTCGGCAGTCACGGGATGACACAGTTTAAACAGACCGGTAAAACAATATCTCATATTAAATTCTACTCCATAATTCCACATTTTCTCGAAAACTATATACAGCAATGACCAATGATGTAATTCCCCTTAAAAAAAAAAGCTAAATAAAGTAACCTGCCATCGCTGTAGTAATTGGATTTACTTTGTACGATGTTATCAAATAAAGGTACGATGCATGTAAAATTCATTTATTTGTTATACTTTATTATTATATGATCTTAGTGGAGCAAGCTGAGGTACACACATTGTTTAGCCGTTATGCTTTTGACAAACACGATATCTCGAAAACAAGTCTACACGTACATATCAGAATATTATAAACCCATCACGTAAGGTGGCAAACACTGCAATGTAGGGCTGGCAGTGCGGTGCATCTCTGATTTGATGAGATCTGCAGACGCCTTCTCTCGTAGCCGTGGAAGAAAGTGTCTCTAATAATGTATCAAGGTTACAACGGGGAAGCGACCGGTCGGGCCGGGGGGGGGGGGGGCTGCAGAAATCTTCCTCATTTGGGTTTGTCGTCGCTACAGTGGCGTGTTTTCATGGACCCCGGCGTTTTCCACCAGCACAGCTGTAAGTGAACTCCGTTAAGGACACGTCTTACGAGAGCTAAGTGTTTGGCCGCCACATGTACGCGATAATAATCATTTAAGTGTATTGCAGTCTGGTTTGGAGATTAATTCTCTAAATATGTACTTCCACCGTTTTTTTTTTTACCAATAATCCGAGCTGAGGGGGGGGGGGGGTGTTGTTGGTAGATGTTTGGCGTTTGTGTTACGGTCAAAGTAATTTTTCACATGAATACGGTTACTGGGGAAGAGTGCACAGGCCTCGCCATTGTAGTCAAGCTGACGGCGGGGGTTTGCACGCGAGACTCCCGGGCTGCCAATCTTGGCTGACTCGCTGGATGGCATAAACGCCGGGGTTTGTCAGAAGCAATCAGCGTGGGCCAATCATTCATTAATTAGTAGGTGATGGGAAAACCATACGGTTTAGGGAAGAGGGAAGGCTCCCAGTCCGGTCTGTGCCCACCAAAACAATTTTGTTTGTCCACGTGGAGGATGGTATATAAGAAACTGAATTCTCAACATAAATAAACGATAACCATTTGAAGGGGAGTCGTCCATCAAATCACGTAGAGGGCGTAACCAGACATTTTCGATGGGGGGGGGGAGGAGCGGGGGCAAAGTCATAACTTTACCTTTTAACAAGTTTTTTAGAGGGGCCTTTTAAATTTATCGAACCATTCATTTGTGCCTTTTTAAAATTTCGTTTAGGGCGGGGGAGGGAGGGCAAGGGTTTTGAGCGAAGGGGTGGGGTGGCTCCCGCCCCTGTCCCCCTCTCTGGTCACGTCACTGAACTCAAGCTTAATGTCATCATTAGGTGCTCTATATAAGATTTTTTAATTGTTTTTATTTGTTTTAAATGTCTTGTTTTCTTTTCCTCATTAAGGGAAATAAATGACATCGTTAATTACATTTTCATCAAATTAATATTTGCGAAGATTGAGGGAAAAACTAATGACGTACTAGATAACGGTGCCAAAAATAGCATGACATTTGTACATTTTGTACACATAACAAAAAAACATATCAATTCGTTATAAATAACACAGCATTCTTAATGACTAATTTTGAAACAGCAGTAACCAAAAGCATAGAGAGTGAGTCTGATGCTAGACAGTTCGAATCGTTAAGGTTATAACGACTTGTAATTCTGTTATAACGAGTTAACATACTTTATAACGAACTTTGAATTCGTCAAAGCTGCGAATCGATATTAAACATCGTGAATTCGTATAACAACTGATGGAGAATTTGTATTTATGAATTTCGAATACGTAAATACAAAAAGGGAATTTGCAATTGTGAACTCAACGAATAAGGAACTCGTAATTACAAAACGGTGAGCACGTAAAAAATGTAATATAAATTTTGAATGCGTAAATATTCATCAGTAATAAAGAAATGAAGAACCTGTTATCACGAATGTTGACAATGTAGTAGCGAATTGTGACGCCGTATTAACGATAACTATTTATAATCTACTACTATGAAATGAATTCCATATCCGTGATAACCATTAGGCCTACGTATGTAATATAACAACGAAGTATGAAACTATCGTAATGAGTTTTTAATGTGTAGTAATGCACGTCATTAAAAATTACGGATCAGAAATGAAAAATTGAAAAACCGTAATAGTAATTTTAAAAATAAATAAAAAACCCAAAACGAATCCGTAATACAACTAACTCTGAAACTAAATCATACGAAATATGAACCCAAAGTACAATTGCGAATCCGCACACAAATTATTACAAATCCATTATAAGAATTGCAGATCTGTTACACGAATTGTGAATCCGTTAAGTGAGTTTTCAATCCGTAAAAAACCCCAAAACGGTTTTACGTTTACTAATAACATAATCCGAATTAGGAGTCAACGAATACCAATTAAAAGTTCCGAATGCGGAAATGTTTCTGTTAGTTAGGAACAAACTTAAGTTGAATCCCCCCTTGTTATTCTGATTCGTATCTAAGTCTCTCAAAATGCCCAAGGCTTGCGATGGTCCTAAAGACCTCCACACGTGGATAAGTCATTAACAGAAAAGTGTTGACTTTAAAAATTATGTTCCGAGAAAAAGACGAGTTCTGTTGGGTCAACAACAAAGTATTTGTTATCCGATCTCGACGGGGAACGGTGAACCCCCGGCGGTTCTATGCGGGACCATCTAGATTGTTTCTGTCCTAATCAAAAAAAAGGTAAAGTCAATATACTTCCATGGTTTCACGAAGTAGAGCACTTCTCTGAAACAATCAGGCTACCGAAAAGTTCATTCTACGAGAAGTTGTCACATTTATTTTTAGTTATGTTTTTATAGATTTTAAAGTTAGGTGTTATTTAGCTTTTTGAAAAATGTGGTCATAGTTTTCATTTAAATTTTTTTATTTTTTATTGGCTAACTATGTGGTTTATTGACTCTTTTTGAAATATCAGGAATAACTAATTTCCGATTTGACAATCAGTGATTTATGATTGTTAAAAGTAGTGTGAACTGATGCTTTCCTAATTCTGCGGGGGTGAATGTTTTTTTTTTGTTGTTCACAGGAATCCCTGGCAGGAATCGAACCCACAACAAGGTCTTTCTCTAGTTATCAATTTCAACTTTGGTCTTCGACAAAAATTACCAATATTGTCCGCGTGCTTTATGTCAAGTTTTTCGTGTGTGAAAATGTTTGTGTTTAAAGTAAGCTTCTCTTGAAAGCCGTCATTGGTTGTTATTATCTCACCCACTTCTCAAACATTCTAACAACAAACAAATAATAAAATAAAAATAGTACAATATCACACATTATGCCGGAACATAGGCAATTTCGAGGAAGTCCTTTATCATTTCTGGCACGATTTGTTTAATTTAATACACAGTGCTGAGCGAGCCCGCCTTTGAAATCAACCTACTATGAAGTATGAATTCATCATAGTTCACAGTCAACTTCAAAACATCCCCGGGGCATACGTTGCCCCCCCCCCCAAACCCACCTCCAAATGAATACGCCAAACACTAAGCAAATAAAATCCAAACAATTTTCAAATGGTTTTTAAATGGCTTGCCATAGATAAACAAAATGAGCCCATTTTGTGGTTGAAAAACCCCCAAACAAAGCAAAACTTTTAGGCCATGTTGTGCCCGGTCTCCGAGACCACTTCGAGAAGTGACCGTTTCTCACCATACACCATCGCCAGCGATGAAACCGCGATTATTTTTGGAGTAAATCAGTGTCAATGGCTTTCACCTCATAAGCATCTCTATTCATTCCATCCATTACCTCTACTCCCACTGGATTGCATGACATTATAAGTCACTCAGCAAACCCATCATTTTCCTCCACCCCACCCCCCCCCCCCGAAAGTACATGAAACTGTACATTATTACGACCGCTTGACATAAATGTCGATTGGGGTTTACCGTCAGTAAAGTGGTGGTTTAAAAACATGAAATGCACGTTCAGTGATGATCAATAACTTAATTTTAGAAACATTAATCAGAAGTTGATTCGGTCAGACATTATTGACTTGTTATCGGCAGTTGTTACCTTTGAAATGGATTGAAGCTATGCGCCGGTCTTTTGCACGGCAAGACAAAATACGTAGTTCATGTCATTTCATCAGAAACAAGTGACCATTACAACGTTTAATTGTCTAAACTGTGAGGTTTCTGCGTAAAATTCTTCCCGACAACCATGTCATTTTGAAGATAAAGCATTTTCAATAAGTGTTGTTTCATCTTTTACGCGTCTATACTCTTCGCCGTGTGCTCAGACGAAGGACGCGATGAAAGTTTTACAGGAGAAAGGGCGTGAGCAATAAATTAATATGCACACCAATTTGTTTCGAAATGAGCGTGAAAGATTAATCGGTTTCTGCTATTCATAAGTCAATATATTAGGAAGGCTAGCTTTTGAATGGGACAGGGAAAACATGTCTTTGGTTGAGATTCCTGCAACAGAGATGCAAAAGTAATGCCCCATGGCTTTGTCAGGGGCCATTTTGTTGCTTACGACCTTCTGTTGCTGTATAAAGAGTACTTTGTGTGCCTGTGAAGAAGGGCGTAGAACTGTCCACCATTCCCCCGGCACACCTCGTATAAAATATTCACATGTATGCCTAAAGTCTCAACATCGTCTATGTCAATACACAATAAAAGTGCTCACAAAGAAGTTCTGGGCCAGTAAGTCACTGACACGTCTAATCAACTTACTTGTAGAGTGGTATAGGTCTATGTTTGGTGCACTATTTTTTAAGAAGACGTTGATTTTATGACTGACCGTGTCAGTCCTAAACGCTACGCCGTTAAATTTCACTATCTCCCGGCTTTACTCAGCCGAGGTGTTCGCCTCACGCGGCGGTCCTACCTCGGGAAAAAGCTCGGAGATCATAAAAAGCACTGTGATACGACAAGCTCACACGCCCCTACCGGAATGAGAATGATACAAGTACAAGATTGAGTTACGATGTGCAAGTACATGTAGGCTATACCCCCACTCCACACCCACGTCACCACGGGCAATATATCATCCTTCTTATCAGACAGATGACTGCCTGTCACGAAGTGGGAACACAAATTTCAATCTTAGGAAAGTATGACGAGTCAAGTGAAATCTTAAGAGACAATCACCTTCAAAATGTCTCCATGAAAACGGATCTGCTAAAAGGGGTTCCAAAAACTTCACTCCAAAAACATTTAGAGGGTCCAAATGTAATTAAGGTTGGACCGTCTAATTTTTATTTCTATTCCCCTGTTTTCGTTTTATTATTATTTTTAATAAGTTGTTTTACATACATGTAAAACAACTTTTACGGAAGCATTTTAAAGGGACATTCAGAGAGAGGGGAAAAAAATCATATGTATATGACTTTCATCTCATAATTATGACTAGCACTTAGTCATAAATATGACTTACATCTCATATTTATGACTTAATTGATACAGTCATAATTCTGACTCAAACTTAATCATAACTAATGAGATGTCGTCCTAATTATGTTTTAAATGTTTCCGCATTGTCTCTTTAGGCTGTCGTACCTTTCGGAAGAAAAAGCAAAAGTTGTGTGTTTTTCATTACGATATTAAGCTTTTTTCCATCAATGTTTGAGAAGAGACCCCCCCCCCAAAAAAAAAAAACAAACCAAACAATCGTGTAACTAATGTTTTGAATTGGATGTTTAGTCATAAAGTACAAATGGGACTATGTCACGGGAAAAAATACCACAAACAATAAATCTGCCCTCAACCCGCTCAAATACTAAAAATGGCCTTACAGTCCAACCGTTCCAAAATATGATTCAACTTTTGATACAGTATAAACGTATCTGTTCCCCTTTCTGTCAAAAGTCTTTTCGCCGTTTGTATTTTTATATTTTGATGTCTTTTTATGTTCTGTGAAGGCCCCGAAAGGTTAGCTTTGGTGGATGGGTCACAATCGTTAAAGATGATTCAAATTTATACCCAGTTTGGTCTGCCCCCAATACCAGTGAGAGTCGAGCAGGTCTTTGATGGTACATCCGCTTCTCAACTCTGACAACTATTCACACTGGCTCCCTCCCCATTGAAATAGTAACTTGAGAAACTCTGCCAAACTCTGTTCAGGTCAATGCAGGACTAATCGGTACAAAAACAGCTGCACTCCCTCCCTAGTTAAATTGCTCAATCAATAAATTTACTGTTTGGTCTCGTTTTTCTCTGGCATTTTAAAAATGTACTTTATCTTGCTATTGTATATTTTTGTTTTTGTTTTACATTTTTTGTTCATCCCTAATGTAACCTTATAGTCTTGTAAGGTATCTTGCAGTTTGCAATGTTAAACTGAATTTTGCTATACCTTGAACCCAAGTCAATCCTTAGGCTGTAATGTTTTTGTTTTTTAATAGACCAATGAATATAAATATAAATAAAATAAATGAACAAATAAATCATAAAAAAAAAAAAATGGTTCCTATCTTACAGATTTCATCAAAATCCTAACGAGTTTGGCGCACGGAATTTCATTTGCAGTTATGCTACTCTCGAATCGATTGATTATGCTGAAATCTCTTGAGTGTTAAAGCCATTCAAATCATCATTTGTTGTTATACATTTCAAAGGATGAGAATCAAAACAGTTTATTTAACTTTAAGGGGCCAGTACATGATTGACAATTACCTGAAATATGATGGCTAATAAGCCCGAGCAAATAGGAGTGGGGGGACACTATTTTAACTGATACTTTTTTATTTATCACAACGACAACGTGCTAGCTGAATAACTCAACGCGGTGTGTTGATTGATTTCATCATCAAATGTTGACGTACATCTTCCGGAATTGTTTTGACTTTCCCTTAAAAAAAAAAATTCCCAAGAGTGGATTCACCAGGACTTTCTAGCAGATTATGACTTACCAAAGTCAAAGTTTGGCACATGGGATATATATTGGAAATGATGCTGAAGTAGAGGGTACGTGACTTACTCTAGCCCCAGTCTGTGTGTGGGATTTCCACCCCCTCAGTTTTGAACAACGCTGGCTAGCTCTTTGTTTTCTACTGGATTCACCAGAGATAGTTTTCGAAAGATAACCCCCCCAAAACCCCCCCCCCCCCCAAAAAAACAACCAGGCTGTGTTTTTTTAAACAGTTTTAAGCATGCTGCACTAGCTAGTTAGTCTCATTACTAACTAGTGTGTACAGTATGTTATTATTTTCCTCATTTGGATTCAGTGATGGAACAATAATGTTAAACAAACACAATTATTTGAGAACTTTTGCCACGATCAACAACTTAATAAATATAATAAATGAAATGTTTTCATCAAGAAAAACAATCCAGATTTAAAAATCGGTAAATAAGTATTAGCAATATAATACAAGAATTGTTCATTTTATATGGTCTAGCTTAATCCGATTATTCTAAAGCTACTTATGTGGACATAAAGTGACAGCTTTCGACGCCATGAGCTCGGAACTCCGCGATACGGTTGAGCACCGTGAAGCTTACATGAATGCACGACCGTGCAGAGGCGCGTAACTCCCCGCCGCCCACACCGCGAGACTCCAGTGCCGATGGTAGTTGGGTTTATACGACACAGCTCGTTACCTCACAGCAATGAAGACTATAACGTTATTGAATATTAATGCCCGTTGATTAAAAAAACAAATGGTACATGGAATATATTTTCACGCGGAGGTTTCTCGTTCAAGGTACAGTGAGGAGGGACGGGGGGGGGGGGGTCATTAAAATATATATAAATAAAAAAAAAAAAAAAAAAAAAAAAATTAGAGCATGCAATTTGTTTGATATAGACCAATATACACAAATATCTGGAACCACTTGGTTTCCATCAAATACTTTTAGGTTCCTGGATGGGTTCGCTCGTAAACGCACCCTTTATACTTCGTCCCTCGTTAGTTATCATGGAATCAAAGACGGGTGTGTAAGTAATTTATGGCTATAGCCATGCTTTTTATGGTTTTCAGTCAAGAAGGCAATAATAGTTTGATATATGAGATTCATATCGTCACATGTACATCCTATAGTTTGGAGATAAATTTGACATTAATAAACAACTGTTTACAATCTCAGGTATATCACAAACTTTGCAATTTTGTCAGTCTCGAAAGTTGCTCATGAGTCTCAGTGAGCTTCCAGTGGTTGACGAAATTTGCTTTAAAAAGGAAGAAAATTAACATCTACTAATATTAGCATCGATGTATTGCCAATTTTGGGCCCGGTTTAAAAGTTTTTAAAATGTAGACAATAAATATAAGAATCATGGCTAAGATCCAGTACCGTACAAAAAAAAAAAAAATGTATCTTATAAAATACATGTTGACCGAAATGTCTCTGAAATTGTAAAAAGGGTATAGATGATTTTGCATTTACAAGGAAGAGAAATAAGATACAAGATGACATATTTTAAGACGGATAGTAGTTCTTAAGCCGACTTGTTCAGCACAGAGCGGTGCTGCACACAAAGGGCAACTTATTAGTGGTCATAAAAAAGACTCACTGATTCAAATGTCGTACACCCTTCAAATTCCCAGCAGGAAAACACCAGGTGTGTTACAATTCTAATGAGTTATGAATGAAGCTAGAAATTGGCCTCCTTTTTTTACTTTATAGGCCCTATTATATACTATTTTATAGAAAAACGCTGCCTTTGCGGCTGTGAATGTTGTTTGCTCACGTTGTTACCAGAGCCCAGACCGCTGCACTATCCAGACCACCACCGGTTCAACGCTATGGCGTCACGCTGCGCCGAACACCGGGATTTTGTGTTTTTGCGGCTCTTCGGGTAAATTCCCCGGTACACATAAACAAAACACAACCATTCCCAATTGACTCCAACAAAAGTCATGTGTATTTAGCGGGCCCTGGCATCTATGGCTGTTACTGTTCTTCAAAACAATGGGGCCCGATGGAAAAACTTTGCTCAAAGATTCCACTATATTCTACAGATTTGTTCATTGTGCCGGGTCATGGGCCATACCGAATTCGGGGCCAGCCTGACCCGTTTTCCGTCGGGTCAATAATGGGTCCCCCCAACAACACAGTTTTTCGATTGCACGTATATTATACGAACGCGCAACATAAAGGTGACCGACTCTAATGAAATGTCCACAAGTCGGTTGTAATGTGTTTGTTGAGCTAGAGAAAGGACATGAATGTTAAATTCTACCAAACACATTGATGCATTATCCCCTGCAAGAATACAGTTCAACGAGAAGGGCTCCCGTTTGACCCCCCCCCCACCCCTCGCCGCCCCGTTCTTTGTCTTTGCTTGTCCGTTATAACTGATTTGTTTGTTCTTCCCATTTACATTTTCCAATACCTTTTCTCCGGCCTTTTGTGTGTGCGTGTGGGCATATCTACGCAACATAAGGCAAAAGGGATCCGGGATAATTTCATACCGGGAACAGTCCTCGCTTCGCTATCGTGTACAAAACCAACAGGGACAGTGCTAAAGAAAGTCCAAACAATGGGAGAACAAAGGCTTGTCCTCAGTTACCCCATTTACAACCATGTCGGCCTATGTGTTTGTTCCAGTTCGCTTCTATTTTTTCCTTTCCACCTGTCTTCATTCCCGATACCTTGTTTTCCAGGGCCTGGTCGTATTAACACGATACGGGAAGCATTTGCCGAGACTCGTTGGACATTGATACACAAAAAAACCTTGTGTGTTTCGCTTTCGGTGTTACGATAAATTGAAACGTAATGCCGTGCCTTTATCTGCCAAGGATCTCGACCAAAATAATAATAATTGGAAATTGAAGCCAGTTATTGAAAACCAAAACCGTTCGTTTATGTTTGTTTATTTAAAAAAAAACCGAGAGCATTTTCTAATAACCCTTACACAATCCACTCACTTGCCACAACCGATTTTTTTAAAAAGTGACTTTACATCATTAACCGAAACCCCACGGGCCATTAAACATAGACCTGGGTTTTTTTTAAACTGTAAAACAAAAATGAGAAATCAGAGAAAGATTTTCACTCACGTCCGCTCTGTAAAAATTAATCCATCCAAAGGAATATGTTTTATTGTAAATTAGTTTAGATCTGATGGATTTTACCCCGCGGATAAAACGGAGTGAAGCTTCCAATGGCTTCGTCAGCGCCCGATGCCAAAAGCGCCCTCTGCCTTTAGAATTTACATTGAAACATACACTGCGTACATTTATTATTCTACAATTGCTTGGTGTCAAACTTAACATGGAGACCTGTGGATCCCCCCCCCCAATAATTCACATGGCGGTACTTTCACATCGCCAATACCGGCACGATGATAAAATGTTAGATTTCCTTTTTCGTTTCCTGTCTTCGTGAGCTCATTTAGGTGAAGACAAGAAGAAGACAAGTTTGAGACTCACCGCGATTGGATCAATTATTCCCGAGAACTTCTAATGTTCACCAACGATTCTAATTTCAGGTGTCAAAAGGAGACGAGCAGCGTAAACAACCCACGGAGGTGCCCCCGGCACGGCGTAATTGTAGGCCCCACATTGATAATAACGACGTGTCCCTGTGTCCTCAACGAGGGACGTTATCACAAGGGGGCCACACAGGACGAAAACACGGACAACAACTTCGGCCCTTCTACGGTACTCCTCTCCCCAACTGGACGCATCACAGACAAGCCTCGAAAAAGCCTCCCTCCATCCTTTCAAGGAAGGCCGAGCAATGCTTTACTTTCTTTTTAGGAGACCATTCACGAAAACTATAAAGTTTACACGGGAAACAAATCTTACCAACTGGTCTGGAAAAAAAATGTGTTTGTACAGATGTTAAACAATGCCTTTAAATCGGCATGTAATAATTGTTACGTATATAGGTTTTGTTATGAGTTTCGAAACAATTTCGGGAAATGGATAGAGGTCTGGCTTAAATAAGATTGTCTAGTGTTAAATAAAATAAATAAATAAATGAAATAACGTCCATTATAACGTTCTCAAAATCCCTGAGCTACAAGAGGATGTTTCTGTCATAAAATCGGCATTGCTTCTAAGTTTTTACGAGGAAAGACACCGATGAGCGAGTTCTTAAATTAGAACTCCTGTGGTTTGAGAAACGAATGACGTCCATTAAAGCATCCTATTTGAGTTCCAAACGACACGGGTATGCCCCCCTCTGTCCGATCCCTCCACCCCACCCCCTTGCCGACTCTCTATCGCTCAATCATTGCTTAAAACATCTTGAACAGGGCACAATGCCTAGAGACAAACTACGGCACTTCATGGTTCCTGCTTCAAAATGAAATGCCTCAGACCCGAGGTAAGGCGAACCCAACAGGCTCCTGTAATTGAGTACACGGGTACATCATACCTTCGTGTCAGAACAAGGAAGTTTATTGAGACGTAAATTGATTTGTAAACAAACACGACAACTGGAAGCCACGTGGTGCAGTCAGCGACGGTGGAGAAGGTAAATAAACAAAATGTCGGTCACTCTCTGACGTCCATAATTGACAGTCGTCAAGAGTGTGGTCGGCCAGTTCAGTTCGGAGGGAGTTTTGTCTTTAAAGGAGAAGGTGCAGCTAGGCGTCCCAATCCACAAATAAAGTTGTCATGTATAGGTGACCAAAAAGTCGTTAACGAAAAGTTACACAAACACAGATGTTGAGCCTATAAAAGTTTGCGTCGTGTAAAATCATTGTGAAAATAAACCCCAAGATCCACCTGAAGTTTTTTGAGTTGGTCCTCGAAATTTTTTATTGAAATCTCTCACCACAACATAGGTAGGATTGAAAATATAATGTTCACAGAATTACACATAAGGCCTAACTTACAAAGATGGTCATGGTGGAATTATTTCAACCTGAAATGCTTTTGGTACAACCAAAATTAAGGACAACATTATTTACATGCTGAAAATTGTGCATGGTTTTTCACTATTTTCTCCTGACTCACACAACTGATCAAACCCAAATTTTCACAGGTTTGTTACTTCATGTAATGTATTATGGTTGATCACACAAAAACACGAGGGGTAGAAATTTACTGTAATTGTCTTTTAATTCCGCGCCATTTCAAATGAGATATAGATTTGTTATTATTCTCTCCTTTAAAGTTGATCACCCTTACACAAAATATATCCAGCGCATGAGCTTTGGAGTTTGTATAGTCTTCATCCAAGACATAAATTTTATCCGATGCTAACAATTCTTCTACATCGACAGAGGGCGCACTTTAAATACTTTGCTTCATCAAGACGCGCGCATAATATGTATGGGTGAAGTGGATCACAAGGCATGTACCAATCATCTCTATACTTTAACACACTAGTTTCCTCTTGAACAGAAGTACCCCCTAGCATTCTCTAAAGAATGCCTGGGATTCCAAGCACACAATGAAGACACCATTGGGGGCGGGGGGGGGGGGGTACCGGGTACACAATGCCCCATATCGAGCACCAAATGTAGAAATCAGTGGCTAAAACCTAAACCAAAACGAACCCCAACGGGGGATCGGAGTGATAATTGTGTTTATATAATTAACCCCAAAAGCACAATAATGCCATTTCTATGATTTAGTATCGTCAGTGATCCAGGGAAAGGTTCAAGCTCATTTCTTTCTTTTGTCTTTTTTTATGCCGAGTATCAATCGTTCAGATAAATATTTTCGTCTGAACGATATGAGAAGAGTCCTCAGATACTCATATTATCTGGTAGGGAATATCAGATCACACGGTTACCTTTCTCACTTGCTCTTTACTTCATAACCTAATCTGGGTGAAATACAGTACTTTTTATGTGGTTATAGCGAGTGGAAAAACTGGCGGTTGGATACAGCTATTTGTCCTTTTGAAATAACGATTTGCCAGATTGAAACAAGCACAAATAAAACATTCTCATAATCCCTGACCTATGAGAATGTTTATTTAAAAATAGTTTAGCAACGTTTCTTACCTTTTTCGAAGATTACACACTGACGACTGCGACCGAATTCTTCATCAGTTCAGACCGGGGAGAATACGCTCTTGTGCCCCGTGGGTTGCCGCCTCGGATTGCGGTCAAGCACAACTAATTTCGTACTCCCACAAATACACGTGTTCATACTTCTTATAAACTGACTGCATACATAGTCATGGTCATGGTCGAAAATCCAAGCACTTCACGTCAGACCCCCTCACGTTGTCCGTTTGCAGTACTGTCCATTTGCGGATTCCTAACTCATAAACCAAAAATACACCACAACGATGGTTTATTTTGAGTGCGGATTGGTAGTATTCGAATTAAAAATAAATAAATTAGTGTCTGTTTTGTACACGAAGGCAGTGTCCGAGTAGTGGCGGCTACGGCTACGACTGTGGCTGTTGCTAAGTGTGTTGCCACAGGCAGCCTATGCTTTAACGCATGATAACGCGGTGACCAAGCCACAGCCACATCCGCTCATTCAGAAAAGATCATGATTGAGTCAAAAATATCATCTCGACAGTTGTCATTTACGCGCTTGACGAAAGTGTTCTTACCTGGGCACCGTTACTACGATTTTTACAGCTGTGTGACGTCATGCATGAAGTGTCTGGACTTTAACGCCCAAACCAGACTGCCGCACGGTATGTCGTCCCCACAGCGATAAAACCCGTGTATTTCAGCTCATGGAAACGCCATTGTACGATGTAATACATTGGCATTCCGGTCGCACATTCCTTGTTCTAAGAATGGATGTGCCACCTTTTTGTTCAGTTGAAAAGAAAGTATAAAAAGCGGTTAACGACGCGTGGTGCATTCATTAGGAGGAATGGTAAGTTGTAAAAAAAGGCATAATGATCTGAAGCTGAATCTGAACTCCAAGTCGGCAACAAGCGTTCTATGCAAATATCACACCAACTTTTGTTAAAGAAGACAAAGAAGATATTTCAGTTTTAGATGCGAGAGGAAAACCCCACTACAAGGGAAACCCACAGAGTCAGGCGAGGACTGAAAACCCAATCCACATGCAAGGCTCCCGAGTCCGTGAACCGAACCAGCTGGACAACAGAGGTGAAAACGCAGGGCAAGAAACCACTGGGCCAACCCGAATGGTGTCATCATCATCCTCACTGGGCTGTAAAGCCCTCCTGCAAATTCCATTCTCTTCTGTCACTTCACTTCATTCTACTCCATGTTGCCGCGTTCATATATGTGGTGATTACATCTTTATCTCCTTTTTTGTCTTCGTCTTCTGCAAAATAAAATGCAAATGTTCCCGTTTTTTAAAGAAAGTATTCCCACTTTTCACAACATTTCACTTACCGTGCAAGCAATATTATTTGTTTTGCGCCATGTGATAATTAAAAACAAAGACACCGATTCCATTTAACAATCCACAGCAGAAATCTCTGGTTGTTCCTACTATGCTAAATGGAGTGCCGGTTTCACATGGCTAAAAAAGAACATCTGATAAAGTGACGAGATGGGTATTCATCGACGTCTCTTCATCCTGAACTCGTTATTCAATTTAAAATGTATAACCATTCCCGCAGACAAAATGTTTCTGTTTGAGGTAAACTGTTCAAATCGAAGAAATATCACTTCAAAAATGCGTGGTCTGAATTTTTGCCAATTTGACCCAAACATTTAGATTTGAGAAAGTTACAAGCTTTCATTTAAGGTATTGCGCGACCCCCCCCCCCCCACACACAACAAAACCCATCAATGATAGCAAAGTGGTGGCTAATTAAAGACTAAAAATGAAATACCCTCACATCCATCAGCCAAGTACAAAAAAATTTGTGTTTCATGGTTACATGTATCGCTACATGTAGGCCTACCTTGCGTGCATTGTCCGCGGCCTATAGCCGGAAGTTTGTGTATGCTTTTGTTTTGAAACAGCATCATCTGTCAACATTTGTTCCCATTGATTACTTCGATAAAGCAATTGGAATAAGCCCACGAGAATACAAATCCAAGAACACCCAAAATAAAAACCACACATCGATTTAAATTTCACCATCATGAATTTAATTTTTTTTTCTGACTTCGTATAATGAATTATTGCTTATATCAAAATATAAATCATTCGTGGAAGAAAAGATCCGTATAAAGTGAATATGAAACTAAAAAATAAACATAATACCAATTTTATTTTGGTATCACTGAATACATTCATTGATATGTCTCAGTAGTTTAATAATGAAGTAAACTTCTACACTGAATCATTTAGGCATAGTTGAATCTATTCTCCCATTGAGGTGATTATCTTCAGTCTTAAATATGGTTAGCTTTTGAGAAAAGAAAAGAAGTCTTTGTTTTGTTGGCTAATTGGAATAACAAGAAAACTGCCGCCCCCTTCCGTTCAGTTACATGAGCCAACTTCCGCATTGACTGTACAGATTGGAAAAGAATCGGTTTCCCGTAATGTTTCCCTTTTAAAAACAATCACAGCCTCGGTTTATCCGCTGTTTCTCAGCTAAATCATCGCAGAAAGACGTAAACATTACTACTAATTAAGACGTCATTCCCAGTTCGAACTCTAAAAGAAAACACGTCTTTTTGGTTTGACGTTTCTGTGATTTGGACGTTGATTATGGAAAGGCCAGATACAGCGGATCAGAAAGCCACAGAAAGACGTCTTTAAAGACCGGTGTCGTCACGATCAGAGCAGGCCCGTGATTTATGACCTCTCACCCAGTTTACTGAACGCGCATTACCCTCCTCCGCATCATAACCTATGGAGAGAGCGTGCGCATGCAGGAACTAAGTGAGAGTTCATAATTCCAACCACAGGCGACACAGCACCTTAAACTATCTACATTTTTACATCTTTCTACGATTACAACTTGAAACCCGGATGTTCACTGTAAGCCTCGAACTATTACTTGATTGAATTCATAGTTTTAATATAATATATTTATATCATATATATATTTCTATTTTAAGAATTTGATTCTCTGTACTATCGTGTACAAAAAATCCACATACAGAGAAGTCAAATACAAAAATGCTAATTACTTAACTACGACTGAAAATCTAACCTTACTGGAAAAATATACGAGTGTCAATCTAAAGTACTTTTTGTCAGTATTGGATGTCATTGAAACCTAAACTTATTAATATTCACATTTGTCCACCAATTAATTTCTTATCTAGAATTCATTACAGTACTAATATTCTCCATAAAGTTTTACAAGCACGTCCATTACATGATATGATACAACGTAAATGGAAGGGCTATATGGACGCATTGACCTAATTAACCTGACGTCATCACACGGCTCAAATCTTGTTGGCGCCATTTTTGGGAGTCAGTTTCATATTGTGCTGTTGTGCAGCGCACATCTCAGGCAACATGCACGTGGTAAGAAGCACGCAAGATCTTTAATAGACGTTGCAAGTCTCGCGCGTATTCAACAATATTTTGGGACCACTTTGGTTCGTGTGAAGGAAAGGAACCCACTCACTTTAACGGGTACCAATGTTCGAATACGCGCGAGACTTGCGAAGTCTATGGTCACGTCACATGAGGCAATTTACAGGCAACTAGTTCAAGGCAAGAAGAAGAGAAAACAAAATATCACTAGGCACTTTTCACATAATGTTTTCTTTGGGACAAAAGATACTGTTGGAAAAATTGTGTCTCGTGCTGCAAAAGTGATCCTTTTGCAAAAAAAGTTCCTTTTTTTTGTCCGTTTTCTCCAAGTTGCCAGTAATTTGAATCCCAAAACCGCGTGTGGCATCAATGCAAGCGGGTCAATACTTGAATCAATGTCAGAACAAAAAGTATTTCTAAGAAAAGGGCAAATTCTCTCAGTTTTAAATATCCACTTAGTTTACTTCACTAAGTATCCACTTAATGCCTAATTTCAAAAAGCTGGTTTAGCATAACAAGAACAAAATGCTAAGCATGGAAAACTCTCGCTTAGCAGAAACAGGTGACCAGCTAAAATGTAATTCAAATTACATTTATGCAACCAGTGATCTGCGATCTTTTCGCTTAGCAGAGATATACCCTGAGCAATATTATTTGGGCTTAACAGCTTTGTGAAATTAGGGGGTGTGCACAGTAGACACAGTACACAATGATTGTGTGTTACGTAGGACCTCGTTGTGCTGTTAGGACCTACTACAGTAAGACCTCCTTGTGCTATGGTGGGACCTACTACAGTAGGACCTTGTGCTAGGGTAGGACCTACTACAGTAGGACCTTGTGCTAGGGTAGGACCTACTACAGTAGGACCTTGTGCTAGGGTAGGACCTACTACAGTAGGACCTCCTTGGGCTGTGGTAGGACCTACTACAGTAGGACCTCCTTGGGCTATGGTAGGACCTACTACAGTAGGACCTTGTGCTAGGGTAGGACCTTGTGCTAGGGTAGGACCTACTACAGTAGGACCTACTACAGTAGGACCTACTACAGTAGGACCTACTACAGTAGGACCTTGTGCTAGGGTAGGACCTACTACAGTAGGACCTACTACAGTAGGACCTACTACAGTAGGACCTACTACAGTAGGACCTACTACAGTAGGACCTTGTGCTAGGGTAGGACCTACTACAGTAGGACCTTGTGCTATGGTAGGACCTACTACAGTAGGACCTACTACAGTAGGACCTACTACAGTAGGACCTACTACAGTAGGACCTACTACAATAGGACCTACTACAGTTAGACCTACTACAGTAGGACCTCCTTGGGCTATGATTGGACCTACTACAGTAGGACCTTGTGCTAGGGTAGGACCTACTACAGTAGGACCTTGTGCTAGGGTAGGACCTACTACAGTAGGACCTTGTGCTATGGTAGGACCTACTACAGTAGGACCTTGTGCTAGGGTAGGACCTATTACAGTAGGACCTTGTGCTATGGTAGGACCTACTACACTGTATAAAGGCTCTAAAGTAGCAGAGTGTCAACTATAAAACTTGGAGAGGGTTGCCCTTATCTTGGGAAATATCTCTTCATAGATCTTATGCACATGGCCTATTGCAACGGGGAGCCCTCATGTACATCATGCGTACGCAGCTGTGCATTTCTCATTGTTCCATAGTTGTTTCACATCCAAAATGGCAGCAGGGTGAGGTCAATGCATAAGGTCCATTAGGCCGTATCTGAATTGGTGGCTCTGGCTACGACTGTTGCTAAGGGTGTTGCCGAAGGCTTTACTACACCTCAACGCGTAATGACCAAGAAACTCTAGACGTAGCCTTAGCTGTAGCCGCCAATTTCAGCACGGCTTTAGTTCACGGGGAATGTTACAGAATAAACAAACGAAAGCACTTTATAGTTGTTGATGTAATCAAAAACAAAGATGGCGGAAAAGAAGATTCAACTGAAACCCCAAGCTGAGTGTCAGTCTCTGAAAATAACTGTCTATGTCTAAACAAAACTAAAAAAAAAACCAAAACGAGAAGGTGCATGCAATTGGAATGTTCCGAAAAACTATTTATAAATGGATAACTGTAGTACTGGTTTTTGCAGTGAGTGATGGATGTCAATTTTAAAACTGACTTGTTCGATGAGGTCACTGCTAGATAAAATGCCTGACCACAACTCCATCCTTAACATCATGAGGTACAATACGTCAACGTTTTTGGATGAGGTTAGCTCCGAGTAAAAAGAAAACAAAACTTGATGATCACAAGAAAAAAATTCTACTCTTTAATCGGAAGACACTTTTGCAGCGTAAAGACAATCCGTTTTAGCTTTTAAACAACAATTCAAATTTGTGCAAAATACAAAAAAAATATATCTTTAAAGAAAGAATCTTGAATAGTAGATTACAATCACAACTGCAGTCACTTCATTCGTCATTATTCGTCAGTTGTTTGAGTTCAATATTTTGTCAGTACTTATATTAAAATGTGACTGGGTTGTAACCCTAGACTTCTTTTTTATAAAAAAACAAAACAACGTGTAGGTGGGTTGCTGGAAGAGGTGATACGGTAGACGCCCTCTTTACAGCATCGTGATGTGTAAGTTCTAAATTCAAATTTGCCGGTGTAGTTTCCATCATTCTTGTAGAATCTGTCAGCAAAAATTCAAATTAAATAAATGAATAAATAAATGAAATCAATTACACTAAACGGTGATCATAACATGGAGATGATGGGGTAAAAATTCAACTTGATTATGTCATCCTTGATGCAAGAGTAACAAGATGCAAGCCAGTTCAATTTTGAAAATTACTTAGACAGTGATTTGCCCGGTCACTATTCAAAATCCCGTTTGTGAGTATGAAGTAATTATTCTGTATAAAGTCACGCCCACTTCACACAAACTGGCTCCACTAATTACCCGAAGCCCAAAGGAGTTGCATTGTAGGGTGTCATGGCCGAGCGGTTTAGAGCACCGAATTCAAGTTCCGGTGGTTGAGTCTTTGGTGTGTGGGTTCGGGTCCTGGTCATGACACTTGTGTCCTTGAGCAAGATGCTTTACTACAATTGCTTCTCTTCACCCAGTGGGTACCTGCGAGGGTAGAGGTTGATATTGTGTTTGAAAAAGCCTTTGGAGCGCCACGACAGCCCGAGGTAATTTTCACCAACAAAATTGCAGCTGAGAAAGGCTCTAGGCATGAAGCAATTCTCAGGCGTCTGAAAACATACAACTATGCAACAAGCGTGTTTTTTTTATTCCATTATTTTCTTGCATCTCCGATGACCAAATGTGCCCAAATTTTCACAGGTTTGTTATTTTATGCATTTGATGGGATACACCAAGTGAGGATGCTGGTCTTTGTCAATTACCAAAAAGTACACACTGCCTTTAAGAAAAAGGATACTTCTGCTGTATCACATGGTTCACGGCAAACTTTTGCAAAGCAACCTCCAGATCAGGAGAGACTGGTATCCTTGTGCCACGCATTTCATTGGACATTCTGTTTGGGTGTTCAGCGTCTCTTGTGTAGCCATGCGAAGGCTTGTTCTTAACCATGTGAAATAGCAACACTGGATATAGTCTGAGGAACTCAAATAGTGCATTCACTGGTGACTGAGAAAAAGCCAGTGTACCAGACAAAATTGATTTCTGTTCTGGTAAAAGACTCATAAGCACTGAGTGAGTAAACCGTGCTCTGTCTTACATCGGTGTTTGGCGAGAGACTCGAATCATTTGTTGCTGAAAAACGATCAATGCCGATGATCATCATCGAGAGAGCGTCACGTGTTTGAGTCTCATTAGTGGCACTTTTGGAGAGAAAAAAAAAGTCCACACGAAACGAAAGGTTGTGCTTTACAATACATTGTGCTGGGCAAATACTGAAACATGAAAGTAATAATAATACTAAGAAGTACAGCTAGTAAAATTGCGGGCACAACCATGTGTAAAATCTCTTTTGGGAGGAGTGTTGGATCTGAAATGAGCTGGTGTGGTCTTGACGTTTCAAACAGTACACTCTGCTCATCTTCGGGAATGTTGAAAAGTCAAGACCACATTGGCTCTTGTCCACCTTCCCCAAGCCACTAAAAAAAATTATGCTCCTAAGATCTGCCAACTCACCATATTTCTAGAGTCCTTGTGACGGCTCAACTGTTGAATACAGCTCTGAAGCCACTGAGCGTGGTGTTGCCAAGTGGGGGGTCTTGACCGTCGGTGACAAATCGGACGAACAGCTGTCTAAAGCTGGCCGTTATCTGTGCTGGTGGTGACTGAAAGAATAAAAAAATTACATCAATTGAACGTATTGTTGATTTGTTAAATCTATTTTGCTTTCATATACTTTATTGCTAATTTTTACTTTCCCCAACAGTATGATACCATATTTATAGCCCAAAACTAAGTTAAACTAAAGTGTTTGAAGAAACAGAATCCTGCACACGTACAACTCAATATGATTGGGACCAACTTGATCCCAGAAGTTTGAATACGCATGAGACTTGCACAGTCTATTGCAGTAGACTAAAGTCACCTTTGGTAAGTAAAGGGTTAATAAGGTTATGACAAAAGCTGATCTTTTTAAACAAGACCCGGAGTCTTAGCAAAACCCTTTGTGATAGGCAAGTCCTGAACTTGAAAGCTCTATGTGTGGATCCAGACAGACATTCTCTCTCGATGCATCTCCAATATGGGTGACTGATAATCACTCGAGACAATTTGTGTAAAGCGGGCGTGGTTTATGGTAGGAGAGTCAAGTTAAAATTTGAAATTTCATGAAGCTGCCGTTTTTTAAGGTGACAGGGATGTGAAAGGCTGTAGAAACCCCCCCCCCCCCCCGAACTGTGAGCCCAAAGCCTGAAAGCTTGCGAGGGCGAAAACTTGTGAGCTTGAAGCCTACCTACATACATTTATCTTTTGTTTTAAAAGCCCTAATCTGCACTCTGTTTTTTATGGTCTTAGAAAAAAAAAAAAAAAAAAAAAAAAAAAATGATTAGTAGTAATTTTTATTTATTTATTATTTATTATTATTATTATTATTTTTTCTTTTTTTTGGGGGGGGGTTGTAAAAAACAAATGGACTTCCGGGAAAATACAGAGAAATCACATCCCTGAGGTGACCACAATATGTCTTACCATTCCACAGTAGCGGCCAAACAGGCGGTCTGATGAAGAGCTGCCATCGTACACTTCCAGGTAGTCTTCGTTACAGACACCTTCTTCTCCATCGATGCCTAACGTGGTGAAATCCAGGGTGAGTTGGTTGCCGCCAGTGGGTACCTCGATGGACCATTCACAGTTGAGATTGGTCCTGTATGTGAACGGGTGGGCGGGGCTTGTGAAACTACCCTTACGTCCGCCAACAGACCCTCCACAACCTGCAGGTGGAACAAGAAGAATTCTTCAAATAAAAAGCCAGTAAAAAAATAGACTATAGATAAACAGAACACTTGACATTTCACCAAACCAACCCAGTCAAACGAAAGAAAAAATTCATCTCCTAAAATAAACAAAAAAAAACCCCAGAAATCAAATTTCATTTTTGTGAGTGCAAAGCCATTTTCCTTTCTGGAAATTAGTGAAGTCCAGGGGGAACATTTTGAAGGGGAACCCAACTAGTCCCGCAAACTTCAACTGGGGCACATCTTTAACACTGGCTAAAAGCTTTAAGCTGTAATGTTTTGTGGCTTTGACTGTGGCTATGGGGGGGGGGGGAGGCCAGGTTGGCATAGTGATATCTTTTCTTGCATCTCTGGGATCCCGGTTCGAACCCCGCCGGGGACACTTTACGGATTGGGTTTCCAGTCCAAACCTGATTAGGTGGGTTTTTTCCCTGCAATAATTCTCTGGGATTTTTCCCTCCCACTTCCTTCCTTGTCTTCTCTCACTGGGGGTTCTTGGCTAGTAGAGTGTCTTAAGGTAGGGTCATAGATTGATAAATATTCCAAAAATTAAATGCCATAAAAAATTTCTGGAGAGAAGCACTGCAGCTGTTGATAGTATGAATTATGCCAAGAAAGGACTCCTTCCGAAGTAATATAGTTTAGACAATTTTTCACCCAATAACATTTGAATCTGAGAAACGATTCATGCATGAACCGTTTCTCCTATGTCTGAGGGTTGGTGTCCATTGGCGAATGCTGCAGCCAGAGATCCAGTTGGTACCTGCTGTTAACTCACTAAAACACAGATGGATTTGATGTTTGTATGAAAAAACTGTGACAGATTTTTGCTGTTTTCTCAGCGCGTAGACATTGTATGCAGCTGAAACTTTCACATGTGACTTTTATTGTACCTTCTTGATAAGTTATGCCTATAAAGCACCATTATGTTGACAAAAAAACAATTTATGATGCACCCTTTAAGTCTGTTTTTCCCAAGAATCCTTAGCTTCACAACCAGAATTAATCAATGAAATAAAAGAATGCAATGGTTCTTGACAGCCTTGATGGAACCTTCAAGACACACCGGTGTAGCGTTGCTAAGTGCATCAAAAGCTTCAACGCTTGTTCACGTGACGATCAAGCAGCAGCCACTCATCCGGACATGGCCAAAGACATGACCTGACCTACGCTCAGACGATGATATGCAAAACATGTACCTGATGATACGGTGCTGGACGTGTAGGTGATGTCAAAACCTGCGAATGTAACCGAGGCATCGGTGACAAAGTTGAGGTAGGCTGTGTTGGCAGAAAGGAAGATCGGATCTGGAAGGTACACACCGCACAGGGAGTAGAGGACTGGTGTGGTATCATCCACTCCATCATAAACCTGTTGATTAGGGGGGGAGGGGGGAGGGGGAAACACAATCATTAATATCCGAGTCCTAAGACTTGGGTTATCCATATAGTACCCTTGACTGCAGGACTTGCAATCACAAGGTTGTGGGTTCTAATCCGGCCAAGCTAAACTACGATTTCTCAATGACTAGCATAAGAATTGTTGTCTAGTTACCGAATCACAATTGATTGGTTTGTGCAATTCATAATCACAGACGGTAAACCAATGTTTGTGTGAGAGCGATTGGCTGTTGCCAGGCTGGCATTTGTATCACTTATTTTTAGCTTTGCTAAGTTCCCTTAATGAAAGATCATCTCCAAAAGACAAAAAACAAAGAAACCCAGACAAACACCCCAACAAACAAACAATCAAACAAACCAACAAACAAACAAACAAACAAACAAACAAACAAACAAACAACCCAACCCCCAAAAAAACAAAAAAAGAAGAAGAGAAGAAGAAAAGAACAAAAAAAGAAAGAATCTCTGAAGAAATCCCAAACCTTGACCCCAATTTTCATAAGAGTACCCCCACTTACATCAAGTTTGTCATACGCGCAGTTAGAACTATACTCCACGTTGAAATCGGTGAAGTAGAGGGCTAGGAAGCTGCCTGGTGGAGTTGTGATTGTGATCCGACAGTCGTGTATGTCGTGGTAGTACAGAGGATAGCCCGGGCTGGTAACCCGCCCGTTGGTACCGGTGTAATCCTTGCTGCAATCTATTATGGCAAACAGAGATTGTGTTCTGATTACATGCATGTGGGAAAAGACTGTACAAGTTTTCATAAATATCGGAGCATTTTTGGAAACCTATGTATGACGTAGCTTTAAGCCTTTAACTTATGAAGAAAACAATGGACGAATCTGACTGAGACTTGCTGGTCAATAAGGCCTAAAAAAAATTTAAAATAAATAAAAAATGTAATGTAATGTTGGCGTAACAGGCCAGAAAAAATAGGGTAGGTAGGTAGGTTTTTAAATTTGTTATAATCCCAGCAACAAAAATTACATGTTTTAATGATGTTGTTTAAGCCTACGCAATTTTCTGCATGTTCATTGTGCAAAACATTTTGCACTCCAAAGTTCCACGTGCGCTATCGTCATACAATTGAAGAGAAACGCTCAGAAATGGTTTCAAACAAACTAAAAACTAATTTCTATAGATTTTAACTATTATTTTTCTTCCCTAATTTTCTTTTTGGGCCCAACCCTAAAGTACTCTAAATATTGGCGTAGTTATATATCTCCTTTTTATGTAAATGGTTTCCCTCTAATTCCTTCAAAACCTCCTGAACTTCCTGCATATTACATTCAGGGAAATTACAGGCTACCTAAAAAAAAATAGGAAACACTGGTGTTCTAACACTAGAGGGCGGTGTCTTTTGCTCCTTGATAAAAAATTCACACCAAGACAGTTTGAATGCAAAATGAGAAGTATGCCAGGCATACACCAAGACTTTTGAACTGATTTTTTTCCGCCCAAGTCTTTAGTGGCACAGCTGAGAAATCGAAAACGAGGAAATCAGCTGAAAAGTTGAATCCCACTGTCCGATTTCACAAAGAGCAAAGATTGATCTTTTTAACTGTGAATCAATCTCAACTGCGGAGCTAAGTGTGATGTCACAGTACAAATCACTATGGTGATATATTGAGAACTCATCTTCAGATGGTTCTTTTGTGCTTTGTGCGATCGAGCCCTCGACCTGTGAAAAAAAAATCCTGAAATCTGGACGAAAAAAAACCAAACCCCCAAACAAAACTATCGTACGCCTGCAAAGCAACAAGATTAAAGGTAGCCTTGTCCAAGGCTCTTTACGCAAGCACCCCACTTTGAATTCACCAGGTAGCATAACAATACTGGCACAATACTACAGTATACCGTGGGGTCGAAGCATGGTTTTTCAACCTCGTACCAAAAAACGAAGCCGAAACAGAGCCTTGTTCCCATTGTAAACGGCAGCTTATGTTTTTCTTTATCATTGCGCAGGGATTCCAGCGCTAATTACGTATGCTGGAATCGGATATTGAATATTCATTTCCTGTACTGGGTGGATAATCGTCCAATCATAAACTCTCGTAGTATTCACCTTGCCACTTACATTAACCAATGATCATACACCTTCGGGAAATATTAGCATAAAGCAACTCCGCCCACAATCTGACCATTTTACAGTGGGAACAAGGCTCTGTTTCGGCTTCGTTTTTTGGTACGAGGTTGAAAAACCATGCTTCGACCCCACAGTATACTGTATATCAAGTACTGCAGTACCGTGCCTGTATTGTAGCTACCTGGTGAATTCAAAGCGGGGTGCTTGCGTAAAGAGCCTTGGACAAGGCTAGATTAAAGGTAGTATACAAGATTGGTAAGGATACAAAAACATCATTGTTTCAATTTAGACTGAACGCTTTACTGACTAAGAAGTTCGTAGTAGAACCATTATTTTATGTGAAATATTTTCCTGCAAAGCAACAAGATTAAGATTGGTAAGGATACAAAAACATCATTGTTTCAATTTAGTCTGAACGCTTTACTGACTAAGAAGTTCGTAGTAGAACCATTATTTTATGTGAAATATTTTCCTCCACAATGAAGTCACATTAAAGAAAAAATGTATCTGAAAACTTTTACAACCGAAAATTAAGAACGATGTGTTTACACGCTCAAAATTGTGCGTGGTTTTCTCACAATTTTCTCCTGATTCGCACAACGGATAAAGCCCACATTTTCTACAGGTTCCTTTAATTTCATGTATATGCTTGATCGCACAACACGAACACTGTCTGTGACTATTTTGTCAGCTCTACCAATCCTGTATAATACCGTAAAAACAAGAAAAAAACCCCCTACTAACTTGCTATGGCATAGGTGAGAGAGAATCCAGTGCCACTAGAGGACACATCAGTCATGAAGTAGATCTTAGCTGTACGTCCGGCAGTGTCAAACACAGGAGGTACACTCGTTCCACAGTATCGTAGAGTTTGGCCGTTAGACTGATGGGACAAAAAAGAACCCCGTACAACCCCAAATTAATATATTGACTTTTACTGACAAGCTAAGAGCAATACTTTTTCCTTTTTACTTCTTCGGCAAAAAATTCTCCTAAAAAGAGACTAGAAAAAACCCCACCTCAGTACAGGTTTGGACGCAGTGCTGAAAAAAATCTTCCATAATTTTTGTCTTCTTCTTATACACACCGGAGGGCAGCTCAAAGCACCCAATCTTTTTTTCAAAAAGCTATGTGGAGCTATGTTTGAAATATAAGACCAATTTATATAGCACCATGTAGCAATTTACAAGGGGCTGTGGCGCAATTTGCAGCCAACTGTACCAGAAACTACTGTGGGTTAACCCCTCCTCTTAACGATAATACTGGACTCTTTTGTGTATTACACAACACATCGGACCTACTGCTTTAAGTCCCATCCGAAAGAGTGAAGCAATAATGGGTTTCTTTTTGAAACTGTCATTAGTTTGGATCTAGAATTTCAAGTGATCTCTGTCAGCCAGCAGGATCACTTGGACACAATTGTGACTAGCATTTGACTTGTGGACGCTGTTGAGGGTGTACCCAGCTTTACCTCCGGGTAGTCTCTGAGCTCCAAGTAGTCGTAGTTGCAATTAGTCTGGTCCTCCACGTCAAACGCTGCGACTGTGATGCGGACATGCTTGGTGTCGTCCGGGGCATCGATGTACCAGGTGCAGCGGGTGTTATGAGGGTAGGCGTTGGGATAGTTTGGAGAGGTGATCACCTGGGCAACATCGGTCGCGTTGAACGATCCGCCGCAAATAGCTGCAAAAAGGAAGTTATTGAAACACAATCTATCATTTCTGCTTCACCACCTAGGCCCAATGTCATAGCACTGCTTAACAACAAGTAGCTAAGCACAGCAACATTACGCTTACCAGATTAAGGTTACCAATCAAAATACCATGTTTTTGACTGGTATCCTGCACATTTTTGCTCAGCAAAAAACTGTTAAGCAATATTTTCAGCTTAAGCAGCTCTATGAAACGGGTCCCCGAGCCTCATCTCAGAAAGTTGACAAGCGCGACAGAAGTGCTGAGCAAACAGAAGAAAAAACTATGACAAGCAAAGCACAATACATGTACATCGAACTCTGCTATCAGCGAGCAACTTGGGCGCCCTCTACAGTTTACCTGGAAGAGGCCATTTTCTCGAAAAGCAGACAAATAAATACATGATCGTGACGAGCAGTCAACAGTCTCACCAAAAAAATACCATCTTATGTCGTAAACAGAAAAAAAACACACTCTTGCTGCTTTACAACCAACGAACAAACTACAAACACTCCAGGTCATGCACCAGGAGCTGCAAGAGGATTAATAAACTCATCCACCTTTTCCCACGATGCACTGTAAAAAATGACCTCTCTAGGTGCAAACTGTAGAGGGCGCACTGTATTAATGAATGTCAGAGTTAAACCTAATCAAATGTTCGTTCCTGATAATAACCCATCCTGTCCTTTAAAAGTCTATTTCCCCTGAAACAATACAGTCAACTTACGATCCACTGAGCTGTAGTTCAGAGTAAAGCCAGCTTGGCTGACAGAACTGTCCGTGACGAAGCGAACGTAGGCTTGATTGCTTGAAAGGGTGATAGCGGCGGGTAGTGTCTGTCCGCAGAAAAAGCCCAATAGCGGTGATACGCTGCCATAACCATCGTGAATCTGCGGAGAGGTTAATAAGGGTTGTACATTTTGCTTGTATTTTTAAAATTTTTATTTCACTGTCGGGGAAATACAAACCATTGTATGGATTTTTTTCAGCCAAAGGTTTCTTTAAAAAAACTTGTTGTGATCGTTATCATCTTAAAAATTGTTAGCAGATTTTCCTAATGGTGTCACTTTTTTTGGTAATTCCCTGAATCTACCAGACAGTGTTTTCACATGTGAAAGGACAATTTTTGGTAATTTTACTTTTATTTATTTCATTTCACGGGCAGATAAAAAAAAAATAAAAAATGCACATCGGCAAAAACATTCAAACATACAACAAGAGCAATTAAATACAGAGGAAGGAAAAGAGAACGAGCTGGAGCCTGAAGGATTGCCTCAAAGAAACGAGGTTCCTGTCTAGAGGCTCTCCTCTCCAGCTGGGCCCAATTTCATCAAGCCTGTCAGCACAAAAACTTGCTAAGCACAGACAAATCTTGCTCAGCAGAAACAGTTTACCAGCCAACACTCCATAAAGTTTAAATGGTTGCCACTGGTACCCTCGCTCATTTCTTGCTAAGTAAAGAAATTTGCCAAGCAGAATTGTCTGCTTAACAGCTTTATGAAATTGGGCCTGGTCTTAACAAAGAGCAACACTAGACTGACTTGCAGGGTTACACTGCAAGTACTTTGAGCTGACTGGAATTATAAATTGTCTTTATTACTCTCGAATTTCATTAAACAAATGGACAGAAAAAGCAAGTAATTTTTTTAAATATTTTTTTTTATATATGGTAATTTGAGGGGGGAATAAAAAAAAAAAAAATTTTCTCATTAACTCAAATAATTTTCAATGTAAGTCTGCATGTCCGTTCACATGTATTAAAAAAATAATTCTTATACAACCATTCGAAGAACTGCTTATGTGACGGATGCAAAGTGGTAAACTTGATTGTGATTCCTGTCAAATACGCTTCAGACCTTGATAATAATAATTTGAGAGGCTAATCATCCTTACTCGCAGCTGAGTTGCGAAGGACGCGGCTACAGCGTGTTCGAGTAGAAGGCATGCGAGGGCACCATTAGGCAGCCAGCTACATCGACCCATATATGACCAAGGAGCACAGCCAGAGATTGAAAGTGTTTAATTCTTCCGGTTGGAGGAAAATCGGATGGCCCGGTGAAAAACCCTCCTGGCATAGGAGAGAACCAACGCACAACTCTACTCATGTATAGCCTTTAAAGTTGGGAATCGAACCAGGGCCACATTGGTGAGAGGCAAGCGCTTTACACACTAGGCACCCAAACTTTCATCCTATGTCAATGATCATCGTCTTAAGCTCTTTGCCTCTGTTATCATCATCTTCAGTCTGTAAGAAAAGATGTTCAGTGCTGTTTGGAATAATAGCTCCACCTAGACCTCACCTCTAAGTAATCAAACGGGCAAGTTCCAGAGCTGTCCTCAATATTGAAGGATCCGGTGAACGTCAACTGGATAACTTTGTTAACCTCTGCTGTGATGTACCACATGCAATCCAGATCGTTCTCATAGATTCCGTCGCTGTTGACGTCCACGCTTGTGATGGTTCCCGTGGGGGCGTTTAACATTCCACCACAGCCTAGAGATGGTCCTGTTAAAAAAAAAAAATTAACAAATAAATAAATAAGGTACCGAGGAAGTGCAGTCCACCTCAGTGATCACAATTGTCCTACTCCATCATCTTTTGAGCTACAAAGACGCTAGTATTGAGTCAAACAGACTGTAAGCAAACAGATCCCAATCTATTGGTGCTGCTCAGTGCGGAATACTGCCCTTGCGGACCACAGAATTAACATCTTAAGGTTTCTTAAGAGCTTAATTCCATTTTTTGTTTAAAGCAGCGTGGTGAAATGAGGCCCTAGGGTACTTGCTATCAAACTTACCAATCACTTCTTGGTATGCTGCCACAAAGCCATCACCAGACACAGAGAAATCGGACACAAAACGGACCAACATCGAACTCCCAGAGCTGATGATTGCGTTAGTAGGGGGTGTGGTTCCGCATAACCGTTGAGCTAGCATCGGTGAGTTGGAGTCCACTCCGTCGTAAATCTCAATGTAGTCGTAGTCACAAGAAGAATGGGGCTCAATATCCATGCTTGAAAACCTGGGAAAACAGCAACAAAAACTTTGGCATTTAGGGGAAAATAGATATATATATTTTTTTTCAATGAGTACATTTGTCCCCATCTTCTAGTGTTTGAAACACACACCATCCAAAAAATGTCATCACATCTGTTTTTGTGAGAACAAAAGATTTTACTTTTCGCCGGGACTTTTTTTTTTTTTACTCATATCAATTTTATTTCTATTGCGGTACCCTAAATAAAGCAAAAACGAATTTGGACTTCTGATCCTCAAAAATACTTGTCCATAAGTTAAAGAAGACTGGAGGATTGGTGCTAGATGAACTTGATGATCAGTGACTTACTTACTTTTCAGATTGAAACTAACTAATTATTATTGTTAATAATTACCAATCTTGTAATTTGTCTTAAATATAAGGAGTCTAAACACAGAGACAAAAACAATCCGAAGATGACCTAATCACAAAGTGGGCATGGTCTAGGCACGAAGGAACAATGTTCCATACGTCTGTGGTCCAGTGGACTGCCAGAACGTTCTGCTGGACCGCGACTTTGGGAGATTACACGTTGACATTTTTAGTTATTGTGCCAAAAGAATGCTCCCGCAGTCCCAACGGTCCAGTCCATGGTTGCACACTGGAATCCATAACCGATCCAATTGAAACGTTTCCTTCTACTGATCAGACTTTTCAAGACGCTCTCATAGAGATCACAGTGGTCGCAAATCGCAAATCGCAAATCACAGTGGTCGCAAATCGCAAATCGCAAATCACAGTGGTCGCAAATCGCAAATCGCAAATCGCAAATCACAATGGTCGCAAATCGCTTGCAGCAATTCCCCCCCCCCCGACCCCACCACACCCATAATTCTTGGGGATAAACTAAGTTGCTTGACACCAATGATTGCAAGACGTCTAATCCCTAGATTGTTCAGCTCTTATATCAAACGGATGGCATGGGCTGCATGTGTTTAAACAAAGCACTCGCCTCTCCTCCCTGTGGCCCTGGTTCGGTTCCTGGCTGGGGCCATGTGAGTCAAGCTGTGCATTGATTCTCGTCTTTGCCACAAAGGGTTTTCTACGGCCCCTCCGGTTGTCCTCCATCCGTAAAAAATCAAACCCAAATCTTTGGCTGTATTTCATGGCAATATATGGGTTGATGTGGCCGACTGCCAAAAAGGTGCTCTAGCATGCCTGTGGCTTGACCAAATTGTAACTGCGTCCTTCGCAAGTCTGCTTCTCAGCTGCGATTAAGGATGATTAACCAAAAAAAAACCCACCTGTTATTTCGAAAAGACATTGCTTAAATCTTACTTGAGTGATACGGATCTGTCATCACTGACTGTGATGATCCAACTGCAGTTCTGGCTGTGTCGGTAGGAATCCAGGTGGGTTGGGGTCTGGATCACTCCAGTCGGAGTAGTGAAAGTCCCGCCACACCCTGTGACAAAGGCAAAAAATAACATTAACAAATCAACAAAAAGGCGTTACAGGTAGGGTCATGGACTGGTAAATACTCCAACAAAATTAATGACCACAAAGACTTACTTGGTAATTAGCACTGCAGCTGGTGATAGTATAAACTATTTTGAGAAAGGACTGCCTTCGAAATTTACATCCCAAAACATTTGAATCTGAGAAAAGATTCATGCATGTCATGTCTCGGTTTTCCGAGGGTTGGTGTCCGTTCGCAAATGCTGCTGCCAGAGATGTAGTTGGTACTTGCTCTCACCTTGCTAAACGTGGAAGGATTTGACGTACTTGTGAAAAAACTGTGACAGTTTCTTGCTGTTTTCTCAGCAAGTTTCTTTCATTGTTTCTACCTTTATAGTTTTGCCCATAAAAATCAGCATTACATCGAGAAAAAAACAACGCAATCTATGACCCTACCTTTAATATTGGGGTTCACCCAGGATGTCCACTTATAATAATAACATAGTATAGTGATAAATCCATTCATAAAAGTTGTGCTTATCAGATCGGGGAGAACATTTATACAGGGGGGGGGGGGGTTGCTCGGTACTGGGTTGCATGCACGTCGGCTTGTGCCAACTTCATTCAATTTAGACATGTTAGAACGCACTGCCGAAATAGTGGGAGGTTAACGTTGATTTTGTTTTTTTAATGTGTTTGTACAGAAATCTCTTTTGATTAGGTCATAATTATTTTAATGATAGAATGTGTGATGATATATTAGAAAAGTGGGGGGTGGGGGGGGGGGAGGGGTACTGTAGTAAATTCCAGCACCCCAAACCCAAAGTTGGGGGTGCTGCAACACCTTTTACTTACAAGCCTGCATCTTCTTGGGGTTTACCCAGCCTAATGCTAACAAATGCAGCATGACCTCAAACAGAAGGTTAGGGGGCAGAAAAGTGAGAATGAAAGAGCTAGGAGGAAAGTCAACCGACCTGGTTCAAAGTCCAACCCAAAGCCGATGTCGTTGATGCTGGAGTCGGAGTAGAACCTCATGAACACTGGTCCCATGACGAGTATGCTCTCTGGTGTTTGATCACCGCAGAGGCTACTTATCTGAGTACCAGTGTCGTCGGTACCCGCCCAGATGCGGAGCCCGTCAAAGTTGCAGCCGCTTGAAACTAAAAAAAAAAAGAAAAAAAAAAAAAGAGAGGGGGGGGGGTTATTGCAACATAAACAATCAAAGTATTACATTGATCATGAACTCTATACTTTTGCTTTGTTCAGTGCACAGTTGTGACACCTCACCCAACCCTAAATGTTTCAAATAGATGGTCAACCTTTTCGAAAATGTGTCCAAAAGATAGTATTGCTGAATACGGGTGTGGTGCCACACTGATAAAATATAGATAGGTTGCAATATGACGCATATCGGCCATCTTTACGGGCAATTCGGAACGCACGGTCATGCGTTTCGCACGAGAACGGCGTGCAGCGCGCGCACATTTCACAAAACTCATTCCATGATTGGTTAGTTAATAATTTGCAAATTACCTGTAAAGATGGCGTCTACTGGGAACTATCTACTATCTATTTAAATATATCGTCCTCATTAACCTGGTCACACAATGAGTGGTAAATCCTCAGAATGACCCCTCCCCCCCAAAAAAAACCCACAAAAAACAACAAACAACAATGTTAAGTCTTCTTCTAATAACATAGACCTCTATCATAATGTAGCCATCTTGATTTTCTCCCATTCAAATCAATGTTAACCAATTTAAGTCTGGAGGAGCCAACAATCTGGTTCCTTTTTGTACAATGAAAAATTAGCATCCATTACTGCTGTTGGATACAGGAAACATGACCGAGACGGCGGCAGCATGATCAAGGTCTACTGGCTGCTTTAGAATCTCACCTTCAATGCCGAACGGGTCGCTGAACAGCAGGCCCAGACTCTGCAGAGGGGTCCAGTTGATGAGGTAGTCACACGACAGCTGGTCATCGTAGTTACGGCCGGGGTAGCCCGGTGACACGATGCGGGCGGTGGTGACGCCGGTGAAGGTTGCTCCACATCCTGAAACCAGCAACACAGAATTATTAATTGGCACCCCCGAACAAAGATATTGACTAATAATTGGGAGACCGCCAACATAGGGCTGGATAGCTCAGTTGGTAGAGCGCCGGCACGTTAATCCGGAGGTCGTTGGTTCAAGTCCCGCTCCAGTCAATTTTTCTTTGTTCAAACCCAAATTATTAGGTAATTATCTCGTAAGGTTTTCAGTATAAACACCATGTACATGAAAAGCAACTCACTGAGAGTTATGGTGGTTCAGAAAAGAACCAGTGGTGAAACAGCTCCACTCTTTGATCGGTATGCTCTAATTGGATTTTTCAAGAAGAAAAAAGGCGAGATTACTAGATTGTATCTCCACCATGCAAAGTTTCAAATCCTACTCATGTACATGGTGTTACATCAAACCTTACTAAATTGTATCT
Organism: Pisaster brevispinus; assembly: GCA_023634235.1. Taxonomy (NCBI): domain Eukaryota; kingdom Metazoa; phylum Echinodermata; class Asteroidea; order Forcipulatida; family Asteriidae; genus Pisaster; species Pisaster brevispinus. Next base: position 4,499,896 of record JAMKCF010000006.1, read on the forward strand.
CCACCATGCAAAGTTTCAAATCCTACTCATTTACATGGTGTTACTGCAAACCTTACTAGATTGCATCTTCGCCATGCAAAGTTTCAAATCCTACTCATGTACATGGTGTTACTGCAAACCTTACTAGATTGCATCTTCGCCATGCAAAGTTTCAAATCCTACTCATGTACATGGTGTTACAGCAAACCTAACAAGATTGTATCTCCACCATGCAACGTTTCAAATCCTATGGCTGGCAGCAGGGTGCCATAATGAATTTATACTGACCTACAGACCAGCTAGCTTGGAACCCAGTGCCTTGGGTGACTGCATCACTGCGGAACATGATTCTGATGACATTGAGGGAAGAGACGATGGTAGTTGGGGCAGTGGTTCCCGAGTAAGTACCTAGGAGGGTGTCATTACTACTGCTCCCGTCATTCACCTGGAAGTAAAAACGTATTTCATAAAAATGGTCATCTATTGAAGTCATAGAGTTATAGAAAAGAACTAGAGTCCTTTTCACACTACCTACCTTTGATTCCTGTAATTGACGACCCATATACAAATTCTTCTACACGGATTAAAGCTGATCAGGAGATTCCGTTCACACTACAATATCTAATCCAGAGAAAAAGTTAACCCAGTTCTACACCGAGATTGGTGGGTTAACCCTAGTCCTTGGGGCAGGGTTAAATTTTACCCTGATTAAGCCAGTTATGGGTTCGTTAATCCAGAGAATTTTTAGCCCTGAAAAGTGTAGTGCGAACGCTCCACTTAGTCCGGAGAATCTCTGTTACATTTGTCCTGAACATGAAGATTCTCCCTTACTCTAATTACACACACTTAACTGGGATGGTGCACCATGGGTTCCAATCCCTATAGGTAAGTATTACAAATTTCCCCTTACAAAATGTTGGCTGTGTGAACTGGTGCGTGACCTGTGTTATACGATGGGTCAGCGCCATTTTCTCAATGGTCAAAAATGCTTCTTATCAAGCCATGCCCCATGGTTTTGAACGCCCTCTCTAGTTCTATTCTAGAACTCTATCATTGAAGTTCATTTCATTTTCATTTCATCGATCAATTCTGGTTGTCAAGCCATGGATTATCAGAAAAGCGAACCTAATCACTACACGAGCCAAGAAACCCCATGGAGAGAAGACAAGGAAGGAAGTTTCAGTTTTAGATGTGGGAGAAAAAAAACCCTTGAGAATTATTCCAGGGAACACCCACGCAATCAGGTAGGGACTGAAAAATCAATCCACATAACGTCCCCAGCGGGATTCGAACCAGGGCCCTAGAGGCGTGGAAGGCCAGGAAGATACCGCTAGGTCAGCCCGACCACCCATAAAGTTCATCATCATCAATCCCCGGGGAGTACACAGCCTGTGCTGTCAAGAATGTGAAAGTTCATCTAGAGATCTGTGATCCATAAAGCCCTATAAAAATGCTGTTTTTTATTATGATGACGATGATGTAATGCAAGAAGCAAAATCAATCTCAAGAACCATCTCTACTCTCACAAAGAACCCATTTACCCTTAGGGTGAAGAAGAAGTTAAGTGTCTTGCTCAGCTCAAGGGCACAAGTGACGAGCTGGATTCGAACCCACACCCCAATGTTTTTTTTTTTACAACCGGAACTCGAGTCCGGTGCACCAGACCACTCGGCCACTGACCTGAATGACGTCGCTAGGCGGAACGTTGAAGGAAGCATCAAAGTCAACCCGGATGTGGTAACCCATCTCTGCCATGAGGACCCAGACGCACTCCTCGTTAGCGTTGTACGCCCTGGGGAAGTTGTTTGACCGGAATGTACCCGTGTTCCCGTGGAAGGTACCACCGCAGCCTAAATTATGGTCCAGAGAAAAAAAACAACCCAGAATTAAACAAACTCACATCATCGCAATCAATCTTTGTACTTCTTGATTCACCTGCTGTTTTCACCAACTTAGAGACCTTCACAGCACTCCCAACATTATTACCCCTGGTCTCTGGGCCATGCAGTTCATTCCTTGACCCCTCTTAGCTCCCTTGGGAGTTTACAGCTTGTGCTGCCAAGCTAAATCAATCACAAGAACCATCTCTGCCCTCAAAGGTACCCGTTTACCCCATGGTGAACGGAAGCATTTATAGTAAAGTGTCTTTTGCGCAAGGAAACAAGTGTCCTGACCAGGATTCGAACCCACATCCTGATGACTTAGCTACCAGGGCCCAATTTCATAGAGCTGCTTAAGCACAAAAAGTAGCTAAGCACAACAAAATTATGCTTACCAGAATAAGGTTACCAGCCAAACTAGCATACCACAAGTACAATTCATGACTGGTATCCTGCTCATTTCTGCTTAGCTGAAAAATTGTTAAGCAATATTTTCTTCTTAAGTAGCTCTATGAAATTGGGCCTAGAGCTTAAGTCTGATGCACTAAACCTTGCTCAAGATGACAGCGTACCTCTTGTGTCTGTACTCCACTCCAAACGGAATCCACCTGCCGCCTCGCTACTGTCGGTCATGAAGACCATCAGGACCTCGTTGCTGGAGGTGGTGATGGATGCCGGCGCGGTACTACCACACCATGGGCTCTCACCGGAGATCTGCGGAGATTCAAAGGTGCCTCCATTGCGGACCGAGAGGTAGTCATACTGGCACTTGGGATGGAGCTCGATGTCAAAAGATGTAAAGGTCAGCTGTGGGGAATCAAGAGACAAAGAGTTGGATTCGAACCAGTGACCTCTTGTTTACTAAACCAAGTTCACTCAGCCAGCTAAATCTAAAAGCTATGCCGTCACAAAGTATTTTTCAAATGTTTCTTTTCCCGCTGTGCTAACCTTTGCGGAAGTCACTTTTTCTTGAGTGGGAATAAAATTGAACAGATTATCAAAACAACTTTTAGTTATCACTAAACACAAAATCCAGACTCTAGAAAATCTCCAATACCTCTATTGAACCTCCCATAAAAAAAATTAAAAAAAACAAAACCTGCTGATAAAACTCGGGGTCTAATTTCATAAAGTGGTGAGCAAAAATCTTTAAACGGAAAAGTGCTGCTTTGATGAGCGGTGTTATACCAGCCCAAACATCATGTGCTGAACAGTTTCGCCCCCAGCCTCTTTTTAGTATGGTTAATTTAATTGGGAATAAAACAAGATAAAGTTCTATTATTTTTGGACAGTTGGAGAAGTTTGCAAAAAAAAAACCCAACAAAAAACCAACAAAAAACCAGTTGTCGGGCAACATTTTCTGGGTGGCAGCTTTACGAAATACTGCCCTATTCTAACGCCCTGCCCATTGACCAGAGTCAGGGTACACAACACAAATCCGTACACTGGTCTATGATATTTTTTCCTTTAATAGGTTGGTGCTCACATACCGTGACAGTGGTTCCCGTTGGAGCTTGAATGAGCCAGGCACAGTGGTCGTTATGATCGTAGTTTTGAGGGAAGTTGGGACTGGTGATCACTCCACTGCTGCCACTAACTACTCCACCACAACCTGATCAGAAAAAGAAAAAAAAACCAAAAAACCAAACCCACATCAGATTTACGAGTTTCTCCTCAAGTCCATCAGAACCCAATTTCATGACGCCGCTTCGCACAGAAAACCTTTTGCTTAGCAGAAATGGGTTACCAGTCAAAAATACAAGGTAATGTATATCGTTTGTAGCCGGTACCCAGCTAATTTCTGCTTAGCAGAAAAACAATTGCTAAGCATCCTTAAGAGCTTTATGAAACGGGGACCTGGTAAGCAAGTTGTTGTGCTTACTAATGTGAGTAAGCAAAAGTGCATTTCACAAACCATCAAGAGGATGTGACGGTGCTGCTGTATACGCCTACACAATGCCCTGTTAAGTCACTAATCTACCTACAAGAGGTGCTGTCAAGCTAGCAGGCCTTTCACCTTGCTTACAGTAAGCAGTGTTAATGAAATAAAATGTATGCTAGGGCTGCCCCATAACCATAATGTCCCCAGAAGAGCAAACTAAACAAAGCATTGCTACACCACTGGGTTCTTTTCAGAACTACTACCGTGCATTTAGGGATAGAATTTAAGTGTATATACAAAACAATTATTTTCTAGATTTTGTTTTAAAGGAAGGTAAAAAGCTTTAAGTGTTTCCTGGTAAACTACTCTCTAGTAAATGTGAATATTCTCTGGTAACTGTGAATGCTTTCTGATAACTGTGAAACACTGGTAACTGGAAATACTCTCTGGTAAACGTGAATACACTTTAGTAACTGTGGATACTTTCTAGTAACTGTAAATACTTTCTGGTAACTATGAGTACCCTCTGGTAACTGTGGGCACTTTCTAGTAACTTTGAATGCTCTCTGGTAACTGTGAATACTTTCTAGTAACTGTAAAGACTGCTTTGTAACTGTGACTGCTCGGTTGTAAGAATTAACTTTCTGGTAGCTTAATCAACTTACTCGATGCAGCATAAGTTATCTTGAATCCTGCTCCAATCTGTGAGCTATCCGTGGTGAAACGTACAAAGGCTGATGCCTGTGGCATAACAATGGGTTCAGGGACTGTGGACCCACAGAACACTCCCACAGGGTCTGCTGTGGAGTCAACACCTGCAGACAACACAAAGGTCTCAACCAAATCAAAATCAAAACCAACATCAGCAACTTCCAAGAGGAATAGCATTCACATTAATGCTGGAAAGAGCAAGTCCTTCTTAGTGCGGTGCATTGCGTAAAGATAGTTCAACGAGGCTTCAAACTGGGGAATGAGGAACAGGGCTTCAAACTGGGGAACAGGGCTTCAAACTGGGTAACGGGGCTTCAAACTGGGGCACGGGGCTTCGGGTTGTTGTATTTATGGGTAAAATATTTATTTTGTGAATTGTTTTGCAACTGTACTCCTGTTTTCGATCGAAGTACCAGAGCTGCCAACATTTGCATCTTGCAATCAGGGAGATTTTGTACAACAATCAGGGAGATATTTAGAATTACATTCAACACAATTGGGAAATAGTTTTCACAATCAAGGAGTTTTTCAACTTTGTTTATCAGAATATGGAAAGATTGGTTTATTTTCTGGGAACTTTCTGCAGAATCAGGAAGAGTTGGCAGCTCTGTGGTATGACGGGCACCAGTGACATCCTACCTGCATAGACCTCCACGGAATCGTAACGGCAGCTGGTTCCCACCTCAATGTCGAACCCAGCATCAAAGGTCAGGTAGAGGGACGAGTTGGTGAGGGCGCTGTTGGCCAGAAGCCACTGACAGTTCAAGTTGTTGGTGTAGTTGAGGCTGCCGTAACCGATGCTGGAGAATGTACCCTGACTGCCAGGTGAAATGTCGATCAGCGCACCGCATTCTGAGCAAATTGGGAAAAAACGTACATTTTTAATCCCCCTTACTTTTCGTAGCATTTGCCAGTGGGTTGTCCGATCATTCAAAACCTTGTATGGTAACACGGCTGCGTCCAGAACTATCCGTGTGATGCGTACATGCATTTACCACATGATATCATATTGCAGGGTGGCATAGTCTGTCTGACCATTCAAAACCATCTGGATAGCATTGAATGGTCAGACAGTAGAACAGCTTGAATTAACCATTTTCTGTGAAATTTTCTGGGTAACTGTGAAACACTGGTAACTGTGAATACTCCCTGGTAACTGTGAATACACTTTGGTAACTGTGGATACTTTCTAGTAACTGTAAATACTTTCTGGAATAAACTATGAGTACCCTCTAGTAACTGGGATCTGGATAGCTTTGAACGGTCAGACAGTAGAAAAGTTTGGCTTAACTATGTTCACACACAAAAATAAAATAAATAAATAAATAACAGCAGCGCATGGTTCTCTGCCTTATTGGGCAGAAATGAACCTTCCTAAATACTCTCCTTTCTGGACTGCTCTTTTCCACTTAATAAAAAGTGGATACAAATATTGATATTTCTACAGTGGAATCAAAGGAGGACGGAGGAAACACGGATGAAAAAAATAAAATAAAAAATCTAGCAGAGGGGGGGTGTTAATAACATTTGATGCACATCAAACAAATGCTGATAAGCACCTTGGTGAACAAACTTAAAAGTAGTTCTCTCTGTATAACAGAAACCACTAAGATTCATCGAGACAAAATACTCCTCATTGTAACAGCAATGTCACACTGAAAATCACTACGGGGATATCAGCAACTCATCGCAAGATAAATCATTTTAGTGGCACTGCCGCCCATCAGTGGAACCCATTTATTTGTTACAGAATTGACAGGCTCTTCGGGAGATGCTTACGAGATTGATCTTGGGAATCGTATCGGGCCGAGAATCCCCCAAACGCAACGCTGCCATCGCTGGTGAAGACAACACGCATGGTGTTACCGGTGGAGGCTAGTCCCTGCGGGGCCGTGTTGCCGCAGAAACGACCAAAGCTAGGGGCGTCACTCTCCAATCCATTGAAGACCTGGACAGGGAAGAAGTCGCATTATTATTTTGATTACTGATTTGGGGTTGAACAAAGAAAACTTACTGCAGTGGGATTTAAACCAACAACCTCCGGCTGGTTCAAATCCCGCTCCAGTCAATTTTTCTTCTTAAAAAATGGACCCAGTCAGTTTCCCTTGTGGTTTAAAACTTGATATTTTGATTACTATTAAGCCCAGCTCACACGAGAGCAATTTAGCAAGGGTCCCTTGCCAAACTGTAGCATGGTTGTAACATTTTACAAAATGTACCTCGTGTGAAAGGACAATAATTTGTGTACTGTCCAAGGTCCCTTGTAAAATCTTGTCAAACATTGCTTCATTTTGTTGGAGGTCTGGACTAGCCAGCCGGACCCCCTGGTGAGAATTTAGACTGATCCCCAGGCGTTTTAACCAATATTTTCCCCAGCGGACCACTGTCAAGGAAAGAACGCTGTATCCACGTCAACAAAATTAGCTCTGAAACATAAATCTGCACAAACAGTTTTTCTTCTTCCCAGAACTAAATTTCTACTCATAGAAAGAAGATATCATTTAAAAATTACGACAAACCAAAATTCATATGGATACTCCGCCATGCAGTGTCAGCCCCTTCAAAATTTTCCCAGAGACTTTTGCCAATGGTCTTGGCCATGGTGCATCTTGTAAATTTTCCCATAGACTTTCAGATTTTCCAATGGAAGTGCCCCTTTTGCAAAATGAAAATGGCCTTGCCCTCTCAAAGATGAAATTCCAGGCCTGCAAAACAGTCAGTGATTAAAAAAAAGGAGAAGAAGTGTTTTACCTCAATATAGTCAAAACTACAGCTCTGTCCATTTCCTTCAAGTTCAAAGTCGTCAAATGCAAGCGTGACTGCTTGTCCCGAAGCCACTGTGATGCGCCACTCACATACACGCGAGTGTGCGTATTGCTGGGGGTAGTTGGGAGAGGTGAAGGACCCTGTTGCTGTGGACAGGTCCCCTCCACAAACTGCGGGTTTGGGGAGGAAAAAATCAGACAAGAAAATGGCATTATTCACACAGAGGCAGGTTTAAACCGGTCTACATATCAGGCATAAAACTCACAACCGTAAGAGAAGAAAGGATAATTCTGACAAGCTAATATTTTCAGCATTTGATGCTCATGAGGGAATTTTGGGACGCTAGGTGGCAACAGACTTACCAGGTAAATCCACTGTTCTCTCGGTAATGTGCACATGCTCAGAACTACATAAAAAATGTAAATTTACCTGGTAAGTCCTAGTGTTCCAAAGTCTCCTATTGCAAAGCCATTATGATGTTTAATCATGGTTTAGAGGCTGAACAATTAGCAATCTTTGTTTAGATGCAAAAACCAAAGCAACATAAAACCAAAAAAGAATACCAAACAAACTGCGAAGCCAGTCTCTCTAGAAGCCATGTGTGTGTGTGTGTGTAAAACGTAGTGAGACACAAACTGTAGAATGTATGCTGTACAAGGTGCATTGTGTCTGTGTGCAAACTGTAATGCTTTATGTATATGTACACTACCACGGAGCCAGACTTGATTTATCCTTTGATGCATGTGTTAGTATCAAACTTAGACATTACCTTCTTCGCTGGACTGGAAGCGGAGGCTAAACCCAGCCCCTACTTGGGAGGCGTCGGTTGTGAAACGGACGAAGGCGTAGTTTGATGACGAGTCAAAGTTTACGGGGGCACTTGATCCGCATGCCCTGGCCAACTCAAAGGCTGAAAATAGTAAATGTGAATGTTAAGAGCGAGAAACAAATTATTATAAACTGACAAAATATAAAAAAATGAAACTGGGGCTTGCAAGAAATCAGGACATTTCTGTCCTAGGTTCTCAGCGTTCTCCCTCAAGGGGAGGGTCAAACATTGGCAAGTACTCCAAAAACTAATGACCATAAAAACTTACTTGGTGCGGCTGTTGGTAGTATAAGCTATTTTGAGGAAGGATTCTATTTAAGGTAATATGGTTTTGAAAATGTTTTCGTTTTGAAAATTTTTTCAGCTCAAAACATTGAAGAATGATTGAAGCAGTACAATCAAATCAAAATCCAATCCAATCAAATCACCTGATGAATTTCTGCCATCGTGGACTCGTAAGACGTCACCCGAGGAGCAGTTTGATGCACTATTGACGACATTGAAGTTGGTATTGAATGAGAAGGTGACGAAGTGACCGTCGGGGGCACGGACCATCCACATGCAATCCAAGTTGCTCTCATAATTGTTAGGATAGCCGGGAGAGGTGATGACGCCGCTAGTACCAGAAACTGTACCACCGCAGCTTGCTGGAGTATCAAAAGAAGGTGGAATAGAGCGTTGGATCAAATCTGTCATTTCAACACCCCCAACTTGTCAGTAAATCAAGATTTAAAAATCAAAGCAGTTGAAGTACTTCAACCACTTTTTGTTGGATATGTGTATATCTGCCAAATTTTTCTTGACTGCCCTACGGCAGATGATTTATTTTGGCCGTAGGAACTTTAGAGCGCCCTAAACTTTTTGCAGGCAACCGCACGGCTGATGTGAATATCCACCTAGACATTCCATTGTGTAGCAAGTACAGCCATTCTTCATGCTCCAAATCTCTCTTTTTCTAGGGGTTATTGTGTAATTCTCTATTGTCTCTGTTCTTTTGTTAAACAAACGAGGATTACAAGAGATCGATAGACTGCCCTCATTGTTTATCATTTTATTTGGCACATGTGAGAAAAAGTCAGAGATTCCACCCAACCATGGCAGTCTATTGGCCGTTGCTTTTGGCCAAGAGTTGGCTGATACACAGTGAAGACGTTCCATATTTTCTCAAAAGGGAACAATAAACCCTGTTGCATTTTAGGATAAATTTTAGATGTCTTGACTTTATTCATTCCGGGTTTCACAGTGATAAAGGAGAACCTCGACTTGAAAAGAAATACAAATCTTCCAGAAGTTCCACAAAAAAAAAAATATAAATCCTGCGCAGCGGCACAATAAATATTGTGTCGGAGTGGTTAAGAAGCATCTACTACTCAGAGATGACAGCCTGCTTACCAATACTGGCCGTGACTTTGAAGCCTGGGTGTGCCACACTACTGTCTGTACGGAACCTCAGGAGCGCTGCGTTGCTTGACGTTGTGATGGTGTCAGGCACTGTAGTGCCGCACAGTTTACCCAGCTGGTTGGAATTCTGGTCGGAGCCGTCGAGTACTTGAAGATAATCGAAGTCACAGCTGAACGAGGTGAAGAAGACGAAGGACAATTTAGTCAGGGAAAGATGCAACATTGTAAAACAAAGAAGAAATTGTTAGAGAGGAATGCAAAAGACTGTTCTTCTTCACCATCTCTTTGTAATGCTCTTCCATTGAGCCTCGTAGACTCATAAAAAAAAAAAAAAAAAAGTATGCTTACCAGAATAAAAGTTACCAACTAAAATACCATTTCATGTGTACCATCTGTGACTGGTATCCTGCTTATTTTATGCTTAGCAGAAATTTTGTAAGCAATATATTCTGCTTAGGCAGCTCTATGAAATTGGGCCCCAGTGCGCTTCCTAAAAAAGCGTATTGCACGGTATTTACCAAATATGAAGAATCGGACTCCCAAAATGGCGCGAGCAAATTTCCACATGATGAAAAGACATCATGTGAATTTGGTCCAAATAACGCCCAATATGGGGGGAAAATATCGTACAAATGTGTCGCTTTGTTGGAAACATTAAATAGTGGACGACAACATCTTCAATTTCGGTTGAGATAATTTACCAATTAGTACACACGAGTCATTCGGTCAAACACAAACAATTCAAGACTTCACCTGACATGGGGTTCGATGTAGAACAGCGACGCAAAGTCCATCTGTATGGCCTCGCTAGAGGGAGCTGTCACAACCCAGATGCACTCTATGCTGACTGGATAGTTGTTTGGGTAGTTGGGGGACATGATCTCACTGCTGGGGACGGCATCGGTCAGGATCACCTGTCCACCACAGCCTGGAACAATGACAACAACAAAAATTACCGAGGAAAAAAAAGGAATCTGGTGGCTGTAATTTTTCACCAGAAGTGAATTTATAAGAAAGCAACTTGACAGAAGTGAGGACAGGGCTTGTAGTGACTTATGTTGGCATTTGTTGAATCATGCTGCAAGAACACATATTTATTGTCTCTGCTGGCCAAGTGCCTCTTAAAACATCAAACATTCACCAAGGCTGGGCTCGAATTTGACACTGGATTGCCGGCCCGAGGCCAGTGATTTTAGCCTCTGGCCATTAAACTCATGACCTGAGAAGACTGGTGGTCTTGTGTTTTTCAACTGAATAATAGCCACTGTGTAATATCTTTAACAGAAAGAAATAATGTTCAAATGTTGACCTTGAGTCTGGTATTTATACAGTTCTGTTGAGTATAAAAATATACTGACCCATAAGACAAATTAGATAAATCTTCTCTATAGTGCTTGTTCAAATAAAAACAACTTACATGTTAAATGAATATCTATTGACGTGAAATCTTACGATACGGTCTGGTTACAGTTTCCAGCTGGTTTGGTGAAACGGCAAGCTGGTTGGCAACTACAGAATAACTTAAGCACGATTATCACAATGAAACGTTGGGTGGGTGGAGGGCAGAGGGGCAGGGGTAGGGGTGTACTGACCTTGTTGCATTGCTTGGTACCTCAGACTGAAGCCCCTAGCTCCTCCGCTGCTGTCAGAATGGAAACGAACTGTCAACAGGTTTCCACTGGTTTCCATTGCAGTGGGTGCCGTCGTTCCGCAGTACTGACCGTTTGCAGACGACCCAAGAGGTGGAGAGGACACCTCGCCACCATTTAACACCTACGAACCGATTCAGCAAATCTTGAATAAGTTTCTTGACTCCTTTTTTTGTTTTTGAGGGGCCGGGGATGGGCAAGTGTCGGTAGGTTGGAACAGACTTGCTCAGGACTACTTCAACAATGGGGGATTACGTGTCATATCTGCTGCCACCCAGAGTTTCATAGTCACAACTTAATCTCCAACTAAATGGATATTGTGAGCATCAATAAAAACAAGTATGTCGATCTATATTCTCACTTTGGTGTGTTTAAACTGGTACCAGTTATCATTTTGCAGAGCTGCCAACATTTGCATCTTGCAATCAGGAAGATTTTGTACATCCAACCAGGGGAATATTTTACATTAAAAATAACAGGGAAAAGGTTTCCATAATCAGGAAGATTTGTCAAATTTGTTCAACAGAACATGGAATTATTGTATATTTTTTTAGGGAACTTTCTGCGCAATGAGGGAGGGTTGGCAAGCTCTCATTTTCAAAGGCAAGTCAATAAAAATAGCTGTACTGTCTACGATGTGACAGATACATGTCAAAATGTCAGAGCTTCTTGTAACGAGACTAGTCTGAACATAGTCAGCTTGTACTTGACTGTGTATTGAAAACAAGTGTAGAACAAAAAAACAGGGGACCACTCTGTATCCATCACGTTCACAGTTTTTCCCAGGGGTTGTAACTTTTGTTGGAGTATATGAAACCATCCAAAATATATATGTTTTCTTTTAATCACCTTTAAATTTTTCATCAAATATAGACAGACAAGTTCTGTAGCGAGTGAGGTTTACAGAGACAAGAAGTAAACCTCTTTTATGAGCTTTGGTGGTTCTGAGAAGAACCTGTGGTTTAACAACTTGACGTTTCGATCAGTGAGCTCTGATTGTCTTCAGTAGAGGGTTACCTCATTTTTTCTGCCCAGTATTTGATTGAAACTTGAGGGTTAAAAAAAAAACAAAAAAAAAAACAACCCATGATCATAAATCAACTAAATTCTTTTCATTTCATTTCAGTTATTCTGGTTGTGAAGGACTCTCAGAAAAGTGAACTTAATTCACTGTACTAGCCAAGAACCCAATATAGAGAAGACAAGGAAGGAAGTGTCAGTTTTAGGTGTCAGTTTTGTGTTAGTTTCAGTATAAGCTTGGATGCCCATTCATATGTTGAAATACGTATGGGTGGTTTCGACAGTTAGAAGAAAAAAAAACCTGATAACGTGTCGATACAAAGTGGTTCCTTTAATTTTGTTTCTTGTCAGAATCCAGTAAAGAGACCGACCTGAACGTAGTCATTGACACAGTTTGTGCTGGACAGGATGTTAAAATCAGACGAGAACGTGACCATGATGGTAGAGCCACTCGGTGCCTCAATCACCCAGGTGCAGTCTTGGTTGTTGGTGTAGATGGCCGGGTACTGAGGGCTGGTGATCACGCCCAACTGACTGTTGATGTAACCACCGCAGACTGCAAAGGATAGAGGTAAAAAAAAGAAGAAGATTTGGTGGAAGTCGTTCAAGAGTTTGCGTGTGCCTCCAGCACAGTTTCAGCAAAGTGTGTAGAGAAACAACATTTTCGCGATTACAGCAATAAAACTGGGAAACAGAGACACTTACAGGTCTGGTAACTGGCCTGGAAGCCTGTGCCATTAATGGAACTATCGGAATGGAAGACAGCAAGCATCATGTTGGACGTAGAGTACACAGGAGAGGGATCTGGATCTAGACGACCACAGAAGCGGCCAAGGGTTGTTGCCGTGTCGATCGTGTCACCTGGAAAAAAAAATAAAAAGGTAAAATGTTGTTGTACCATTGTTGTTGAACCGATTACGGTACAAGCCAAATAATATTAATCATAACAATAATGTGTATCCATTTCCTCCTGGGTGATGAGAAGCAATTCCAGTTAAGTGTCTCGCCCAAGGACACAAGTGTCATGACTGGGATTCGAACCCACGCTTCAAGGACTTAACCACCAGAACTTGAGCTCAACCGCTCAGCCACAACGTGCCATATAACACAACATTGACTCATTTTGGCAACAAGTGCCCACTTGAAGATGCAAAACAGTTCTCACTCAAACTTTGTTGCATCGAAACAACCAAAGGGAGTTAAAAGTCTATACGAATGTTTTGGCTCATACAAAAAAAAAAAAAAAAAAAAAAAAAAAAAAGGGATGCAAATCACAAAACAGTCAACAGCCGCAGAAGTTAAGAAATATTTTGAAGGACAACTCAGGCCCAGTGGAATTCCAGAATGTTGACTTGAAGAAAGACAGATAGATTTGTACGCATCCTAAAGAAAACACAGAAATGTAGCTTCCTTTTGGCTATAAATTGAATGAAAAAACTAAAAACAATGTACACAAGTATACATTAGTGTCTACAGTTAATGGACATATTTCAACATTTTGGGGACAACTTTGGTCTTACGTGCATTTCTATAACGCATGAAGGAAACAAACTGGCGCACCTTCACGTTAACATGTCCAAACGTTTAAATACGTGCAGACTTGCACAGCCTATACAATTACAATAGACCCCATTGAATACGACGTCACAATCTCAAACGGCGCCCTCCCCCAAGGTCGAAGGAAGACCTATTGCGCATGGCATGTACGCACTAGCATCTTTCCATTGTTTGACCTCTGCAATGGAGGCCTATTGAAGAGGTCTACAGCTAGTAGTTTGATTGAAAAAAAAAAGAAAGAAAAAAAGACCGGAAAAAAAAAAAAACCACAAAAAAATGGGCATGAAAGTTTCGAGAAATGCTTTTAAGGATTGAGAGGTATTGGAGCTTAGATCCAATGAGGTGAAACCTTGTTGGAAGTCCTTCCTCACCATTGAACAGCTCCACGTAATCGTAGAAACAGGAAGAGTGAGCCTCCAAGCTGACGTTACTGAGCTGCAGCTTGAGAGTCTCGCCCGGGTTGGCCTCTATCAGCCACTGGCAGTCCAGGTTGGGATCGTAGCCGTTGGGGAAGTTTGGAGAGGAGAATAGCTGTGCGGTCTCCCCGGCCAGCAAGTTGGCGCCGCATTCTGGCAAGAAACAAGAACAAAGAAGTATGTGTGAAGCCTGACTTGGGCTGTCGGGTTGGCATTGTGGTATTTTTCCCCGCCTTTCACCACTGGGACCCCCCCCCCCCAAGTTTGAATCCTGCCGGAGGCCTCTATGTGGATTGGGTTTTCAGGCCCTACCTGATTGCATGGGTTTTCCCTGGAATAGCTCTCTGGGGTTTTCCTTCCAGATCTAAAACTGAAACTTTCTTCTTTGTGGGGTTCTGGCTGCCTCCATGCCCCCTAGGTAATTGCCTCCATGCCCCTGGTCATTGCCTCCATGCCACGAGGTCATTACCTCCATGCCCCCTGGTCATTGCCTAGATATCCTTTCAAATGCTCCAAGACACGCTTTCACTTCCCTCATAAAAGTGCCCTTCACTGGAAAATTTGTTTGTTACCTTGCGAGAACAAAGTACAGGGGGATCCAACACAACTAACTTCAGCCGAATTTGAAGAATTGAGGCAGTAGGCACCCAACATAAAACACATATACAGAACCCTAGCACTGATGTCACTCGCAGCTACTGTCTGCCCATGGTCTGCCATGGCCAGGAGTCAAATTACATGTGACAGTGGAAACCAGCTTGCATGGCCCCAAATAACCATCATTACACAGTAAGAACACACCGGAAAAAGTGACTCCCAAATTGGGGCAACCAAGATTTGTTGGGGTGATGACGCCAGGTGGAGGATATGACAGATTGGCTGGTTTTGAAGGATCGAGGCTGCATCCCGCATAGACGTGTCTATTAGAATAGGGTTGTAATCTACTTACGTCCTGGTGGCAGGGTAGG
This sequence comes from Pisaster brevispinus, assembly GCA_023634235.1. Taxonomy (NCBI): domain Eukaryota; kingdom Metazoa; phylum Echinodermata; class Asteroidea; order Forcipulatida; family Asteriidae; genus Pisaster; species Pisaster brevispinus. Next base: position 4,514,954 of record JAMKCF010000006.1, read on the forward strand.
CGGAGGTATAGTCAGCACTCCAGACACTTCAGTCCATTCTACCAGCCAGCCTGGGTTGGTAACAGAGGAGTCGGTACGGAAAAGCACCGTGGCTACACTTCCACTGCTCTCCACTGGGTCGGGAAGAGTCGCGCCACAGACAGTCAAAAGATTCGGGGACGAAGCATCTGGACCATCGTACACCTACAGAAAACAACAACAACAACAACACCATTTTTGCATCTTTTATGAAGCTCACCTTTTGGTGTGTAAGAGCTTGTTTATCACCACTAGAGGGATGTCACCAAAAAAAAACCCGCAGAAACAACCTTACTCACCTCGAACGAATCAAAATTGCATTGAGTATTGGATGGTTCGACGGAGAACTCGATAAACCGGATGCGAACCCTTCTGTTTGCCGACACGTAGATTGTCCACATCACATTCAAGTTGTTCAAGTAGCTATTGGGATACAATGGTGATGAGATCTGACCAGTTGAGGCTATGAGGTCACCTCCAAACACTAACAGAAACAAAAAACGAGGGAAAATAGAATTAGCTGTTGAGGCACAGATAAACCGTACTAGGGTAAAAGAAGCAGTCAAGTGGAAAGAAATGAAAAAAGACAGTATAGTCAGAGAGCACACAGAAAAAGTAAGGGATGCACAATGAAGAAGGAGATGGGAGGGGGGGTAGAGAGAAGGGGGCTGGTTTAACCACAAGAGGTTGGAAACACAAAGGACAAAATCAAAGGTGGGAAGAGGGAGAACAAGTAACTAATTAGTGAATGAGGCAGACTAAAAAGGGGGTTACCTGTGGGGAAAAAAGAGAAGACAAAGACAAAAAGTTGTTAGTCATTTCCTTCTTGGATGTTCAGACCGGTCTGGAGGCGCCTTATCCACGGAAATGTAATTCAATAGAAGTTTAGTAATCGAGGTTGAACGAAATGAAACAGTGCATTCTCCAAAAGACTTTACTTGACGAGAAGCACCTAACTTTTGTGAGGTTGTGATTGATCTCGGTCTGTTAGGTTTATGTGTGGATGTAGCAACACCGAGGGGACCGTTTTGCGGTGTCCTGAATCAAAGCAGATTACCTTGTCCGAAGTTCGCGAGGAAACCGATTCCGGTTCCAGCAGGATCGGAGACGAACTTCAGCCACATGCCGCCGAAGGCTGTCAGGTTGCCGGGCCTGCGAGGGCCGCAATATCGGCCAATCAGAGCACCGTTCTCATCACCAACTCTAGCCTCTAGGTAGTCGGTGTTACAGTTGACCTCCAGATTAAAGACACTGTCAGATTGGAATATTGTAAAATGGGAAATTTTAAACCAAACGTTCATAAGAATCGGTGCCGTGGAATGCGTGGTCACGCTGTCTAGTGCATCGGACTTGAGCTGCTCTGAGCCCAATTTCCTACAGCTGCTTAAACACAACAAATAGCTCAGCATAAACAGATTTTTGCTTAGCTGAATTAGGTCACCGGCCAAAATACCTTACAACACTCACCAATCTGTGACTGGTATCTTGCTAATTTTTAGCAGAAAGTTTTAACATTGTTTTTGTTTTTTTGCTTTTATAAGCAGCTCCATGAAATAAGGCCCTGCTGTTGTCAGAGTAGGAGTTCTGGCCCTAGTTCTACGTCCTTTCAATGCAGCGAGTCCTGTGTGATAAGTAATCCTTATTACTGAACCCAAAAAACATTTAGAGAAGGGACTTGCATGCTTTTCTGGCATGATTGCAAAGCAGCATCTTGTACACCCTAACAAAGCCCAAGATAATTGTGTCACATACCATTACAAAATGGCTCTTCATGTAGTCATGGCTCCTACCACAAAATGACTCTTTACACGGAAAAAATACCAAGTATTTTGAGACGCATTTTAATGAACACATACCTAAAGGATACCTGGACCTGGTTGCCTGGTGAGGATTGCATCGTCCAAACACACTCTGTGTCGCCGGGATAGCTAGCTGGGTAACCGGGACTGGCAAACGCCCCGCTCTGAGCGGTGAAATCGGCACCGCAAACTTGTGGAGACAAAAGGAGACATGTCCAGTTTATCATCTAGCAAACTGCTAAATGTTTAAGGTGGGCTCAAAAAGGTCAAATCAAGTTTTGTGATGCACTCATTATCCAACAGATAGGAGTCCTCATAAAGAGTGGGGACTAATAACAAGTCTCTAATCTCACGATAAAATGGTGCAAACTGTCGTTTTATTTGTTACTCTTTCAGAGCGAAATTTGAAACGTGACGTCATCTGACACCAAAAACAAATTGGTCTATACATTCCAACATTCCAAAGAGGACTTTTTGTACTAGTCAAAAGGTCAAACTTAATGCCGTTTTGATTGAATGTGACACCGTCGAACGTTTTGGGATTTGGACAAAAAATTTCACTAGAAGGGTATCAAACATGAGTGACATTTGACACCGTTTAAACTTGAGGTGAGACAATTGTAACTTTTTCCCCCTACTTTCATGAGGCCTCCATCTATTGGAAGATGAGTGGCTCACAAAACTGTCTTTGAACTTGGAGCCCCTACTGAACCATGGTTTGTACTTGTGTCCTTAAGGAAGACACTTCCGTTTTTTTTCTGGTACGGTTGGCTGCAAGTTGCACCAAAGCACCTTGTAATAAGCCGTTACATGTAATGGTCCTTTGTAAATAATTGGGTCTCATAAATTGAACATTGCGGTAAGCAAATTTTCATGCTAACTATAGAATACAAATTTGCTTAAGCGTAAGCGTATTTCACAGGTTAGCAAGAAAATTAGGCGGCCATCTTGCGCGTTCATCATGGATTTGCATTGTTACGCCATTCATTTTCATACAGTAAGCACTGGAAGGTAAGCATGCCTTTTTGTGTGCTTACGGTTAGCAGCGCTACGAAATGGAAATCGCGCAGTAAGCACAGAATCGGCCGTTAAGCAGCTCTATGAAATTGGGCCCAGTTTTAAAACGAGCACCATGAGATGCCCTTGGGTGTGACGAAGCAGTTCATACGAGCCTCATATTATTTTTGTTCGGGAGTGCCAGTCTCCATATAAACAAAATAGGAAGACTACCATTATTAGGGCTAGATGGCTCAGTTGGTAGAACGCCGGCACGTTGATCCGGAGGTCACAGGTACAACCCCCACTCCAGTCAACCAAAAATTAATTCAAATTTACCCAGTCAGTTTCCCTTGTGGTTTATTATTATTTGATATAATTGCTTTAACGCTCAGATGGTGTAATTCTTACACTTTGTTGCTTTGAGAGTTTGAATGACTCTATTTACTGATCGAGTTGGGAAATACCTACATTTAAGATACCCTCATCTTTCAGACAATGGTGTTACAAAATTCAATATAAGAAAAATTTGGGCACATGAGTAACTTAAAGTAAGCCTTCACTTCACTTATTTTTTCCACACATCAGTTTAAGATTAACTTCTTGAACGCCAGACAATTTTAAGGCAGGGTATACTTTTGGTATTTGTCAAAGACCGGTATCCTCACTTGGTGTTCCCCAACATAAGCATAAAATAACAACCCTGACAACATTTTGGCTCAATTGGTCATTGAAGATGCAAAAAATAATGACGATAAAAAAAAAACACCCTCTGAAGCCTTTCATCAGACTCAATTTTTTTAAAACCTCTTTCTCTAAAACCACATGACTTCAAAGGGTGTCGTTTCTAACAATGTTTTATAATATCAATGGCTCTCCAGTGCTCTTTACCAAGTAAGTTTTTATGGTCATTAAATTGTGGAGTAATTACCCAAAGACTACCCACCCTTAATAGATGGTTCCATGCCGACAAAAAAAAAAGTTGCCTCTTGCCGTTAAAGAAATAATTATTTTCAAGAGTAGCTCACCAGATAATGACGTGGAGTACACAGCCCTAAACCCGGTCATCTGCACTGAGCTATCCGATACAAAGCTTACAGTCAGAGCAGCGCCAAAGGAAGTGATGGGGGCAGGTATAGAATTGCCGCAGTACTGGCCGATCACGGGGGCGGAGTCGTCATTCCCCTCGTACAGCGTAACGTAGTCATGAACACAACCAGACGTCGACTGCTCGATGTCCATGTTGGTGAAGCTGAGTGTCACACGGTCCCCTGCGTAGCAATTGGATAACAACGATAGTTAAATATTGAACTATGAGGTCCACATTACCCAGCAGCAGACCCCTTGCATTGGCTGCAATGGAGACGCGCACGCCCAGCGTACAACTCTCAGCCAATGATAGGTCTGCATTGACCTCAGCGAGGGCGCTATTTGGGCCTGTGACATCATATGCAAGGGGGGGTCTATGCTTGTTAGAAAATGTCAATCAACGAGTCATGAAGACTGTAAGCAGACAATTCTTGCTTACGGGGCGGCCCTTGGTGAAGTTTCTGTTTCATAACCACTGCTTACCTTAAGCAAAGCATAAACCTTGCCAACTTGTCGGCAGTTCTAGTGAACAGAGAAGTAAAGCAACACTGCGAAATTATTGTGAACGCGCACAAGTGCTGTCGAACCTTCTTGATCTCATTGACCTTGTTCTGCTACTGTGAGCATCATATAGACTTGCTTACTGATAAACAGTACTTATAAAATTGGTTCTAAAGATGGTAAGCATACAGATTTGCCAAGCATAAAATTAAGTTGGTAAGCAGAAATATTTTTTGGCATTCAATTCAGACTGGTGCCCAGCCTATTTTTCTCTGTTTTAGAGAATAGATTTGCTCTTAGCAACGGTTTCTGCTCGCCAGCTTAAGAAACCAAAGGCCTTGGCCCAATTTCATAGAGCTGCTTAAAAAGTAGCTAAGCACAGCAAAATTATGCTTACCAGAATAAGGTTACCAACCAAGCTTCCATGTCACATGTACAATTTGTGACTGGTATCCTGCTCATTTCTGCTTAGCAGACAATTGCTAAGCAATATTTTCTGCTTAAGCAGCTCTATGAAATTGGGCCCTGGTCTCGAGACTTACCAGGATTGGGCGATTCAATGATCCAGGTGCAGTTCTGATTGGCTGGATAGGCGGCCGGGTAATTCGTTGTCTTGAGAACACCAGTCTGTGTAGCATCCAAACGACCTCCACAAGCTGAGAACAGAGATTTTATTGTTATTGTTATGAATTGGTCTTTTGCTAAAATAATATTGCAGCCAAAGGCTGAACTAAATGAACTTTACAATATTACAATTCACAACGTTAAAAAGCAAAACAAGAACACACATTCCAGAGATGCCAGCCAACACTTGCATCTTGCAGTCGGGGAGATTTTGTACAACAATCAGGGAGATATTTTTCCAGAGAGAAGGGAGATATATTTCAAATTTGTTCATCAGAACATGGGAAAGATTGGGTTCAATTTCGGTGAACTTTCTGCGGGAATGAGGGAGAGTTGGCAGCTCTTGAACAATCCGTACTCACCAGTCTCGTAAGTGGCATGGAACCCTGTGGAAGCGACACTGGAGTCAGACAACATCCGGACGAACATCTGCGTCCCCGTGGAGTAGATGACGGCTGGGTTGGGCAGGCTAGCACCGCAATGAGTGAGAAGCAACGGATAGTCAAGAGAAGGACCGTCGAACAACTGGTGGAAGGAATGAAGACAAAATAGGATTAAATTTAAGGGAAGGGATTCTTTTTGGACTGCGTGGTGAACCCGAGGCGACACCAATCTTGAGTAGACATTGCGCTTGACATCAGAAATGTGCAGTTCTTGGGGGGGGGGTGGCAAAGTAAAAAATGTAGCATAAGGACCTTTTAGAAAGCAAGTGTCAGACTTGTGAAATTATAAGTTGCTTCTGAAAATGTGTCCAATGTATGTTCTTAAACTATTATTGTTTTAATTGTCTAAAATGCCATACGTTCTCTGCCAGCTACAGAGCCACCCAGATCACCTGGACACTATTACTTAGTTCTCTTATCCCAAGCCACTCGATCAAGCACCATACAAAGCAACTAAGAAGCACAACAACCGACCTTCACGTAGTCGTACGAACAGCCTGCATCCTCCAAGTTGAAGTCCAGAAACGTGAGTTGCACCCGGTGCTCCGCAGCGACTGTGATGAGCCATGTGCAGTCGGTGTAGTGGGGGTAGGCATTGGGATAGTTGGGTGAATGGAAGTTGCCTGATGGCGTGGAGAAGTTACCGCCGCAGCCTGGAACCGAGAAAGAAATGTGTGATAACTCGGGCGTGGTACTTCACCGAGGCCAAGGACACAATCACCTCTATGCCCTAAGGTCAATGCTTTGGTGCCCCTTGAAATCTTCCAAGTAGAAACTTTTTATTTTCCCCATCGCAGTGCCCTTTACTAAATGCGAAAATGCTTAGCCCATACAAGAAAGAAGAATCAGACCTGAAACATCAAGGAGTACTATAAAGCCTGGTTTACGAAGTGTCAATTTCCTTGCATCCCAATTCAAAATTTGGCGCATTTTGCATTTGTATTTCAAGGAGTACAAGAGGCCCAGAGACCAGCCCCCCCCCCCCCCACCCTGGGCCTCCCCTTCCTATAAATTTTTTTTAAAAAAACACCACAGAATTTAAGAAGTAATCTCTTTGCAAAATGAATATAGCCTTGGTCATAAAAAAAAAAATAAAAAAAAAAAAAATAAAAAAAAAATTAATAACAAATTATAAAACTGTTCTCACTGACAGGTTTACAAATAATAACTTAGAGACCTCCCGTTTCCTACCATAGTACGACAAACACCTGTTCACAATTCAATTAGTACGTAACCTTAACGATGACCACCTGAAATCACCTGGCAAATGAATTCAACTGTTAGGTACACAGCAAAGATTACAGAGCGCCGGCGGCGCAAGGTTGGAGAGAACTGTCTATTATAGGATGATAAAAATACGCATGAGCGCATTTCATCAAGCAACTGGTTTTTTGTGTGTTTTTATATAATGGTCATTGTCTACGCTGATCTATTGTTACATCTAAAGAGCTTGCTGAAATGGTCCAGTGCACATTTCACATTTCAGCCCGAGATCTCGATCTTGCTCAGTAATCTTTGATCATGGTCACATTGGTTCGTTACAAAGACACGATAACAAAACAATTTAAAAATAGATATTAGCTTTTTTTTCAACATGCCTGGCTTGTGTTTGGCCAACTAAAAATACTTTTTAGCATTTACGCCGTTGGATAATCGGCTAGTAATTAACTTTTCAATCTCATGTTCATTCAAGAGACACCAAGGAAAATGCGTCCCCACGATTGTGACAGTGCACATTATCACTATCCATAGTTTTGTTGTCGTGACAAATTTTAGAATCTTTGGTAAATTCAGGGATGTGATAGGCTGTTGAAAAAAAAAAAACCTGAACTGTGAACGCAAAGCGTGAAAGCTTAAAATGGCGAAAACTTGCGAGCTTGAAGCCTACTTACATACATTTATCTTTTGTTTTAAAAGCCCTAATCTGCACTCTGGGGCATTCTATTTGGTTTGATTTTATGGTTTTTATGGTCTTAATTTAAAGATTTTATTTATTTACTTTTTTTTATTATTTTATTTTATTTATTTATTTATTTATTTATTTATTTTTATTTATTTATTATTATTATTATTATTATTTTTTTTTTGGGGGGGGGGGTTTAAAAAAAATGGATTTTCGGAAAAAAAAAACGGAGAAATTACATCCCTGTGTATTCAAGGAGAGGAAATTCTCACCGCCGTCTTGAGATTGGTAAGTCGCTGTGAAGCCACGCCCACTGATGGTCGAGTCCGTGCGAAAGGTGACATACATGTATCTCCCTGTTGTGGAGACAACCCGAGGCGACGTCGTGGTGTCGCAGACCTTTGTAAGTAGAAGACCAGTATCGTCTCTGCCAGAGTAAACCTGCACACAAACAGTCATGGATCAATAAGAAACAATGGAAAGATTGGTTTATTTTTTAGGGATTTTCCTGCAGCATCAGGAAGAGTTAGCTGCTCAGCATTTTGAAACATCCTCGCTTATCTTACTTCCGGTTCTTGTCAGAGCCTCCACATCTTAAAAAAACAAAACAAAAACTGTTACTTGGTGGTCGGACCTAACCTAACTTTCTCTTGCTTACTCCTCTTCCTAATTGCAGCTACAATTATTATTTTTTTTTTGGAAAAGGTAACTTCATTTCTATCCTCTAGTTTTCAATAAGCACACCATACAATGAACCTATAAATATTTCTTCCAAATTGGCGATAAAAAAAAAAGGATAATGCCTGTGAGGGAACTTGTGCACATTCATGATAGGCGTATTTCAATGGGGAAATCAAAATAAGCAGCAATGATTTTGGGGGTCTTCAACTGTTATTTTCTTGACTCTGACAATGATTCAGGAAAAAAACCAAAAACAATTTCTATGGAGGATTTGGAAAGTATAAGCTATACAATAATTGAGTTTTCCGTTTGAAACTAAGAAAGAAATAAAAAAAAGATAACTACCAATCCTGTACCATCAAAGTACCCACCTCGAGAGCGTCATATTGACAATCGTTGCTAGCCTCCACGTCAAAGTCACTGATGGTGAGAGTGATAGAGTGGCCGTACTCGACAGTGATGGTCCATGTGCAGAAGCGCGAGTGGTCATAGTGATTGGGGTAGTTTGGACTGCTCAGTGACCCAGTGTTTCCCGTCAGCTCACCGCCGCAGCCTTTACAAAAAGAAAACAGAAAGGGGAAGAGGAAAACATTGCAGTAGTAACACAACAACTGTGGAATTCTGTGACAATCTTTGGGATTGAAGGGCAATTCTTGCGACCCGACTTCTTGGCGTATGAATCTCTCCCAGCTATCTAAAGCCAGACTCACTCCAAGGAGATTAACCCCCGCCCCCCCCCAATGGAATTCCTGGGGAATTTTTTAACCCTGTGTTCGATTCACACTCGGTCTTTCAACTCCATTTTGAAAGGATTTCATAATAGCAACCTATCATCGTTGGAAAGATTTGACACTTCTCCTTCCAACCAATGTAAGCTTGAGAACGGAGGGTGAACAGGGACAACTACAGCTTTATAACAAATGGCTTTTGTGCTCGGTCTTGAGTTTCTGTGTGTGTGTGTTATCTTGGTTAGACTAAAGTCACCATTGGTGCTGAAAGGGTTAATACAGTTTTTACAATATCAGGTGTTCTTTGAGTATCTCGAGCGATGATGGTTCCATGGAAGCTCACCATTGACAACGTAGGAGGCTTGGAACCCAGCATCTGCAATAGAGGAGTCTGAGATGAAGCGTATCAGGAGGTAGCGGTCAGTGCTGGTGAAGAAGACCCCATTCGGCTGGACATTCTGCCCACAGAGTCGGTCGCCGATCAGCGGTGAATCATCCTCTTGACCATCGCGAACCTGCCCAGAAAAAAAAAAAAAAAAAAACCCCAGCATATTTAACCTTCTGCTTAACACTCCTACTGTCTGACCATTCATTATGTGGGTTTTGCAGGATAGATAAAGTATGCCAGTCTGCAATATATATCACAGGGATGTGATAGGCTGCTGAAAAAAAAACCAACCCTGAACTGTGAGCGCAAAGAGCGAAAGCTTGCGAGCGAGGGCGAAAGCTTGCGAGCGAGGGCGAAAGCTGGCGAGTGCAAAGCCTACTAACATGCATTTATCTTTGGTTTGAAAAGCCCTAATCTGCACTCTGGGGCATTCCATTTCGGTTTTTATCTTCATGTTTTTATGATCTTAATTGAAAAAAAAAAAAAAAAAAAAAAAAAAAAAAAAAAAAAATTGGGGGGTGGTAAAAAAACCCACCCCAAAACCCCAGATTTCTAGAAGAAAAAAAACCCAGCCCTGATATCAGTTGTTTGACCCATCTAAGTGCTACACAGTTAGTTCTGTGCACAGATATGACACCTCACACAAGCCGTGTAGTTGAATTGTTTTGAAAGTATCCTTTACTCAGTGGGGAAAAAAAATGACCAACCTTAGACAAGTGAAATAAAACAACAAACGAAAAAAAAAAACCCACCTCAAATCACAATAGAAATGCTTCGTAACAGATTATTCTTTTCCACTCTTAGAACAGACCTTAACAATGGGTGGATCCAAAGATGTAATTGCTCAGAGTGAAGGGGAAGGGTGGATGGGCAGCCACTTATCTGTTGTGGCACTGAATTAACCTTGTGGGGGGGGGGGTGGGGGCTCTTATGCTCCTCATTCCACTTAGCATTGTTACTTTCGGCAAAATCTCAACGCTCAACTTGAGCGACATTAAAAAGACTAATAATATTAATACAAAATAAAAAACCAAAACTGTTTTGGGTGAAGTTAAAGATCTCCTTCCCATTTAATTCTGCCCTTAAAATCATTCGCAGCTTATCTTGCCTGCCCCATCTTAGTAGCCCTCTATTGTTTCTTTGCCCTCTCGTGCTTTTCTGTGCGTGTACTCAAAAGTGACAATTTCCTTGACTAAACGAATCTGTTGGATTGGGGGGGGGGGGGTACGGTAGAAAGCACTTTACCTCGATGTAATCATAACTGCAGCTGGAGTGGTCTTCCAGCGTCAGAGTAGTGAAGGTGAGGTTGACCGTGTTACCCTCGGTCGTCTCAATGATCCAGGTACAGTCTCGGTTGAGCGGGTAGGGATCCGGGAAGTTTGGACTCTCAATCACGCCACTGAACTTGGTCAGGCGGACATGGTCACAATCTGGCCAAAAAGATGGGTGGGGAGCAAACCATTGTTAACTTTGGCTTAATTGATGTAACCGGTGCTTAGGGATAAAGGTTATTATTTAGCTTTTGACCCTGACACTGAAGTGTGATCGGCATAGTGACCCCCCCCCCCCCTTTTCATCCTAACTGTAGTGGGTCAAAAAGTTGATAGACATACAATGATACTTGTTAACATGTATATCGTCGCGTCAGCGCAAAAATGTTGTATCTCACAAAAACCTTGTTATCTCGCACCAAAACGCTCCGTGCAAAAGCGTAGTATCTCGGCACATACATGTTTTGTGCTTACATCCAGGCTATTTTAAGTGAGATACAATGTTGACAATATAATGTTGACAATAACAAACTTGTGTGTGACGCAAGTGCCATTTTAGGGTGATCCGTTTTCACACCGACACAACGATATTTACATGTTTGCAAAAAGCTACAGACGCTGGACTTCCCGCAGGCATAGTTTATCTACAGCTCAAAGGAAGGAGACATTACATCTTACATCTTATAGACATTGGAGTGTATAATTTGTAATCAGCTTTTAAATTTAAGAAAGTTAGCCAACCTCAAAACTTGTTCGGACTGTTGTAATAAAATACTTGTCTTTATGTGGAAATTTGGATACCCACTTCCTGTATCGACAGCATAGTATCTTGCCTACCAGAAAATGCCTCGGAAATTCACAGGATGACCACACTTATGCAAAAAAACATGGTCTACATGTAGATGTAAATGATGACCCAGGAACTTTAAAATAAAAATCATTTGTGATTTAGTCAACAAGACATGGGGATCTTAACTGACATTTCATCATTATCTTCTTTCCGGCGGTATCTCCAGGTACTTGGGGTTAAAGTGTAAGGCATATTTACGAGTTCCTTGGTTTCATTTGCAAGAAACAAAATCACAATTATAAAGACTACTCCTGTATTTAGATGACTTACTGGTTTGGTAGGCAGCCTGGAAGCCCCGACCCCCCAATGAGTAGTCAGTTCGGAACTTGACCCTAAGCGCGTTGCCCGTTGACTGGATTGGTGCCGGAAACTCAGTACCGCAGAACGTTCCCAATTCATCATCATTCTCAGTTAGGCCATCAAAGACCTGAACAAAATTGGGCAAAGAAAATAATTAATTGAAAATTTTTCTTAAAAAAAAAAAATGAGGAGAGATCTTTAGATAGACTTACAAAAGCCCCTTTCACACGAGAGTAATTTAGTCCCTTGCTAAGTTGTAGCATGGTTGTAATATTCTACAAAATGTACCTTGTGTGAAAGGACAACAATATTTTTTACTGTTCAGGGTTCCTTGTAAAATCTTGTCAAACATTGCTACATTTTATCGGATGTCCGGACCTACAACAAAATCTTCCGTATAGCACACAATGGTTGTTAGTTTTTTAGTTTTGCTGTGTGAAAGCTTGCAAGATCAGTCATGCACGGTGACAACGAGTAAACAATCCGCGCAAGTAAAATTCGTAGCAAGGGACCATGGGAATTTTTTGGTCGTGTGAAAAGGGCTATAGCCTCAACTACAGGCAACCAATGGCCAGAGTAGACTGCTACCTGCATGGCCCTTTCCCAGGAACTGTGCTCATTCGGCACAGGCTACCAGTGGCTGCGGTCACTGTGACCAATCTGAGAGGTTTCCGAGAGAAACGGCGCCAGCTGTAAGAGGAATGGAGCTTCCAATCTCTCTCAGGACAAATTGACAATATCTCCATCTGAAGCACCCCAACAGCACAAACACAGAGCACGTATGGTAATACAACCCACCCTCTCCAGGACAGCAGCGATGCTTTTAGGAGCAAACACAAAAGCAGGATGCAAGATGCAAGATCTGCAGTAAAAATCTACGCTTGGCCTAGGCGTACCTTGCAGGTTGGTAAGAGTTTTTTGCTCGTGCGCGTGCTAAGCATTCTTCACTTACACTGCTTGCACAGAAATTTGCTGAGCAGAGAAGGGTGGTCGGTAGCGCTGAGTTTCGCAGTAAGCAGGGTCATGAAACTGAGGCTAGATCTTAAACAACTCTGGTCGATTGGTCAAGTGCACTAGACTCAAGAACTGGTATTTTGGATCAGTTCAAATTGACCTTTACATAACTTTAAGAGAAGGGGTTCGCCAGGGTGTTTTCTGGAATGGGTGGTTTCAGGTTGCACCACAGCACCTTGTAAACCGTTACATGGGGCCATGTAAATAGATGGGTCTCATATTTGGAACATAGCTCTGCAAAAAACAAAGTGCTTAATAAAAAACGGTGCAAATTTATTATTTTGACTCGCTCTTCTTACCTTGACAAAGTCATATGCACAGGTGTCGTGAGTCTCCAGGTCAAAGTCTGCAAAGGTCAGGTACAGCGTGCTGCCTTGATTGGTGGAGATGAGCCAGAAGCACTCGGCGTTGTGACCGTAAGGGTAGGGGTAGTTGGGCGACACAAAGCCTCCTGTTGGGGTAGTAAGCTCCCCACCACATCCTATAACAAAAATAACCTAGGGTTAAGATCTGAATCATGGGCATCCATCTTGTATTACCTCAATCTAAACAAGTGTAACCAAAGTGAGGCTGGAAGGGCTTCATAATATAATCTAGACACTGAAGAACAAAGTAATGCCTCAAATGAACCAGATATTTTCGACCAAAGGTCTCCAACATCAGTACTTTTCAACATTTTTTTTCTGGCTTAAACAAACAACTTTGTAGTTTATCAGGAAGTAAATTGACAATCTTGGCCAGCTGGGTACTTTTTCTTCTTCTCTTCGAATTGTTAATTTATATCCTTAAAAAAACAATTTTTTTTAACTGAATTTCGAGTTTCAGTTATTTCTTGTGACCCATCCACCCATAATAAAAAAAAAACAACAACAACAACAACGAAAATCAAAATGATTAAACATTGACTATTCTGAATGGCCCCTAAATGAAAGGGATTGTGTTCACAAAAAACAGATATAGAAAATGAGAATTATAAAGGGCGCTGTATTGGAAACGGTACGATGGTGTAAAGCGTGTGCAAATATTCTTAGGGTGTAACCGAGGTTTCACCGGTGATATTCTTTAATTACCTGTTGCGGTGCCATCAAAGCTGAGCGAGAATCCCCGAGCAGAGAGGCTCGAGTCCGAGGCGAATTTCACGTACATCTTGTTGCTGTGAGAGGTGTAGGAAGTCGGGCTGATGCTACTACCACAGAAGGTACCCAGCAGGGGTGAGGTTTCATACCCTCCATTCCTGAAGACAAATTATACAAACTGTGATTCATAGGTGATGGGGGGGGGGGGGGGGGCGTTCACAGCAAACATTTAATGTATATATTCGGTTTGCGGTAACACCATGTGTATATCTACTAGCTGTGTAGATTTGTTCTTAGAGAGCTAGGTCTTGCTTTAAAAAAAAAAAAGCAAGACCTAGTTCTCTAAAAAATCTTCATAGCTAGTAGACATATATACATGGTGTTACCGCAAACCGAATATACATTGATACATAACCATGCAAAGCCTCAAAAAGTATATAGCAAACATTTATTGGCAGTAAACCAGAGCTACTGTAATATATATATATTTTTTAAGCTGTTACCTAACAGTTTATAATATAAAATATATAATTAGCTTTTGCGAAAAAACATATCAATATACATATAACATGTACAGTTCATGTAACATGGGAGTTAGATTTCTCACACATTTTGGGGGTAAAAATTGATGGTGAAAAAAATATTTAAACATAAGGTTATTTATCTTCCGGCAAAGATTGCCTGGGCTCCCCAACCCCTTAGGGATTTTCTACCCACATTTTTAACTGAGGTTTCCTCCACGTCTTTTGAAGGTTCCTTGTTTTTCGTCACCAGAAAGGTACAACAAAAAACTTAAATGACTCAACAGCATTAAGAAAAAAACCTCACCTCAGCTCAACAAAGTCGAACACACAATCCGGATGTTGCTCCATCTCAAAGTCGGTGAAGTTGACGTTAATCTGTTGACCCGAGGGTGCGGATATGATCCAGACACACTGGCGATTGTGGGGGTAGTCAGCTGGGTAGTTGGGCGAAGAGATCACGCCTGTGTCTTGGATTAACTCGCCGCCACACACTGAATGGTAGAGGAAAATAAAAAACCAATAAATAATACAATCTTATATATAGCGTACGTTTCTACCAGTAAGGCACTCAACGCGCTTGAAGGAAGAGAAGCATTTTAAAACGTTTTGGAAATATTTCTATTTATGTAGCTTCATTTAAACCGACGTTACATCTTATAAGAGTTTATGGAGCAAACCCCCCCCCCTTCTCTTAGCGATAAGTGTAACTGGGTTCTTTTACGTGTGTTACACAACACACGGGACCTTTGGCTTTACGTCCAATCCAAAAGACAAAGCAATACTGGTTACGTGTCTCACTTGAGAAAATAAAGACACACAAGTGCGGACTTGAACACACACTCAGCTGAAAACAACCCCCCCCCCCCCACCACTCACATCAAAACATGCCACATGAAAATAGAACCCTTGCATTTTTATCTTGGAACTGTCTAGTGGTTTGAGCCTTGGTGCAGAAAGTTTTAGATTTCACAAAATAAACTGGGTCTCAGAAAACAGCAGATATTACTAGTAGCTGTTGGAGCTTCATTTTACAAGTCCTTTATCAAAAATTCAGAGACATTGATGTTACAAAAAGTGGCCTGATGTTTTGGCTCTAGCAGAGACTTTCTTTTGAAGTGCCAGGAAATGAGCTTTTTTGTTGTTGCATTTACACCTTAGGTCCTTTGGGTTGGTAAGCAGTTTGCAATAGCTGATACTATTTTCAAATCAATGTTACATGTTACTTAACGAAAAATAACAGGGATGTGACAGGCTGTTGAAAAAAAAACCTGAACTGTGAGCGTAAAGCGCGAAAGCTTGCAAGGGCGAAAACTTGCGAGCTCGAGCCTACTTACATACATTTTTCTTTTGTTTTTAAAAGCCCTAATCCGCACTCTGAAGCATTCTATTTTGTTTTATCTTCATATCTTTTATGGTCTTAATTTAAAAAAAATATATATATTTACTTACTTATTTATTTATTACGGATTTCCGGGAAAACCCCCCTAAAAATCACATCCCTGAAATAAGCACGACAGAATGAACTGAAACTGTTTCCGTTTACCTGTTGTGGCGTCGAGGGCCACGTAAGAGGCAGTGAAGCCCTCCCGCGCTACGCTAGAATCTGTTTGGAAGATGACTGTCATCTTATTGCCGGTAGTTGTGAGGATCGGAGGTGAGTTACTGCCACAGTACCTACGAGGAGGATAGGGAATGTCCGGATAAAGTCAGAAAGATTACCTCACAGATCTCACATAATGGAGTCTTGCAGAGATCTATATTGTTCTTACTTTACGTCTGCCCATAGGCATTAGAAAGATTAAAGGTAGAGTCATATGTAAATTAATTTTTTTTGGTCAGCTTTTGTTATTTATGGGCAAAGTAGTAAAGAAACATACAATAAAAGTCACTTGTTAAAGTTTCAGCTGGATACTGTATCTACATGCCGAGAAAACAGCAAAAAAAAACTGTCACAGTATTTTTCACACAAACTTAGAATCCATCCATGTTTAATAGCTACATGACAGCTGGTGCTACCAGGCACATCTCTGGCCGCAGTTTAAGAAAATGAACATCAATCCTCAGAAATCTGAGAAACAATTCAGGCATGAATTGTTCCTTGGATTCAAAATTTTTTTTGGAAATTGTTTATCAGTGAAACCATATTACTTGGAAGGAAATTCCTTTCTCAAAACAGTCTATATTATCAACAGCTGCAATGCTTCTCCTCACCAAGTAAGTATTTTTCGGTCATTAGATTTTGGAGTTTTTTTACCAATCTATGACCCTACCGTTACCCATCAGTGCGGCGAGTAGCAGTGAATGACCTAAGGTGAGAGTTACTGACCTTCCCATGTCCGGGGTCAGCGCATTGGTGCTGTTATCGTAGACCTGTACATAGTCAAAGACACAGCCAGAGGCTTCCTCCAAGCTGAAAGAATTGAATGTCAGCCGGATGACGTAGCCGTCAGTCACCATGATGGAGTAGACACAATATACACCGTGGGGGTAGCCTTCAGGATGAGGGGGCGAGGCAAAGATGCCGACATCATCTGTGAACTGACCTCCACATCCGCCTATGACAGTCAGAAAAGGGTGGGAGAAAATTTGTTTTATTTGTTGTTGTTTTTTTTTTTTGGGGGGTGTACAAAGAAACATTGATAAATGATAATGGCAAAACAGGGAGACTGCATTATTAGAGCTAGATAGCTCAGTTGGTAAAGAGCAGGCACATTAATCAGGAGGAAGCAGGTTTTCAAATCCGGTTCTAGTCAATTTTTCCTTTGTTCCCGCCAAAGCTGAATTAAAATTTACCCAACCCAATGTGGTGTATAAACTGAGACATACATAAAAGCTACACATCCACATATCTCAACGTCACATTCTTCAAATGACTTTAAAATCAATCATAAGAAGGAGACTAAGCTAACGAAGGTCGGTTGCCGTGACAATATTCACAATCACACACCCAATCAGAACATCCAAATTCTTGGAATCAAATCATAACAATTTGGGGAGGAAAAAAACAAAAAGATAAAAAATGCAATTGTTTGCAGCGACAACATCCACACAAAAATCAATGTCCAAAACATACTTTGTGATCAGAAACCTAACGGCTGTGCTAACAGCGTTTGTAAACAAATAAACTAAAAACAACTTCTCCTTCGAGATGTGGTGGTTCTGAAAAAGAACCAAGGGCATAAATAAATAGTCACAGTGCACCCATGTTCCCCAAGAATACTGTACAGAATTCTACTGAAGGACCCTGGGAGCCATACCTGGGGCTGCATCTTCAAATCTGAACGCTGCGCGGAAGCCGTAGTTAGCGATGGAGCCGTCGGTGACAAATTTGAGGTACATTGAGTTGCCGGTGGACGACACCTCATCTGGAAGAGCAGTTCCGCACAGCTTGGAGATAACCAGCGAGTTCTCAGTACCTCCATCGTGAAGCTACGGAATCAGGAGGGAAAAAAAGAAGAAAAAAAAAGAAGGTTAGTTTGAGGTTGAATCACATGCACAAGGGTGTGAATTAGTTTTAACAAAAAACAGGAAACAAGAATTCTGAATATAAAGTTAGTCAACAGGGGTCTTCTACAGATGTTACACCAGGTATTCTACTGGCAGCAAGTCTACGCACTTTCACAGAAGAGAACAATTTCCCTTTTTCAACGTTAACATAATTTCCACTAAGATATCAATACGTTTTACAAAGTCTCTTGGGCTAGTAAAGTGTTCATTTTTAGAATTAACAGAATTAGTTGAAAATGACTTAATGTACATCTACCGCCCCCTATGGTGTTTCGTGTTAACATTACCTGAAGGTAATCAAAGTTGCACTCTTCATGGGCTTCGATGTCAAAGGTTATGAAGGTCACAATGATCATCTGACCCTGAGGTGCATTGATGACGTATTCACAGGTCTTGTCGTGGGGGTAGTAATTGGGGAAATACGGGGACAAGAGCTCCTGAGTAGGATCTGTAAATATTCCTCCACAATCTGAAAGGAAAATTTAAAAAACAAATTACACAAAGATTGGTGACTATAAAAAGAATCAACAACCATTACGTTTAATCTGCAAGCTCACTGATTACACAAAGTACAGCCAGTACCGATCCTCCAGAGATAAATATGTCTGAAATACTGTCCAGAAAAAAATAGCAAATGTAGACAATCAAATCACTGCTGTTCATCTTGATTGTCACAAACCAAATAATCAGCCTGTAAATGAAGACTTTGTGCACATGAAAACCCGACCAACCCATCCGTGATTGTTTTCACTAAACCAGATGGCTTCAATGAATGGAATGTTCACACTACGAGTGGCGCGTTTATTTCAAACTAAGAAAGGATGGACACATAGAACGGCATGATATTTGGCCATTGGAATTTTTGTTTTTGAAAATTGCGACGAGTACAAAAATGTACATGGTATAAGCTTTGAAAGACTTTTCAGGCAATTTGATAACAATTTTGCTGAGTTTTCTGAGGACCCAAAAGTCGGAAATCAGACTTAGGTAGGAAGAATGCCGGTAAAGAACATTTAAATCCTTTGCTATCAAGAACTTTCAACTAAGTTTGCTTCATAGCAAAGAATGATTTTATCGGTGATTGTTGAAATCATTTGTAATAAATCATGAAATTATTTGTTTTGTTTTAAAAAAAATTTACAGTAAAGGCTGACGGTAGTTTTGCCAATCGTTTGAAGAAACTCACGGCTGAGAAGTTAAAAAGGGTCTACGCATCGAGGTTTAGCCATGGTTTAAGAAATTATATATCATTACAATAACCAAAGGATTTAAAATACAAAATGCTTGATTAATAAAAGTCACACAATAACCTCTTCCTAAATAATACCCCGATCAATCTGAATAACACCCCGATCAATCTAAATAATACCTTGATCAATCTAATAATACCTGACCAAGCTAAATAATACCCAGATAAATCTAAAAATACATGTACCTTCATCAATCTGAATAATACCCCCATCAATCTGAATAATATCCTGATCAATCTAAATAATATCCTGATCAATCTAAATAATACCCCGATCCATCTATTTGGCCAGAAAGGTTAATAACTTATAAGGTTTCCTTCTTTCAATAACACTGGGCTGACTGACTGCTCTACCTTATTGGTCAATGCTTAAATAGTTGCAGTCCAATAGCTACTGACGCCATCAATCGGCCATTGTGCCAAAACTCCATACAAGTAATTTGTAGTATTACATCTCCCATTTAAGCTATCTGCGAGGGGGGGGGGGCCTGTGAATCAGGTCATAGAGCTGCTCGAGCACAAAACAGCACTTAACAATTTCCTGCTACGCAAAAAAAAAAAACCCAAGAATACCAGTCACTGGCTTGTGCGACATGGTATTTTGCCTGGTAACCTTATTCTGGTATGCACCATTGTGATGTGCTTAGCTACATTGTTGGGCCCTGGCCATAGCGAAAAGTTTACAAAGTAAGTCCATTGATTGATTGTGAGCCTTGTGTGTGTGTGTGGTTGACCTTGAATAACTTGACGCACCTACTGGTTTTACAACATGAATTGTCAACCCACTTTACAAATCCATCCGTTTCATTCACGCGTCACTGGGTTGTGGCTGGGTGCATTCATTCCGCCTTCACGTTTTCCAACAGACACAATAATACTTCTCATTGACAGCTGATTGAGCTGAACAAGTTTGAGGTGTCCCCCTTTCCTTTGAAGTTGTTTCAAATTGTACGGTGCACTATCCATGAAAACTATTGTTGACTGTTGTTTACAAAAAAAAGAGTGTCCTTGTGCATACCCGGACCTTTCTGGCAGGCGAGATGCTACACTGGTCATACATGTATGGAAACTTAACATTTTGTGTCATAATTTCTACACAAATTCAAGAGTTATGACAATAACAGCTGAACAAGCTTTGAGATAGGCAAGTTTTGCGATGTCCTATCAAAAATTAATAAAAGAACAGACGGTGCAATCCCCATACAACGTAAGATGTAACGCTCCATTCCATTCAGCTGTGTACGGATTGTGCTTGCAGAAAGTCCAAGCTCAGCGGCTCTCTCGTGAACATGTGATGTCACAGGTTTTACAGTCCTTTAGACAGTTTCTTTTCCTCATCAACCCTGACCACCATTTTGTAACGGGTGGCTTCGAGTACCACAAATTGTACAACTGGGTTGCTACAAATCTGCCCTTTCTAACAACAAATTTGAACCCTTTCGAAAATGAAGACTATGTGAACTGTTTGCTCTTGGTAGCACGATTGATTTATCACTAATATGGGTAACTTGATGGCTTGGTTGTAAACTCTTTTGTGAGCCCCGGCCCCCGCCTCCTGCTAGAGGTGTTACAAGTGATGCATTTCATTGTTTTTCCATTGACGTCACTCAGTAAGAGACTTCTACTCGACAAGCTCTGCTTTTTGGTGACCCCCACCACTTAATCATCCTGTATTATGTATTTATCCCTATGTGTTTTATTGATTGATTGATTGAATTGAAAAACAAAATATATAAATATATATACAAAATAAAAAATAAAAAATTTACAGCAAGGGTCACTCATCCTTTTTGCCAACCACTGGTTGGCAAAACTCCCGTCTGTGACATTGCAAAAGAAAAGTTTACAAGAAAAGTCAATGTCTCTGTAGCTCCACTTGTAAACATGTGACATCATCGGTAACTTGATCTGTATATGAAAATCAAAGCGTAAAGTTTGGAGGCGCGATTGACTAGTGAAACCTATTGATGCATCAGAAATGTCCGCCACTCACTCAGTTCATAGGTGGCCCTGAATCCTCCGGCACTCACAGAGACGTCCGATGCGAACTTGACCCACAGCATATTGGATGAAGACACGAAAGGAGGTGGTATGGCATCAGCATGGCAGTACCGCCCGACGAACGGGGCCGTTTCATCGAAGCCATCCCTCAACTGTGAAAAACAAGAGGATTCAAATCCAATAAATGCAGCGAAGAGGAACTCCACGGTCCCGTACAATTTTTCCAATAAGTAGAGTCCTTATGAAAACTGGGTGAAAAAAACCCACAAATTTCTAGGCTCACGCTCAGACGGTGTAAAATGCCACCGTGTTTGATACTCTTTAAGTGCAACTTTTAGTAAAAATCCCAAAACGTTCGATGATGTCACATTTACAAATATATGGTCTGTTCAATTCTTCCACGCAGAATTTTCAGTCCATTCCAGAATTTTGATGATATTCAATCAAATCAGCATGGAATTTGACAATTTTTCAATGGTGCCAAAAACCTCCTCTTTGGAACGTATAGGCTTGTGTTTTTGCTGTCTGATGACGTCATTTCAGAATTTTGCTCTAAAAGAATATCAAATCAAATGACATTTTACGCCATTTTAACGTGAGGTTAAAGACTTGCAACTTTTCCCCCACTTGCATGAGGACTCTATCTATTTGGTTACACTGATTTGAATGGAAGAATGTATCAAGATGGCCGAACCATGATTAAGGTCTGTAGGTAAGTGTGGGGGCATAATGCTACAAAACCATTCCGGCCGCCCAGCGCAATTTGATCAAGTCTACTGAAAAAGATAAACGGCACACCCTGAGATGCGTTTCCAGAAAACAGAGCTGGAAAAATCGGGTCATTTCTCAGCCATTTTGTTATGTTTTGATGTGTTTACCTCCACGTAGTCATAATTGCAGTTGTCATGCTCCTCGATGGTTAGGTCTGTAATGGTGAACTTGATCTGAGCGCCGTCGCCGATCTGTATAGTCCAGATACACTCAGCGTTGTGGGGGTAAGGGTTGGGGTAGTTGGGCGATATCAGTATTGCGTCGTCATTGGTTAGGACGCCTCCACATCCAGGATCAACTATTAAAAAAAAAAATCATAAATATTAATATTCAAGTATCAAATAACAAAATTTCATATCGTAGTGATTTGAAGGCTCATGATTGCAAATTCACATACTGTTATAATAAAAAAAGTCAAGTTGTAAGTATAACAGTTATAAATCATTTTCCTTTTCGTAGACAACTCTTGATAAACAAACTCAATCTACCAGACGCTTCA
Organism: Pisaster brevispinus; assembly: GCA_023634235.1. Lineage (NCBI taxonomy): Eukaryota > Metazoa > Echinodermata > Asteroidea > Forcipulatida > Asteriidae > Pisaster > Pisaster brevispinus. The sequence goes on from JAMKCF010000006.1 coordinate 4,537,186, forward strand.
AGGTATATCAGCAATTTTATGAAGTCCATACAAACTGGAATAATGACCTTAGTAAAAGTCCAAATCAAGCCCCTTCGGCTATGGCTATGGCTACGGCTACCGGCTTCAACAAAAACATTGGAGAGTAGGATTTTGGCATCTCAGCCACAGCCAAGCCATTAATTTGGACATGGCTAAACTGAATAGGGCAAGAGAGAGTGAGAGAGGGCAAGAGTAAGAGAGAAAAACGAGAATCCCTTACTTGATGTTGATGAGTACGTGATGTGAAACCCGGTGTCCGATTCACTTTGGTCGCTATGGAAACGGATGAACGCATAGGGGCCCGAGGTCTGAACGGGTGCCGGGGTGACGCTGCTGCAGAACTTTCCCAGGGAAGTAGAGGCTTCAGTTAGACCGTCTCTGATCTGGAGATTGGACAAAACGGGAAGACAGAGCAATTGTGGTTCAAGGAATGTTGCACATCACTGGTGGTATTGGAAATGTTAATGTATTATTCGGTTTGCGGTATAACTGTGTGTATATCTACTTTGCTGTGTAGATTTGTTCTTTGGGAACGAGGTCTTGCTTTATTTTACTGCTGCGGAGTAGATTTTCGAAAAATTCGGGAGACTACTTAGTTCTGAGAAGAACTGTCCTGCTTATTAACTACTACCTGGGTGGAAGGTAGGAAATCGGCCGGGACTACTACTTTCGCTTAGTGGACCGAGGGGACTTCTCATTATTTATCTCACTGCCGCGGAGTGAGTTCTTAGTTGGTCTTCCCCCCCCCTCCTTGCATTGCCCGCTATCACTGAGGTCAACCAATGGAAACGCGCACGCGTCTTACACGCCGCACGCAACTCTCAGCCAATGATAGCTCTTCATTAACCTCAGTGAGGGCGCTGTTTGTGTCTTGTGTCAAGGTCACAACTGTCACAACCCGGGATTGGAATCCCGGTCCGAGACGACCGGCGCACTTGACCACTTGGCCATTACAGCATTGCTTGTAAACTGTAACTGTGCATTTTTTTTTTTTTTCAATCTTGAATGGTCTTGTGAGTTTCTACACATTATGCTTCTTTGTGAATTTTTATTGACATGTATTTCTATTTTGGTTTTTTTTTCAATAATGTTTGCTCTTTCATAAGACTAGCTGGAGAGGGGAATCTCTTTCCTCCATCTGTATTTTAACTGCTCCTGGTGTATCTTTTAATGTTTTTACCAATGTGCATTATTTTTCTGCTTTGAGCAATGAAATAAATATAAATATGAATAAATATATAAGTATCAACTATTTATGAAGGGATGGTGATAAAAGAAATCACATGAAACTTTACCTCGACGTAATCGTAATCACATGTTGCGTGAGTCTCCAACTGCAAGGTGCCGAATGCAAACGTCATGTACATGCCAGCATCCACTGTAACCGTCCATACACAATCCCTGTTGTTGGGATAGTTGCCAGGGTAACCAGGTGAGTTGATGCTGCCGTAGTTACTGCCTGTGAGGTCCTCACCACAGACTAATGTAAGAAATTGGAACGGAAAACAAGAAAGGTAAAAACCCCAAAGAAAATACTAATAATACAATGACATAAAACTCCCCCCCCCCCCAATTGGTTGTCCATGCCCCCAACCTCCAGGTGCCTTTACATTTGAAAATTTGACTTTTGATAAATTTAACATTTTATAAGCTTTAATGTGATAATTTAAATGTTTTAAAAGCTATTTTTCCGTTTACACGCAGACATTTCTTTTTACACTCACTGCAGATTATTGAATAAAAAAACAGCAAATGGCACAATAAGAACGCTGGAAAGGGTCTTGTTTCAGGGAAACACAAACGGAAACTGTAAACTGGCCAGAGTGCCCCCCCCCCCCAGAAAAAATGGTGCACCACCTTGTGCAACCCTTAACCTTTAACGCTAGTTTCGGTGCTGTATACAGTGCTTATCACACATCAGTAAGGATAAACCGAAAATGAAAGCTTGCCACTTTCATTCAGCTGAAGAATAGAGCATCGTCCCCCAAAGAGATATGTACCTGGATCTACGCTGGACCAGTTGATTCCGAAACCTTCGTAGGAAACACTGCCGTCTGAGCGGAACCAGAAGTAGAGCTGATTATGAGTGCTTGTTATCGCGGCCGGTGCAGTCTCCCCGCAGTAACGGCCGATTGTATGCGCGGCTGCCGAGGCGCCATCATTGATCTGCAAGAAGTCGTAGTCGCAGTTGGGGTGAGTCTCCAGCTTGAAGCGGGTAAAGCTAATGTAGACAACCTGATGGAAACAGGGCACAGAAATTCAGGTATTTTTAATTAGAAGAATACGTCGCTGAATTTTAGGGGAAAAAGACCACAGGACATGTTGATCACAATTTTGACTGGACCAGAGCTTTTTTCACAAAACCAGAATCAAAATGTTATTACATTAAACCGCTCTTTTTTTTTGTTTACGCTAAGAGAAGACTGATCTCATAATGAGTGGGTATAAACGGAATTGAAAGATTTGTTAAAAAGTCAACGTTTTGAACATCATTCAAATGAAGAACACACGAAAACCGGACTTGACTAGCAGGAGTTTACTGGCCTGACGCTAATATCCCCGGCCTCGGGCCTGCAGTCTAGCTTAAATTTTGACCTCTGGAATAGTCTTCTTTGAAGTATGTTTTAAATAACTTGTGTGTGTTTTTAATGACATATTTTTATTAGTCCCATTATTGGTGCTTAAGATGTTGGATATGTATCAAAATTTAAAACGACAGATAAAAATACAGATACGGCCTTTAAATAAACAAAAGTTTTGAAGGTAAGAAAAGTCCACTGGAAAATGGAAAATTCCAATGGAAAATTTTTAAAAAAGTTAAGTATCTTTAGACTTCCGACTGTCTGACCATTTAATACCATCTACATCTGGTTTTGCATAATAGATAAACTAAGCCAGCCTGCAATATCATATCATACACAGCACAGTCGAACCCTCCTATTATATAACCATTCACCACACACACACACACACCCAAGTGTGTAAACACCTCCAATCGGGGACCTCCTATTGTCCCTCTTTTGTTTGGACTTTAACTTTTTGGCAACAGCTCCCATTGGTTTTGTACACAATTTCCAACTGGGGACCTTTACCCAACCGGGGACCCTATTGTCCTCTTTTGTTATAGGTCCCCGGTTTGAATGTGAAAACAAACTCACACACACCCCTAATGATTCCAAATGGTCAGTCAACTCGCAGGAAAATGTGACCAGGCCTAGGAAGGTGTTCACAGGGGGGGCTGTGGCGAGGGTCGTCAGTGGCCTACCTTGCTGTCTTGCACAGTGATGACCCAGGCGCAGCTTAGTCCGTGGTCATAAACCTGACCGTAGGGTGGGAACTCAAAGAAGCCAGTCTCGCCATTCAGGTAACCCCCACAGGCTGTCAACAGTGAAAGCAATCAAAAGAGTATCAAAAACAAATCCAACACAAAAAAAACAAACTTCAACTTGATCCCCATCCCCCTAAAAAAAAAAAAAAAAAGTGGGGTGATAATGATCAAGCACCGGATGTACCGGATATGGGTTCAGCAATGGCAGACAGGGTAAATGGTCTGGACCTTTTTAACTTGTTGAAATTACTGTTACACTCTTAATGGGTATCCTGGGAATAAGACAAAGATGGCAGTCCATGACTGTTCCACTCACATTGTTGAGACTCTTGACACTGGTCTCCAGAGAACCCACTCTGGCAGTCACAGTCGTACCCGTTGACAAGGTTATGACACGTGCCGCCATTCTGACAAGGGGCGCTTGCGCACTCGTCCACGTCCTGGCCGCATTGGTCTCCGGTCCAGCCTGCGTTGCAGACGCAGCGGTAGGAATTCCCATAGATCTCACAGCGCCCGTTGATGCAGGGGTTGTCCAGACAGGAGGACCCTGAGGAGGGTATACACCCGCTGGCACCTACACCGTTACCCGTGTAGCCTTGGTTACAGGTACAGACCCGCCCATCAGTTACACCTGAAGACATAGCACAATATAGTTGACACGATTAGATAATTACATGCAGCATGTACAATTGTGCATGCATCAGCGATGCACAATATTACTTACCAGAATAAGGTAACCTGCCAAAAATACCATGTTACATGTACCACTTGTGACTGGTATCCTGCTCATTTTTAACTTGAAAAAAAAATGAATTGGAATGGACCGAGAGCAATGAATGTTGCAAGGTTGGACTTAAGCAGTTGTGTAAAGTTTCATGAAATTTGTTTTGCATGGCACCAGTGAAAGACAGTTTGTATGCCAAGCTATTATTTGTTAGATATATACATATATTAAAAAGGGTCGCAAATCTTAAGGTGGGGCTACAACAAAAAGGAGACAGGGAAATACGAAAACAACAAGATACAAATCGCAAAGAGATATTTTTTTACATTACGGTTGAACTGAGGGCTTACCGGAATTCTCTGTGCAGGTTGCATATGGGGAGCATCCACCATTGTCTAGGTTACAGATTCCGACGTATATGCAGGTGACTCCGTCTCCAATATACCCTGAAAGCAATTGTCAATTCGAACATTAGGTCTCGCCTGAACAGAGGGTGTATGTCTCCTGCGTATTCAAACATTGGAACCCGTAAAAAGTGTGTGAGATTTTGTCCTTTATGTGAAAGCAATGTACGTGGGACCTAAGTGGTCCCTAAAATGTTAGCATAAGCGCGAGACTTACACAGTCTCTTGGCCGCTACGGTCGCAGCTAAGGCCGGATCCCTGCAAAGCCCTGTTCTTCAACAGTGCATCTGCAGCTGACGGCAACCAGCCATGGCGGAAGTTGCTTCGTTCGGACACAGCCTTTCAGTTGTTTCCAAAACAGACAACTGAAACACGGACGCGGCTTCGGCTGTGGCTATGGCCAGATCACCATAAAGGTCTATTCTTCAACTTTGCATCTGCAGCCAACAGCCGTAGCCATAGCTGCTTGATTGGAACATTGCCTTGGATTCCACAACAAATAACTACAACACAAAACTGCAAAAAAGATGACTTTGTACGGAAACGTGGACCAGGATTATTGAACTCTGATTATGGTGATATGCCTGTTCCCACATGAAGCATAATCAGTTCCCAACAGAATCTCACATCTGTTAAAAAAACAAAAAAAAACACTCAGAGTTAAACATAAAAAAAGTGACGCATACCTGCCGGACAGGAACCACACTGTCTGGAACCAGGAGTGTTGATACACTGTACCAGCGGGGTCTGTGAACAGCCTCCGTTGTTGCTCAAGCATTCATTCACATCCGAGCACTGGTTCCCATTGCCGGTGTAACCTTTGCAGGGGAAAAATGTATTTAATTTGAGAAGTTCAGCAGATACCAGTTGACGGAATGCTACAGGGTGTGTGTTTTTTTTTTTTTTTTTAAAGAAACAACTACCAGTCTCAGGTCAACACACTAGCTGCAGGTAAACACATTTGCTTCAGCATAAACAAAATGCCAATTTCCCAGTTTCCACATTATGAAAAAATCAATGGGCGCTTTGACTGCAGAAGTTTTTTAAATTATTTTTAATACTACTTAGGAGAAAACTATGGGAATGCCGATGGTTATATTTTTACAATAAATAAATTCCATTAAATTACATCACACAAACACAGCATTGTTAAAATTCGGGGGGGGGGGGGGGTTCGTTTATCCTTCTGTGAAAAAAACAAAAGCAAACAGGTAAAGCTGCCACTTTAACCACATCCTGTCTCCAATTGAACTAACAGTATTTGTGGTTAATCTTCCTTGTTGTACTGTTTACCTTGGAACTTTATGCCATAAAGAAGATGACTAATTGATCAGCTGATTAAGGTGGGCGGCCTTAATGTATTGGGGGAGGGAGAGTCCCTTTATTTTACCGGGAAGACAAGGACAAAACAGAAAGTTGTCTTTGTTTGGAGATGTCTTTGTTTGGAGATGTCTTTGTTTGGTATTTTGCTCTTGACTAAATATTCCGGGAATATGTCAAAGTTTTTTAAATGTGAAAATTGACAAGAGCAAATATGCCGTTTGCTCGAATCTTATTATTATTATAGTTACTTATTAGGCAATTTCAAATAAAAATACAAACATACAAGTAGTTCAAATAGAATAAAACTCTTACAAACATAAAACATTAAAAGAATCCATCGAGAATGAAAATAAAAAAGCAGTTAGACTAAGGGGGATACATACAACTAGATTTAAAAAAAGAGGGCAGCTGTAAAAAGTGGGAATAATAAAAGTACAAACAAGGACAAGAGGAAATAAACTTGACAATCCAGGTTTGCCAGGGCTGACAAAAGTGCCGGCACTGTCACCATGAGGTGTGTCTTTCAGACAGAAATATTTCTTATGAGAACTGGTATGGAATTTTTAACAAGTGAGCTTTCAGATTGAAATCGATGCATATTTTTCTCCCCCTAAATACACGTTCTATAGACCAGTGACCAGCGACGTCCCCTGTTTACAAAAGAGCCACATAGCCTGGACATCCTGCAGGCACAATTTGTACACAGCTCAACGTAAAAAAAAACCCATTAAAAAAGCCTTAAATTTCACGTAAATTGTACTAGATGCATTTTTTTTATCAACTTTTGATATGAAAAAAATAGGCACATCTCAAAAGTTGTTCGGATTTTCCTTTTTCTAACTCTTGACTTTATGTGGAAATTCTGACACACAATGTACAATTTCCCATACTACTACGCATAGTGCAGCAATCAGCAAAGAGTGACTCACCCGCTGGGCAGCTACCGCAGTAGTAGGTACCAGGAACGTTGATACATTGGACCAGGGGATCTGAGGAGCAGGGGTAGTCCCTTCCTTGGCATTCATCAATGTCTTGAATACATGCCGGGTTACTTGTTCCATCCGACTGCCAGCCGTCCATACAGACACAAGAGTACTTTGGCTACAGGAAGGAGGAAAACATGACTCATCATTTATTTTTTAGTCGAATTCTGAAATACCACCAGGGTTTCCATGAAAAGATGAACAAAAATCTTTACAGACACATGATTATTTTGGCTGTAAAAATGGAAGCAAAATGTAATTTCTCTTCTTCAAGTAGGCCCTTCAAGATGGGAACACTGAGGTTTAAAGGTAGGGTCATAGATTATGAAATTACATGGAGATAACAGGTGGGAGCTGTCGGACGAAAATGATGTTTCATTTGAGCCTCTTTCTTTAGTGGAGCTTTCCCGTAATGGACAAAGATGGCGCGTATGAATTTTTGCCTGCTTACCGTTCCAGACACAACCCTGGGATCATTCACGCAGAAACCGTGCCCACACAAATCGGTATGCGATGCCGTGCTGCAGTCGTCGAACCTGATTGTACACTGAGGGCCGAACCAATTAGCGGTACACTGACACCTACAATGAGATAGAAAGAGACAGACAAACTGGGGTTAAGCGCTTAAAAAATCAGGGATGTGATAGGCTGTTAGAAAAAAAAACCCACAAAACTGAACTGTGAGCGCAAGGCGCGAAAGCTTGCAAGCGCAAAGCCTACTTATTTATATACATTTATCTTTGGTTTAAAAAGCCCTACTTTGCAATCTGGGGCATTATAATTGGTTATATCTTCATGTTTTTTTATGAATTTGATCTTAATTTTAAATTGTTTTCCATGTTTTTAATTTATTTTTTTTTTTAAATTTTTTTCTTTCTATTTTTTTTTTTTTTTTTTTTGGGGGGGGGAAGGATTTCCCGAAAAAAACCCAGAGAAATCAAACCCTGTAATATAGTCTTACATACTGCACGAATCTACAAATAAACTACTCAAGGCGCTTGAACAAACGGAAACATTTGAAGACAGTTTTTTAAATATTAATTTAAGTTTGTTTTTTTAAATATGAGACCACTTTATTATGCACCTTTTAAGGGTTTACAAGGCACGCTGCGGCACACACAGCAGCCACTGCCAGAAACACAGGGGGCAAACCCCCCTTCTCTTAGCAGAAAGTGTCACTGGGTTCTTTTACGAGCATAACACAACATTACGAGACCCTACGGCTTTACGTCCCGTCCGAAGGATTGAGCAATAATGGTGAAGTGTCTTGCCTAAGGACATACATGTCAGTGCCATGATCAGAACTCAAACCCACACTCTACTGATCAGAAACACCAGAACTTGAGTCCAGTGCTCCTAACCGCTCGGCACCTACAGGTGTAATATCTTCTAGAAGAGACTAAATTCATTTGTATCGTCTAGTTTTCAATAAAAAAACGCAATCCCATCAACCCGTCAACTTTCATCCATAACTTAGGTGGATCCTGTTTGAGAGAAAATAATGAAAACAGGTTTGTGTACTGTCAGGGATGTTGTGCACATTCCAATATTTCTCAGGAAGATTGGGATTGGTATGAACTTAGTAATTAGATCCGAACATCGTTCTCTCTTTTTTCCCCCAGCCAATTTCCCAATCACTGCACCAAGCATGGTGGTGTGTGGTCAGTTGAAAATTTACAAGTATGTCTGCAAAGGGTAAGATAGTCACACCTTTGGCTCACAGCTGAATATATTTTACAGGTTCTCTTTGGGAAATGATGGTGTGGTTTTTTTTGCAATTAAACACTAGTTGCAATTTGTAGAATAAACTAATCAATTAACTAACCAACCAACCAAGGAAGGAATCAATTAACGAATCAATGTCGGTAAGTTTGTGATTCTCCCTGAAAAGGGGGTCCATTGACCAAGGCACTCATGACCAGTCACGGTTCTGGTGCAAGCGGTCTCGCTGGTTAACTTGAACGCTTCCCAAAACAACCTATTAACCACTGTCTGGACAGACCATTCATTTGGCATAGATGCTGAACAGGCCTTGACAAGTAGCAGAATAGAATTTAAGTCCCGACCACCTTGACAGGAAAACTTCAAGAGGACTAGTAGAAAAGCTAGCGGAAAAAAGTGAAACAACGCCAATGGTGATCTTGCGGTTGAGATACATGCTGTAGAACGCAGCTTCGGTTTGGGTCCCAACTTGAGTATAACCAGGTTCGAGTCCCACCCGTGTATAACTTGGTTTGAGTCCCACCCGAGTATAACCAGGTTCTTTTTATCATCTTTAAGACTCTTGAGTGTACAGAACTCACCACACATCGGTGTATGGAAAAAAAACATCAAACATAGAATCGTTCTTTTTATCCATGGTGCAAATATTACATTACATGTGAATTTTACTATCCAACTGTTCTCATCGGAAGACAAACTCTGTTGCAATGGGACTGAAAGACTCTCTATTTACCCAGCAAATATTTGCTTCTTTCCTAACCATAGGCAACTTCAGGTGACCAAGCCCCCCCCCCCCCTAAAAGAAAAAAACCCAAAAGACATTCAAAACCAAAAACACTCGAGTCTGAGCACAAAGGCCACTTGTTATAAAGCTGAAGTTTGTATCCCCATGTATAGCCCACCTTACCATGGTATGAGAAAGATTCAATCTGTCCAAAGGAGATCAAATGGAGGTTCAATGGTGTGTTGTGACCGAGTGATCAAGCCCCAACAGACTCGAGCTCTAGTGATACTGATCTGAAGTGTGGGTTTGAGTTTGCTGTGTTCTCCACACGTGGATTTTTTGGGAGGGCGGCCACTCTCCTAAAAAAATTAAGACCGCCCTGCCAAAGAATTGGCCACCCTTACAAAGTAGTTGACCGCCCAACAAAAAATTGACAAACCATGGACGAACGCAACTTCAATCCCAGCGCGGCATGCTGGTTCCCTAAGTTCCTTTCCTGACACAAATTTGTTTCCACCAGGCTCTCACTCAAGTGAGCAGCCGTGTTGGGGAGCTCGCTGAGCGCCAAGCCCCTGCACAGTGATCGCCCTAGACCAACCGGCCGGCCATGAACACATGGCATGCATCAATGGAGCCTAAATCAAAGCACCTGCAGGGTTCTCCCCATGTACAAGATAGCATATCGGGCCGATACATGTGAATTGCGTGCCGATATGCGCAAATTTAGGTCGATACGCAACAAATATATATATATATATCTATATTAAAAAAATTGAGAGAAAACCATTAAGAATGCTCCAGATTGCACAGTAGGGCTTTTAAAACCAAGATAAACACCAAGTAGAAAACATTCCAAAGCTGTTGTTTCAAATGAGCATGCTTCGGCCAAACACAAAAGGAGCACCTGATTGTTCCACAAAGTGTAAAGATTATCATCACTTTTCAAAACAAGATGAAGATTTAAAGTATGAAGTTATGTGTAAGTTGTTTCTGCAGGGGGTTTCTTTTCAAGTTTTGTCGCATCAACGTATTTGGTTTCGCTCAAACTTTTCTGTATACAGTCTCAGAAAAAAAATAATTAAGAAGGTTATAATGTCAATTTATCTCTTCAGTTGGAAAGATTTGAAACGCCAAAACACCTGTTGAGTGCCAGGCTTGTGTACAAAAAAAGAGTGTTTTAGATTTCAAGGAAATTCCTAGCAAATTAAGGTAGAGAACCTGATCTTTTGTATTATATGAAAGGAAGTGCTGAAAGCAAAAACGTTTGCTTTCTGTTTTGCTCTAGAATCAAATCTTCATGGTGATAATAGAGTTGGTAAAATTGGCTTCTGAACACGTGAAAGTGTGCTTCAAGCTTGGGCGGTCAAGCAAAATTGGTCACGAGAGAGAGAGGGTAAACAAAACTACCTGAAGCTTCCTGCGGTATTCACGCACGTCCCCGAGTTCTGACAATCATCTTCTGTGCCAGCAATGGTGCTGCACTCATTGACGTCATCAGAACATGTAGTGCCCTGTACAAGAAAAAGAAAAAAGAAAAGGAATGAATCTCTAACAAATACACAAATCTACTAATCCCAACAAAATAAGGTGCTCCACTCTACAAAACCATAAGTCAAAATCGCCAAGTACAGGAACGGCGAACAAAACAAAACCCCACAATTTGGAAAGAAGGCCTTCATTCAAAACATCTAGGCTAAAAAAAAAAATAAATTAAAAAAATTTGTTATGACTTTCTTTTTTCCTCTATAGTGTCTTTTGTCCGTTCCCAGGCACAGCATGCTACTTTTCTTTTCATCTGTGCACGTTTGTGTTCCGGATACACCTGACCTCAAGCTCACTTTGGGTGACTTGCTTTTGAGAGCCCAGTACCCTACAAAGAATCATCAGGGGACAAACCATTTCTTCTAGTGGGGGGGGGGGGGGGGGGGGGGGGGGGCACATTTGGCCATTTAAAACGGTAGTTTCCATTTGCATTGCTCTTAATCCAGCATTGCTCTTAATCCAGCTTTTTAGCACTCCTGCTATGCCATTCACAACTTTCGGTAAGATAATCTTACGTGAGTCTAAAAACAAGTAGATTGTATGCATGTAAATGGAAAAATAGTTTTTCAAAACGTTGACACTATCGCATTAAAGCTGAATGAAATTGTACATTTTACTCTGGTAGTGGTGGTGGGTGGGGGGGGGGGGGAGAGACCAAGGACATCAATTTTTTTTTTTTTTTTGGGGGGGGGGGCATTTCCTTATCTATCCTCAAGTAGTACTTAATAAGCAGGGTGGTTCTTTTCTTTTCAGAATTGAGAAAACGTTCACCACGGTAGAAGAGTAAGAGCAAAACAATTTTTTTGCAGGTTTTCTTTCTGAGTATTTTGTAGTGTAAGTATCCATGGGCCCCCATAAAGAATAGTTTGTTAAAAACTGATGGAGCTACCCCGGTTAAATAAGTCGCAATAAATAAACAACTAAATAAGTAAGTCCAGGCTCTGTGTGGTTTTGTTTGTGTCGCAAACATGTGATAGTGATGTTATCTAACTTAGTGGTCCATAGGAAGAAGCACTTGAACACAATGGTTTTTAAATGCATGCATAACAGAGCTGGCTCCTTCTTATCTTGATGTTTTTAATAATGAATCTGATAACTATAATCACCAAGCCAGAGCCAATTCAGCCGGTAACGCTGTACTTCCATAATTCCAAGATCAGAGGCAGGCAGAAAAACTTTCAAATTTAGGGGGGAGCCAGGCATGGAATGCCCTTCCTACAACTCTTAAGAGTCTGCCCCCTGGCAGCATCAGTCGTTTTTCAACTTTTAAATAACCAGATTAGTATTTCTTAGATTTTGGTGTCTATATTTTTACTTTGCATTTTTTTAAAATAACATTGTAAAAAGTTTGTGTTCTTTTTTTGCTGTTTAACTTTGATTGTATCTCGGTACAAGCTGGGACCCATGGGAGACCAGTGGTTGCCACTGAACGGGCCACCCGGTTGAAATAAGAAATAAATAAATTAATCAATAATAAACCTATACGTACCGTCCATCCTGGTACACATCGACACTGGTAACCTTGGTATAAGTTGACGCATGTGCCACCGTTTTGGCATGGATTTGTCTGACACTCGTTCAGGTTCAAGTTCTGATTTTGGGGGAGAATAAAAAACAAATCATAAATGTTAACTTTCAACGAGATAATGTAACGCAACCAGACCTAACACTTTCAACAGCCCAGACTACAGACACACTTTGTAAATGTTTTGTTGTTGTTGTAATTATCGGCCCAAAAAACTAAAGCCCAAACTCAAGGTTTTGATAAATTAGCTACACTTCTGCTGTTGACGGCATGAGCCAAAATGACAATACTTTGCACCTTCCTGTGGGATGTTGCTTTGTATTGCAACAAAAGCGGCTGTACAAAACACAGCTCCCACAATGACTAAGGGCAGGGTATTCAAAATTATTTACAATTCAAATCTGGTTAACCTCATGGGCCCCCAGGGAGAACAGTTCTTTGATAACTGATGGGGCTACCCTGGTTAAACAAGACGAAATAAATAAATAAATAAATGTGAACTTGATTTTCCTTATTGATTGAATACATTTTAAATGAATTTCAGCAAAGATCGCTTCTTGCCATTTTCATTCGAGCCGGTCTTTAAGGTTTTAAAATAATCTTTTCCTGGTTCCGATCCACTTTTTCTTCGCAAAATTTTCATCCAAATTAGTACTTTTAAAACATTAAAAAAAAAAACATTTAAAATTGTATAGTTTCCCCATTCTATAAAATCCAATACAGTAATCCATTGAGCCACGCCCACCATAGATGGTAACAGTCAATCAAAAGTGCCCGCTTGGGTGGTGCATCGACTAGCGTATGTTGCGTTTGTACCACGCCACCCACAACACAATGCAGCGTTGCAAATGGCAGAAACTTGCCTTCATTTTGTGATGCGATTTTTAAGTACTGTAAGAAAAACTTTATTAGGAAACTTGCGGGTACAATCATGTTTGAAACTCTTTGAGAGAGAAGTGTTAGCTCTGAGAAAAAACGGGTGTGGCTTCGACTTTTCAAACAGTTTGCTCTGCTCATCGTCGTGGGGGAAACCCAATGATTTTACTGTATCGGATTTATACAGACTTTTGGGCGCGTGTTTGTAACCGTGAATTGGTCATTGCAATTAGAGGCGCAGCTTCATGAATCAGTCTACAGAATGTTCAGCCCTTAATCCTCATGAACAAGTGGTGTGACACAGAAGCTGTTACAACACAAATCAATGTAATGTAAGTCAAGAAACAAAAAGTACACCAAGATAGGGAGTTAAGTAGGCCCCCCTTTAAGAGGAATTCCAAGTATTGTACCAACTCAAACTGCCCCCCCAAATCACCCCAAGTACAGTAAAAGTGGCACTGTTCCACTCCCTTGGGACCTAAGCATTAACCTTTCACCCCCTCCCCCCACGCTTGCGACCCTCACCCTTGCAACCCTCACCCCTGTGACCCCCCCTACTGCGGTAAACCTATGGAACAATGACCCTCTGTTTACAAAGATTTCACACCCATTGCACTGTAGCCTAGTTGTAACACACACGCTGTACACACAACAACCGACACAGGTTCTCCGTAGTCTCGACACACCCCTTTACTTGCCATTTTACTGGGGAGCCGATATTTGCTTGTTACACAAAGCATTGTTATGCAAAACAATTAAACTCAATCTTTGAACCCACTTTCAAAGTGGAACCCTACCTAAATCTCCCTCAATGGAGCGACTCATATAAATCATAAGTAGAAATTCCGGATTCATATTCTCCTATAATAACAATATGACCAAAATGTCAATTTTCTGATGGCATGAACTTGTTTACCTGCTGCTGGTATTGCTACCTGGAACACCTTCACTCTGACAAAACAATTTGGTTTTGGGTTTTTTTTTTTTTACCCCAGCAGGTAGCACAATACATGTACAAATGTGATTTAAATGTCACTTCACTCTTTTGAACCAGGACTTACCAAACGCAAAAATAACAACAACAACAAAAGCACCCCCCCACCAAAAAAAAAAAAAAAAAAGGAGAAAAAAGGTGAAAAGGGAGAAAATAATATCTTACATTCATCAGTGTTTGTACTGTTTGCTCCAGGGAGGCCACCTGCAAATAGAAAATGATAATGGGTGAGTTAAAAATAAACTGCTAACCTTATTCAAATTGTTTTCCTGATAAACTACATTAAAATGTTTTTTGGTGAGTTTTTTTTTGTATGAAGCAATTGAAAAAAAAAAGTACAAATGTGCCAAGCTTAGTTCACCTTAAGTCTAAAAGCTTAAAACAAACTTTTTAGAGAAGTTTTCAGCGCCATAATTTATTTATCCTGTCTGGTAGGTACACACACCAGTCCTGAAGTTACAAAGAGGCCTGGCCTTTGTTGCCATGGTCTGGCCTTTGGTGCCACTTCAAAATCTTTGACATACACGAAGAGTTAAAAATCTTCCACTGTAAGAAGTGCCCTTTGCAAAATGGAAGTGGCCTAGCCCTCTCGAAGATGAAGTTCCAGGTCTGCGGGCACAAACTGGGTTACCAGGTTACCAGCCATAATTAAACTTACTTTCCACTGTTGTGACTGGTGCCCTGCTTGTCTTTTGCTATAAAGCAAAACAAACTGCTAAGCAGCTAAGCGGCATTTATCTGCTAAACAGCTTTGATGAATTTGGGTCCTGTGCCCAATTTCATCATGCTGTTCTCACTGGTAAGCACATTTTTGTGCTTATTATAGCAGAAAAACATGCATAAGCAAAAGCGTATTTCGCAAACGCCCGTGGCAATTTGACAGAAGGTGTGCGCATTCAAAATGGATTTGTGACAAGTTAGCGTACCTTTTTCCTTGCTTACGGTTAGCAGTGTTTATTATGATACAGAAACTGTGCTAAGGGTAAGCTAAGCAGCAAACATTTGCTTACAGGCTTTAGAGCTGCTTAAGCAGAAAATATTGCTTACAATAATTATGCTGAGCAAAAATGAGCAGGATACCAGTCACAGATGGTACATGTGACATGGCATTTTGGCTGGTAACCTTATTCTGCTTAAGCAGCTCTAAGAAATTGCCTTGGGTCCATAAGGTAGCAAACAATTCTCATAGCACCCTTTCACTGTATGCAATCAAAGTTTGCTATGCCAATGGCACACTGCACTTTGGCTGACTTTTCAAGTGTAATCCATAGTTTAGGTCTGTTGAACCGTGGATTATATAAAGTAGTCTTGAGCAATGTCAGCCGGTAAGGTTAAGGGACCAACAAAACATAACTCAAATTCAAATTCTCTAAGGTGATGTATTGAATTCCAAATTATTTTGATTTCGTTCAAATTACAACAAACTCGACAGGTAAAGTGCTCAGTACATACTGTATCAAACTCCAAGGTATTGATGATGCAAAGTACAAGCAATTGAGCCCCTTTGAGGTCAAAGGTCAACACCTGCCGATGCCCCCACCCCCACTTTGCCATAGCGCTTCTCAGAAGAAGAAAAAAATGTATGTAGGGGTGTCCCTCACAACAGGCTTGAAGTTTTAGTCATGAAGTCATGAAGGGTCTAGACAATTTTCTGCTTTTCTTTTACGGAAGGGGTACTTTCCACAATTGTACAGCAAGGTTTTTGGAAGGTCCAATAGAGAGCAACTGTGGACACGAATGTGGTCACTTTGTACTTTCAAAGCAAAGGAAAATTGCGCCCCCCTTTCAAGAATGAAGATCAAGGCTTCAGGTCAAAAGGATCGTAGCCATTCATTTCAAGTAGAAATGTATTATATAAACAGGAATAGTAGAGCTGGCAAAATAGTCCCAAAACAGTTTTCATGTTTTTGTGTGATCAACCGTGTGACATGAAATAACAAACCAGTGAAAATTTGGGCTTAATTTGTTATGTAAGTCAGGAAAAAAATAGTGAAAAAAAAAAGCCACGAATATTTTCAACATGTAAACAAATTTGTCCTATATTTTGGTTGCAACAACCGATAGCAGCTGTTTTTCTCAGGTTTTCATACAGTTTTCATGAATACGACTTCGTCATTTCTGATGGAAATGTTTCACAGAAAAAAAATGGTTGTAGTATGAACTTCATAATCAGTAAGCTTTCAGACTAAAACTTAACAACAGGCCGTATGTTTTTAATCCTTAACAATCCTGTAGAATACCTTCAAATTGAATTTGTGTGTGTTAATTTACAAAAGCCCACCAAGGTCAACAATAAAATGCAGCCCCAGAGAACACGACACCACACAATCTATTTGTTTCTGGTCCATTTCCTTCATTCCTTCATTACCAATAGATGTCCCACCACCCACCCCCCCCCCCTTCGAAAAATCACTGGCCTTAACCTTTCCAGAGTAAGTATTCATCTTAGAAAGTAAACAACGAAATGCTTATTAAGGTGATAGCACGTAACTGGTAACTGGTACAATTATGGGTATATTTGACAGATTGTATGACAAAGCGCTGGGTATCGCAATAAACACTGCCCATCCCTCCGACCCACCTCTACTTTTGACAACAGAGTGAAGTAAATTGAACTATAACGGTTGATTTTTTTTTCCAAATGCAATCTGGAAGACGACCGAGTGTAAACATTTGCCGGACCACTGACTTTGAATTGGAAAAAGCTCAGTCCGAGGGAGGTGTGATTATCGCGTGTTGCTTTAATTTTATGTGCTTAACTGCGGGGCTGCCCTACAGACTAGCAATAAAAAGGAAACAAAAAGAAAACAAAGATTGGACTATGAATACAAGATTGCAACTGAAGTAAACAACTTCAGCTGAAACTCAATTCTGAATAAAAGTTCATAGAACGAACGATTCAGATTTTGAACTTTTCACCAGCCTCACATACTGATCTTTGTTTGCATTTTTTTGGTTTCCATTATGCTTTGCACGTTTGATATATGTATTGTCAAGACTACAAGCGAGGCATGTTTTTTATGCATTGCTAAAAACTTGTGTAACTTCACATTCCCCACTACCCCCCCCCCCCATTTTGCATCAGACCTTCGTATTCCCTGGTATCTTGCTCAAGGGCACAACACTAAAACCGGCCATGTTTGGACGCCACCAACCATTCTGTAGACAATTTGTCAACAATAAAACTTGCACTTGCCCCCCCCCCCCAATAAAAACAAAACCACACACAAAAAAACAAAAAATTTCTGGTTCTGCCACCACCTATGTAAAGGACCAGGCAAAGTTAATTGCTTCACATGAATGAAAGGACAAGCAACAGATACTGCGAGCTAGAAAGTAAAGATTAAAACCAACTTAAGGACCAAAAGATCAGTGTAACACCCCCCCCCACGTCTTCCTTTCATTTATTTATTTTTAATCATTTATTAATTCCGGTTGTGAAGCCAAGAATTCTCAGAAATGTGAACTTTTTCATCACTAAATTTGCCAAGAACCACATGGAGAGAAGACAAAGCAAGAAGGAAGTTTCAGTTTTAGATGTGGGAGGAAAACCCTCGCAATCAGGTAGGGACTGAAAAGCCAGTCCACATAGAGCCCCGGTCGGGATTCGAACCCAGGTCCTGGAGATGGAAGGCGAGGACAGATGCCTCTGCACCAATCCGACTGCAACCCCCCCCCTCCCACCACCCCCAAAAACCAACCAACCAACCAACCAACCAACCAACCAACCAACCAACCAACCAACCAACCAACCAACCAACCAACCAACCAAACTCACCCTTGTCTCCAGGCTGCCCGATCCCTGGCCTTCTAAAGCAGTCACTCGATTCTGGAGACTGGTCACATCACTTTTGATTTGATTCAGCTGTTGTGTGATATCACTGGGGACTGCTGCATCCTTTAGATTGTTAATGTCCTCCACATTTTTTTTGACCTGTATTAAAAAATAAAGAATCAGGACAAATTTGGTTCCTATTTTTAGGTGTTCGTGCAATACATGCACGAACACCTATTGTTATATTTATTTATTTTTTCTAGAAGGGACTTGGGAGAATGTGTATTATAAGAATTAAGAAATCAGAATATGGTTCAACCATAGTAATCATGTGGACCTTGCAAATAAAACACATTTGGGTCATATTGTAACATCAATCTTCCCATGGTGGCAACTAAACGTTTTTCCACATTTTTTGGACACAAAAATTGAAGAGAAAAAAAAGCGGACAATTAGCTGATTTGCTGAAAAGTTGCATGCCCGTTGATGATCCGGAATGGGGGATTGGGGGGGGGGGGGAGGAGGCATCTGTGCATGGTGTAAGGTGATGAATACAAATTGTCTTTTGTCAGACCAAGGCTCGATTTCACAAAGCACTAAGATTCATCTTTAAGACGAGTTAACAATAGTAGTGATTTGTATTGTGACATCACACTTTGCTTAGCAGTTACGATTGATTCGCAGTCAAGATCATTCTGAGCTCTTTGTGACATCGACCCCGGGTCCAAGAGATAGTTCCCAATAGATGTCATCTTTACAGGCAACTTGGGTTTTGGCTTTGAGCTGCGTCAAGCATTTTAACTTTGCTGCACGGCCAAATAGTTCACGGACCAATCACGCAGGATACCGAGCAAAACTCATGCATGACGCGTGCAGTATTTGGCAAAATGCGCAGTTGTGCATTCAAAAAAATGAAGTGATATTGCCCGTAAAGATGATCGACTTTCAGTGGGTAACGTCAAGTGGGAACTACGTACCTAGAACAAATATATTAAAACATGAACATGGTCAACTGTGCACTGCCAATAAACTCTACCTAAATGCTGATTTCATTGTTAACACTTGAAAGCTTTTTATCTCAGCCACAGTGAACGTTTTTTTTGGGGGGTAGCCTATCGAGAGATAAAGGGTTATTTAAATGGTCTGTGGTTGGTGTGCTTTGCATCAGGGTTATCTAAATCAAACACTCCTCCTGGTCTGTGACTAGTAGATAGTGTTGTTCGCTGGGAGTTTTTTACAACTGAATATCTTGAGTGGGTGTCAATTCCAAAGTTACTGACAGAAAGTTAAAACCTGCAGGCCCAATTTCGCAAAAACTGCTAAAAGTAAGGGTCATAGAATGGTTTTTGCCAACGTTATGCTTATTTAATGGCCAAGTTATTCAGACAGAAACAGTAAAAAGTCACATGTGAATACAGTATCTACTTGCTGAGAAACCAGCAAAAAAAAACCTGTCACGGTTTTTCACTCGAACATCGAATCCATCCGCAGTTAGCGAGGTGACAGCAAGTACCAATTGCATCTCTGGCCGCAGTATTCGCAAATGGACACCAACTCTCAGAAATCTCAATAATAGAAATTACACAAACTTTCTTTCGGGGTCAATACCAAAGTATGACTCTAACTCTCCACACAGCAATTTTGCTTACCAGCTAGCCAAAATGCCATGTCACATGTACCATATGTATGACTGGTATCCTGCACAATTTTGCTTAGCAGATAACTGCTAAAGCAATATTTTATGCTTTAACAGCTCTATGAAACTGAGCCCTGGTAGTGGAAGGGTATCTTATTGGCTGTCAGCCAAATCATACAATTGTCAAAAAATATATATGTTTTTTTTAAGGAAGACATCCTGCACAACACAAGAGCTCAAGTTACTGTTATTAGTAAACTTGCGGGTACCGTAACTAAATCTCTTTTGAGAGTAGTGTTGGCTCTGAAGAGAGCTTTTGGTACAGTATGGTCTTGACGTCTTGAGGAGGGGAGATCTGTTAGAAAAGAAATATTTCTCTGGGGGATTTCGGTCTGATTGATTTTTTATTATCAGCATTGAGACTGAAACTAATCACAAGTTTCTGTATTGATCATAATTTGAGATTATTGATTCATTACAAACATTTTGCATTGATGCAATAAAATGAACAAAAATTTACATCAAAAGAGTATGGACAAAAACCCACACAATTTCAAATCAGGTCAACCGGAAAAAAAACCTTTACGTGTGCTTTGGTATTATTGAATCATGAACTACAGCTATTTTGACAAACACCTAATAAGTAAACACCAAAAGAGAGAAAATCAAAAAATCGTGTGTGCGCATACATATGGACATCAAGTAACCATTGTTTACAAAAAGAGTGACCTTGTACATTTCAGGACCTTTCTGGCAGGCAAGATACCCCACCCCACTGGTCACATGAGAAACGTTACATTTTGTGTCATACTTTCCACATAAATTTGAGAGTTATAGAAGAAACAGCTGAGCAAGTTTTGAGATGTGCTTCCTTTCTGCATATCGAAAGTTCATACAAATCAGACGATGCAATCCCCATAAAATATCACATTTCATGTTTTCTTCCATTGACCAGTGAACAGGAAATCCAGGCTCTGTGGCTTTTACGTCAATATGAGACTTCTCACAGGTCACTTGGTCTAAAAATGTATTGGAATCATGCAATGTCACTTTTGAGTGCAGCCCTGGAGACAGTTTTTTGTAACTTGTTGTGCAGCCCCTGACCCATTGTTCATATGTATAGTCTAACAATACAGCTGTAGTCTGAAAGGCACTTGAATTCATTCTGATATTGTCTGACGCAAGGGGGGTGTGCCAGAGGCAAAAGGTGCACAACTAACCGACTCCAATATGGGCACAAGTCAAGATAATTGTGCACATGAACATAAAAAAATGGGAAAAACATGTGATTACCGACACTTGGAGCCAAGCCAAGTGTTATGCATGTTCACAAAGTTCTATTCAGAAATTCAGTTCATGGCACGGGCTTGCGCCAACTAGGATATCAAGCGGATTATGGTACAACCTGGTTGAGCCTTTTTTCGGCGAACCTTTTACAAACATAATTTATCACCTGATAGCCCAGCTCCTGTAAGGACACTGCACTAGACTGTGCAAGTATTTTTACATAGAAGATTTTTGCATAGATAATTTTAAAAGGAGATTTGATTTCAATTTTCATAGAAAAAAAATAGCTTTCTTTAGTTTTTTTTTCGCGTTTTCAACATGCGCGAGACTTGCACAGTCTTTAATAAAACTCCTGTTACCTTTTGTGTGATTCCCAAATTGTCTACAGGGTCAAATTTCAAAATACTGGTTGTGTTAAGTTGCGTACACAATAAATCCGCCACTGATAAAAAAACCATTTTTAACAGGGTTGTTAACAGGGTCACGGCGGTAAATACTGTAATAGCTTGAAGAAAAGGTAAGCAAAACATCAGCAAACTGTAAGAGTGTGTTTACTAAAAAATTGTGAAAGTGTATTGTTCTCTTCTCAAAACGATGTCCTTAAAAATTTACCATTTCAGCCATTGTAAGCAGGTCGTAACTGCCCACGACCACACGGCCTGTGCCGCCCGTTTGGAAAGTGATGTTGTGATTGTCTCCTGTCTTGAATATCAGGTGACCATCAGCCGTTACCATTTTGGGCCTGCAAAGAAACAAAGAAGGTAAAAAGACTTTTTAACGAAAGTGTCACATTTGTCAAAGTGTCTAATCAAATTCTGCACGAAGAGACAGGCAAGAGGAGCCGAACACTGACATTTGGCCGGCAGACCGCTGCTAGAAGAAAAACTCTTGATTTTATTATATCATTGATAGTAGGATCTTCCAAAATGCACCCTACTTGAAACAGTAACGGGGAAAAGTAAACAGGTAAATCAAGGAAGAGATGGGAAAATGACATCACTGCTAACAGCACGTCCTCCCTGGGGCACCGAAGAGCACAAGATAGCGGGAGTGGAGAGTGAAAACTTGTGGAGGCAACATCCTTTGGATTATGGTGCCAGATTGAATGATTGATTAAAGATCTTTCAGCTCAGAAATTGAGGTTCAAAATTAACAATGGATCACTGAAGGACAATCAAATTGCATAGCACTTGTAAAATGCACCACGTAACTCCACACTGTAAATGTGGAGCATCGAAGTCGAGTGTACTGGGATCAAGCTCTCATGATGTCAGAATGTGGGGTTCGGGTTGCAATGTCACTTGAGGTGTCCTTCACCAGTAAAGGCTGTGAA
This sequence comes from Pisaster brevispinus, assembly GCA_023634235.1. NCBI lineage: Eukaryota > Metazoa > Echinodermata > Asteroidea > Forcipulatida > Asteriidae > Pisaster > Pisaster brevispinus. The sequence continues at coordinate 4,559,383 of JAMKCF010000006.1, forward strand.
TCTTCAAATTATATCCCCCTCCCTCCACGCTGACGGGATTATTTGCTCGAAATTGCCGGAACCACTTTTCTTTGAGGGTATCGCTTGCAAAAAGAAACCATGACTTAACAAAGCCAAGAGATCAACAAATTATGTTTGTAGCACCAGGAATTTGTTTCTTTTCACCCTTAAGAAAATACCATAATTCATGCACTGTGAATCGCAAAACCTTGGCCAAGTCTCAACCGGCAATTCAGTCCATGGCTGGAAATAAGGCTGAAATCTCGGTCCGCTTGGAGTCAGACTTAACTGAATTGAGGCGAAACACAATGAAATACAATGGTGGAAGCCTCTCGATGCCACATAATCCTCTCCTAGTCCTAGCAACAAAAAGACAAAGGCCGGGAAACTAGTTTTTTTATTTTATTTTTTTTAACTAACCCCCGCACAAAGGCAGCATTCAACCTTTTTTTTTAACTGCCAAGCGCCAACTGTCCTCTTTTGAGTGGGTGAAATCAAAGCGCAACACGTGCTCTGACAATGCTCTGTAGAGGATAAAGTATGCGCAGCCTTTGTTCCAATCATCCAATGCGACACCGACAAAATAAAAAAATCGCAACACCCACATTCCAAACAGGGAAAATATTGGTGTATTAACACGACATCCGGCGACAATTTTGAGAAAGCAAGACACCATAATTAGAATGATTATCTCATAATTTGTGCACTGCACATTAAATAACACAGTAAAGGGGTTGGCCCGGGGTGTTTCTGGCACTGTTGGCAGCAGATTACCCTCATTATTTTGTAAACCTTTTTCAAGGCACAATAACACTAGGTCTCACAAAGTTTAAAATAGCCGTGTACCTGGACTACCTGCCTTCAAGTAATGCATCCAGGCTTCTGTGAATAAAAGCCCAATTGTTGTTATGTAGGTTGACATTTTGCCGGGGAAAACTATTGACATGACCAGGCTCCAGTCTTTCAGCACGATAGCTCAGAAAAGTGTGCAATGAGTGTTGTTTGGGTGCATGTCAAATCATGAAAGGGAACTGTTTGTCTACTGAGCAAGCGTCCAATCCCAAAAGTAAAGACCTTGAGGGAGGGGGGGGGGGCAGTATGTTCTGCACCATGGTAAATATTTAGCTTTTGAAAACATTACTAAACTACATGCCATAGCCTTGTTGACTTGAATGATTTTACAGTTAGTCAGCATTTTCCTTTTAACAGCGGTCCACTGGCCAAATGCTAATAAAAAACACCCGAGGACCAGTCCAAACTCTCTCCATGTGGTCAAGCTGGCTACATGTGGTTAAGTGTTGAAAAGCATCCCAACTTAATATGAAATATGTACAAAGTGCAAAGCTGATGGACTAGTGAAATGACAAGCTAACTGGTCCTGCTGGCCAGTCGCTATAAAAAGTTAGGGGCAAACCTAGCAGGCTGGCGAGACACTGCCCCCGGGCCTGTAGAAGCCAGTCCACAGTAGTTTTGTCAAGTTCTTTGAAGTTACCAGTGCACTTGAAGAGACTGCATATTGTTGATTAATGTGGCTGGCAGTCTGATGGCTTGCTCTACAAGAGCAGCTAGGGTCAGACCCATTTCCCGCATATTAAAGGTATTATACAGGATTGGTAGAACTGGAAAAGCTGGTTGCAGACAGTGTTTATGTTTTGTGTGATCAACCATACATGTAATAACAAACCTGTGAAAATTGGGACTCAATCTGTTGCACGAGTCAGGAAGAATAGCAAAAAAACATGCAGAGTTTTCAGCATGTAAACATATTGTAGTTAATTTTGATTGCAACAACAGAAGTCAGCTGTTATTTCTTCTCCTCTTTTTTTAGGTTTTCAGATACAATTTCTCAAAATTTACTTAATTTTAGAGGGAAGTATTTCACCGGGGCAAAAAAATGGTTTGGTATGAACTTCGTAATCAGTAAGCTTTCATACTCAAATTAAACAACAATGTTTTTAATCCTAACCAACCCTGTATAATACCTTTAAAATAACCAAGTTAGTGCACAGATCCTAAAGAGGGGGCCGAAGGCTGTTTTTTCATTTTTAAATGTGTAAAAAAAAAAAACAGAATAAAAGTTTCACTGGTCCAAACAATTGGGGAAAAAAAATAGTCAGGGTGAAAAATGCTGGTTAACTTTTCCCAAAGTTCACTCGTTCGATTGATTCGAGAAAGAGAAAGTATGGCCATACTTTCTTTTTCTCGAAATCACTTAATGAAGAAATTATGGGGGGAGACATGGGGGATACAAACAAGGCCTTTTCACACTGTCCAAAATCTCAGGGTCGGAACCGGTTCCGAACCGGAGATTTTGTTCACCCCGTTTCACACTGTAAAAATTTCCGATCCGGGTAGCATGCTCTAGCCGGATAGAAATCAACCCTGGCAGGGACCAGGGTTGAAAATCTCAATCCGCATCAAAATTGCATTTTTCGTTATACGGTTCACGCATTAGCCGGTTCACGTAAAGACCAGTGTGAATGTTGCTTATCTCTGATCCGTGTCGAAAAGAAGCGAGGCTGAACCGGAGAGGACCCGGGTAGGTTTCAACGCGGTTCGAAATGGAGGTAGTGTGAAAAGGCCTATAGACCCCGTTTACACTAGATCCAGAAAGGTGGATCAGAACTGGATCTGATCCGACAATGTGGATTAACAGCTAGTGTAAACGCAAAAAAGCAGGATCAGACCGGTTCAAGATCCGGCAATTTTAATCCAGCTTTCGAGGAGGGTTGAATCCGGCGATTGGTGGATCAGATCCGGCAAAGGAGCGGTGACGTCATGACCAATATACATCCGGGTTCAAAAGTGGGATCAGAGCCGGATCGGAGCCGGATCAAGCGCTGGTGTAAACGCGACACCGGATCTTGATCCGCGTTCGTAAAAAAAAAAATGTCCACCTCAATCCACTTTTCTGAACCTAGTGTAAATGCGGTGATAAAACTCACTGTACATTCTTTTAAAAAAACCACAATGCAATGGGAAGACGGCCAAACCTCGAAAGTTCAACATATAGTCTTGGCACTCTGCGAGTTGTACCATCGTTGAACCATCCATGGGAAATTCAGAGGCAGTGTGTGTTTATTTATTTGCACTTTGAACGACTGCTTGACACACCTGAACTTCCTTCGTGGTGTCACAAGAGGTCATTGTTAATCCCCCCCCCGCCTAGTCTTGCCCGCCCCCAACAACGTACCTCCAGTAGAAAAGCAGTGACAAAACCATGCATTTAAGTGATTATTTTTTGAGGAACAATTAAACCTCAACTACTTCCTTCATACTTCCTGTCAAACACTGAATGAAACGATTGTGAGATAAACTTTCGGTTGGGTCTGAGAGGGATGTATTGCTACATTGTTTAGGCTGCTGGCTTAGCTTTTCTCTGGCGCCATTTGATGCTGGTCACTATACTGGCCATTATACACTACCAATGTTCTGACGACACCCTTATTTTCCAACACCCCTGATGTACTTATTAAAGGCACTTTCACTTGAGCACCAGTAACAAAGGTTCTCAGTAAATGGGTGTCGGTTGTCTTTCACTTTGTTCTACATGACTTCATAAAACCATAGAGCAAGGACTATAAAACAACGCCCCCTGGTTTTTTTTTTCAGACTTGTAAAGGTCATTGTTCCTTCACTGAACACTTTCTTCTACTAGTGACACATTCTGTGCATGTGAATAATGATATCACCACAGAAAGGGACCTTGGTTATGGCACCGTAATCATTTTACACTACATATTGTGGTGATTCCGCCCCCCCCCCCCCCTCCGAAGTCATTTTTTAACAAGGTTGCAATGTTTTGGAGGAGTTCTTGAGCTCTGTTAAAAAATAACAAGGGTCCTTGGTGATTATTTAACAAACATCCTCTTTTGTAACATGTGATTTAAGTCAAGTTCTCTTGTTAAAAAATTGTTTTGGGTGAAAACGACCCTAAACATAACCCTACGCATGTAGATCACAAGGGGTTATCGGAACAGAAGGTTGTTGAAACACAGGGTGTCGGAACATAGAGCAAGAGCTTATTCCGAATTTCTAACAGCAAATGATGTTTGACAGCGCTTGATTTTTTTTTTTTTTTTGGGGGGGGGGGTGGGGTGGTTGGGAATCCGCCAGACCTCGTGGCTTGTTATAGCTCAAAATTTTGTGATTTCACAATACAAATCACTATGGTGATACTCACAACCAATATTAGGATGAATCTAATAGTGCTTTGTGAAATCGAGCCTAGAATAAAATTTAAAAATGGAAGAAAAAAATCTGCACAGATTAACGTAAAAAGTGTTCCTGTCGAACAAACACTAACAGAAGATTAACCTTTGTATTATGGATGAGTATGCTTTGATAAATGAATCTGGTTCAGACTTGTCCTGTCCTAACCAGGCCAAATGCAAGAATTACTGGCCTCAGGTCCACTTACAATTTCAAGCATCATAGTCGTAATAGCTGGGGTCGGATTTGGGTGAAAATTGACCAGACGACAGGGTTAGTAGCTAAAAAAGTTCACTGGATTAGAATTTTTTTATACATAAGATCTGAATTGAAATGAGAAAGCAACCAAAATGCCTGCAGAGTTTTCAAACAACAGAGTTTTTAAACTACAGAGTTTTTAAAACTCTTAAACTTAACACGCACCAAGAGAAGATTTATTACATTTTGAATTATAGGCATAAGAATTCTTCAATACACAGGACTTACTTTTGCTTTTTTCCAGATGGAAAGTCCATTTTTGTGAACAAAAACACAAGACTGTCGAACTTGTCCAGTCATTTGTTTATAGTTTATTTTACCTGTGTTTTAATTTGCATTTCTTAACTACTTGTATTGTATATACTTTTTGAAGCTTTGCGTGTATTGTATTCTGGAATTCTTCTAAGCTAGGCCTATGTTTCATTTTGATTATTGTACATGCATTGTTATTGTTTGTACTAGCGCCATGAGCACTTTTGTGGATTTGTGCGCTTTATAAGTTTTCACTATTATAATTATTATGATAAGTTTTCAGACCCACTGCTAAAATCACTTTCCTCCAGCCTGCATGCAGGCCCACAGTGGGAGGTCCAATGTAAATTTCAAGCCTTGAATGGGTACCTTATGCAAACATGTCAGGATTTGCCCTAAACTTTTTCAGTGACTAGCAAGCGCAACCAGCCAGCTTGTCATTTCACTAGTCCGTCAGCTTTTTCACTAAAGTCCATACTTGATATTAAATCAAGATACTTTTTTTGCACTGAAGAAGCCAAAGGGACTACTCACTACTTCAGAGTGAAAATCCACTCGGGTGTTATAACAGTCACTTTGTCCAGCCATGGTCCAGCGGACCACATACTTTCACTTAATATTTTTAATATTGTCCGGCTAGTTTGAGGGTAAATATTGCTATCAGGCATTAATAGACACAATCGGCGACCGGAGTCACACGACTCATAGTGGGTATACAATGTAAACAAACCAAGCTAGCAATGCACGGTGAGCACAGAAAAGCACGGCTGCTTCCCACCTCATATGGCAGAAGCGCTCGTAAGCAGCCATGCGTTTCCATTCAACGCTGCGTGTTGCTTGCTGGGTTTGTTTTACATTTTATACCCACTATGGGTCATGTGACTGCAGTTGTGTAGTGCATGTTGACAAAAATCAAACACTACGCTATGACAGAGACAGGGGTTTCCTAAATGGTCAGTTTAGAATACGCCCAGAGGCACTTTTTAAAAAACCTTTCCAAGAAAAAGAAGGCATTTTGAGGCGAATGAGAATTGAGAAATAAAACCATTTTGTGATATTATCTTTAAAGAGCCAATACATTGCATTGTGAACTTAGTAGTTGTAAGTCAGATCTTTGTGTTTAAATTCAGCAGAACTAGTATTAGTGTACATGAAAAGCACAAATCACTGGAGAAGTTGCCCTGGAGTGGTTATATATCACTTTTCCTCCCAAGTACAAGATACACAAGGTTCGCCACTGGCTTTTTCAGTGACTACCCAGCAGGACCAGTTAGCTTTTCATATCACTGGTCCGTCAGCTTTTGCACTTGTCCATAAATTCATATTAAATAGGGATGCTTTTCCAACACTGAACTAGCCAGCCGGACCACTTTGAGATTTTTGACTGGTCCATTAGTGTAGTAACCGGCAATTTGGCCAGCAGACCTCTGTTGAGGGAGAACGCTGCGGTACACAACACATCCAGACTGTTTGAACTAGTGGCTTGGGAGAGCACTGTTCAAGACTTTCCAATGCCCCCCACCACCCCCCCCCCCCCCCACCATCATCTTATAAGCACTTTGGTTAACTACATACATGTACTGTACACGTGTAGTGCATGTCCTTGCCTGATGCACACAACTTGGACTCAGGGTCAGTACCAGAAAGGTCACCTTGTTGTTACCATTGATTGCAAAACCATGTGCTCCATCCACTCATCAAATCGTTCAATCCCACCTCAAAATTTGCACTTTCTAACCTTTAGGTAGAGCTAGGGCCCAACTTCGTGGCACTGCGCTATGCTGTAATAGGGCACTGTATGCGCAGAATTCTGGTAGCAGTGCCGTGAAATTGGGCCCTGTTACATTGCTCTCCCCAGTGAAGACAACTTGGTGGTCCTCTAGCCTTGGTTCAAGACTCTCCTACCTTCTTTATGCCCTATGATGGTGATGGGTTACTAAAATACTAAAGAACACAGGAGCGTCTTGAAACAAGACTAGCCAAATGCCAACTGACACACACAAAAACCAATACCAAATGGGGACTTTTGGGATGCTACGTGGCAGCAGACTTACAAGGTAAATCCATCGTTCTCGTTAATGTGCGAATTCTCAGAACTATGTAAACGATGGCAATATACCTGGTAAGTCTGCTGCCACCTAGCGTTTCAAAGTCTCCCGTTCTGCCCACCAACTTCAGCGTTGCTGGGTTTAGGCAGCTCCATGAATTTGAGCACTGGTTGATTTTGAAAGGTGGCTGCACTTCATATCTTCTGAATCTGTACCCCGCTAAACATTTTGACAGACATCATTTTGGTATATATAAAGAGACACAACAAAGACTGACAACAGATTGTAAAACAAAGTAATGATAAATTGAATCTTGACAATATGGTAGAATGTTGTGGAATATAAAGCTGAAGTTGGTATAACCAAACAAAACATCTCGAACAATAGTACATTGTCAAATGTTTATTCTACTTTTCCTGGAAAAACTTCACCTTGACAGCAAATTTAATTTGAACTTTGACTCTGACCTAGATGGTTTTTTTTTCTCTTCTTTTATTCCCTTTTTTTTTTGAGGGGGGGGGGGGGTACACTTCTACACACAAGAAGACCCGAGGGTTCTGTTCGAATGTTTACATGTCTATTATCTAAGAAACTGGAATATTCCAACACGATAGCACACTTGGTTCCACATAGGCCTACATGTGTACATGCACCAGCCACAACATAAACACATAGAACTCTCATGTGGAATAAAACAGCTACACCGGGCTCTGTCCGAGGGGCAAGCTCTGACCATTAGAGAAATGACTTCTCTATGCCCTGAGAAGGCTACATGCAGACTTTGGGTTACTACAAGGTGGAGATCTCCCATAACAGTTACAACATGTATCTGAGGAGCGATAGAAATTCTGTTCAACAAGTGGTATTCAGGTCTTGAACTTTGCTCTTGAAGGGGCACGGCAATTTTCCTCTGGTAAGGGGCACTTCTAGTATGAGGAAAATGTAAATTTGTATAAGAAGTTAAGAACCTTGCAAAGGGCACCACGGCAATTGCTGTGGGTGCAGTGGGTTATTTTGAAGCCTGGGTATTACAGCTAGCTGACTTGATGTATTTGTTCAGCTACCGGTACATGTCAACCACTGCCTGCCCAGATCATTCATGTTATGGCAGCTAACCAAGACAATACAAATCAATTTTTTTTTTTTTGGGGGGGAAGAAGCCCCAGATACCAACCAGTGAATACAGCTCTTGGTAAGTCCAAAATTTAACGAAAATTCACTTTAAATGAACACATACTGATTATTGTTATTTTTTTTCAAAGAATAATCATGGACGGGCCATTTACAGAATTTCTTCACAACTCACGTTCCAAATCAGGTTATTGGCAAGGTGAGTGTCGAGCAAACTATAGCTGTCCACCGGTTCCTTGGTACTTGCCATCAAAATGAAAGTGTTTTCATGTTTCCTGTGGCTCTTGAATACATTCATTTATGTTTCCTACAGAAGTCTAACATCAGCTCCTTTGTTTTGTCCACATTTAATAATGCGAGACTATTTTCCTCACAAACTTTTCCAACAAGGTAAAAGCAAAAATGTTGGCCATGTGTGGGCCTATGGGAAAAGATTTTACATTTCTAGATGGCTAAACCCAACCACGACCACAAATGATCCTAACGTTTCCCCCCCCCCCAAAAAAAAAAAAAGGGGGAAGAAGAAAAAAGAAGAAGAGAATTTCCTTAAAAATATGCACGTCATGAAGACTGTTGCATGCATAACACAGTGTACTTAAAAAACGCCTCTTCCAAAATCCAAATGCCATCCTGTACCACCATTTAACAGTAACTCAAGCAGAGAATGACCTCTTAAGGTCTGTTTTATAAGTTTATTGCCATCACTCAAACGCAAACAAACTCATAAACCTCAAACTCCTCGGGGTCCAGGCTAGCACCCAAGGGGGGCGTATCCCATGTACCAGGTTCGCCTCAGCCAGATTTGTCAAGTACATGTACATACAAATAGTGTGTGTGTGCACGAACCTATTTACGCTAACACTTAACAGTACATGAAGTGGAATCTGGTGGAGAAGTTGACAGCCAAACAATTACAAGTTTTCCCTTGTGATGTCGTCAGCAACCACTCCAGTGCAATACAAATCCGGAATTTTTATTTGCTATCAAAAATGTATTGCACTTCAAAGTTCAGATAAGAAGCTCAAACAAAAAAATCAACAAATAAATAAAAGGGCACTTAACAAAAATTATTTCTAACATTCTCAGTCGATCGCTTTTAAAACAGGATTTTTTCAAAGGATTTAGGAGGGTTATGAAGTCTTTTGAAACTCCCCCATTTGCAAGTATGGTTGCCAATTAAGTAGAAGGAAACAGGAAAAACAGCTTTAGAGAAGCGTGTTCTAAATGGGTAATTCAGAGTTTAGGAAAAAAAGGAAGCCAAAAAAAAAAGAAGAAAGAAGAAAGAACAAGATACATGTACATGTATGCACACAATTCTTCAGATTAAAAACAAATCCATCACTTATTTTTTGAATACTCAGTAGCAGACTTCATGCTGAAACAATTTTGGTGATGATAAAATGGTTCTTCGTGGACAGGGGTGCAGAGCAAATGACAAACGGAATTTACAAGTAAGCAGGGCATAGATTTTAAAAAAAAATTCCAGCTTCATTTTTTTTGCTTGTTTGCTTGTTTCTTATGGGGTTTGGGGGCCGGAGTGATGATGTATCAAAGGATTCATTTGTGCATTTTTTTCCAATCATTTGGGTGGGGCAAGAGGGGAGGGCAAGAGGGGAGGGCAAGAGGGGAGGGCAAGGGGTCTGGGCAGGGGGCTGCAGCCCCCCCCCTTTCCCGTTACACCACTTCTTTCCCACTCCACTGACCAACCATTTGAAACAGTTCAACAGCACAGGTTTGTGTACTTTAAGTCCAAACAACTGGAGAACAAAGAGAAGTCCTTGATTGACCAGGTTGACGACCCTGCGTGTACTGTATAAGCATTCAAAACCAATGGCTGAGAGTGGTACAGCGTTTGGTCTTTCACCAGCAGGACTAGTTAGCTTGTCTATTTCTACCTCCATGGCTTGTCATATCAATACCAGCCCCCCCCCTTTCCACTATTCCATATTTCATATTAAGTACAGATGCTTTTTAACACTGAACTATAGCCAACAGGATCCCTTGGGATAATCAACCAGTCCTCAAATGCTTCAGCTTGCATTTGGCCAGTGACTGCTGTCAAGCGAGCTCACTGACCAGGAATTGAATGGTCAGACAGTCATAAGGTTAAGAAACTAAGTTTAGTAAAGATGTGTCACTTAAATCCACAATAAGACTGTAAAGTGCCCCTTTATTTTCTCTATTTTACCTGCCCCTAACAAACTGTTACTTAACAGTTTACAACAGGTAACCAATAAAGATTGATTGCTTGTTGTAACATGATAAGAGGACCAGTGACCAAGGACTTCCTGTATTTAGACATACCTCTATTCGCACGCACTTCTCTGGAGGTCATTAGAAAACCATGACAAGGGACTAAAGAATGGAATCAATATCTGGATTTGTGGAGCGCTCATAAAGTGTTTTTCTGCTTTCCATAAAAAGAAGGGCTCCAAGGTCAAATTCAGTTTTGCGATGCACTCATTTTCCTTACGAAGGTGGAAAAAATGACAAGTCTCTAAACCTCGCATTAGAATGTTGTAACAATGCCGTGTTTGTAATTTATCTCCACTTTCATGAGGACTCCGACCATCTACTGATAAATGCGTGCATCACAAAACTGAATTTGACCATGGAGCCCCTCTCCCGGCAGTACTTTGTACATTTGTAGGCCTACATGCAAAGAAAGGTTTTTAGGGGGGTCAGGTCCATTTCCAGGTACATGTAGTAGGCAGCCTTCTCTTCAAACCCTGGGCCACCGTAAGACCTTTCTAGGGTTTTTGTAGCAACTAGCCCAAGGGGTCGGCTTCTATACATTTTTACATTTGACCATGATTTGACAAGCCTTCAATAATTGATAAAGTCAGCGTGAATTTTGTGCAGTTCTTTCATGTTCTTAAAAAAAAAAAAAGGTAATCTATAAAACAAACTCAGTGCTTTCAGAGTGTTAAGACTACACACCAGTTCGTCTCACAACCATTACTTTTCCAAAAGATTTTCATACATGATGTAAGTTTACCTGCACATTTACAACTGTAGTTTTTCTTGCACTCACTACTACTGTATACAAATTATATGAAGAAATAAAAGGATTTTAAATCTATCATTTCAGCGTCACACTTTTATGCTACGTGAAATTCAAGTCACAAGATACAAATCCCTTTCAGGATCTACAATGTGGTAGGCCTAATGATGAATTTGAATCTTTAATCAGGGTAAGGAGTCACTGATGACATCAAGGTCAGAAACTAGGATCCAAATTTTATTAACCTCTGGATTTATAGATTTCTTAATATCCCCCCCCAAAAAAAAATCAAAACAATTTTTTTTCAGCAGACAGACGGACAGACATAAAAATCTTTGAATTCAGATAAAGTCTGAAATTTCCCATCTTTGTCTTAAAATGTAACTATGTTGCTTTACATGGCCTTTGAGAAATACTCTGCTACAGGGTCAAAATGTCATGCCATTAAACTATCTTTTGCAAAACTTCCATAGGCCCTTTTGGTATAGGTAAGCACTTCGCAATAAGCTAGTTCTACTTTCTCATACTGTAGGGCCTATGTTGTTTCCTCAAAGATGTTATATAATAAATGTTTTCTTTGAATTGAAATGAAATATCATACCATTACCATAGAGCATGAAAGAAAGAGGATGTACTCATAATTAAAAAAAGAAATAAACATATTATGAACACATTGGACAGTTCTATTATTATAGTGAGTTTACTCTTCCTCAAATCATGCTCGAATGCACTATGCTCCACAGCTTCCTCTAAAGCCCTTTTAAGACCTTAAGGCGCTGTGTACACTAAAGATCCAGAAAGGTGAATCAGACCATAGTCCTTTCTCTATGATCAGACCCATAGATCTGATCCTGCAATACGAATTAACAGCTAGTGTAATGCAAAAAGGCAGGGATCAAACCCTCAAGATCCTGCAATTTTAATGCACCTTTTGAGGAGGGTTGAACCCTGCAATTGGTGGATCAGATCCGGCAAAGTGGATTCCAGAAACAAGTGTAAACGCAAATAGGTGGATCAGACACTGCAATTCAATTCACTGACCACATGGTCATTTGAGGTTTTTTCTAGGAATATCTGGCTTTTTGCTTGTGTTTCTGTGTGACAGCTGTGATCAAAAGTGGGATCAGAGCTGGACCAGGCACTGGTGTAAATGGGATACCAGATTTTGATCTGTGGTTGTGATAAAACTGCTGTATCTCAATCCACCTTACTGGAATACTGGATTGAGTGTAAAAGTGGAGTCACACTACCCCACCTTTGATCTGGCGACCTGTGTAAAAAGTTTTCTACTCGGGTTAAAACTAATCCAGAGATTCCTTTCACACTACTATTAATCTAGTCTAACCCAGAGAATATGTTACCCGAGTTCCATACCAACACTGAGATTGGTGGGTTAACCCTAGTATAGTCCCTATTAAGCCAGTTTTGGGTTTGTTAATCCGGAGAATTTACAGCCCTGGAAGTGTAGTGAAAAGGGGGCTTATGATCTACTGGCAATAAACAGTGCCCCTGGTCCTATGGTTCTACATGTACATGAATACACTACTTACTGGTGAGCCCTGTTTATTTATGTACTTAGAACCATAGAGAAACTTATTAGAGTTTTGTAAGGACAGCTGGATGACTCTGGCCACCAGTCAGGAGTGAATAATTAGCAAGTTCTTCCTCACCCTGCACAGTGGGTGCCAGAGCAAATTTACTTGCATAACTACTGGTTATCACCTTGGCTAGTTCCCAGAAGCAATGGCACATGGATTAAATTCATGGATTAAGTAACTCTGCATCATTTGTCTCTCTCTCCAGATCAATGTTTGCCCTTCAGCAATAAACCAAGTGTCACCCTGTACTGTCTGGTGGACTCCAGCCCTTTAAAGGTCAAAGGTTAGATGCAGAGTTCCCCAGCTCTTCAGTAGTGGTGGTGCATGTTAAAAGGCCACATGATTTTTGGGCGCCTGATTCCTACCTCCCCTTGTAATCAATAACAATAAACCTTCAATATTGGTATTTGTTCTTCTTATGTTCCAATCGGCCTCCCTCCCCATGGCTCTTCTGACATCATGTAACATGTCCAGTCAGTACAGCATGTTGGCAAAATTACTGGGCCGAATACCAGCACAAGCTAGTGGAAAACTACACCCCATTGATGGGGTTTGTGTAAGCTGAAAAGTCAATACTGATCACACTGAAGGAAGGTCACTCCTCTCCAACACAAAACAATTATGAAACTTAGGCTGGGGGGGGGGTACTTTATGGGGGCCATGTTCTAGATCTATCAAGGAAAAACTGCATAGTCCTTGGGCCAAGTAAAACAATTTTTAAGTTGGCGCCTCACATTACATGCATTACATATCAAGTGGTGTTGCCTTCTAGAAAATATGGCATCAAAGACGTTCCTTTTACAGCCAGACAAATGATGGGAGCCAGTCACAACGCGAATATAATCATTAAGGACATTGTTTCCACATGACCTCTGGCTTGAGGCTCTGTCATTTATGTTGAAAACGTATGTAGTCTACAAACAGGGCTCATTTCGTAGCGCTGCTAAGCACTAAGAAAAGGCATTTAAGAAAAGGCACTAAGAAAAGGCATGCAAACTGTTGGTGCTTACTGTATGAAAAATGACGTAACAATGCAAATTGCATGATGCGACGCGCAAGCTGGCTGATTTTCTTGCAAACCTGTGAAATACACTTACACTTAAGCAAATTTGTCTGCTTTAGTTAGCACGAAAATTTGCAGCGCTATGAAATTGCCCCCTGATAGACAGAGTCTATGCCCAAATCAAGTATTAAGTTCAGCCTGCAGATTCAACTACCCGGGTAATGTACCCGGTAGCACACCATGGATAAACTGTCTACTGCTAAACTACTCTACACACTTTTCTACAGCTAAAAAATTTTTCCAGCTTGACAGCAACTTGCATGAAATTTGAAGTTTTACATGTCTCCCTTTTTTTTTCTGCGGGAAGACCCAAAAAGTTTGAAGTTTCACTCTGAACAAATCATTAAAGTAATAAGCAATGTTCAAAATCGGAAACCATAACATACTTTCCCCGTGTGGCCAAGCTTAATTAACGAAATACTTGCTACATGCAAACTGTCAGGTGAGTTAATATTGGTCTCGACAGCAACTTCTTTGAATTTTCAGTGAAATCTTTGTTTGTTTTTGTTTTGTTCAGTGTATCAATTGAAAGCTTATAAAATCTTCCTCAACTATTAAAGGAAAATAGCTACATTTATTTCCATAGAGCTAGAAACCCTACTCCACACACCAGAGAGCTGACCCAGGAGTTAACTGTCCCCCAACAGCTGCCTCCTGCAACCCTCTTCCTTTTTTTCAGTCCAGTCTGGGACAAGATACACTCCCTGTGTGATTGGACCATCAAGCAACTCCCTGCCATGCCTGTTGTGTAACAGTATCTCCCATCTTGTGTAACACCATTATTTATGTAAAAGCACCACATGGTTCAAATTCTGAAATCCATTCAGGCGTGGGCATCAGAGATAAGAACATTACAAATGAGGAAGTGCTGGCAACTGTGTGGTGTTAATTTTGAACTTATCTTCAAGAATTAAAAGAAATGTTAATGAGAAAGTCAAATGAATACTCGAACATGTCTGAGCTGAAAGTAAAAAAAAAAAAAAAAAAATCAGAATCTGGAGTCCAAATTTTAGAAGGCATGTTAAAAATAAAATGACATTTTCTTTAAATAGCTGGGCTTGATTTTAATTAAGTGTACACAGGTTCAGAATAGATAGTTTAAGGAAGGAACTAAATGGACCAGTGACCAGGAATGATAATGCTGGAGCACCTTGAGCGTCACTGACGAACAGATTTGTAGCGCTATATATAAGAAGCCTCAATTATTATCAGTGAGAAGGGTCAGTAAGGGGGGGGGGGCAACTTTCTATCAACAAGCGAGACATTTCATAACTTCACTTCCCTGCTCCTTACCAATGTTCCAGTTTGTTTTTATAGCACACCTGGGACACCCTTACAGCAAGACAAGCAAATTTCAAGGATCCCCACTATGTCTTTATTATTTGGACAGGCATCTGTATGAATATAGTAACCATCAGCGTTTTCCCTTAACAGCACGGTCCATCCCCCCAAATGCCAATTATTTACTTCTGATGACCAGTCAAAATGATATCCTAGTGGTCTGGCTGGCTACCGCTAACGTAGTTTATAACTTCAAAAAGCGATGTCAACCACTGGTTTCAAACTGCCATTCAATGACATGGACTAGTAAAAAGGCTGGCGGACTACCGAAATTACCAAAAACTAACTGGTCCCGCTGGCCAGTCGCTGGAAAAAGTTGAGGGCAGACCCTGACCAGGCCTTGAACTTCGCTCTGGAAGGGGTATGCCAATTTTCCTCTGGTAAGGGGCACTCTATTAGGAGGAAAATGTAAATTTGTATTGGAACTTTGCAAAGGGCACCACAGCAAAAGCACAGGGCACCACAGCAAAAGCACAGGGCACCACAGCAAAAGTACAGGGCACCACGGCAATTGCTGTGGGTGCCATTGGGTTATTTCGAGGCCTGCCTGACTTGTATGAATAATAATGGGAGACTTTTTGAGGATGCCCAGGTGGCAGCAGACTTAATAGGTAAATCCATCGTACAGAAATGTGTGCATGCTCTGAAATGTTGTTGTCAATCACATCTTTAACTGGCGCTTCGCAAGATGAAATGCACATATGTGATTTATTTTTGGCTATGCTGCTTGCTTTGTTGAGTGACAGAACAACCTTATTTTAATGAAAACTAACCTGCTGCCAACTAGCTTCCAAAGTTTCCCGTTGTTTGCAAGTAAAGAAATTTGACAAGACATATTTTTTAAATGATCACCGTTTTTAACAATACAAACAATTTGCTAAAATTTACATTGAAACAAATTAAAAAACTTAATACGAGGATGCTTGTTTAGAAACACCAGGTTGCCAATCAAGCCTGAATTTGTTTACCCATAGCATAGGTTTAAATAGGCCTATAACATTGAACCTCATGCAAAATTCTAAATTGTTTATAAATAACCGGCAACAGAGGTCAAGTCTTATTCTTGGGTTTTCTTTGTTGATTTGTTTAACTCAACTGAGTGTACTTTTGTGTAGGTTCATGGCTTAACTTTACTTTCCCAACAAATGATAAAGTTTTTATTGCCATAAACTACATTTACGCCTTTACAAACGTATTTTGAAAAACAGAATCGTGCATGTGTGAAACACAACATTAAATGGTGGGGATCAACTTGATCCCAAAAGTTCAAATACGCGCGAGACTTGAACAACACGCTGTAGAAAACAAGGTTCAGTTTTGGAAAGCACTTTTCTGGTTGATGTGAAGTGAAGTACATTAAAGTACATTACCCCAACCATAGAGCAAGGACCCAAACCATTTCAAGTTACATCTGTAGGAAGTTAAATAATGTACACATATCAAGGCTCAATTTCCCCTTAAAAGCAACACAATGCACATGACTGGGGCAGATAAGCTCTATCAGCCGAGCTCTTCTATTTATAAATAGTATAGTCTTGCATAAAATCATCGTATCATCCTTACATTTGCAGAAAAGATTTAGAAAATCTAGACAACGATAAGAGCGATTATGTAGCCTGAAATCAACAGACCAGGACATGCTTCTTCTGTACGTAAGCAAGTCAAACAATGGGTGATGGAATGGTACAGAGTGGAACAAATCAAAGACAATGACACTTTGTTGACCAGCAGTTTGTTTGCTTTACATAAAACATGCATCCCAAATCTTGAAAAACACCATGGTTTTTTAACTGAATAATCCAAAGACCAATCTTGCCGAATCTAAGGTCTGGAAATGCATGAAGGCTTTTAGTGACCTAGAAATGGAGGCCAGAGAGGCCTTGGGCTAATAACTTACAAGGATGACCTGTAGATGCACCATGGATTTTATGGAATTTACAGATTTAGGCCTACTGCACTCATCCCCTCCTCCCTATAAGCGACTATCGGACTTTAGTTGAGATCAAAGGATCCCACACGAAAATGCATTAAGCTCTTAAAACACAATGGCCTTTTAATTAAAAAATGGGATAGTTTTGTCAGCATTAAGAGTCTTTTAGTCAAGTTTACAATGGCTGGAAAAAGAATGATTTGATTTTCGCCAGGTGGTGGTAAAGAAAACACTGGATTGCCACTATGCAATCATTTCAAAATGGAGTGGAAAGTGTCAAAACGGCAACATATTTGTATGACCATCGAAGTATTGAGTTTACAGATCACACTCAGGAAAGAAAAATCAATAACTTGGACATTTACTGACCGATCTCAGTCCTGAGGAATTTTTGGAAAATATTATCTCAGAGAGTTCAACAACATTTTCAGCTACTAATTTTGCTCTAAATCTTCAAGGTAGAGTGTAAAACCAAAGGCCTGGGATGAACATATGTAAACTACAACAAAGTGTGCTTCGTGCCTGAGTAGTCAAAACATTTTGGTTGTCCAAATATGTAAATTCCTTGCTCAATGTAAGTCCATACAATACATTCAGTAATAACAAGAGGATTTCATCTTTGCTCAATGTAAAACATGAGCGAAGTTCAAGGCCTGATCTCAGAGCTGCTGAGTACAATTAGAAACGGTGTTCAGTCAGAGGATGCTCAATGGTCAGACAGGCTCCAGTGCTCAGTATAGACCTTAACATGCATTGGCGTCATCAAGCCGCCACCTTCAAGAGGTACACAAATGATGAAACAATGGAAACGCACAGATTTGTACGCGCCGCGCACAGGATTGGCCAATGAACAGTCTCTTTTTAACCTCTAGGCCAGGGCGCCCTTACTCAAATGACATCATGTGCAAAAGGTCTATTGTCTGTTTTACTTTTACCTTTTACCTTTTTACTTTTACTTTTTCTAATGGCTTCTGACTGGCACCCCCGAACAAAGATATTGACTTATTAGTTATAGGGAGACCGCCAACATAGGGCTGGATAGCTCAGTTGGTAGAGCGCCGGTACGTTAATCTGGAGGTCGTTTGTTCAAGTCCTGCCCCAGTCAATTTTTCCTTGTTCAAACCCAAATTACTTTTACCATGGAGGATTATTTTGTTCTTCCCTCTAGGCTTTTTACATGCTGTGAAATGATCCTGTCTGCTCGATGTTCTGACACGTCTACGTTCCAACACCCCTATCAATCATTCGACAACCCTATGTTCCTAAAATCCCTTGTGATCTCTGCTAGGGTAAGGATTTATTTAATTGTATAGGGTTATTATTAGGAACATACATAGACCCCTTTACTGATAGCACGTCTATGGGGTTTTGTGTACAAAAAGTTGTCGCAAACTGGCCCACAATGCATTTCCTCCCATACCTTCACTGCACCTTTCCGGTCTATCTGTAAAAGGGTCTATGTGTCAGAACATGGGTGTGTCGCAACATAAACGGGGCGACAGAACAAAGAGATGTCAAAACAACAACAGACTATATTATACTTGATTTTTTTAGAGCAATTAGCTATGGAGCAATTAGCTACAAGACAAACTATAAACGCAGTGCAAAACAGAGCCTCCTCAGTGTACTTGTACACAGTGAATAGATTAGCAGTACATGGACCCGTTGATTTCAGAGCTGAGTTTTACGTTTTTACTTTTAGTTCAACTGACCACCACAGTACACACACTAACATGTAACCTGGTTTACAAAAAATTCAGTTTATTGAACCTTTAGAACCCAAGCCCCACCCCCAACCCCCATGGTGTTTGGCCTTGGTTTCACTTTATGGTCATTTTGGGGGTGACCATGAAACTCAACTGAAGCTGTTGTTAGCATACAGATTTCAAATCCATAAAATGGGATACAGGAGTATGGGAGATATGCTAGGACATATTTTCTCCTGATGGGGTATTCTGAAATCTTAGGTGAAACTTTGTCAATTTTTTTAGTTCAAAGCAATAAAGTGAGGACAGCAAATTTGTGTGTGGGGACAAGGCTGCGAGTCATATTGGAAAATGAAATAGCATATTCTTTTTATTTGTTAGTTTATTTTTATTTGTTTATTTATTTTACAGGGGGGGGAACTAACAATTGAAAGGTGTCCAGCAGTGTATTACCTCATGTTTATATTATGCCATTTATTGTTGGGAATGATAGGCCTACACAATGGGAGAAAAGGGCACCATAGCCTTTAGATTCGCATCGATGTTTTGTGTGCCGAAAGGGAAGAAACAAAACACCAAACCAGGAAGCGAATCCCATTCCCCTAGTCTCTCATACCAGCACGTGTGTCTGTCAGTTTCATGAAGTTTGCTATTAATAACAATAATAAAACATTCTGGTAAATTTAGTTTGTTTTCATACATCACCACGCCACGCATTATTAATTGTTGTGAATTGCCGTACACTGAAGCCGTAGCTGTACATTGTGCCCAGCTATATAACCATACATGCCTTGCAGCTTCCTCACTGCCTTTCCCCTTTCTCTCAGTTTTTTGTGTGCAAATTGGCATCCAGGGCAAATCATAGAGGACGCTGTAACAATATTACTAGCTCATGCTGATGCGATTAACCCCCTCTAAGGGATGTGCTCTAGTTCTAAAAAATAGTCTTGTTCTTTTTTTGCACTTTAAAAGCTGAATAAAAAAAAAAACTCAAGTCAATGTTGCATTTAACACCTCCAGGGCTCACCCTTAACACTAGCCTGGCATACATTGTCTTGTAAAAAAATGCAACAGTCTAGCATGTAAATACCACTTGCCCTGTGGGTTACTAAAAACTGTGCAACATACGTGTTTAAAATGCTCATTTTTTTCTTCCTTTTCAGATGTGAATAATAAAATGTCAAACATGTGTTAATTAAATTTTGAGTGTGTATGTATCCATCATTAAACTGGTTGTGAACTTGCGACCAACCATTAGGCCTAATAAATCAGAAAGTTACATCTATGACGTACATGTTTAAAAACCCGGCTACTAAAATTTCCTGAGGGCAAGTAAAAAGCAGTTTACCAGCCCGGTGGGCTACTAAACTTTACGAAAAACCTTAAGCACCAGGCCAGAGTCTACATGATGGGGTCAAGAGTCATAATATCAAGTTTTTTTTGTAGGACATAAAGCTAATTAACACACACACATGGTAGTGTAAATCAAGGTTGACATAGAGCAAACAATTACTGTTCTCTTTTAACAGTAGCCCGCTGGTAAAATGCTAGTCAAAGGACCAGTCAAAACAGTGTCCTAGTGGTCCAGCTGGCTGGTTCAGTATTGAAAAGCATTCCTACTCAATATGAAATATGGACAAGTGAAATGGCTAGACGACAACAGGGTAAGTCATGGAAAAAGTTTAAAAGGACAAACCCTTTTGAGTCAGGTTTTTCCCGCTAGTTATGACCAGGCCCAATTTCATAGAGACTCTGCTTAAGTAGAAAATATTGCTTTAAAAATTGTCTGCTTATAAATAATGAGCAGGATACCAGTCACAAATTGTAAATGTGGAACGATATTTTGGCTGGTAAACTTATACTGATAAACATAATATTTATGTGCTTTGGGCTGCTTTTAAGCGGCTCTATGAAATTTGGCCCAAGGAAGAGGCAAGTATGACCTATCTGGAAAATGGTCAAAACAAACTAAACTATTACAAAAGATATTATTGTCTGTTTTATTGTCACACACAGGCTGTACACATTATACAATGAAATGCACTTTGGTTTTGCGAGTCTAAAACATTAACAAAACAAAAAATATGTACTAAACCCTCGTCATTCGCAGTAGTTCATCTGAAAGTGAAATAAGTAGAGCTTGATTTCTTTAGGACACATGACAAACTATTTAACAAACTAATTCTTAAATGTTAAAAGTTGGTCTTCTGCAATCTTTTCCACTACACTCAGCCAGCCAGGCAGTGTAGAAACTTTTCTCATCGCGCTATATGCAAACAGCTACATGCACCTCGGTGGATAACAAATTAACCCTTCACCTAGCACACTCTTGACCAATTACAGAGCCAGATGACAGCAATACCACAGTTTCGTTTTTTGCATAGCGTTCACACTCATTTCTAAGACTAGGTAGGGTTGATAACGCTGCTTGCGCAGGTAAGTTTCACAACAAGTTGACAGTCAGTCAACAGAGCTAGTTGTAAATGATCTTCGCGCCCTGCAGGAGGAAATTGGGCATGTTTGGACTGGCCCAACTTTCTGGGGTGATTTAAACATGTTACTGTCCCCTCTCCAGACATCACTTGGTAAAAAAAAAACCCATACAAATATTTACAGTGCACACTGAATAGGTGATTGAATCAAGAATTTTCCTTTTAGTTATTAAACATCAAGTGGCCCCCAAAATGTCTTTTTTTAGTTTCATACCAACTTTATCCGGCTTGCACTCCCTTCCCCAAATGATGTCCTCCTCCTGTCACCACTACTAGTTCAACTGGTGCCACAATATTTTATTTATTTATTTACTTTCTTTTTGCATCTCTAAGTTGGCAACTAAATTGTTAGTAAATACATAACATAAACTTGCAATTGTTTACACTGAACAGGTAACCTTTTCTGAGCGAGGCGGCACAAGCCATGAATTTATGGCGATTGGAATAGCAATAGCATTTTCGTGAAGATATAAATTAAAAGTTAAAACTACGAATTTTAAAGATCTTTAATACTTACTGACTGTTTACATCACCGGCAGCTGATCCACTACTCTGACGTTTTTTCCTTGCTCCACCATCTACCACCGCAAGGGTCGACAGCAGCAAAACCGTCCACAAGCACAGGGCCAAAGATCGGCCCCACGCAGTCCGCAACCACCCGTTGGCCATCATTTTTTACTTAAAAAAAAACCCACCATAAACTAAATCAGTCACTTATTACTGCCACATTTACCAGTTCTGAACTTTACCACCTAAAACCAGCACTGCTGCCCACGCTTGCACAATTCAGTCACAGCTAAAAATACCCTTGAAAGAAAGGGAATTTAAACTCAGTTTTGTTGGTGTCCAGTCACTCAGTCGAGGCAAGGACGATGTGCAGAGCTAGCTAGAGAGGGGCCGGTGTACGATCACCGTGCCGTGCCGCGTGTGTGTGTGTGTGATCACAAACCAAAACTTCCCTCTCGAAGTTTGGTTAAGTTTGTCTACCTTAGCACAGGAGCACAAGCATGCCTCGTCAAACTAGTGATTGACGCTCCGGACTCTTCCAGAAGTGTCCCCCTTGTGTGCAGTGTGGCAGCCGGTGATGTTTTATTACGCTTGATTGCTTGATCGCACGTACTATTACGTATGCATTGAAGTCCGGTTTCTTGATAAACATCGGATTTTATTGTCCAGTATTGATTCGTGTGTTTACACACACTAAAGTAGTCAACGATGGGATGGAGCTGGACCCCCCCCCTCTGCATCACACATACGTAACACAGATAGTGTTGATGCCCCCAACTACTTGGTACTAAAAGTCCGTGCCAGAATTAGTGGCTATGGTTACGTCTACGGCTTGATCGCTGCGTCGCACCATTGCGTTGATTAATCTTAACATCTTTAGCACCACCCTTAGCAACAGTTGTAGCCGGAGCCGTAGCCGCCAATTCGGATGCGGCCGCGCCTAAAGTCAGTACAAGAAAATAAGTAGTTGATGACTGTTTAGTCAAGGTGCTACTGCGCATGTGCGGCAGCAAAAGTATTCGGTTGCACCAAAAATAGAGCACGGGCTTCCTTAAGGGTTCCGAATTTCCACATGTCTGGACGAGTGACAGTTGACACAATTTTTATGAAATCAGATCATGCTAAACGGTTCATGTCTTAAATTTTGTAGGTCTTGAGGCCGCAGCCGAGAAATGTTTGGACGAGTTCCCCAAATTATTGTATTTAATCAGATCAGGGGAAACATTAGCCCTGGGTTTGGGACTGTCGGCCTTTCACTTTCGGACTATAATACTATAGTATTATACATCGGTATATATGTGTACAGCACAGAGGAAGAGTCCTACATAGGGCTAGGAAAACATTATATTTATACTATAAGGTGTTCGGTGTGGACGCACCGAACATTCCGCTGAAACCACCTTCATGCCTTTGTTTGCGTCCAGATTGTTTAATTTATTTATCTCTTTTTTTGGGGGGGGGGGGGGGTAGCCGAAACCACCTTTGTTTTCGTCGAGATTTTTATTGGGGGTTTCGGCCCGGCGCCGAAACCACCTTTGTTTACAGGATCTCCGGAAATACAGTCTTAAAGGACACAAACAATAATACATAAATAGAAGGCATGTGCTCTAACTTAGATCCAACAGCAGTTTTTTTTCTAGTGTTCGACTTAAAATCACCCGTCGTGTGAATCAAGCGCGATCGCCATTACTGTGTACATGACACACGTAAAGCTCACTGTATATCACATACGGTCCGTACACCCCTGAGCGATTGTGTCTCACACACAAAACGGCATTGTTTCAAAATTTGGACCTTTCATTAATTCTTTTTGATTAACTGCTTGTCTTATCCGTGGTCCTTTCTAGGATCGTACTGGCTTAACAATGGTGAACTTGTATAGCGCCCTCTCGCTCCTGACGGGTCCTAGAACTATTAAATACAGAAGCTTTCAAATATTATAACGAATATGAAGATAAGTAAAGATAATTAAACGAGGACGCGTTAAAAGGATATTAAGACGAAGAAAATTATTTCAATACGGAAGCATTAGAGGGATCAAGGGTTTTTGCCCCATGTAAAACCAACAAATTTCTCTCACCTCGACTCATATCAATGTAATGTGTGATAGTTTATTATCCTTTGGTTCCAACAACCGAAACCCCCAATGTTTGTTAAGTAACAAACACATTTTTCCCCCCAGCAATGCCTTGTTGCAGCAATGCCTTGTTGCAGCAATGCCTTGTTGCATCTGTGACTGATATACTGCTCATTTTTGCCCAGCAGAAACAAGTTTAGCAAAGTTCTTCTAAGCCACTAAAATAAAACAGTTATGTAAGGCAAAATGGTGTTAATTTATGGCATACAAGCTTTTAAGGGGGGTTGAGGGGGTAATGAACTCAAATTTGCTGTACGCCCAGCTCAAAAATGGTCCATAATGCCTCAAAATTAAAACAAAAATCCATGATGGCCTCCACTGATGGGTTAAAATGTATTTATGTACACATCTTTTTGACCAAACAAGGAAGAAACTCGAATGAAAAGGTGCTTTAGTAGGCTTTCATGTACGGGGAAATACAATGTCATTATTATTCAGTTTTGAGATAAAATGTGAAGAAACTGGTTGAAAGTCAAATGTCCTTTTGTTTTGGGAAAATTAATAATTTATCGACCTGAAAAGATTCACAAACCCATCCCTCTCCACAGTGAAATTATTGTGTATTGAATCTGATTCTGCAATAAAGGGCGCTATTAATTAAACTCATCGGTGACAATGTGTAGGGTTACGGCCGCCGAATGGACCATCTCTTCTCTGAACATCCACTTGCCTGCCTTCTTTTGTAGTGCACAATTTCATAGAGCTGCTTACCGAAGTTTACCAGTAAAAGTTTACCAGCCAGGATACCTCCATGACACATGTACCATCTATGACTGGTATCCTGCTTATGGTTTGCTTAGCAAAAGATGAGAGCCCCGTTGGTCTTCATCAGCAACATGATGATGAGACAGCAAGTCAGCGGAAGGTGCCGGTAAAGAAAAGGAAGGATACTAAGAACCTGCATACACAATATGGGGAAACTAGTGATGCAACCGGCTATGGAAGTTACGTGAGTAGAGCCCTTCACAAGTTACACATTGCCACTCAAAGTTCTTGTCAATATTGGTTTCTTGACCTCGATAGAATTATGAAAATAAAAACAATGTTTATTTGAAGTGCGGAGAGAACACAATCAGGCAAAGGGCCCACAAATAAAAGAGTATTCGTTTCAAAGGAAAACAAAAGCGCGGCACACGTTGGGATTTAGTTTTCCTTTTCTTTTTTAGTGTCAATATATTTTTGTATGGGTGCCCAGTTCCATTTAGTGATGTCAAAAAGAACATATCAGATTTGTTTCCATCTTGATAGCAAACATTATACTGGGTCTGATTACGAATAAATAATTAAAACGTTATTATGAATTAATTATCCGTTCTAACGAATTATTAAATGTTACAATGAATTAAGTAATCCGTTATAACGAATTAAGTAATCCATGAACGAATTGTGTCATCCGTTATAACAAATTATTAATTGGCCAACCTCCATGATGGTGCGACTCTACGGCCGTGTCTTCGGCTG
Organism: Pisaster brevispinus; assembly: GCA_023634235.1. Lineage (NCBI taxonomy): Eukaryota > Metazoa > Echinodermata > Asteroidea > Forcipulatida > Asteriidae > Pisaster > Pisaster brevispinus. The sequence goes on from JAMKCF010000006.1 coordinate 4,584,523, forward strand.
CAGCTATGCCTGTTGACTTTACAGTGACACCGTTGAATTATAGAACTTTTCGGCATTCCGGTGTCCTAGGGAAACCTGTCCCCCGGAGAATGTGTCTTCCCATGGTGGGAAATTAACATCCGCTGCAGGACGACGATTCAAAAGAGGGCGCTATCAGAAGAAGTTTGTACACAGTTCGCCGTATTATGGGGGGGGGGGGGGGCAACAGAATCTCTTGCCACACCGGCCATAGCCGTAGCCGAAGTCATCAATTCAGACAGGGCCGTGATCGTGTCTGAACTGATCAAATCAGACGCACCATATGCCAATTGTTAATTCGTTCTTTTCGTTATAACGGATAATTTAAATTGTAAAAGCGAATTATTAATTCGTTATTACGAATATGTTACGAAATGACTTAATTCGTTGTAACTGATTGCTCAATTCGTGCCCCCATGTGTTGATCTGCTCTGCGCGCACTGCCACCAGAACAGCATTCATCAGACGGACGCACATGCGTTTATTTCTTAGATATCTTTGAATTCCCTATTTCCAAGATGTGTTATCTATGAATTCCTTATTTCCAAGAAATGTTATCATCGATTTCGATATTTCCCAAGATGTGTTATCCTCGATTTCCGTATTTCCAAGAAATTTTATCTTCGGATTCATATTTCCAAGATAGGTTATCATTAATTTCTGTAATTCCAATGATCTCTATATACTGTCAGTATATAATAGAGATTAGTGATACACAATCGACTGTCGATCACTGACGTCTTGGGCCAAGACTAGTCGGTGCTTAACAAAGTTCCGAGGTTACCGTGGACATTTTTGCTACTCTCATTCAAGAGAAAGCCAGTGTAATTTTTTACAGGAATACAAAGAGGACACTCTAGCAATGTAAATGGATGCAACAAGAACACACATCCTACTGGAGAGGGATCCACGGTCATCAGTGACGGCGCACGTAGATCAGTGGACGCGTCTCGAAACTCAAACACTGCACCGTCACAATAAATGAAAGAAAAAACCCAAGTGAAAACTCAGTCGTATAGGTTTACGTTCAAGCATGTGTTTGGTTTACACACTGAGTGTAGATAATGGTTCATATTACACTGAGACATGTTGATCAGTCATTATTATTCACTACCTTTATGGAGACCGAGAATAAAACAGGAATGGGGAAAAAGTGTCTCTATAGGGGAATTCTAAAGACTGGGTTGCTCCACAAGGAATTTTGTGTACAAAGTTTATGGGAGGTTCTTAACTACAGGGACAAAGGAAGGACCAAAAGATGTCTCCACAGGGATGCAAAAATAAATAGAATGTGTGTATATGACTGTGTTATCCACCCGGGATTGGTGTGGGGAGGGATGGCAAACGAATTACCGTAAACGAAATGTCTTCAAATTTCATGCTACTCTCTTGCTTAGAACAACATAATTTGAAAGAAAAAAAAATATTAAAATTGTGAATCTCAAATTAGCTTTGGGGAATTGCATAGCAATAATTTGTTTTCTGCTTAACAGCTTTCCGGATTTGGGACCGTTTTTTTATTTTTATATAAATGATTTAATGTGAGCTTTGAAGTAAATTATTTCACAGCAATGGTGCCATCTTGCCCTTTCTGAAACCATGAACCCGGTTCTGCCTGATTGAAGCCCCGTAGTAAAGGCGGGGGTACACCTTCAGTAATTACTGGAAAAATTGACCAGAAAAAAACTTACTTGGTAAAGAGCACCAGAGAGCCGCTGGTATTATACAACATTGTTAGAAACGACCCCCTGTGAAGTAATGTCTAGTTTTAGAGAAAAAGGTAATTTTCACCCCCAAATTTGAATCTGAGACGGTCTTCAGGCATGAAGACTCTCTCAGGCATCTGAAAGCCCACAATTCTATGCAAAAAGGGTGTTTTTCTTTCCCTTTTTTTTCTTGGAACTCCGATGATCAATTGAGCAAAAAATAAATAAATACATAAATGAATATAATGAATATATAGTAAATTAGTAGGGGAGATGGTTTTAGCTTTCGATCCAAACCGGACCTTCGCCAGAGGCATAAACAAGAACAAACACAAACATATCCATTTATAGCAAACAGAGGAGCAAATGATTAAGGGAGAGTATCCAGAAAAAGCGGGAAAATATAGCCATTCAAATATATATTTAAATATATTTATACATTTATTTAAAAATTATTCTATGCACCATGTGAGGATACTGGTCTTTGACAAGTACCAAAATTACACACTGCCTTGAAGCACATTTTATTTTTAATAACAGGAGCATAAGCCTTATAGCCGAAGCCGAAGTTTGAAAAGGGCCTTAAGTATGTCAATGAGGCCCCAAATTAGTTCACGATGAGTTGTGTTGATACCCAGGTATTCGCATTGTCACTTCGTCTTAAATCATGTCATTATTTGGTCATACAGCCAGCGTGCATTCTCTGGGGCATGTCAACCTCTCACCGTGCACAATAGCTAACCATCGCAATTTACCAAACATTGCATTCCTAGTTTGAAGAGGTCTACCTGAACAAACACATCCAGAGTTTACCCGCTCAGAAAGAATTCGCTTTGCTTCCCCCTCCCCATCCATATATTGGTTGCCAGGAGAAAACCAATCTGAGCCGAGATGGGAAAATATCCATCTGTGACGGAGGTAAGCGGTTGAAAATTGTTACGAGTGCAGAGTTGCTGATGACCATGGGCCCGTGTATTTTTTTTTTTTTATGTACACAGCCGGTGACAGCGGATACCCTAATTGGCGCTAAGAGTTTGGGGCTTAAAACAAGAAGCGGTGTTGCTGGTCGGTCTTCACCTATACGGTGCAATTTGTTCAACATTTTCCCTTCAAGATACAGTTGTTTAAATAACAACCATATCAACTGAGCAAGCGGCGCGGCACCTGACCACAGTAACTGTAAAACGACAGGCCTACATATAAACTTGAAGTTTATCCGAGAGAATAGCACAACGATGCCAGTCTGCATTTTGGGGCACACTAGTGAAGTGTAAGCCTTGTGAAACCAATGTTTCGATGATGAAAACCACCTGCAACCACCGAATCCGCCTATAGCTATCGCGCCTCAATATTTAAACACGCAACATTCGATACTTTCCATGTATGATTAATGTGTCGTCCGTCAGTAGCAACATTGGCACGGCATCGTTTACAATGAACGCAAGCAACAACATACAATTAAAGCCAACTCGTCATTGTATGTTACGCCGTGGCAGTTGATTCACTAGGAAACTGAAATTCGTGTGACTATGGTGTGACGTTTTACAATCTGCAATCGAGCGGCAGAATTACGTCACGCAGTGCAAGTTCATGGACCACCACTGTAGCTGCCTCTCTCCCTATAATACCGCTGTAAATCATATCACGGCCGGCGCTCGAAGAGTACCATACCCGGTCTCTGACTTTTTACTCCGTACTTGTTTTTGTGAACCATTCGAATGAAAACAGTCATCTCAAGCTGTATGCACATTACAAATGTAATATATTGCAAGGATTGTAGTATCCAACCAGGCAAAGCTCGGTGTACGAGCTGCAACTTAAGGTACGGTACCTGCTCTACATCGAAAAGGAGGTGAGTTCGATTTCTGGCTGAGTCACCTCGTGGAACCTCCCCATCTGGACACTGAACTATAACGGGGGTGAGTTTATAAAGGCGGAGAGCGTCGCCCATCATCGTTACATGAGGAAGACCATCTCTGCTACATCAACTGAAAACAATTCAATTCTCCCCTCTGGTGTTTGGTGTTCTTCCACCGTAAAAAAAACCCCACCGAAATGAGACCAACTGTCATCTCGGCTATTTTTCCGTACTTGGTTCTTGCACTGCGTTCTTCTGTTCGGAATGAATCTTCCGAGGACTCGTCTTGCGTCTCTGCGACAAGGAACGTTACCGGCACTATGGGCCACGGGGCCGTGACCCTCCCGGTCAGGGTACCCATCTACATCGGGGGCATGTTCCCCTACCAGACGGACCATGTGTTCGGCCGGGTTGAGGAGACGGTGCTTGCCGCAATAGACCACGTCAATAATCTGGACGGTATACTGGACGGATACGAACTGCGAATAAGAGGAAACTGGACAGAGGTAAGGAGCTTTTTTGTCATAATGTTTGTCACTATAGGCGATATCGAAGGGACATCAGGTCCCCGCCTAGTACAAAATAACAATCTCTAGACATGGTATGATTTTTAAAATCTAAAATCAATATCCTTTTTTTGTTGTGGCGCAAGCGGTCTAGCACTGTGATTGTTCTTGACCTAGTGGGGTCAAGTGGGGCAGGGGGGGGGTGTTGCAGCAGATTCGCCTGTTACTTTCTTTGCACCCAATTCCTACCGAATTTAATCCCTAACCATTAGTATACACATGCAGTTATCTTTGCATACCCTAACTAAAAAAAAAAATGAAAAAAAAAATAATAATAATACACAAACCGCTGATGTATAAGTAAAGTCTAATTTTTCAGCAGTACAAAATTAAATTAAAGATTAGTGTTCGCCGCTGGGTCTGGTGCATCGATGTTTCTTATGGTTGATTAGTCAGAGTGTGGGTTCGAATCCCAGCCGTGACTCCCGTTTCTTTTAGCAACGACGCTTAACTCAGATTTAGGCCTATGCTCAGCAGCCAGGAGTAAATATGTACGTGAAACATTATAGGTTAGAGTAAACTGCTGGCTGTGTGTTCATTTGGTTGCCGGTGCTGCATACTCCAAAGGAGTTGAGATGGTTCCAGGAATGCTTAAGGCCTCGTTGAATGCTTATAAGCAATGATATCCTAAGCTGGACCATGCCACACGTCCTGAGGGGGTGTCAATCAAGTAAAGGGGCCGTGATTCCAGGAGGGGGGCAGGACAAAACTCTGCCAGCATCCTTCGTGTACAAAATCGGTTATGTCAATTGCCGATGGTAGATGAAACCACATACATCGTAAAACTTGATAAATTAAGCAACAAATAAACCTAAATTAACCCGGACATGTTGACAACACACTTAAACAAAAATAAAAAATAATACAAATTGCAAAACAAATATTTTTAACATGCAGAAAAAGAACCCTAATCAGCAAGTTCTGACAACGTACCGGAGGGGTGTTGCAACCAAACGGGTTTCTCTCGGCAAGATTTCAGCTGTACGTTGAAAAGAAAAAAAAACAAAAACCCGAACGATCTATGACCCTACATTTAACGTATGTTTTAGTCCCTGTACTGCCAGGGGACTCTCAATAAAACTGAAAACTAAAGCCTCTTTCGTTTACTAACTCAATTGTGAAATTTGCAGTTTCGTAAAATTAATCAATTTGTTAAAGTATGGAAGTTTGTAATTGATACCAATGGCACAATTGGTTTTGACCGAGCAAATTTTTTCCTGTAATTTTGTGTTTTTGCCTTTAGAAATGCACCCATAAACTTGTATACTTCATCTTCGCGGGCTGTGGTATTTTGTTTTTCATTAAACGGGGCATAATGGTTGGGTTTGGATGGGAATACTTACTTAATTAGTTAATTAATTATTTGTGTTTTATTGGGCGTGTAAATGCACCATGTTAAACTGCTGTTGTCATTATTCTTTTGCTGTAAAAGGGCAATTTATGATTCGTTATTTATTCCCGATGGAATTACAACATCCATTAAATAAATGTCGCGGTACCTGCTACTAACTACAGGAATCTAACTAGCGTCTGTCACTAGGCACGCCTCGGTGGTCTTGTGGTTACGACAGTCTGTTCTAGAAGGCTAGGTCGTGGGTTACTATCCCACCTGAGTAAAACAATTCCCGTATATTTTTTTTCTCTCACAGGAATCGGGAAAGCATAAAGTATAAAGTACTTATCACACATCGGTTCAGGGCAGAAAAAGCCCACATCGAAACAAATTCTACATCACGATGCAGTTATTACATCTAGCCATATTATTATTCCTACTAAGGTCTGATTTCCGGGTTTTTTTGGCCCTCAGAAAAATCAGAAGTTGTTATTAAATATCCTGAAAAGTCTATTGAGGCCTATACCATCTGAACACGTAGGTCAGCCCTTACAAAATTGTTCCTACTTTATTGTGAGGGCAAAGCATCATGCCTGTACATCTATTCAAAGAGTGTTATTCAGTTATTTGGGCAACAAATTGATGTTGATGTTCAAGTCGAACCAAGTGTCACCTAAGGTCTACTTTAATACGAAACGAGGCTGCAAGTTACAGACCCGTTTCATGCTTCCATCAGCTTAGTCATGTTCCCTGTATGCACTATCATTATAGTTGTCTCATATACAACATGGTCCAGACTATGTCCACTACAGCCTCGATTTGGTTACGTTGACTTAAACGGTGATTAAAAACAAGAATGCGGCTCCTTGATTGAGCTTTATAAAAGTACTAACCGTCTTTCACTCAAACGTACTCATCCGTTCGTACTTGGCAATGACAGTGTGAGTAACCGGTCGTCACTGCGTTGAAATTTGGTGGCTGGCCGCTGTTAATGATGGACCGAGTCGAACAGCGGGCTGCCACAAAACAGGGTCATTACCACGCAATGTGAAGACCGGGCTCTTCACACTGGTGTTGCCATTAATAAATAATTTTAACGAAAGAAAAAAAAAAACTGTGTAAAATCATCATAATTTGCGATTTTCTTTCGTCGATATATTTTTTTGAGCTGTTCTATTCTCAAAGTATCCCTTGTATTTATTAATGCCCTTTAACATTTTTGACAGGGTAAACCGGACCTAGCCCTGCGCCTGCTACATGATTTTATTTATGTCGACCCCCCAATCCTGATGTCATGGGGCCCGATGCTTTCCAGCGATGCTGTCGTCGTGAACGAGGTTGCATCCAAGTACAATATCATTCAGGTAATAATTACTGACTGCTGTGGTGCAGGAACACGCTATGATCGATATTCCCCGTGTTCTTACTAGTAGCATATTTTGCATTTCCAGTTACTCTCAAGCTCTGCTCGAACATGAAGAGTGTCAAATCCTACCCGTGGTTCGGTGGACCCGCCCCCCCCCCCGCTACACTTGGTGCTCGATGACACGGTTAACCCCCTCCTACTGTGTCTTCATTGCATTCTGGGAAACTCAGGAATTCTTAGGAGGATTTTTAGCGGGAACTTCTGTACATGAGGACAAGAGTGTGTTCTAGTATTGGAACTTTTTGGGGGGTGGTGTGGGGGCGGGGGTACATCTCTGCCATGTATCGGGCATGGACACGGAAAGCACCGAGTAGGCTATGTGATCATACATCAATGAAGTGTGAAATTGAAATATTCTTTTTCTAAACACACCTGAGCCTATTAAATTAAATCTTCACCCTTTTTTCACAAGAAGAAGAAGAAAAAAACAAACCCCAAAACAAAGCAAAACAACAAAGAGAACAACAACAACATTCTTGTGAAACGTCCCCGTCAAACTCGAGCATACCAAGTGCATATTCTCCGATCTGAACAGTGTGCTTTTCAAAGTAACATTGTTCCGCAACATAAAACATAGGACTACAGTTTTCAATCTCAGTGTTCTAGTTTTTATCACCTCGTCACCCAACCCTTCCCTCTCCTCTCGTCGCAGGCAACCTTAGCTAGTTCACCAACTATTCTGGACCATTCCCGTTTTCCTCTCACCATTCGCCTTGGCATAAAGGAGGATGAACTAAACCAACCGCGCCTGGCTCTGATGAACATGATGGGATGGAAGAAGGCCGCTATCGTGTTTGAAGACATCGAGTACTTTCGCTCGGTAAGTTTGTCCTTGGACATCACAACAGCAGTGAGCGTAGTAGTATTGATTGCGCGACGTTTACGTTTTGTTAACGTAGCCTATCGCCGATATCGCAACACGAATTACTGGAGAAGAAATATCTGTACCACACAAACATCTGGCTCAAAACGCTTTGATCCCGATTCGTAGACTTGCACAGTCCCTCCGAGCCAGTCGATGTCGCGCCCTTTAACCGGTGACTAATACAAAAAACAGCGTCGCCACTCAAGACCACAGTGAGTGTGACGACACTCATTCTTGAAGCCAACCTGACGTTTAAAGTCATCCAGAAATAGAGATATAAGAACACTAACTAATAACGAAGTTTAATTATTTTATTCAACATAGTAGGTACATATCGCCATTTCTCCGTAATACATTGATTGCACATGACGTCAGTGGCCGCCATCTTTGATGACAAACAATGGAAAAGTGCAGGTGTGTACGAGCTGCGCGCGACTCTCAGCCAATGGTATCCTTTCACGCGTGCACGTTTCATCAACGATGGCGGCCAATGCAAGGGGTCCATACAAACGTTATTATGTATTGACCCAATTCAACTGACCTCAGCATCATAATAACCTTGGTTGCGCCATTTTGGAAGTGTGCAATGAAAACAGCACTACTCGCTATCTAACACCAGGGTCGAATTTCATAGAACTGCTTATCCAAAAATAATACCTATACGCACAACAAAATTATGCATACCAGAATAAGGTTACCAGCCAAAATAAAATTTTACAAGTGCCGCATGTGACTGGTGTCCTACTCATGTTTGCAAAACAGAAAATAGTGAAGCAATATTTTCTGCTTAAGCAGCTGTATAAAATCGGGCCTTAGGCTTCACAACAGGAAGCCAGGTGGGATGTTCTGTGAATGAAGACAGGCCAGACATTGATTCCCGATTCATTTGAAGTCTTGGTTATTACTATTCCCCCTTGCTGAACAGACACCCCACGGATACTGGACGGATATCGACCAAGGAATGGACAAATCTCAGCCACTAATTAACAGCTCCATTCAGTGGTGTAACTAAGGGGGGGGGGGAGCACGTACCCATCCCCATTGATGTCAGTGCCCCTTTTGAAATCCGGACTTTTGAGATTAAAAAGTACCAAACTGAAATGTCAATTAAATCAGCTTTTTTGTATAGTAACTTCAGTTTTTTTTTTTTTAACTTGCGTTCATATTCACAGGCAGACAATGTGTTTGTTTTTACCTCCACGTCAGATTATCTAATAGTGAACCCCCTTGTGCCCCCATACAATTTACTTTAATTTAGCAGATGGCTTAAAATAGAGTAAATCCGTTCACAAAAATTCTTCAAAGGCCGGCTAAGTATTTGATTCATTTTTTTCCCACAGTTTTTCAGACGGAAATATTTCCCCGGAGGATTGTTGAACTTTATAATTAGTGAATATTCAGATGGAAATATTTCTCTGGGGGATGGGGTGAACTTTATAATTAGTGAGCATTCAGATGGAAATATTTTCTCCGGAGGATCAGTACTGGTATGAACTTTATAATCAGTGAGCTTTCACAGGGCGGATTTCTCTGGTGGATTGGTAGTAGGAACTTTGAACTTTACAATCGATGCACTAGACCCAGCGTCGATGTAATTGCTATTTGGATAAAGACCAATATAGTAATATTATGTCTTTAAAATAGAACATTCTTGATCTTGAGGACACGTTGACTTCAGGAGGGATAACCATCCTGACTGTGGAGGCAATTAAGGATAAAGACCAACATCAAGCGCAAATAAGAAACCTTGAGGTGAGTTTTAATTGATGTAGTAATCGATAATTTAATCGATGTGGCGTGCCGTGGCCGAGCGGATCAGAACACCGAAACTTTGGTGTTTCTGATCAGCAGAGTGTGGGTTCGAGTCCCGGTCTTGACACTTGTGTCTTCGAGCAAGACACTTATTGATGCGTCCTTCGGATGGGACGCAAAGCGTAAAGCCGTAGGTCATGTGTGTTATGTAATAATACGCGTAAAAGAACACAGAGCACTTATGGTAAAGAGAAGGGTTTCACCCGGTGTTCCTGGTTTGATTGGCTGCATATTGCACCACAGCACGGTGTAAACCATTACGTGATGCTTTGTAAAGGAATAGGTCTCATACTTCAAAACGTAGCTCCACATCTGGGTCTCATACTTAAACACGTAGCTTCAGCTACCTAGGAAAAATACTGAGCACACAGAGACGCAACTCGGGTGTGACAAAGCGCTATACTATATAAACTACGTATTGTTCTTGTGAATAATAATTGCATTGGGGTTGATGTGTAAGGCAATTGCATTTTTTATTTGGATCTCTAAGTCATGGAAGTGTTTGCGGTAGGCCTATACCCGCTGATAGTTTCAGGATTTGAAATGGCCCTCTGTCACCGGGCAGGCTTGGTATTGGTATCCTTTTAAATTTATTACGAACTAGTAACTTGTAAACGATTTAGTAATGAGTAATTACGTAGTGGTCAATATTGTGGTAACGAACTTGTAACTGCGGTTACGATGACAGTTACGTCACTGCTTTGGAGCATTGGATAAATCATATATCTCTGAATAAAAACGCAAAATGCCATTTCAAATAAAGACAACATTTTTCCATCCAAATGTTGAATTACTTTAAAAAAAATTTGCTTTGTTTTTTGTTTTTTAATTGCAATTTAATTATTTTGTAATAATGAATTTGTGTATTTTATTTTTGAAATACTGTAGTCTGCAATATCAAATCAGTTACCGCTTCGCTATAGGCTAGTATTCATTTAACAGCGTTTAGTATAGCGTCTTTTCCAGCGGTTACAACAACAAACAAATGAACAACAATGGGGGGAAACGTATTCAATAAGCAGTGAGTTTTTAAGATGCTTTTTGAACTGGGAAGTGGAACTCGCAGTGGCCAATGAACGCGTTACCGGTATATCGAGTTCCTGAGTGTTGGAGCAGTGCTTGAGTATGAACAGTCTCCAGCCTTCTTATTTGTCTTTGGAAAAATCAGGGTTGTCCGGCACGATGAGCGCAGATTGCGGTCAGAAATGCATTCTGCTGTGAAGAATGGTGAAGGATGATGGCGGATAGTGGGCGATTTAACCTCCTTCCCATTCGCAAATCACACTAACATCTCCTAAGGGAAGTGTCCTTTCTAAATGTTTTTAAAGTAACTTGATGACTCTACCCCTTTTCCCTCCCACAGAATCACGACGCAAGGATCATCTTCGCCCACTTCTACGAGAGGCCAGCCTCCAAATTCTTTTGCGAGGTAAGTGGAAACAAAGACGTCTCGCTCCCGTCTCGGCCTCAAAGAATCCCCGCTGCTTGAACCAAACATCCAGTCCAGTAAATGGATATTTGCTTTCCGTTGACCCACTTTCTATTGTGATCCGCGCTCTAAATGTTTCACTGTAGTCCCCGGATACAGTTATCAAAGTAAAACCGTACACAATGCCAGATCTATAGCTTCGCTGCAAGACGTTATTATGCGATTCATATTGTAATGCATCACTCGTAATATATGTTGGAAGGCAACGGAGTCGGTCGCTGTGTATAAAAACGACCCGTGGAAAGAATATGAGCAATATAATTGTTCCCCCACCCCCCATCTACAAGGTAAAAGTTTAATCCAAGCAGAAGAATAAAAATGCAGTCATAACAAACGTATAATACTGTATTGAGTGTTTCAATTAAGAATGACTGACGTTCGGAAAAGTTTCGATTGTGTTCCTGTTTTGATAGTTGTCTCCGAACGTTTAATTCGTAGAATGTGACCTCTATATCAGCTGCAATATTTGTTATATTAAGTTTTAATTTCCGTATCAAATCTGAATGTTCTTCTGGAAGAGACAGTTGCAGAAAAAGCCATGCGATCTGCCGATAAATTGTCACAAAACAGGTGAAATCAGGAACGGAAAAAGAAAGAAAAAGAAGAGCATACAGTGAAATGGAAGCTAACAAAAATTACCGCGAACATTAGTCTAGCTTTTGGCTTAAAAAGGTGTAATAAGTAGATGGATGGGACTGGGTTCTCATGTTTGTTTCACAATATTAAAACAGAAGACTTATTTCAAAAGGAAACGAGTAGGTCAATTATCCTGACTGTCATAAGTTAAAGTTTGCATTATCGTTTAAACTAACAGTCACGAAGTTAAAGTTTGCATTATCGTTTATTCTAACTATCGCAAGAATAGTTTGCATTGCTATTTGCTTTATCTGTCACAAGTTTTGGGTTTGCACTAGAGTTTAGTCTAACTGTCACACAGGTTATGCCTTGCATTGTCGTTTACTCTAACTATCACAAATTGTACTTTGCATTGTCGTTTGCTCTATATCTATCACTAGCTAGAGTTTGCATCACCGTTTAGTCTAACTATCACAAGAACAGTTTGCAGCGTCGTTTGCTTTATCTGATACAAGTTAGGGTTTGCGCTTTTATCATTTATTCTAAAAAAAACTCTCACACAGGTTATAGATTGCAATGTCTTTTACTCTAACTATCACAAGTTATAGTTTGCAGTGTCGTTTGCTCTATCATATCACAAGTAGAGTTTGCATTATCGTATAATCTATCTATAACAACTTATCTTTTTTCTTTACCGTCCACAACGTGCACATCGCACAATATTCTGTCAACACACCCACGACAACAGGCTCGATAGGTAATGAAGACCCAATAGGAAACCGTGCATTCAGACTCAGTTGGCAAATTGACAGTGACGTATAGCTCTTTGTATCATCAACGTTTTCGCGTTTTCGTTAACCTTTGTAAATTTGAGCCATCAGTGTTTCTACGCATTTTGGGAGTGTACCGTAATTGACATCAACAACAGAATCTTCAAGGGTCAAAGTCAGTGTAACCGCGTTTGGGATCATGCTCGTCACAGAAAATCCGAATCAGACTTTCTAAAGAGGCCCGGTTAAGCATCTGGTTTCGATACCCAGTTTTTGTTACAAGTAGAATGCTTGGCAAAAAAAATTATCAATCTAGAAAATGACTGCCGTTAGGTTTTAAGTCGAAGCCAGACCCAACGCCGTGGTTTAGAAATGGCTCCCGCTCTGACGCCTTTATCCTTTTTGAGGTATGGTGGGCACTATAGGAGTGCACTGTTTGGTTTGGACGTTTACAGACAGATTGACCCAAACCATTAATAGTGTCATAGCTTTGTGTCCACCATATCTCGAAATTGCTTATGGCTTGGGGCCAATTTCATAGCGCTTCTCAATAACGGTAAGCTAACTATAGCAGACAACAGATTTGCATTGTTACGTCATTCATTTTCATACAGTAAGCGCCGAAAGGTAGACATGGCTTACGCTTAGCAGCGCTATGTAATGGAAACCCGTGCAGTAAGCGCACAATCGTCCGTTAATGCAGCTCAAAGGGACCGTGGCTTTAATTAAGCGTCGAATTATACGCATGTAGAAATTGTTTAGAAATGGCTTGGCAAAGGACATTCGAGACATATAATGTGCAGAAAACTAGGTCACGTATCTTTACTAATATCAATAATAGTATAATATTACCAACGTCAGAATTGAACTGGGGAATGATTTTCACCCATCAACAGATTGTGGCTTTATTAATTTTAGTTGTGCATGGCCATGGATAACGAGCCTCAACACACGATGCTTATACCTGCTTGTAACTATTTTCCTTTCCCGGTTTGGTTGTTTTTCCAACCAAGAAGGCAGTAACGCTCGAAGCGAGGGCCTGTTGGAGGAGGTCAGCTGACTTCGGTGTTGTAACTAATTCATTTTTTTTTTTCAAGTCAAGTCAAGTGAAGTCGCAAGTTATCTTTGCTCAAGTCAAGTCAAGTCACAAGTCACATAATGTCCCGAAATAAGCCCACTCCCATGCTGTTGTGACAAACTTATTAATAACAAACCTGTTAAAAGACTTGTTAATAACAATAGTAATTTAATCCATGAATCGTGTACCCACGTGTCTGCTTATGACAAAAGCACTCGAAAACATCGGGTTGTCGGCAGCCGAAGACTCGATTTTGCCACATTTGTTATAAACAATAATTGCATTGTCGTAAAATCAAATTTATTCAAGGCATTCTCAACTCTCAAGTAATTTTCCCACAAGTCAAGTCAAGTCACAAGTCATTTCCCCCCAGTCAAGTCAAGTGCGAAAGTCAATGAAATTGGCTACTCGAGTCTGACTCGAGTCCAAGTCAGCGACTCGAGTCAACAACACTGGTTGACTTTCCCGTACATTTTTGCCTTCAAACTTGTTTTTTTCTTCTGCTATGCAATTGCTTAACACGCAGGAAATAAGGGTCATGGCCGCGATTCGAACCCTGGCACTCCACAGTGACTCGGCCGTGATTAGCGCCTGCGGGCTCGTTGCTCCACACTGCTTGCCCACGACACGACGGCCATCATAAAGAAATTACAATATTGTGTTTAGGTTGTACTCGCAATTTAAAAATTTGTAACTCAAAGTCACTCAGGTCCTACTTCAAGATTAATGTCAAATTGGGCAAGTAAAAACCCAAACCCAACCAAACAAAAGGAAAAAAAAAGAAAAAAAAAGATATACATATAATAACAATATACATATAAAAATAAGAATAAAAATAACTAAAAGCTGATAATTTAGACTCAAGAAAGTTATAAGCTTTCATTTAAGGTAGGCTATATGGCTAAAATCGGACCATGCAACTTTAAAGGCAAGGCCAAATTTTTTGTATAAAGCATAATAAAAAATAATAAAAAATAAAAGTCCACGACGAGACAAAAAATTCCTTTTTTATTGTATTTGTGAAGTCAAATTAGTGCCATTAAACTGTGTACTTCAAGCTTTACGGCTTATTTGTAGTGAATTGTGCTTCCATTTATGACGTACCATCAGTCACATTCTAGAAATGCATCTTGCCCAGCGATGCATGTCTGACAAAAAAGACCAATGTTATCACTAATTATGCCAGGAAAATGTGAAGGTATTTTATTTATTCCCTTACTGTTTGGTTTTCCCTGTAACGAGCTGTAGGAAGTGTAATAGCGCTCCATGACTGCCCGTTATTGTTTTGTATTAAATAAAGTATAACGCTTAGGCAATACTGCTTGAGGTTCACTTGCAAACTAAAATTAAACCACAATTTCAGTTTGGATCTTTATGAATATAATAGACTTTTGACTTTTCAACTGGAACCCAATTCCCTAAAACACACACACAAAACAATACACTTAGTTACGGGGTAGTTTCAACTGAAAAAAAACCCCACCAAGACCTACATTACGTAAATAAAAAGACAAAAACAGCACACGGCCAACCAAACAGTGGCTCATTCCCAAGTTAAACCAAACCAAGCGATTTTATTTTCACCAGTTGTGAACAGGGCGTTATATATATGTCCCATCTCTTATTATAGGCATGGTGAATTTTTGTTGATTACTTACTCCACAAGTTAATGACCATAAAAACTTTCTTGGTAAAGAGGACTATGGAGAGCTGTTGATATTATAAAACATTGTTAGAAACGACCCCCTTTTAAATAATGTGGTTTTAGAGAAAGAGGTAATTTTGCACACACAAATTTGAGTCTGGGAAAGGCATCAAGCATGAAGTCTTTCTTAGGCATATGAAAGTACACAGTTCTATATGCAACGAGGGTGTTTTTTTTTCTTCTTTCATTATTTTCTTGCAACTTTGATGACCAATGGAGCCCAAATTTTCACAGGTTTGTTGTTTTATGCGTACACTGGGATACACCAAGTGAGGGTACTGGCATGCCCTGCCTTGAAATGCAGGTACATTGTTTTGGGATTTGTGGAAGAGGAAATGATTTTGGTTTAAAAACATGCGACTGTGCCGGATAACGCAAGGATCAGACACGGTACAATGAACGGAACTGGAGTTAAAATGAAATGCATTTTGATGTATGTTATCTGAGTTTGCGCTTTCATAAAGGGGGACGTACGAGGCTTACCGTTTTCTTAATCACAATGATTCAATTGATTTGATTACCGGCAGTAAACCTTGACGAAGAAAACAGTATATAACAAAATATATATAGGCCTAGGCAAACCCAGTTCATAGTGCATTTGCAATGTAATTCCACTGTCGCTAAAATAACATCATTCTGTTGACAGTGTACGGCGCAATGTATACCATAGGCCCCTTCTGTTGATGCGTGTTACGTGGCTACAACCGAGTGTGGTATACACGACAGATTGCGAACGCACTGGAGATAATTTCAACTGGGGGGGGGGGGGGGGGGGGACTCGGAGTATTGGTTTAAAACTCTTCAGCATTTGCTGGCGTAAAGTTAGTATTTCTATTGTCTTAACCACATCGTACACGCTGGTAAGCTCATTTTCCGTGAAAGGGGGTGGGGTGGGGGTGTCAATCAAAAGGGGTCAGTGTTGGCGAGGAGGGGCACAGCAAAAGATTTCAGCATCATTGTGTACAACATCGGTATGTCAATTGGTTAATGGTAGATGGAACCAAATTATAGAACTTAAGCAGACCAATAAGCCAGGCAATACCAGGACAAGGAAACGACAAATTGAGGTAAAAAAGAGTAAGACGAAAAAAGAAAAAAGAAAGAAGAAGAAGAAGCTACATAATGGAAAAAGCTTAGAAGCAACATGACATTGACACCTTCCACCAAAAAGTTGCCTCGCTTAAGGTGTTAATCACTGGAGCGGAAATTTCTTTGTAGAAAAAATGTGGACGATTAGAAACTAAACCAAAATCAAAACATTAAATCATAGTTTCAATTACGAAAGCTCACTGACTATAAAGTTCAAACCAGTCCATTCTCCGGAGGAATAATTTCCCTTTCGAAATACTGTAATACTTGAGAGGGGGAAAATAGCAAAACCCCCACCCCCCAAAAAAAAAAACGAAAAAAGAAAGAAAGAAAAAACCCAACAACATCAACAACAACAACAGTGATCAGTAAAAGCGAGGAATCCCATGGGTCGTCAACACAGAAAGCTATGGTCAGCATTTTTGTCCTCTCGGATTGTCTTCTTTGTTTGAGTGATTCAGCGTAAGGCACTGTAATGTAATCCAACATACTTAATCGGTAATAAATGGAACGATAGCAATTTGCGAAAAGAACAAAATGAGCACAACACAATGGCCAACAACGAGAAGTCGAAGGCTTTGCGCAAGTTTATCTTTTACAAACAAGAAAGAAACAACAAAGCTGTATACACGGTTGATGTGGCGTTGTGTAAACCGGCCGGCTTATTGAAAGAAAACATGCATCAAGGTTTTTCAGAAAACTAAAGGAATTCCCGATCTCTAATTTGGAATAAAAAAGTCACAATAAGCAACCTGTTCAAAGCCATTTAAAAAATCATGCGGTCACGTCATGACGTGAAAACAACTAAAAGCCTTGATGTTTACCTCGAGGATTTTGAGCTGGTTCCCTTTTTGTAGACGTTCACGGTACGTTTATCGATAACCAATGAGCCTTCAGGTTCAAGCAGATAGTAACCAATTCTGTACATCAAGATGGTTGACGTTATTTGCCGATCATGAGAACATTCAGCGGTGCCAGCAGCTGGTTGTTCTGTTAGGTAAAACTTGAAATGTTAAAGCGCAATGCTTTTAAGGGGAATTCCGAATACACATCACGTACAAGCATTACTGTTTCAGACATTCGTGCTAATTGTCTCTTGCAATTCATTCTGTTTGTGCCGCTCATAAAAGCTGAAACCGAATTGTTAACGACGTGGGAAAGCTTGAGTTGTTCAAAAGTGTAAATGGATGTAATGTACGCTTGGAGAAAAGGAATGGAACCTTTTATGTACAGCAACAAAAATGCCTTTCCCTTAGTTTACCCTTCCATTGAAAAGGCTTACCATAAAAAGTGAAGGATTTGTGTAGACTGTTGTAATGT
This sequence comes from Pisaster brevispinus, assembly GCA_023634235.1. Lineage (NCBI taxonomy): Eukaryota > Metazoa > Echinodermata > Asteroidea > Forcipulatida > Asteriidae > Pisaster > Pisaster brevispinus. The sequence continues at coordinate 4,602,134 of JAMKCF010000006.1, forward strand.
TTTCCCCACATGCATGCATTCCCAACGTAGGTAGGACGAGCAGAATTAAATCAAATGCTCGTTTTATTAACCAGTTTGATGGATTATCGGGTTTGTGTACGCTGTAGTCTGTGGGATTTATGCAAATTTTGTTTCATGCACCAACAAGGTGTCTTACGAACTTTCTCCATGGCTAAGGTGAAGACAACAGAGTAAGTGGTGTAATGATCATAGAATTCGCTTTTTGTGTATAATTGTCTTGACTTACTTCTCGTGAAACTCTGTGACCGAGGTGCGGAACGATTCTAAATTGGTTTATAATTCGCAAATGGACCTAGCCGCAGTATGACAATACGCAGAACATCCAATCCTCTGCTACAATGTTTAAGCGTTACATACGAAGTGTGGGCATAAGAACAATGTCCACATAATTTAGAAGCTTGAAACACTATGTGGACTTACACACGTCCACACGCACACAGCTTTGCGTTGCATTCTCTCTGTGTGGACATTCCTTTGTTCTGTACTCTTATGGAAAATCCTTTTCTTCAACACTGTTAAAACATGTGTGGACGTGTCTAAGTCCACATAGTGTTTCAAGTCTCTACATTATGTGGACCCGTTTTGTTCTCATGTCTACAATTCGTATGTAGCCTTAAAACAGTGTTTTGTGAATGTGTGTGTGTGCCTTCATATTCACTATCTTATGGAGACCGAGAACAAAACAGAAAAGGGAAAACAATGGTTCTCCATAGAGAAATTCTAAAGACTGGGTTGCTCCACAAGGAATTTTGTGTAAAAAGTCTATGGGAGGTTCTTAACTACAGGGACAAAGGAAAGAACAAAAGATGTCCCCATAGGGATGCAAAAACAGGAATGTGTGTGTGTGTGTTTTGTTGTTGTAGAGTTTTAGAATAATTATTTTCTTTAGTAAACAGAACAAAAGTGTTCACAGAGTGTGCGCACACGCGTGGACGGTAATTTATAATTTTACGTTCTAAGCCAGAGACTTTATTAAAAAGCTCTCTGTAAAATTACGTCCTTGCAATCTTTTCATCATGTACACAATGAACAACGATATGTACGCGAAAAGTATCGTAAATAACATTTTAGTCGTGTTGTGAATTAGGGGTATGTTTTGCGACTCTTACTTGATCGAAAACAAGTCTCCCACACAGAGTCACCAAACCGAGGCTGGAAGGAGAAATAGTCTCGTTCCTATTTTTACAATGAATGTTATTATTCATTACTGGCATTTGATAAAGGAATATGACCAAGATGGGGGGGGGGGGGGCAGCATGATACAAGTCTATTTCCGAGAGCCACGCAAAAACGGGTCAGTAACAGGAACTAGTTTTGTGTGTGACGTAGGTACCTTTCTTCAAAATTATATTCTCAAAATAAACATAATATACTTTATTTTCAAGTTTCATCAATGCTAATGGATTGGTATACTTCCAAGCTTCAAGGGTTTTTACTTTTAATAGAATTGCGTTAAATTTGTTGTTAGTTTGTGTAACTCGCCATCTTGAAACCAAGCCTTACCGAACCCAAAACCCCGGTATCCGGTCTTGTTGGAACAGCTGCGTCACTGCGGCTAATACAACAAGACGAAAACACAAGCGCCATGGTTCTGTTAAACGCTGCTACAAGAAGCGTCATTATTATATATTTATTTTTAAATCTCATTAGGTGTTTCGTCTTGGAGCTTACGGCCCTAACAAAATTTGGATTCTGAATGGGTGGATCAACGACGGTTGGTGGCGCTACAGCTCCTCCAATAACTCTACGTGTAAACCCGAAGAACTGGAAAAGGTTTTGCAATACCACCTTGCACTCCATGGATTCTACCAAGCTGCTGACGTAGATAAGATCGACTTTGGAGGAATAGTAAGACATAATGGGAGACAGTACAGATAATTTTGTTCTGAAATCAAATCCTTACGACTTGTGTTCATACAAAACACAGAGATGTCATTCTCAAAAGACTAAATAAAGAGTTAATTATGCTTACCAGAATAAGGTTACCAGCCAAAACAACATGTCACATGTACAATTTGCGACTGGTGTCCTGCAAAAAAAGTTGTTACGCACATTTTTCTGCTTAAGCAGCTCAATGAAATTGGGCCCTGGGTCCAAGTTCAAGGTACTGCTTATCACGGAATTATGCGCTTACTGCGTCCTGTAAACCATGTGGTTGAAATGTAGGCCGTAAGCCCAGAATTGCACGGTAAGCAGTGCTATAAAATTGGACCCTGGGCTAAATGGTGTTGCTTACCACAAAAATTTGCGCTTACGGTGCCCTGAAAACGGATTCTACGGGCCGGTAGCGCATAATTCCTTGGTAAGTATTTTGTTGAAAAAATGAAACCTAATCTACTCTTGTAAGCGCACTTATTTACCACTTTCACTTTAAGTTGTCACCACCAGGGCCAAGTTTCATAAAGCTGCTTTTAAAAATTGTTCTGCAAAGCGAGAAAGAGCATGATACCTGCAGTCACAAACAAATTGTACACGTGGAATGATATTTTAGCTGGTAACCTTATTCTGGGAAGCATCGCTTTGTTGTGCTCTAGCTACTTTTGGTGCTTAAGCAGCTCTATAAAATTGCACCGCCCAATTTAAGACGACATCTCCTAAAATGTTTTTTGTTTTGTTCTCCAACCCAGAAACCATATCCAGATCAAGAAGCGTACATAGAATCACTGGTCGTCACGTCAGACATTAGTGCTCGCGATGCTCTGTCCCTGTCGTACGACAGCATGATGGTCATGGCCATGGCGCTCAATGCGTCCGTAGACAAGCTTTCAAAGATGGAACCGCCACGCCGCCTGCAGGATTTCCAGTACAGCGATACCGCAATGCGTGAGGTGATCATGCAAAGCGTGCGCAATGTGCACTTCTACGGGGCTACGGTGAGTTACGCTCAGGCCTATGTTAATCATATTGGTATTTTGACCGCCTTAAGCCGGGCCTAAACACAGTTTCGCTAGGACTTTTATCATCAATAGGCGGTGCATTGAGCAATTTATCTTTAGGCTTTACGGGAGAACAAAGTGACATTTCTGCATTTGCTTTTTACATTATGCTTAGCACAGACTCTGCGTTTTGTTTAGACAGTAAATTATGTCCGATGAGTTTGACAACTAACTAGACTTTACAATATTGATTATGACTTTTAAGACGGCCTTTAACAGCACAAAATGGTTCTTCTCTTTTCATGAATGTTGAAATATTTAATGGGATTGTGTTGTCATGATCAAAGCAGGCTTGTGGCCATAGACTGTGCAAGTCTTGCGCGTAATCGAACAGTGGGTTCCGTTAAAGCGCGTGAGTTTATTTCTTTAACGCGTTAAAGCAATGTACGTGGGACCACAGTGGTCCCAAAAGTGTTCGAATACGCGCGAGACTTGCACGGTCTATATGGCTCACATCTTTTTACTGCACGCGCGCGCTTCCCCATAACATATCCCGCGTTCGCATGCAGTAACTAGGTGTGTGAGTTCACAATTTCCATGCACATCCACGGGCAAGCCGCCTTTAATCATGACGATACAGCCCCTTTAAAGAAATTGTTTGATCAAATTGTGGGTGCACTTGTTTTTGTATAATCAAAGGTGCCTTATTTTAGACCTATATCCCTCACGGAAGAGTTCACTTTTACGTGTGTATTAAACCAATGCTTGTGGTGTTACGCTAATTTTGTTTCCTCAAATGTATTTTATCAACGGTAGAGTCAAGTATCGGTGGATGAAAACGCAACAAGGACTGGTGAATCTCTACGTGTCGTGGTCAAACAATTCCAGAACACCGAAGGTATTTTCTCCCAACCTCCAACCGTGCCTTTCTTGCGAGTAATAAACACACGTGGGAGACACGCAGTTTTACACCGCACATTACATGGGAAATCAAATCCACATTATTTGTTCACCACTACAAAATCCAATAAAACCGTGCATGAGGAACGACAGAGTGGCGCCGAAATCATTGCTCGATACACACGCGGATGAGTTGGCGCGTTTGTTTCATTCACAGGCGTTGCACTCTTGATGACGTTAGGGCGGGCTGTTCTTGCTAAATCAAAGCAGAGGCCCCCACCCCGCCCCTACCCCCTCGGTCGCAAAATTAGACTTTGTTCTTGTTTACTGCACATTGAGGGACTAAATTTAGATTGTCGCTAGTGATGACGTCTGCGATTGCGATTTGAGGTCCACCTATTGGCACGCAGAGCGAAAATTCACACATCACCAACCTCATGCATTTTAATATATACAGGAACGCACTTCAGTTGCGTGGTTAAATCTACTTTTCGCACAAGAACAATTTCCCTAGAATTCCAGTTGGTTGACCCTTTCCACCCTTGAACAGATAACACTGGCAAATTCCCTTGAAAGAATAGCCGGTTCCTAAGAGGAAATAGCTATAAACCCTTAGCTTTGTGGGAGCTATAAACCACAAGGTTACATTCTAAATCCTTTTTTAGATCAGAATTGACCGGCTCCGGGTCTCGGCAGATGGCCCGGGGCATGTTTGGGTTAACATGACCGGCAATCTGTGTCAAAATGACCCAGAAATTGGTCAAACTTACGCAGAATTCAAGCTTTAAAAAAAAAAACATTTAAAAAGCCAGTTTCCAATTACAGAGATCTGCTTTTGCAACTCCATTACACCACCGTTGCATTAACCTAATGTCTGGCATTGTTGTTTGTACACAGTTTTATATTACAGCCATTATTATGTGGTTTTCTACTTCAGGCATGTTCCCTTTCGACGTCTAATGGACTTTACCAACTCGTGCACTGCGGTGTGTTTCTTTTTTGTTTATCTGCTCGTAAAATACACTCAGCAGTAATCGTATTTTATCATCATGCATCACCATAGATTCTTATTGTCACTTGCTTCTGTCACGTTTTATTTGTCCATTATCCTTTTCCCTTTACCGCCATGGAGTGTAAATATCGAGGCGGGAAAATTATGTTTGCTTTTTACTTTTGTTTCTTTTTTTCCTTTATTTCCCGCGCTTGTTTCTCTGCCAGATGATCCGATGAAACACGTGCTTTTGTTCGACTCCCCGGATGTAGACACAGGGTTTAAACACATCGGGAACAATAACTTCATATGGCGAGGTTTGTTAATTAAATTTACGGTGGATATAGGCCTTGTCACACGAGACAATTTTTACAGGCAAAAGGGTAAACTGCAGAGCAAACAAAAGAAGCACTTTGGTATCACAAAAAAAGAGAGACTCCTTTTTTTACTACCCTCCAGTAGATTATATGAACATTTCTAATGTGAATTACTTTCTTATGGGACATTGCCTTGGATCCAGTTGCATGTTAAACCTAGCACCGTGAGACATGGCCTTTATCGAGTTATAAAGAATTTAACACCATGGTAACAGCTGCTCATGTTTGGCTGGATTATGATTTTTAAAGGGCGTGCAAAGCATTGGGTGAGAGTGAAATATATCATTGTTAACAGATTTTTACACAACTGTGCATGGTATGCCTATAAAGAGAGTTTTTGAGAATTGAGTAAAAACAATTAGTTTTGATATCGCGAGACCAAAGACTAGATATTTGCAAAAAACAGTGAAAACATAACTTAAGGTTTTGTTATATAAACAATTTAAATGTTCTCGCCTGTTCTTATTGGCAGGAGGGAACCGCCCAGTCGACGGCGTGACAATCGAGGAACAAATCATCGCCAAGTCTCTGAGTCTGCGCATTGCAGTCATCTTGTTAGATATGGTGGGCGTGGCCATAGCCCTCGTGTTCATTTTCATCAATATACGGTACAGAAACAGAAAGTAAGTTTATAAATTGATCGATTTGTGAACCAAAAAGGAAAGACAGTTTAGGTTATACTATTTTCAGGCACATTACCGTCAAATTTTGTTTATTTATACACAGCGGAGTTGTCAAGTGGAAACACCTGTACCCAAATTCATAGGCTTACAGCTAAGCACAAACATTGTTAAACTGAAAACGGTTTGCTTAGCAGAATAAGGTTAACCCAAATGTCTCATCACACTACTTTCTTTGAGTTCCCGCGTAGTTTATCTCTGCGGAACATTTTCTCCGTAACAGCTCCTTGAAATCCGGCCCGGGGGGGGGGGGCATAAAATAGTTAATGGCCCTACGTTTCGACCCGGCCCCCTAGCAGAGTCATTCACGAAGGCTTACAACACAACAAGTAGACAACACGTAGACAAGTACATGTACGTACTGGTGCATCAGAAGCAGTTGCAATAAGAGAGAGAGAGAGAGAGAGAGAGAGGGGCTGAAAGCACACAGAAAAAGCAAGGGATGAACAATAAAGAAGAATACGGGGTTGGGGTGGAGGGAAGGATAAAAAAGGTAAATGTTAAATGTCAACAATTTTGTCTCCTTTATATGTTTGTCCCATCCAGGGCAATCAAGATTTCTAGTCCACAGATCAACAATTTGACGGCAGTGGGCGGGCTGCTCCTGTACATCTTCGTTGTCATGAACAGTATCGATTCACCGTCATTTTCGAATACAACGATAACCGTCCTTTGCCATGTAAGTTACAATGTCCTGAGATATTAACGAGGTTTAGACAGTATCGATTCTGGACGAGGGGATATGTAACCGAGAAAATAGTATCGCCATCAATAATAAAGTTGAATTAATAAATCACAAGGTAGCCCGCCAATACAACTCACACAGGTGCAAATCACGCTCAAATAAATATTTCTTTCCTCAAATTAAAAATAAAGTCCATGTTTGAGTCTTCCAAAGGAATCTGTTTGTCTGAATTGATGTCAGAGTCGAGAAATGGTATCCCACGAATCACCATTGGTTATTTCTATTGCAACAATCGAAACAAGCATGAGTATATAACGGCACAAAATTGATGTAGATTTGTTTCTGTTTTTTCCCCTACTGAAATGTGACACCAAACTTTGATTGGATCGTGTTTTAACAGACCATTAACATGCTGCCCTCATTTTGGTAATGTTCCCTGTGTATAAAACCATTAATGGATGCATTTAGTCGTCGTACAGAAAGGAACCAAACTATGTTTCCTTCCAGCCAGCCTCGGTTTGGTCGTGTTGATTTGAATTGAAGAAAATCAAGATGACCATGAGGTCTATTGTAAATAAGAGGATAACAGTAATTTTTTCTTTCTACAGCACTGTCAATGAGCAGAGTTCCTTAGTGGATTTTTTTTTTTTAACTGTTGTCTTTGCATCGACAGGTGTCGACGTTTCTGCTGAGTGTCGGTTTCTCTCTAGCCTTCGGAGGACTTTTCGTGAAGACGTTTCGTATCCACAGCATCTTCACCAAGGCTGTAACTCGACTCAAGAAAGTGGTTGGTATTGAAATTTGTCTGTGACATGACGTGGCGTCTCGTGGCCGCGCGTTAAAGCGCACTGGACTCAAGCTCTGGTACTTCTGATCAGCAGAGTGTGGGTTCGAGCTCGAAAGTCTCGACAGTCGCGTCCTCGAGTTAGACACTTTATCCCCGTGATTGCTTCGTCCTTCGGACGGGACGTTAAAAAACCGTTTGGTCCCATGCGTTGTGTAATGCACGTAAAAGAAGTTATGAGTTTGCTCCGGTGTTTCTGGCAGTGGCTGCTGAATAAACCAGAAAGCACCCTGCAAACCATTTTTAGGTGCTACATAAATGAGTCTTGTATTTCAAAAACTTCAAACCTAATAATATCAAGCGCGTCGAGACGCCTGTAGATAAAACGCAATATTACAAAATATTTATTACTATTATGACTATTATGAGCTTGAATGTAGATTAGTGTGTCTGAATTTGTGTACAAAAGAGCAGTGTTTAAATGAATGAGCAAAGTCCAAAGTATTGAGTCTGGTAACAGGTAAGGTTAGAAGGTTTTCAAATAAACAGTTCAACTTGCTTTTATACTCTGCTTTTTGTAGAGGACTGGTACATCATTGATACTCTTTGGTCATAACTGTGAATTTAGTCTAGACAGATTCGTTTCTTACATAATTACTAATCATGTGACATTTTTACTACATTGTAAACTGTTCTTACATTTTGTAAAATGTTTAAACATTGAGGAGTATGTTGAGAAACTGCCCTTGAATTCTCTAAGCTGGTCACAGGTCAAAAGATTGGCGAAGCGGGTGGGAGTTAAAACAAATAAATAAATAGTTAAACATGGAGATACCAAAAATAATTTCTTCGATGGTACGAAAACCCACACAGGAGCTTCCTGACAGTCGTCTGATCAAGTGGGCGTGTATACCAGTGATTGTAGATATCTTCATCATCACGTTGCATATCACATTGGACGAGAACGTCGTGAAACGAGATGAAGGAACGGCACAGGTAAATGTTTCCTTTCTGGTTGTGGGGGTGTTTGTCTACGACTCGAAAAAGTACACAGCATTGCTCGTGTGTGTGGGTGTTTTACAGGTGTTACACAGGATTGGTAAAGATAAAAAAAAAAAAAAACCCAGTATGGTTGAATTTTAGTCTGGACGCTTACTGATTATGAAGTTAATATCAGAACGATTTTCTCCCGTGAAATATTTCCCTATGGATGACGTCGTACTCAAGAAAATTCCATCTGAAAACCTTAAAAAAACACACAAAAAACCGCAATATCTAACTTCGGCTGTACAACCAAAATTAAGGACATTGTGTTTACATGCGGAAAATTGCACATGGTTTTTCAATATTTTTTCCCGACTCACACAATGGGTTAAGCCCAAATTTTTAATTTCATGTATAATGTTGATCATACAAAACATAAACACTGTCTATGTCTATTTTGTCAGGTATACGATCTTGTATGACACAATTATTGCAAAAATTGGGTCGGTTTCAGAAATCAAACACATTTGTTTTACTATAAGAGTGCTTTGTCAATGTTAAAGAACGTGCAGAGTGATTTAACGCAGCCCGACCCCGAGATATTGTTAGTTCCCGTTCGTCGATATTGCTCGTCTGATAACCAGCTCTACTTTGTGGCGGCGTTGTACGTTTCAAAAGGCATACTTTTGGTGTTCGGAATCTTCTTGGCGTGGGAGACCAGACGAATCACTGTGGCTGAATTGAACGACAGTGAGTCAACATTTTGTACACACTCTGCATGCTTATTATTTTCTCAAAAAGAATTCATGGAATAGTTGTTCTTCTTCTCAAGAATGCATGCATAAATGTACAAAATGAAACCACATAACCCATTAAGGATACAAAAACACTTTGTTTATCGGTTTATTCTTGTTTTTTCTTCTAACAGGTAAATATCTTGCAATGTCTGTTTACATTGTTGCATTGACTGTTGCCATTACTCTACCGACTCTTGTATCCGGAAAATACGACGTCAACTTTGATTACATCGTTCTCAGCGTCGCCGTCATCTTTGCCAATACGGCTGTTTTGTGTTTGGTGTTTTTACCCAAAGTAAGTTAAACAACAACTCTACACTCTTGCTCCTGAAATCGTATCCTTAATTTGTAAATTTTGAGAAGAAGGTGTATGACTTCGGTACATCTTGAACATTCTCGTCGTTACAGTTTGGTTAGGAAAGAAAAAAGCCCCAAACAAAAAAACAAGCAATACAAAAAAATAAAAAAAATAAAAAATAAAAAACAGCCCCTCTAAAAAAAATCCCCCAAATCAAGAACAAAACAACAGCAACAATAACAAACAAACAAAGCAAACACTTCTCAAGGTATTACTACTTTAGTTATTTCGACGTTTCTGTACCACGATCATCTTTGGATCGATCAGAACATAACTGGAATGCAAATTTGACGTGGAAATCTTTTCTGTCAGTTTCTTTATCTTACTTGCTTGCCTTTCTCATGCAGAACGATTCATTCATGTTAGTGTATCCGTTTTGTAAATATGTATCTTTGTATTATTGGTGCAGTTTAATTTCATTTGTACCCATTATTAATGTTGTCATTATTAATTCTATCACAGCATGCAAAAGAAGAATCACATTTTCCTTTGTAACAGATCCACCCTCACATTTTGTCCCTTTATTCCGGTTATGCTTCCATCCGTAACATCAATGTAACCTAAATTGACACTGGGAGAATTCTGCTTCTTCAGCATAGTGAACATTTCCATAAGCCCTATCTATTTTACTGGGTAGTGAGGTAGCACGGGTGGTGGGGGTGGGTGGGGGGTGGGGGTGAAATGGGTACTGTCCAGACCGGTGTCGAGACCTGGCTAAGGTCGTGTGCCAATTGGCTGCTGTGGTTATGGCTGTTGCTAATGGTGTTGCTAAAGGCAGTCTATACTTCAACGCATGTTAACATGGCGATATAGCCACAGCCGTAGCCATAGCCGCTAACTTGGAAACAGTCTCACATCATCTCTGTTTTGTGTCTTTTTGAAGATGATTCTGTTTTGGAGGACGGATGACAAGAGTCTTTCAATCACGATGATGAAAGAAAAGGGCTTTGTCAGCAGTACTGTCAGATCATTCGGAATGAGTTCCGATTCGCGAATAGACAGGTTGACTCTAAAATTGAAACAGGTAGGCCCACATTTGATTCGTGGCAATACTACATTGAAAATAGCATACTATGGTCTAAGTTAAAATGACACACATACTTTGCCAGATTCATCCACTTAAGTTTCCTGTGCGCATGCTCAAAATCACGTGATCAATGGACAATTACCTGGAATATCTACCGCCACCTAGCGTCCACAGAAATCACACACCGTGTTTAATATTGAAAACGGTATACCCCTCTATTATTACTCTTGTTTCCTACTTTGCAGAAGATAGACCAACTGGAGACGCTAACACAAGAATGCCGATCGTTGGAGAAAGGAGAAGCTGTGCTAAACACAATAAGAAACAATGGGCTGAATACAAACAAAAAGTATTAGGTAGTTTTGAAAAGCTTTGAGGGCGCCCTTTATGACGAAAGCTGCAGTCAGTCTGCTTCATTCCAATTTCATATAAACCATGTCAGCATGTGGACGTTTTGTGCTTGAGGGAGCGCCCCTTATGCATAACTTACCTTATTGACCCACTTCACCTGACGTCATCACCACAATAAACTTTGGTTGTGCCACTTTGGGAACCAGTTCGCCAGTTAATGTGTTACTGTGTAGTGTGTACTGGGCGGAGAGAGAGGAAGAGAGAGGGAGATAGAGAGAGAGAGGGGGAGGGGGGGGGGAGCTTTCACAAGCTCACCCTCTTTTACCTACAATAGGCCTATTGACTCCCAAAATGGCAGGCCACGGACAGACAGTAGTCACGTGTGACGTCAGTGCAAGGGATTCAGGAAAATCAAGAGGCGTGCAGCCTCGCTACCACGGGCAGCGTGCCGTAGCGGTACCTCTCGTCATTTTGAGCAAGCAAGGCAAGCTGGGGGGGAAAATAGCGCGGCGAGATCGATCACCCCTGGAAACGAGGTTGAGAGGCGTGCTTACTCGACAGCGATTCGTGCAAGTACGTGAGTGACGCAAAGATGCAAATACACCGCAGAGAAACACACTACAGTCTTCTTGATCGTTTATGAAACACGCTTATGCCTACATTCATTAATTTTGTCTGCTTTTTTTAGCACAACAATTTACTTTCCGGTAATGCCACAGCTTGTTCACAGAGTGAATTTTTGGAGAGCGAAGCAGTCGTCGACGACCGGCTGGTTTCGGAGACTAATGCTGATCGAACTGTTCGAGTTGCTAGTGCAATAGCGCTAATCCCCGAATTGCTTTTCCCCGGCACTTTGTTGTGTTTAGTTTATGTAACTATATAACTATTTGTGTTGTAAATTTTGTCAATTCTTTGATCATGCTCTCATTTCGGTCTCACAGTCACTACGAGTTATCATCACTTGTTTTAAAATGCTTGTTATCCCGTTGGGATGTCTTCTAGCAGTTTCACTAATAACTTTGGGGGTTTACGACTGGACACTGGTCTCAAGATACGCTGTACTTCGAAAAAGTAAATTCAGACGTGTCTGACACTTTTTGGATACAGATTGTTTTTCCTTCTCCTAATTGAACGTGTACAATAAATTATTTGCATTCCTTTGAGAAACAAATTTTGAAAGGCCCAGCAAAGACGGTCCAGTGCTGCATCTTATACGGAAAAAAACCCATTTACTTCAGAAAGTCCCCGTGGACATATGGATTGATAGGTTACACATTGTATACCTCATTGAACAATCAAAACTTGTTCCAATTTATTTTGTATTGTGTAACTCCACTAAGAACTAAGAACACATTATTATAGTTTGGGAAATGTAATTGATTAAACAGATATATGAAGTACAAATATTACGTATGAAAATGAAACATGGAAACTCTGAAGAAAAGTTTTAAAAGTTCGTGTACTATGGAATACACTGATTAAAGACAGTACCACATTACTCGTAATGTTGAAAATGAATGTTCACAGATTTGCACATAACTTACGTGGGTATAACGATGACCATGGTGAAAAACTCCCCTCGAAATGCTATGGGCTCTTATAGAAATTATAAAAACCAATTACTTTTGATCTCGCGAGACCAACTCTCGAAGTTTATAAACAATGTTTTAACAATATTTGCATTATTTTCTCGTGACTCTGATGATCGATTAGCTTAAATATCCACAGGTTTTTGTTACTACAACCGTATGTTGGATGGCATTTAAGTTCGGATACTGGTCTTTGACCCTATTTACAAATGTTGTTCATGTGTTGTAAACACTCGGTATTCCTTTCACGCACCCCACCTCAAAATGCCCCATAAATCAAGCATTGTTAGGCTCTAACTAACGCTATCGAAAAATAAACTGATTTATGAAGCTGTTGTATAAACAAAAACGACTTTTCTGTCTGAGGTTGTGTCTGAAATCATGGCATCGGTAGTGGCTACAGTCAGAAAGCATGGAAATTGAAATTTTGAATAATATTTGTCTTCTCTGAGATCGTCTTGAACCTGCAAACAATGCAGCAGGAGATGCGTTGTAATGAACGATGTAACCCACATGAATATGCAGTCTGTACACTCTAAACAAATTCGGTTTAGAATAGACCTTTCCATTGTTGATAAACAAACAGCGCTGGTTGGCATGGACCACCGAATGTTAGTAAAACATTCAATAGTGATAACAAATGTTTTAACCAAATTCAACATTTTCGGTAAACTTCTAATTAAATAAAATACCTCCCATGATCGGTTGCTTTGGTTCCAATAAATTCAACACTAATTTTGAATATTTGTGTAACATTGTTACAAACTGTAGTTATCTGTTTTTGGTTTGCATTTATGGGTTCCATAGTTTTCCAACCTGTGTTTGCAAAAACTTGGGCTGTGACGTTGCAAAAGAAAGGTCTATTGACACGGATTCCGAATCTCGGGGCCTGACCAATTTCATGGTCAGTCTGACCCCAGCCTCGTTACCATGGGCAGCGCGCCGTATCGATACCTCTGATCGAGCAAGGCATTCTGGGAAAGAAAACAAAATGGCGCGTCGAAATCGTACACCAGTGGGAACGAGGTTGGTATGACCCGGAATCTGTGTCTTCAGAAGTGGGTCAAACTGACGACTATTCCGAGCTTAACTGACATTTTAAAAGCAGTAGTTTCCTGGTCAATCTACCCAGAAATGGGTCCGGTCTCTCCCCGGACCCGGAGTCCGGGTCCAGTCTGACCCGGAAGTTCTTAAAGCGTAAATGACTAAAGTTTACAGTACTGTCTGACAGACGTAAATCTATGATTTCTTCATCACTTCTGCCAGTCCGTCTGCATTGAACATCGTTAAGCCGAGCCTTTCGATTACACCGGGCAAGAAGTCCCGTACACCTCGGAAGAAGTGAGCGGACAACGGGTAGAATACCTGTCGTTCCCGGTTGGATGTGCCCGTCATGATGCGGTAGGCGGTGTCTTCAGAAGATGTTAGATAGATTTTATCAACGTCCATGAGGTGGCTGGCAGTTTCCTTCGCTGCTGTTGTATTAATTTGACCTAAAGTACACGGTCAAATTTGGTAATTATTGGAAAAAATTCTATCTATTGCTAATATTCACTCTAAAAGCTCACGTTTCTTTCTTCAGGAGTACGGACAAAGTCGAGAAATCGCATATTATGAACACCCCAAAATCGCCATATTACTTATGTTGATTGCCTCAATTTACAACGTGAATAAACATGCACAACATCCCTTTAGAAACAACAATTTTTCATTAAAAAGAAAGAAACAAAGTACAAAGATAAGAAGCAATTAAGGAAAAAGAGCTGTATAAAACACACAAAAAACTAGCTCAGCAAAAAATGTTTGCTTACCAAAATGAGGTTACCAGCCAAATTACCTTACCGCAATGTCACTGGCTTCCTGCTTATGTTCGCTTAGCGGTAAATTGTTATTATACATACTTTTTACGGCAATATTTGCGTATTAATGTTTGCAGTACACTAATATTGTGCACATATATTGGTATGATTTCACTATTTGTCCCCCAAATTGCGCACAATTACGCCAATATTAGCGTAAAAAATTGACATTTTGCCCTTGTTATGAATATTTAAGTAAATATGGGCGTCACGATTTGTGTCCCAAGTTGCAAATACTTACGTCAATTTTCACGCTAATATAGTATGTGCGATTAAATAATATTTTTGCGATATTGGCGTAAATATTATGTATGTGGGATGTCCCTTTGGAGCCATCATAAGGGTGGGAATGGGATAAATAAACAAGTTCCAAGAAATACTCTACGACAAAATCAAACATGGAAACAAAGAACTAAAACCCCTTACCAAGCACGAATATGCTGATGGAAACATTCAGCTTTTGAAGTTCAAACTCTTGACGCAGCGAATCGAAAAACCCATGGAGGGCAAACTTTGCGGCACAGTAGGTTCCAGAAAACGGCGTGGATATCTGTCCTGTGGTTGTACACAATGTTAAATACCGAATCAATGCAATTGCCGTTATAGGAAAAACCAAAACATGTTAAAGTATTCATTTATGTTCTGGCCATTTTCTTCAATTTTTAAAAATTTATATTCCAATATTTCAACCGACGGTCTTTGCAACGGAAAAGCTAAAAACAAACGGCAAAGAATTGGCATGTACTGAAAACAATATTGTTCCCTGGGTGTCACAAAACTAGTTACCTAATATTGAAGAGACTACTGCGATACTTCCGTGACTCTCTGCTAACATGGCAGTGGAGTAAGTAGCCAATCTGACGTACGAGTTGAAATTCACCTCAAACGACTGACAGAAAGAAAGCAAACCATAGTGCGTCTGTGTCAGCAATGTGATTTAAAACAGATCACTCATAGGTAAGCTGCTTATATTCGACATACTCAATACTACCGCTACCACTACTTCGTGGCAATTGGGCCATAACAGTGATCAGGATGGGGGTGCTTCAGTCAGGTCTCCCCCTGGTGTTAATTAAATGGTGAGGCTTCTCAAAGCTGCCTCCAAACATACACAGGGGAATTTGCTTCCCAAAATATAATTAAAGAAGAAGAAGAAAGGGAAAAAAAGGGGGAAAAAAGAAGTCAGAACTGACCCGACCGGACTCCGGTACAAACTGGTGTGAAAAAAAAAACAGAAGAAGGGAAGAACAAGGGATTTTAACTCAAAATCTGCGTCAGTTTGACCAATTTCTCGGTCAATTTGAAACTCAATCCGGGTTTAACTTTGATCCAGCAGTTTCTAAAGTGTATGCGTGGGATAGTGTTGTATGATGTGATTCATAGTCTGAGCAGGGTGGAAGCAGTTACACGCTGGCGAGTCCACAATTCCCCATTTGTGTGCATGGTGGACACATCTTACCATGAAAACTCCTCATTCCATTCGAATTCATGGCACACCACCATTTTCGTTCTTTTATTTGGAAGCCGGGCTGTCTGACAGTGAGGTCCACTCTCGTTTTTGTTTTTCGACACTGCATCCCGGTGACAATTATGATGGCTCTTGTTCCATAAAGAGGGACTCTTTCTCCTTTTGAAACGCTTGGTGGCAGCAGACTTACCAGGTTAATCCATTGTACTCGGCAATGTGCACATGCCAGAACTACGTCAACAAGGGAAATTTACCCGATAAGTCAGCTTCCAGGATGCATTGAGCTCTATTTTACTAACTGGCTACATGCCTGTAGTTGTTGAAGTCAGTGGACGCCATTTTAAAGCTCGCACGACAGCACAATCAACGCGTGCCACGCATGTTTGGATGCATTTCTTCCAAAAGAAGTACACAATGAATAAAATAATATAAATACAAGTTTTAGGGATAAACAAAATTTTTTTGATAAATCGAAATCCATTCCTTGATTCACAAATTACATCACATTTTGAATACGCACTGAGTTTCAAAATGGCCGCCGCTTGTGTAGTGACGACTTCATGGTCTTGTGCACATGCACAGGCCAGACCCGCTATCAAGTCAGGTGGTCGGATGGGAGCGGGGCAAGATGGTCACAAAATGGTAATTTTAAAGCCTCAATTAATGGATTTATAGTACCTTATCAAGGTTCTTTTCCATCTCAGGGACGTTCCAAAGTTCCATCGGTGTATGCATGACGTGATTTAAAATGAGGTGATCTAACCCTCCCAGCCTCAACCTCGCTTCCTCAATGAGGTACTTGGTGTGGTTGGGGCTCCCCATGTCAAGAGGTATGTACGCGGCATCCTGAGCCCCCAGCTGCTTGCATGTTGATACCACCTGTATCAAGCAAGATACTATAAAAGTAAAGTTGCCGTGATTGTTTATGTAACCAAGACGGCTTACCGAAACTGAGATGGTATTTTAGTCGTCATTGGCTAAACGTTTTTCGTGACGTAGCCTTTGCCATCATTGTTTCGGGGCTAGGCTGTTACTGTTGTCAATGAGAGGTTATAATTATTTGTTGCCCTCTTGTTTGTTGGGTGTGTTGATTTCTTTATTGGTGTGTATTGTTGGCGTGTATTGTCTGTCGATGAAACGGATATCTGTTACAGCTAGCCTCCCATGAAACTTCGCGAAAGGATTATCATGGATCAATGATAAGTTATTGATTAAATTTTCCGGAAGTTGACGTCATCCGGTGTCCCGGATATTGACGACATCCGGTGTCAATGTACCTCAAATTAAATGTCCTTGTTGAAGAATTGCGAATCTTGAGAACACAGCTATTGAATCGTTGTATCTTTTATTAAAATGTTTAATGTAAGTACTTTAACGTAACAGTGGTGACCTTGCTTCTTGTCCAAACCAGATGTCCGTATATATTGACCATACAGATAATTATTTTGCGGTAATTGTAATTATTACATTTTAAATTGTTCCTTTAATGAGAATGTTTCAAGAAAAGGGACAATACTAGAAACCAATTAAACAAATGATGTCTGTATGGGCTCCGTATCTATGAGCAGTCGGATATCTGAAAAATCGACGTTATTAATATGATTTAAATGAAACTTCTGGAAAGATTGAAGGATCGAAATTAACTTCTTAAGTCAGAGACATACTATTGACCAGAGTTGCTAAAATTGCGTTGGCAACAACAGTCATTGGAGTAGAAAATAGTGGCTTTAAAACAAACAGCCGTTTCAGAGTTAGCGGCTACGGCTGCGGCTGAATCACCATGTGAACCTGCTTTGAGAACACAGGACGCCCTCAGCAGCGCCTTCAGCAACAGCCGCCGATTCGGACATGGGCCTAAAATAAAGCATAGTCAAGTTTTACCCGAGTCAAACTGGTCTCCGTCCTTGATGTCACGAGAAGTCTGGCACCCAGTCTCGCGTAGTGGTAAGCTATCTGTTCGCCTATCCCAGAACTGGCACCAGTTACCACCACTCGCTTTCCCTTTATCGCTGCTGCTAGACAATAAAAGGGACATTTGATTAGTTTTAAGAAGTAACCATTTTGAGTAATGTATAATGGTCACGTTTTTAGTTTCACTCACCCATGGTATCCCCAGACAGTTACACACTGGTTTCCCATTGGAAACTTGCATCCATTACTTTACTTTATAGTTTGATCAATTTAAATTTCTTCTCACCTGCATCAAAGTCGTCTACGGTAAGACTGTAGTATCCGAAGAGCAACGCAATCACCGCGACCAGTAGGCATATGGAACATTTCATTAACATCTTGATGAAGGGTAAAAAAACACAACCAAAAAAACACAACAACAACAACACCCGAACTGTTTGGGAAATTACATCAACGTATCGATGCACCTTGTTTTAGATATAGACAGAGCGCGAAAACCCAGATTTGTGCTGCTTGGGCACTCGATCTTCTCTTCAAACCTTTACTTGACCCTTTAATTCTTACCAACACCAACAATGATTCCAACTTCAGGCTCCGCAAAGTGACTCCGACTTTAGTTAACAGTACCCCAAACTCGGATATCTGAAGGTCAGAATCAAAGTCGAGACAACACAAATATTGCTAAGGTGTTCACAGCCCATTCACATCGATCCCTCGATCCCCCACACACAGTGTGAGATTAAAACACTGATACAGGTTCCATTAACATGAGGAAGAAATCCAACAATGCTGTTACAGTGCGTATATTATGATTTCATCAACGTAGAGAAGTCATGACCTGAGCCATCCTTTTCGAAACCGCGCCTTCGGCCTTGCTCCGGCTTTTATAGGCTCCTCCGTCGATTCTGAAGCCCCTTACCGATATGTTTCAAAATAACTGCCGGAGCCTAGGCCACCGGAGCCCAAGCCGGGGGCCGTGTTTTCGAAAAGGCCCTATTCGCCACGTATTGAAGTGGAAAATACGTTATCTTGATACCGTGTCTACATGCTGAACAAGTCCAAAGCTTGCCAAAGGAAATAGGTCGATTCACTGAGTAGTTTGCAACTATAACACAATGAACTTTTTTTCCAGCGAACTTCACCCCCTTTATGAGTACAGTCTATCAACGCCTACAGCAACACCGTGAATGAAAAATAAAAAACCCCGGACCCACAGACACCGTGGACAAAGAAAATAGTGCAAAATAGCTTGGTTTATTGACACTATGGCACACATTGTCTGTCTAAAATTTCAAAGTACGGTGGGATGGATGAGACAGGCAGGTGGGTCTAGGTACCACATGCAACCCAAAGTCTGAAAACGGAAAATTGCATCACAACCCAGAATGTACTCTAGCATATAAGTATAGTACCATGTGTGTGTTTATATATTACCACTGCAAAGAAATGTTTGGCAAAAAACATCCGCATGAGCTATAAACTAAGAAAAACACCCAAATACTACACTCTAGCAAAAAAAACCCAAAAAACCAAAACAAACCCAAAACGAGTCAAAATTGATCCGGTTCCGGTTCCGTAGGACCTGACCCATTTCTGAGTGGAAGTACAACCGGAATCTGTGTTAAAAATGACCCTAGAAATGGATCAACTGGAGAAGAATCCGAGTTTTAAAACCCCATCTTGAACCAGTTTCTGTGTCCCGGCTCCGGAATCCAGATCAATGATTCCGACCCGGGAGTGTATAAAACTTATTTATCAGACAATATAAATGCGATGTAATCAATGTGACCAATCTACAAGTTGCTACCTCTAAAAATAGGAGGAAAAAGCAAAGATAAAATAAACACACAATATTATTAAACACACAGTCTCAAATATGCATCCCTGTGGAGACATCTTTTGTCATAGACCTTGTACACAATATTTCTTGTGGAGCACACCCCGGTCTTTAGAATTTCCCTATGGAGTCCTTTTATTTCCCCTTTTTTGTTTTGTCCTTGGTCTCCATAAGGTACCGAATATGAACCCACCCCAACCCTCGATTTGGTTTTCAACACACAGCGTAAGATAAAGGTCGTATACTGAACTCTAAAGCAGAAATAACCACTAAATTTGTTTTCCCCAGCTAAGCAAACATATACCGAGATAACTACCACGCTGATACAAAACATCAAAAAACACATCGCTTCACGTGTTACCTACGACAGTGTAATGTTGTACATGTTTATAGTCTAAAGTTTAAAGTTCCATAGATATTAGGTCAAACAATCAAGTCAAACTGAAAGAGTTAAAACAACAGTGAAACGTACGGGGAGAATAAAATGGGAATCTGATACCCAAAATGGCGCCTCCAAGAGTTTGTTGTGAAGACTTCAGGTGACTCGCGTTTGTTTTCTTCATCTGAGCCGTTTGTGTGACTTTCTGTTCTTGTTTATATTCTTTTTGAAAGTTCCATTAGATATTATGTCAAACAATCAAGTCAAACTGAAAGAGTTAAAACAACAGTGAAACATACGGGGGGAATAACGTCGGAATCCGATCCCCCAAATGGCGCCTCCAAGAGTTTGTTGTGCAGACTTCAGGTGACTCGCGTTTTTTTCTTTTCTTCATCTGAGCCGTTTGTGTAACTTTCTGTTCTTGTTAATTGTCAAAAAAATCAGGACGACAACCAGCCCGGTGAACACAAATCCCACGTACTTCAACTTGCCCCTCTCCTCTAAACGGAGAACAGTGATGAGAATCAAATTATAAAAGGGTTCATTTATCAGTACAGGGCACAACGTTATGGGTTTGGATAGGTTTGCAAACATTGCAGTGGAGTAAATTAAAAAGGAAGAACACTTTAGTTCCATTATTTATAATGCAGATTCACAATTGATTTTACAAATTCATAATTCGTTCAATTCAAAATATTGTGAAAAAAAACACCCCAAAAACAAAACACTATTTTGCGCTTAAAGGTAGGGTCAGCGGTTGGTTTTTGTCAATGCCGATATAAAACAATAACATCAATTTTTTGTTGGAATACAATCCTTCGTTGACAGAAGAAAAAAAAAGTCACGGCGTTTTAATCAATCCTTCCACTTTATAGCGAGGTGACAGCGGGTACCAATCGCACCTATGGCTGTATGGAGGGCAGAATAAAACGGACACCACCGAAATTTCTAAAAAATTAGCCCATAGGCGATTTTTGGAGATTCAAATTTCTCGACATACTTTTATTGATTGCTTATAAGTGTGGGCATTTAATCAGACGAAAACTGTCAAAGGGTGCTTACTACCATATACCATCTTTATAATAAGTTTCCATTTCTGATACAAATTACACAGTTATTACCTTTTCGGGGTCATCACCAGAGTATGAACATACATTTAAGAGATTATAAGGGCTCTAATTTAATATTCAATATAATTATGGTTTCGTCTTATGAGTATAGGAAAATGTTCCCTGTTATTTAAAGTCGCTGTTTTGGTTAACAACAAAATCAATCTCATCTTTCGCAACATATACGAATTAAAACTTTCTTACCTTCATTAAAGATGAGAGGAACCCCGACTGAAAAAAAATAAAAAAAATAATGAGAAGTGATTTAAGAGAAGTGATTTATATTAACAATAATAATGTTGATATTAAATATATAAAGATAAATAAATATCTAAGTTTCGATAAAAAAATAAAATAAAAAAAATGTGAGATCAAATATTTACTAATGCCGAGAAGTTTTCTCACCAATGAGCTTAATGGTAGCAATATGTTGTTGTCCGTAAAAGCAGTCGTATTCACAGGCGTCGTGTGGCGTGACGTCCCGAACATGCAAAACATTCAAATAGTCAACGAACATGTGGTTAAATCGGAGATGCGAGCGATGAATGATCCTACTGCCGTTCTTCCAGGAAATGGCATCCGTGGAGCCACCTCTACAATTAGTCGATACAATTGTTTTCAGTTAAAAAAGAAAAGAAAAATAAACTAAAATAAAATAACTAAATAACTAAACAACTAAAAAAAATATATATATATATATATGTAATAAATTCAGAATATGAGTTAAACAAACTCTGGCATATCTCTCTTCTGGACAGACTGTTTCGTACCATAAGGCACTCATCAGCAGAATGACGAAAATAGAATACAAGTAGCATCTTACCTTATTTCGAATTATAAAGCGCGCGCAAGCGTGACGCGTGCTACGTCATTGAAGTTAGTACGCGTTTACGTCACTGAAGTAAGAACACATCTGTCTCGATGCCGGCACTTTGAGACGATTTCGCTTTTCTTATTCAGTGTACCTAGGTCTGGCCTACAAATGATTATGTACTTCTCTGCTATACACAAATTACATCTCTTGTTTACGTTAGAGTATGGCAGTGCTTTGTGAACAATGTCCCATTTAATTTCATAGTCTTTCCCCTCGTCCTTTAAGTCCCATATATGTTTACTTAGCTCTGTTTGTGCCCTCATGCTCTCGGATCTGAATGACCTCTTGTGGTTCGCCAGTCTCGCCTTGAAGGTTGTGGACGTCAGCCCGACGTATGCCTCCTTCCTGCCTTCGCTCGTGACGGTGGCCCGGTACACAATGTTCTTGCTGAGGCACTCCCCGTTCAGCGGGCATTCGGCATTCCGGCGGCAACTGCATGTTCTACCACCGACGTCGTCATCTTGCTTTACCTTCCGTTTGTTGATTGACTGGATCGTTGCCTTCATGTTCGGCATGCAGCTGTACGATACCTTTACTGTGTTCCGGTTGAGCACTTTGTGAAGTTTATGTTCCTTGGGGAAGCATTTGTCTATTATCTGAAGGAATTTCTTTCCAATGCTGGTACATACGTTCTTGTTGTATGGCGGGTTGTACCATGTCACCTCCCTTTTTCTAGCCCTTTTCCTTAAAAAGGGAGGTGACATGGTACAACCCGCCATACAACAAGAACGTATGTACCAGCATTGGAAAGAAATTCCTTCAGATAATAGACAAATGCTTCCCCAAGGAACATAAACTTCACAAAGTGCTCAACCGGAACACAGTAAAGGTATCGTACAGCTGCATGCCGAACATGAAGGCAACGATCCAGTCAATCAACAAACGGAAGGTAAAGCAAGATGACGACGTCGGTGGTAGAACATGCAGTTGCCGCCGGAATGCCGAATGCCCGCTGAACGGGGAGTGCCTCAGCAAGAACATTGTGTACCGGGCCACCGTCACGAGCGAAGGCAGGAGCGAAGGCATACGTCGGGCTGACGTCCACAACCTTCAAGGCGAGACTGGCGAACCACAAGAGGTCATTCAGATCCGAGAGCATGAGGGCACAAACAGAGCTAAGTAAACATATATGGGACTTAAAGGACGAGGGGAAAGACTATGAAATTAAATGGGACATTGTTCACAAAGCACTGCCATACTCTAACGTAAACAAGAGATGTAATTTGTGTATAGCAGAGAAGTACATAATCATTTGTAGGCCAGACCTAGGTACACTGAATAAGAAAAGCGAAATCGTCTCAAAGTGCCGGCATCGAGACAGATGTGTTCTTACTTCAGTGACGTAAACGCGTACTAACTTCAATGACGTAGCACGCGTCACGCTTGCGCGCGCTTTATAATTCGAAATAAGGTAAGATGCTACTTGTATTCTATTTTCGTCATTCTGCTGATGAGTGCCTTATGGTACGAAACAGTCTGTCCAGAAGAGAGATATGCCAGAGTTTGTTTAACTCATATTCTGAATTTATTACATGTTATAGCTCTACAGAGATGTATCGAGCACTGTGAATTGTGATAGAAGACGATTTCATTGGATACACTAGCTCCTACTTTTATAGTTGAGCACTCTCCTGACGTCGCACTTCAAAATGGAAAGAGTAAACTTTGAATATTCGACGAAGAATATTCCGGTAGCATCGAGAACAACATACCTCAAGCGCCTGATCGAGAAAACGGAAATGTTCATCAAAAGGATTAGATGGAGATCGTTCTTCTTTCTGAATCCGGAGCTGAACAAAGATAACGCGGAAAAGGAGGAAACGTACGGATTTAACTCGCGGAAAACACCACCAGTCATCCCGGAACTGAAAGAATTCGAAGACAATTTGGTGAGTCTGATTCAAAACGTCGAATTTGAGAAGACCACTAGCCAGTTCCAACGCAAATTGAACGAAGACATAAATATGATTAGAAATGATGATAAGCTTACCGTCAAGGCTGATAAGACTACAAATTATTATAAGATGGAAAAAGATGACTATGTTAATCTTGTCAGGGCGAATGTCACCAAAACATACAAGAAAACCGAGCAAAAGGAAGTAGTGGAAATCAATCGCGAAGCGAAAAGAATTGCTGAAAGTCTTGAACTGGGAGACCGCATAGATAAATTGGCCGAGAGGGAAGTCTTCATTACTTTGAAGGACCACAAGGACAACTTTGATAATAAACCATCATGTCGACTGATCAGCCCAACCAAATCAGAGATAGGACATATAAGTAAAGTGATCCTCGACAGAATCGTCGGTAAAGTCATAAGCGCGACGGGATTCAATCTGTGGAAAAGCACGGACGCCGTACTGGACTGGTATAAGAAAATCCCAAGCAAGCAAGAATCGAGCTTCATAAATTTCGACATTGTGGAGTTCTACCCATCGATAACGGAAAAGCTCCTCCTGAAAGCACTAGGGTTCGCGGGAAACTACGAGAAAATTAGCAGCAAGGAGAAAGATATCATCATCCACGCGAAACAGACAGTGGTATTCAACAACCAGGTACCGTGGAAAAAGCGTAATGCAGACAGCAAATTCAATGTCACGATGGGCAGTTTCGACGGCGCGGAGTCATGCGAGCTGGTCGTAGCGTATATGCTGTCGATCCTGAAACCAAAATACGGAAATAGAGTGGGGCTATACAGGGACGACGGTTTGGCAGTATTCAAAGAGACCCCCCAGAAAATAGAAAAAATCAAGAAAGAAATATGCCGAGTATTCCGGGAAAATGATTTAAAGGTAACGATCGAAGCCAACAAGGCAATAGTAAACTTCCTTGACGTCACATTAGACCTGCGAACGGGAGGGTACATGCCATATATGAAACCAGGTAATATACCTCTCTATGTACATGTCCAGTCAAACCATCCACCTACCGTCATCAAACAAATACCAGAGGGAATCAACAAGAGACTCTCTAACATCTCGTCGACCAAGGAGGCATTCGAGCAAGCTGCCCCGGCCTACCAGGAGGCTCTACAAAAAAGCGGGCACAAGTATCAGTTAACATACACACCGGGCAATAACACAAGGAAAAGGGCTAGAAAAAGGGAGGTGACATGGTACAACCCGCCATACAACAAGAACGTATGTACCAGCATTGGAAAGAAATTCCTTCAGATAATAGACAAATGCTTCCCCAAGGAACATAAACTTCACAAAGTGCTCAACCGGAACACAGTAAAGGTATCGTACAGCTGCATGCCGAACATGAAGGCAACGATCCAGTCAATCAACAAACGGAAGGTAAAACAAGAGGACGACGTCGGTGGTAGAACATGCAGTTGCCGCCGGAATGCCGAATGCCCGCTGAACGGGGAGTGCCTCAGCAAGAACATTGTGTACCGGGCCACCGTCACGAGCGAAGGCAGGAAGGAGGCATACGTCGGGCTGACGTCCACAACCTTCAAGGCGAGACTGGCGAACCACAAGAGGTCATTCAGATCCGAGAGCATGAGGGCACAAACAGAGCTAAGTAAACATATATGGGACTTAAAGGACGAGGGGAAAGACTATGAAATTAAATGGGACATTGTTCACAAAGCACTGCCATACTCTAACGTAAACAAGAGATGTAATTTGTGTATAGCAGAGAAGTACATAATCATTTGTAGGCCAGACCTAGGTACACTGAATAAGAAAAGCGAAATCGTCTCAAAGTGCCGGCATCGAGACAGATGTGTTCTTACTTCAGTGACGTAAACGCGTACTAACTTCAATGACGTAGCACGCGTCACGCTTGCGCGCGCTTTATAATTCGAAATAAGGTAAGATGCTACTTGTATTCTATTTTCGTCATTCTGCTGATGAGTGCCTTATGGTACGAAACAGTCTGTCCAGAAGAGAGATATGCCAGAGTTTGTTTAACTCATATTCTGAATTTATTACATGTTATAGCTCTACAGAGATGTATCGAGCACTGTGAATTGTGATAGAAGACGATTTCATTGGATACACTAGCTCCTACTTTTATAGTTGAGCACTCTCCTGACGTCGCACTTCAAAATGGAAAGAGTAAACTTTGAATATTCGACGAAGAATATTCCGGTAGCATCGAGAACAACATACCTCAAGCGCCTGATCGAGAAAACGGAAATGTTCATCAAAAGGATTAGATGGAGATCGTTCTTCTTTCTGAATCCGGAGCTGAACAAAGATAACGCGGAAAAGGAGGAAACGTACGGATTTAACTCGCGGAAAACACCACCAGTCATCCCGGAACTGAAAGAATTCGAAGACAATTTGGTGAGTCTGATTCAAAACGTCGAATTTGAGAAGACCACTAGCCAGTTCCAACGCAAATTGAACGAAGACATAAATATGATTAGAAATGATGATAAGCTTACCGTCAAGGCTGATAAGACTACAAATTATTATAAGATGGAAAAAGATGACTATGTTAATCTTGTCAGGGCGAATGTCACCAAAACATACAAGAAAACCGAGCAAAAGGAAGTAGTGGAAATCAATCGCGAAGCGAAAAGAATTGCTGAAAGTCTTGAACTGGGAGACCGCATAGATAAATTGGCCGAGAGGGAAGTCTTCATTACTTTGAAGGACCACAAGGACAACTTTGATAATAAACCATCATGTCGACTGATCAGCCCAACCAAATCAGAGATAGGACATATAAGTAAAGTGATCCTCGACAGAATCGTCGGTAAAGTCATAAGCGCGACGGGATTCAATCTGTGGAAAAGCACGGACGCCGTACTGGACTGGTATAAGAAAATCCCAAGCAAGCAAGAATCGAGCTTCATAAATTTCGACATTGTGGAGTTCTACCCATCGATAACGGAAAAGCTCCTCCTGAAAGCACTAGGGTTCGCGGGAAACTACGAGAAAATTAGCAGCAAGGAGAAAGATATCATCATCCACGCGAAACAGACAGTGGTATTCAACAACCAGGTACCGTGGAAAAAGCGTAATGCAGACAGCAAATTCGATGTCACGATGGGCAGTTTCGACGGCGCGGAGTCATGCGAGCTGGTCGTAGCGTATATGCTGTCGATCCTGAAACCAAAATACGGAAATAGAGTGGGGCTATACAGGGACGACGGTTTGGCAGTATTCAAAGAGACCCCCCAGAAAATAGAAAAAATCAAGAAAGAAATATGCCGAGTATTCCGGGAAAATGATTTAAAGGTAACGATCGAAGCCAACAAGGCAATAGTAAACTTCCTTGACGTCACATTAGACCTGCGAACGGGAGGGTACATGCCATATATGAAACCAGGTAATATACCTCTCTATGTACATGTCCAGTCAAACCATCCACCTACCGTCATCAAACAAATACCAGAGGGAATCAACAAGAGACTCTCTAACATCTCGTCGACCAAGGAGGCATTCGAGCAAGCTGCCCCGGCCTACCAGGAGGCTCTACAAAAAAGCGGGCACAAGTATCAGTTAACATACACACCGGGCAATAACACAAGGAAAAGGGCTAGAAAAAGGGAGGTGACATGGTACAACCCGCCATACAACAAGAACGTATGTACCAGCATTGGAAAGAAATTCTTTCAGATAATAGACAAATGCTTCCCCAAGGAACATAAACTTCACAAAGTGCTCAACCGGAACACAGTAAAGGTATCGTACAGCTGCATGCCGAACATGAAGGCAACGATCCAGTCAATCAACAAACGGAAGGTAAAACAAGAGGACGACGTCGGTGGTAGAACATGCAGTTGCCGCCGGAATGCCGAATGCCCGCTGAACGGGGAGTGCCTCAGCAAGAACATTGTGTACCGGGCCACCGTCACGAGCGAAGGCAGGAAGGAGGCATACGTCGGGCTGACGTCCACAACCTTCAAGGCGAGACTGGCGAACCACAAGAGGTCATTCAGATCCGAGAGCATGAGGGCACAAACAGAGCTAAGTAAACATATATGGGACTTAAAGGACGAGGGGAAAGACTATGAAATTAAATGGGACATTGTTCACAAAGCACTGCCATACTCTAACGTAAACAAGAGATGTAATTTGTGTATAGCAGAGAAGTACATAATCATTTGTAGGCCAGACCTAGGTACACTGAATAAGAAAAGCGAAATCGTCTCAAAGTGCCGGCATCGAGACAGATGTGTTCTTACTTCAGTGACGTAAACGCGTACTAACTTCAATGACGTAGCACGCGTCACGCTTGCGCGCGCTTTATAATTCGAAATAAGGTAAGATGCTACTTGTATTCTATTTTCGTCATTCTGCTGATGAGTGCCTTATGGTACGAAACAGTCTGTCCAGAAGAGAGATATGCCAGAGTTTGTTTAAATCATATTCTGAATTTATTACATATATATATATATATATATCTAGTCATGAACCACAAGGGAAACTGACCGGGAAATTGTATTTAATAGTTCGGGTTTGAACAAAGAAAAATTGACTGGAGCGGGACTTGAACCAACGACCTCCGGATTAACGTACCGGCGCTCTACCAACTGAGCTATCCAGCCCTATGTTGGCGGTCTCCCTATTAGTCAATATCTTTGTTCGGGGTGCCAGTCAGAAGCCATACAACCGTTAACTGCCGTGTAGCCAGGGATCACACACACGTTTACGATTCAACCTGGGAAGCGGCAGCCACGGGATCACCTTAAGGGGATGCGACTTTTTAATATTAAATATCTAGTCATGAACCACAAGGGAAACTGGTGTGATCCCTGGCTACACGGCAGTTAACGGTTGTATGGCTTCTGACTGGCACCCCGAACAAAGATATTGACTAATAGGGAGACCGCCAACATAGGGCTGGATAGCTCAGTTGGTAGAGCGCCGGTACGTTAATCCGGAGGTCGTTGGTTCAAGTCCCGCTCCAGTCAATTTTTCTTTGTTCAAACCCGAACTATTAAATACAATTTCCCGGTCAGTTTCCCTTGTGGTTCATGACTAGATATTTAATATTAAAAAGTCGCATCCCCTTAAGGTGATCCCGTGGCTGCCGCTTCCCAGGTTGAATCGTAAACGTGGGTGTGATCCCTGGCTACACGGCAGTTAACGGTTGTATGGCTTCTGACTGGCACCCCGAACAAAGATATTGACTAATAGGGAGACCGCCAACATAGGGCTGGATAGCTCAGTTGGTAGAGCGCCGGTACGTTAATCCGGAGGTCGTTGGTTCAAGTCCCGCTCCAGTCAATTTTTCTTTGTTCAAACCCGAACTATTATATATATATATATATAAATACAATAACTACAAATAACATGTTCTCTCCACTGGTCTATTTTTACGCTTCTTTCTCTTGCTTACTTCATTGATGTACAATAGATACAGTTACTGTCATTTACATGTTCTCTCCACTGGTCCTTCTCTACACTTCTTTTTTCTCTCTCAAGAAGTTTTAAAATTAGCCTGTCAATAGCCTATTCTCTTTACAGAGGATTTAATAACCTGGTCACTCTGCAGGTTCCTCTTGCCTAGTTTTAACTATTTTAACTGATTCTTTTTATTCTATAATTACTATGATCTTGCCTCCTATTGTTAGTTGCATTTTCTTATGTGGCTTGTTCTCTAATCCTACCCTTTCATGCTTCCCGCTTTGTAATGCCTACAATGCGGTACCACCTTTATGGATACATAAATAAATACATAAATAAATGTTTTGCTGATGCCCGCTTGATTAATGTACACTGGGCAGCAAAATACGTTAAGGACGTCTTGCACCAAGATGTTACCGCAAAATCGTATTCTAACCCAAAGAGAAAGTAAGTTAGGGTAGGTTAAATTCTGCTTTTCTTTCTTTACTCGTACCCAAAGTATTCCACCCCTCTCTTTACTCCCCTTGTTGGTTTTTAGAGAAACCCGAACTGTCTCACTATAAAGAACCCATTTCAAAAATGACGTCAGTCTTACCCTGGGCACCTCAACTCTACATCTTCTTTCTCAGGCACGTAAATGGTTCTTTTCTCCGCTGAAATCGTAAACCATGTAGCTTGTAAAAGTTTCATAAAGTGGTTCTTAAATTGTTTTATATTTTATACATGAAAAATACACCGTTTAAACATTTTAAAAAGCTATATATCTCAATTAATTGAAGAGATGTTGTCTCTAACTCTAACGGTCCCATAGTCTTGTTCCATAGCCGTGTCAATCGAGCCCACGCTCTGCTGCTGACAACGCCAGAGCTTGGGTCCGGTAAACTAGACCGTTCGGCCACGACATGTCATTTGCTTTGAAATAATGTGCTAAAGCGGGTCTTTGAAAATAAGGCATCGTTTAGTTGCTCAATATAGGCTGGGCTTGATACTCCAATATGCATGCCCATTATTTATGTGGGGTTTTTTTCTTCTCAATTATTTCTTTCTCAGTTCATTCAGGCAAGGCCCGATCTAGCCATTTAAAGCTAAATTCCACATAAAATGTCTGGCTGGTTTCCCAACAAGTGTACCAATTTCGAAGCCACTCTCTCTGCTTCAACGGCTCAATTAAATCAAAGTGTAGTTTAGACGTTGTCTAGACCGCTTGTTCAGACTAACCTCGAGGGGGAAGCGTTGGTCGACCAAGATGTATGTCCACAAATTTTGCGATGAAATTTTTGTCTTTCACGTCTTCTTGAAAGCCTATACGATGTTAAAATGAAAGAAATGGCCGACAGGCACAAATTCAACAGAACGTAAGCTAGGTGGCGGCAAAAATAAATCAATATAAAATACAATTTGATACAACTTTTCATTGTTCTTTGGGTCAGATTTATTATCCGATAACATAGTCGAGGTAATTTATCATATAGGAACAATTTTAAAAGTTATATCCGACTGTCATGAATTGTTCTAAAGAATATCTGATTTGGGTAAAGTATTGATATACTGCTTGGTGGTCATTGAATAATAGAGACTTTTCGTTTGATATTTGGATTGAAGTAAAGGGTTTTGGTAGAACCATACACATTGCGACTGTCAGGCAAATGTGCCTTTTAAGTCCTTACCTCTTGGACAAGCTCTTTCACATTCCCCCACCTCCTTCTCGTCCAGTCTTTCTTCCAGCAATTCAACAAACTCAGAGTTTAATCGGCAGGGTTCAGTTTTTTCGTCGTTTTGGATCGTGTTATATATTGTACAGATGCCTTCCAACAACAACAACAACAACAACAACAACAACAACAACAACAACGACAACGACAACGACAATGACAACGACAATGACAATGACAACAACAACAGTAACAACGACAGCAACATCAATGACGACAGCAACGACAACGACAATGACAACGGCAACCACAACAACAACAAGGACAACAACAACAACAGCAACATCAACATCAAAAACAACATCAAAAGCAACAGCAACAGCAACAGCAACAGCAACAGCAACAGCAACAACAACAGCAACAGCAATGACGACAGCAACGACAACGACAATGACAACGGCAACCACAACAACAACAAGGACAACAACAACAACAGCAACATCAACATCAAAAAAACATCAAAAGCAACAGCAACAGCAACAGCAACAGCAGCAACAGCGACAACGCAACGACAACGATATGGACAACAACGAAATGAAAAAAGTAAAGAAAACTAGACTGTCAATTTTTGTTTACTTCATAAACAAGGTGTTCGTGATCGATGTCATCAAATTATGATTCAATGATATTTCATTTTGTATTTATCAACCGGATTTGTGATTCAGGAGTAAGATTTTTCCCAGTATAAATCTTCAACTTTCGGTTTGAACCAAAAGTTAGGTCAAATGAGGTCATACTGTGTAGCGCTAGGTAAGTCCTAGGAGCCCTTTTGTAATGCCGTGTAGTTGATAACAATCCAATGTGTGGTTTCAGGAGTTCTTTCAAATATTGAATTTGATCATCCGGTTTGAACCGGAAGTCAAGGTCAATATGGTTGCATTCAGTGGGTAATTATTTAGGTTGATAAATACTTTCCTAATGATGTAAAGATTGTTAAAAAATCAATGTGTGCTTTAGAAGTTATGATTTTTTGAAACATGAATTTTAACTTCCGGTTTGAACCGGAAGTCAGAGTTAAATGGTGTCACACTGTGTATCGCTTGTTAAGTCTTAGGAGCTCTTTCTGATAACGTATACTTGATACAAATACAATGAGTGGTTGAGGAGTCATGATTTTCTTTATTATTAATTTCATCTTCCGGTTTGTACCGGAAGTCAAGGTCAACTGGCGTAACAATCTGTGTATCGTTTCTTTACCCGTTACACACCTTCCCAGTGATGCATAGATTGTAAAAATCTAATGTGTGGTTGAGAAATTATGATTTGTTGAAACATTATATTTCATTTTCCGGTTTGAACCGGAAGTTAAGGTCAAACGGGTCACATTTTGTAAAGTGCGTGTTTAATTTATCAAGACCTTTCAGAAGACGTATGGATTATACAAATCCAATGTGTGGTTCAGGAGTTTTGCACGTATTGCACGAACACCTACAAATCCCGTAACGAGTGTCGTTTGCTCGACTTTGACGTTGATCGGGACGGAAATATTTTTGTGGTGGATTGGTACTTGTAGTTTGATATGAAAAAAATCAATTGTTCGGTATAACCAGATTTAAAATTGTAAATACATATTCGTTTACATCTTAAAGCCTGCATGTATAAAGCCGTGAATCGACTGTACAAATAAGCTGGAAATAGATAAAAAATAATAATTATAAAATATATAACAGCAATATTGTAATACTCTAATACTTACCAATGCGAAATCTTTCGCCTAATTCTCCACAACGATTGCACTCCGACCAAGCAGTCCATGCGCTACGAACTCGAGCCGACTTTACTAGGGGAAAAACGTGTTTTCAACTGGTTTCTTGTTCTCATCATAAACTCTATGTTTTGATTCCAAGTATAAATCCCAGCATACTTAATAGTTATGGATACCTTTTTTTTCCAAAAATAAAATCGTTTGTCAGTTTGTTCAAGCCAAAACCGGATGACGACTCCCACTTACAAGGTTCTATTAATTGCATTTCGGACACCCCTTTTTTCTCCTGTCCACACAAAGTTTCCCGTGCTTTTGAATAAAAGTATTATTATGGAGGCCAAATAAATAAAATAATGCTAACAAAAAAAAAAAAAAAAAAAATAATAATAATAATACAATTTTATACCTGTTGTTTCGCCGTAGGCTTCAGATTTTCTTGATGAAAAAACTGAAAATAAAAGTAACAGAACGAAAGAAGGAAAGGTTTTATTATTATTATTATTATTATTATTATTATTATTATTATTATTATTATTATTATTATTATTATTATTATTATTATTATTATTATTATTATTATTATTATTATTTTAGTGTTGAGTTTTTTAAAAGTAGGCCTAAATATTCTTAATAACACAAAATCTTAAAGTTTTTTGGGGAAATAAAATAAACATATTTACCTAGAATCTGATTCTTTCTAGACAACACCTCCCCCCCCAAAAAAAAAAGAAACTAGAGATTCAGTTTTTGTTTACTACAAAAACAAGGTGTTCGTGATCGATGTTATCAAATTATGATTGAACAATATTTCATTTTATCAACCCGATTTGTGGTTCAGTAGTAAGATTTTGTTTCAAT
The DNA here is from genome assembly GCA_023634235.1 of Pisaster brevispinus. Classification (NCBI taxonomy): domain Eukaryota; kingdom Metazoa; phylum Echinodermata; class Asteroidea; order Forcipulatida; family Asteriidae; genus Pisaster; species Pisaster brevispinus. Next base: position 4,635,576 of record JAMKCF010000006.1, read on the forward strand.
ATAAATCTTCAATTTCCGGTTTTGTACCAAAAGTTAGGTCAAATGAGATCATACTGTGTAGCACTAGGTAAGTTCTAGGAGCTCTCTGTAATGCCGTGTAGTTGATAACAATCCAATGTGTGGTTCGGGAGTTATGATTGTTTCAAGTATTGAATTAGATCATCCGGTTTCAACCGGAAGTCAAGGTCAAATTAGGTCGCATTCTGTGTGTCAATTCTTAAGTTGATAAATACTTTGCCAATATGTATAGATTGCAAAAAAAACCAAAGTGTGCCTTAGAAGTTATGATTTTTTGAAACATTAATTTTTAACTTCCGATTTGAACCGGAAGTCAATGTTAAATGAGGTCACATTGTGTATCGTTTGTTAAGTCTAAAGAGCTCTTTCTGATGACGTTTACTTGATAAAAATACAATAAGTGGTTGAGGAGTTATAATTTTTTTTATAATTAAATTCATCTTCCGGTATGAACCGGAAGTCAAGGTCAAATGGCATAACATTTTGTGTATCGTTTCATACCCTCCAAATGATGCATAGATTGTAAAAATCCAATGTGTGGTTCAGAAGTGATGATTTTTTGAAACATGAAATTTCACCTTCCGGCTTGAACCGGAAGTTAAGGTCAATGGGTCATGTTTTGTGTAGCGCGTGTTTAATTTATCAAGACCGTTCAGACGACGTTTGGATTGTGAAAATCCAACGTGTGGTTAAGGAGTTATGAATTTTTTTGTCACAGAGCTCTGTAAATAATGACCATTCATGTGATATGGCGCCCTCATATGACATGTACATGTACTGGCAAGGCTGCGTGGACTTTGAACCTTATAAACAATGGAGCGGAACGGCCAGCTACAGTGAATCGGCAAAATACGCAGTTTAAATGCGGTGGCTGTCGGCGTATGTTTGCCTACACCATCGTACGTTGTCACACGATGAAAGTCAACAGACACATACGATTTGACGCCCAGTTTTGACCAGATGCAAAGATTAAAATGCTATAATCTCTGTGCAAAAGTTTCGGCAGAATAACTCATCAATAACCTGCTGCAAAATTTATGTTAAAATATTACGTAGTTTATGAGATATGAATTTTCAATTTTCAACTTCCGGTTTGAAGCGGAAGTCAAGGTCAAATGGGGTCACGTTGTGTGCAGCGTTTGTTGAACTTTTTACGACCTATCCGATGATGCGTAGATTGAAAAAATCCAACGTGCGGTTCATGAGTTATGATTTTTTACAAATATTAAACTTTGATTTAATGTAATTCAATACCCGATGACGTCATCATGACATCATTAAGCTTGTGTCGTCTTGATACTGAGGTTCAACTGTCTGGTGAGTTTCAACCTTCAGTTCAATTTGAATCTTGAGTTATGCTGTAGAAAAGCCAAAAACATGACTTTTTGAAGGAAAATCAACGAAGGCAAACTTCGCCCCAGGGTAACGACCCGGAAGTTAAGGTCATACGATTTTGACGCTAACTTTTCAAATGATGCCCCAGTCTTCATCTATCCGATGCCCATTTATGAACATCATAGCTTTAAAATTCACTGAGATACAGCGATTAGCAAAATGGTCAGTTTTCAACTTTAAAAACCTTTAAAGTCATCATGACGTCATCAATTCTGTGCCGTCTTCGTATTAAGGTTCAATTGTCTGATAAGTTTCAAGGTTCAATTCAGTTTCAATCTTGAGTTATGCTGTAGAGAAGAGTTCCGTGGAAGAAGAAGAAAAAGTGCAAGCTATGGTTTGAATGAAACTGTCTAGTAATTTCACCCCCGTCTGGTACAAACGGTTAAATTTGAATATGCATTTTGTTGAAGGCTTTTGCGATTGTGACCTATCAGATTGTTCTGTCCACTCTAGAGGGCGCTACTTCAGTCAATATTATGTTGGTTATCAGGTAGAAAAAAAACCCCGCAATCAATGACTAGGAACCTAGTCTACAACGTAATACGCTTTACACACGATGGAGCAAGATTATCGTTGTCATAACTCTTTGACCCCCCATGTCCCGATCAATGTTGACCCTCATTGCGCAGTCAGCGCCCCCGCTTATAGGCCAAAAAGTAGGCCTAACTTATAATTATACTAGTTATTAAGAGTCATTTCACGTAAATACTTGACATATGTGTCCACGGTCAAAAAATCCTTTTTTTTAATACTTTGTAGGTCGAAGGGCCTTGGGGTGCAAGTAAACAAAATTGAACTTTCAAATCCATATATAGCCCGTTGCCATGGTAACAGCTCATTTTGTGTTTTGGGCATTTTAAGCCGATTTGGAGGTCTGAAAAACTGGTTTTTAGCTCATGTTTATAACTCCACCCTACCAAAATGCAAAATTATTTCATAAAACCTTTTATACCACCACAAAGTATCATTCTTGGCCTTACTTGAGAAAAAAAATTATTGCTATAAATTTTACCCTTATGCTATTTTTGCATCAAGCATTAAAGCATGTTTTTACAACTTGCAAAATCGAAATTTTTACCCTATTTTTGGCCCTAAAAATTTCAATTTGCCAGGGGTCTCAGAAAAATTTCCTTTCGGTTGTGATTAGGGCCAACATTGATCTTTCCATATCTGGTGAGGAAAACTTGGGCAATTGTATCCTGTTGTGACAATACTGCCTCAAAAACTGATTTTTTTTCCAAAAACAGGAAAAATGCATTTTGAAGTTTTTCTCTCAGTTTGAACCAGTATCATTAAAAAAGAACACTTTAATCAATCAGGCAACTTTTCCTGAGCGTTCTGTAGGCTTGTTGAATACCCCCACATTGATGAAAAACTTTTGATGACTTAAATCTCAGACTTTACTCCCCCCCCCCCCCGAAGCGTATTATGTTACATTCCCTTACGAGTCATTCCGTGCCAACTCATCTGACGGGTTGGCAGGCTCCGTCTCAGATTTTGCTATTTTTGTTGTAAACATTCCCCTATGGGTGTCATGAACACTCACCAAATTTTAGAAACCTACTCCTTAACATTTCTGAGGTATGGCCCCCATAAAAGTTTAAGCCCCGCCCCTTCAAATTTACTTTTTGTGTTTTGGGCATTTTTATAGGCCTATATCTACAAATTGAGAAAAGATATGTAACTGCAAATTAATATACAGGGTACCTAGTACCTCATCAACTAGAATCTACTGTCAAAAGTAGCTTGGAACATTTTTATATCAAGGCATAGGTCTGTAAAAACTGAAATTTTAGGCCGCGGAATGATTTTTCGTAATTTTTGAGACCACTATAGTGCCTAAGTGAAATGTCTGATTGATTTTGTATCACATTTGGTTATAAACTAGGTGTATATGTGTAACCTGATATAAGGATAGACCAATCACACTTTTGATGGGTATTTAGCAGGGGTCTGAAAGTGGGTCTGGCTGTAAAATTGCAAAAAATACCACCTTTTTCAAGTGGTTATTTGACAACATGGGACATTTCTTACAGATTTACAAATTTTCCCCCAAAATATTTTGTATCCAGTCTACTTGTGTGAGAAATCAAAAAAATTGACTCTTTACTCCTTCATTTAAAAAAAAAAATCAAATGAATATGACTAATTTAAGGTTATTGTTGTACATCGAAGTTTTTAGTGAAATCACTTGTTTACAAAAGAGCCACAGAACCTAGACTAAGTTCCTGCAGACCATGGAAGCGTAGTGTCGCCACTTGAATGAAAAAAATCTGCACTTTTTGTGTATATGTGTACAATAACTATCATGTTCGTACATTATAGCTATCATACGTACATTACTACTATTGGATGTACAAAATAACTATCACTGACATGGTAACTCCGGACTTATCGTGTACAGAGGATACTTATCCTGTTAGTACATATCTATCATGTTCGTATGATAATTGTCATCCCCCCCATACACAATAATTATCATGTTTAGTGTATGTACAGAATAATGACGATTCACGATCAACTTCAGACGCATCATGTATAGTACACAATATTGTGCAGCATCTCTATGCAAAAAGTACTCTCAAACAACCCCGAGATAGTGGCTTATGAATACAGAGATGAAATACTTTAAAATGGCAACCGAAACACGGCTTTGTTTGGATTTTATTAGGATGTTAACTAACAGTTTGTACCAAGCTTGTTTAAGAATATTATTTCACATGGAGATGCTTCACAAAATCTTTTTATACAGCTGGTCTTAAGGGGATGTGTTCATAAATCATAATTATTGTGTACGTACACATAACCTTTTGTGTAGTGTACAATTACGTACATGATAATTATCATGTACGACATCATAATTGTCGTCTATACGTACATGGTAAGTCTGTAGTTATTTTGTACGTTGATAAGTAATTGTGTACTATACATGATAGTTATTATGTATGTTTATTGACGTACATGATAGTTATTGTGTATGTACACATTAAGACATGTAAGAGAAGGATTGCTTTTCATGTGGCGGCACTACACTTTCGTAGTGTACAAACTATGCCTGCAGGAAGTCAAGGCTCTGTCAGCTCTTTTGTAAACAAGTGATTTCACTAAACTGCATGCATACACAACAATAACCTTAAATTAGTCATATTCATTTTTGTTTTACTTGAAGGAGTATAGAGAATCATTTTTTTGTTTATTTCTCACACAAGTAGACTGGACACAAAGTATATTTATAAATACCCATCAAAGGGGGGGGTTGGTCTATCCTTATAGCAGGTCACACATATACAACTAGTTTATAACCAAATGTAATACAAAAGCAATCAGGCATTTCACTTAGGCACTAGGGGGTCTCAAAAATGATGAAAAATCATCCCGCGGGCTAAAATGTCAGATTTATAGACCTATGCCTTGATATAAAAATGTCATGCTGCTTTTGACAGTAGATTCTAGTTGATGGGGGTACCAAGTACCCTGTATATTAATTTGTAGTTACATCTTATCTCAGTTTGTAGATATAGGGCCTCTAAAAATGCCCAAAACACAAAAAGTAAATTTGAAGGGGCGGGGCTTAAACTTTTAGGGGGTCATATCTCAGAAATGTTAAGGAGTAGGTTTCTAAAATTTGGTGAGTGTTCATGACACCTAGTTTATAACCAAATGTAATACAAAAGCAATCTGACATTTCACTTTAAGCACCAGGGGTCTCAAAAATGATGAAAAATCATTCCGCGGGCTAAAATGTCAGTTTTGATAGACCTATGCCTTGATATAAGAATGTCCTATGCTACTTTTGACAGTATATTCTAGTTGATGGGGTACCAGGTACCCTGTATATTAATTTGCAGTTACATATCTTTTCTCAATTTGTAGATATAGGCCTCTAAAAATGCCCAAAACACAAAAAGTAAATTTGAAGGGGCGGGGCTTAAACTTTTATGGGGCCATACCTCAGAAATGTTAAGGAGTAGTTTTCTAAAATTTGGTGAGTGTTCATGACACCCATAGGGGAATGTTTACAAACAAAAATAGCAAAATCTGATACGGGGCCTGCCAACCCGTCAGGTGAGTTGGCACGGAATGACTCATAAGGGAATGTAACATAATACGCTTCGGGGGGGGGGGGGGGTAAAGTCTGAGATTTAAGTCATCCAAAGTTTTTCATCAATGTGGGGTTATTCAATAAGCCTACAGAACACTCAGGAAAAGGTGCCTGACTGATTAAAGTGTTCTTTTTTAATGGTACTGGTTCAAACTGAGAGAAAAACTTCAAAATGCATTTTTCCTGTTTTTGGAAAAAAATCAGTTTTTGAGGCAGTATTGTCACAACAGGATACAATTGCCCAAGTTTTCCTCACCAGATATGGAAAGACCAATGTTGGCCCTAATCACAAACGAAAGGAAATTTTTCTGAGGCCCCTGGCAAATTGAAATTTTTAGGGTCAAAAATAGGGTAAAAATGTCGATTTTGCAAGTTGTAAAAACATGCTTTAATGCTTGATGCAAAAATAGCATAAGGGTAAAATTTATAGCAATAATTTTTTTTCTCAAGTAAGGCCAAGAATGATACTTTGTAGTGGTATAAAAGGTTTTATGAAATAATTTTGCATTTTGGTAGGGTGGAGTTATAAACATGAGGTAAAAAACAGTTTTTCAGACCTCCAAATCGGCCTTAAATGCCCAAAACACCAAATGAGCTGTTACCATGGCAACGGGCTATATATTGATTTGAAAGTTCGATTTTGTTTACTTGCACCCCAAGGCCCTTCGACCTACAAAGTATTAAAAAAAACGATTTTTTGACCGTGGACACATATGTCAAGTATTTACGTGAAATAACACTTAAGATATATTCAGCCACGAATTCAATTGACAAGAAACAATACAAAAACGTTATATTTAGTCACCGTTCGGTTGTAACGGAACAGTAACAGAACAGCAAGAACGGCTATGGATCTTATGCGTTGACTTCATCAAGCCGCCGTCTAAGAGTTAAACCGGTGATGAAACAATAGAAATGCGCAGATTTGTACGCACGGCGCTCAGGATCGGCCAATGGACAGTCTCTTTTTGACCTCTAGCCGAGGGCGCCCTACTAAAAAATGATGTCATATGCATGAGGTCTATTGGAATAAGATGACGAGACAGACTCATTCTAAAATGGCCAGAATCAATAAAAGTAAACCAAACCACTGTGACTCGGAAGCACATTATAAAAAGATTAATCTAAAACGAAAACAACATTGGGCGGGGGGGGGGGGGGTGGTAGGACGAATGACTAAGCTGGCATAAGTTGGGTTTAATTTTACCAATTATTATTCATTTCGTTGTTCAAAAACATCTCTTATGACAGCAAATTTTAATACTGACAGGACCTTATCCTTGAAGACCGTATTCTTGGAGGTAGAAATAAGTCAAGTCCAGTTATGATTCTTATGAAAGAATAAGGTTATAGCTTGGACTTAGGCCAATTCAAAATTGAATCTTAGATCGTGCCACTTTTTTTTGAAGCTACTAAAGCCCGCGGTTCATACTTCCGAATATGACGTGAATTTGACGTCACAGCTCTGTTTTCGCTGCGAATATTCGTTGCGCATTTGTGACGTCGGCATTCGCTTCGCATTCGCATTCGCAGGAAGTATGAACCGGGCTTAACCCCTATTTCAAAATACTCACACGTATGAAACTTTGCACTGTTCAATGGGGTCACTGCAGGACAAACAACAGGAAAACAATGTTTAGAAAAAATATAAAAGACAAGGTAGTCACAATGTTCACTTATAACAAAACATGTTATCCGGGCTTACTCCGAACACAACTCTCGGGTTTCAGTTTTGACACTACTATTTGGGTAAAACCCCTGTGTGTCAAATGATATTTTTCCATCCTTGATGAAAATTTAACGTCGATTGAAAGCTTTCCGTTGGATAATAGAAATATAGCTCGTGCAAAGACCGGTTCGAACTTCCTGCGTAAGCTTCGTGCGAAGCGAATTTGACGGGGCGGGAAAACTCCGCGAAATGACCGTTTTGAATTTTTGATGTCAACAGAATTTTTGATGTCGGCTGGGTTTAAATCAAGTTCTGATGGCCTAGTCAGCGAAGTCACGACTTTTTTGTCCCTGATCAAGTCACTTAACCAGAATTGCTTCTCTTAACCCGGGTACATAAATGGGGACATTTGAGGTATCCTTGCTACCAAACTGTTATGTTAAAAAATGTAAAAAAAAATTAAAAAGGGAGAGAAAAAAAGAAGAAGAAAATACCGGTAACAGCGTTTGAAGTTTTTGATCTTTTTTGAAACCACTGTTTTGAAGACTACCAGTTTAACTTTGAAATTGTACAGACTGTGAAGGTGGAGATCTTATGTTGTTATGTTTATTAGTAGGTTTAATGGATTGGATTTATTAATCATTACCTGTTTAATATAATGTTCTTTTCGTGAAAACAGCGCGGACAAGGTCTGTGTTTATCGCGTCGTGTTTAAACCAATTCGTAAACGGTAAGTTCTTGAAAACTCAAACTTATCTAGGTCGTTGTCTCTTCGGTAAACTCGAATAATGGCCGAGCTCTCGTTTTTGGCACCATGCCAGCACTTTTTCACTCGTTAAAAAAGGACTAATTGAAGAGTTTTTATTCGTAAAATCTCGAAACATTGACCATAAGTATTGATATTACTCTTGCGCTAATTGGTGTAATTATGAAACTAGGATCACTTTATGCCTTGAAACTTAATACATAGGGGAAAATGCTGCCATCAATGTTAATATTTCACTTGTTTTCCTTCTTCTAAAGAATTTGTTATTTTTGAAAATCATGACGCAGCCCATTATCTGACATTTAATCCTTAGCGACAATAATAAGCAGCTTGAGGTTGTATGCTTCCTATGGAGTTGGAAAAAAAGTTTAGGGATGAACTGGATTATTAGTATTGTTAAATACTTTGGAAATTACTCCACCACTTAATGACCATACAACTTACTGGGTAAAGAGCTGTTAATTTGATTAAACTTTGTCAGAGAAGACTCCCTTTAAAGTAATGTAGTGTTATCGAAAGAGGAAAATTTTCACTCCCAAATCTGAATCTGAGAAAGGCTTCAGACATGAAGCCTTTCACGGGCATCTGAAAGCACACAATTCTCTGCAACTATGAGGTTGTTTTTCGTTTCACTATTTTCTTGCAGCTTCGATGACCAATTTAGCCCAAATTTCCACAGGTTTGTTTTCAGTGCATTTGTTGGGATACACCAAGTGAGAATACAGGGCCGCGTTCCACATGCGCAAACAGATCGCAACCGTTCGCGCAAACGTTTGTGGCCATTGGAACGATTGGTTGCGCACTTCGTGATGTCAATATGGCGGCAGTCTGTAATGAAGATGGCGCCATCGAATGTATTTTATATTGTAACTTGGTTGTTGCTGTATTGTAGGTATATTTTAGTCCTTATTTCTTTACATCACGACATCAACTAATTAACTTGTTATTTCAACTCTTCCTGACTTTGTTATCAACCACCGAAAACACATGATATGTATTTTCTTGTCTACAAAATAATATCGTCTGCTTACCTTTCGTTTGAGTGTTGTTGTCCACCATTTTAAAAACCACCCATCGACACCTCAGAAAAACGTTCACCTATGGTTGCTCGTTCCAATCGAATGTGTTGGCAAACGTGCGCAAACGTTGCCAACATTGCGCAAGTGCAAAGCACCTCTGGTCTTTGACAATTACCAAAAGTAGACCCTGTCTTTATAGCGCCTTGATCTAGCCTCTCAATTCACACGCTATGTAAATATATATATCACCGAGTATTATTATTACTATTGTTTATTCCAGATACTTACCTACGACGTAATGATTGCTTAGAATTTCCCCGGTGGACTTGATTTTACACCGATAGTTACCCTTATCTAATTGGTTGATGCTGAGGAAGCTGAGTGTCCTCATGTCACTGGAATACTTTTGCCCCTTTGGGAGTTCGTCTCGTGGGCCAAGTGGCTGTAGGTTAATATCGCTAGGATCGAAACTATATTCCCAGGTTACAGCCACATTGGTACGCACCTTTCTCGCTTTGCTGGAAGGTTGAAGAAAAATACGCATTTAAAAGCTCACCATTTTGTGCGTTTTGTTTTTATTTAGAGCTAGCAATACATAAGTAAACCCATTGCATAACACGAAACGCTGCAGGTATACGCTGAGGTCACCTGCACGTTTTTACGCACAAAACACAACTTTCGTCCAATGATTTACCCCCCTTTTGCCTCAGTGAGGGCGCTTTTTGGCCTCAGTGAGGGCGCTTTTTGGCATCAGTAAGGGCGCTTTTATGCCCCAGTGAGGGCGCTGCTTGAGAGAGTGACGTCAATTGCAAGGTGTCTATACGAAAATGATATAGAATTACATGTTTTAGTTTCCTGATGCTAAACCGGCTTTTAAACCCACGCCTTCTGTCTGTGCTCTTGATGTGCCTTGTGCTTGTCCGATCCTGAAATATTCAAACTTACCATTACACCCAAGCGGCCCGAGGGGGTGCCCAGCCAGTGCGCGATATATTTAATTTGTTCCCATACCGCAAGCTTACTATAGGGTCACAATTATGCGTACTAAGGCATACAAGCGTAGGTCGCATTTGTGCGTGTGGGGTGTTAATAAAAAGGGAGCGCTTATAGCTTGGTACACTGCAGTATGTGCGTGAGATGTATGATAGCTCCATGGTTTAATCTACGGTAATTATAGAAGTACGAGGTATTAGGTACACATGTATATAGTATAAGCATGGAGCAATGATCCATGGTTTACTGAAGGAAAACTCACCAAGCTTAAGTTAACTCCGTTGACGTATTTTTGTTTTATTTACCATCCGTGACAACGATTACACAATATTATTAGTCTTGACTCTAGTCTTCCCCCATTATGTAGAGGCCCTGTACTATACGTGTCTACAGGTTTCTTGCCAAAATACTCTGTAATTCAAGGTTATTTAACACACCAAACAATTCCAGAAACTCCACTGTTTACCACTTCATGGATATGTATCCTCTAATTTATTGCGCTCCATGCCCCTTTCACCTAGGCCTACACACAATACGAGTATCCCCTGGACCTAAAAACGGTTGTTTATTCAGCCGATCAAACATACAATTATAATAATAGTCTCATTAGATCACATATGAAGAAGAAAAACGGCAACAACGACAAAATAATGATGGCAACAATAGCAGCTGGGAATACATACAAAACAAATGGCCAATTTCAAGTGGATCAGGATTAATAAAAGTGTACTCAAACGCTGTTGAAAGTTAGCAAATGGAAACATTATTGGGAACATTATTGAAAGAAAAAAACACACAAAAGAAAATCACAAAAACAAACAAATTCACTTTAAAAACATGTAAAAACAACGGCTGAAACGATAAGGTAAGGCAAGGGGGGGGGAAGAAAATAAGAACAAACAATAAACAATTATTGTACCACCATACCAGAAAAAAAGCAAGTGAGATTTGATGTACATTATAATAGAGCAAGGTGAACTTGTGTGCACAAGATAAGAACAATTGTTAAGACTCTGCCTTTGACCTACAAACACTCCCTTCTCGCGCAAAATAGTTTAAGCATTTCTTGCAACCTGACATGTACATGCATAATGCATTAGCAACTGACCAATCAGAACGCTTTATTGTGGCCTAAAAGTAAGCGTGTGGTATGGAAAACAAATCGCAGCCGGCACCGGCTTCATACTGGGGTTTTGTCCCCGGTGTGCGTGTCCCCCATTAGCCCGAGCATGTGACGTCACACTTCGAGGCTCGTGAATAACGCCAGATACCTGCCAGACCGGATGTTGGCAAACGCACCTTTAACCTCCCATCCATTCACACTTCGCGACTATTCGCTTACGTCTCTGCACGGTTATCCAATGAAATCATTGTATCCAATGAAATCGCTGGGCCAGCGCCTGTCCTTATCCTTGTGGATAAGGACAGGGAAACAGTCTAGTCCCCCATAGGCTGTGAGAAGTTGGTCAAGAGAGAGCGCTATCAGACTACACAATTGTCTACACAATTTGCCGTATGGGGGGACCACAGGATTATGCGGGGGTGGGGAATTCCCTGTGACCACGTCCGGCATTATCCATACCTGTCCGGATTGATTCCTTTGACTACTGCAATGGATCAACTTCAATTTTAGGGACCCCCATTGAAATTATAGAAACAAATGATAATGAAAAACACTAGAGACAGGCACAAAAGACAAACTTACCAGGCAATGCACTTCAAGCTCATTGTCATTCCAGTATATATCTGGTGAATGCGACGTACGTTATTACATTCATCAGCTGAATGGAGACGGTGAAAACGAGTCAACATTAAGTAACTTTATCCAGCCTTTTTCCATCTTAAGTTACAAATACTGTTTCAGGTCACTTGTAAGACTTTATTATCACAACATGACGCTTGTGCTCGAAATGTTAATTAAAGTGCTAATTTACAGACTAATTAATGTCATTCTTAATAACCTTTGTCCGACCGTTATGTGTTCTTAAGTAATATTTTGTTAATCAGGGGGTCAGTTCTAACACTTTAATCCATAAACGGCACTTGTGCGTGACATGTTAATTACCCCCCCCCCCCCAAAAAAAAAGACCTTTTAACTAGGTCACGTGACCCGATTCAGACCCAGGGGAACTTAACCCTCGGAGCAGCCGAGGGGCACGGGCGGAAGGACCAGCTTCATACTTTTGTTAAGAACTACAAAAATATGTGGATCAATTCCGCTGATATATATTTTTTAACTACCCTTAAACATCACTCTTTCTTATACTGTAGTGATTTCTGGGTGGGTAAACTCAAGAGGTTGACAAAATAATGTGGGACGGCAGATTAGTCTTCATGGACCCATTATAATGTGCACAAAAAATCCTGGGGTGCGGATTTCGAAATGTACTATTTTTTGAAAATTAGTAGTGAACCAATGTGTAAATTTTCAGAATGCTTTAATCTTTAGTGTTGTGGGTCCAGGGAACATCTATTCATCTGTTCAGACCATTAGAACAATAATTGCAGTTATTTACCCGTAATACAATCTGCCTTCTGACCGAGCCCAGTGGGTCCAGCATGTAATTTGGTTTCCCGTGGATTCACGGAGGGTTAAGAATTGCCATTCCAGCACCACCCCACAACATACGAAGACTTTTGGTACTATCAAACCTTTCGTGCTTAAATTGTTCATGAGATGTCACCAGGCTCTCAGTCCACTGTGTTTCCGCGCTGAGTAATATTATTATACAAAGCACTTATTTCCCGATTTAAAATAATTTACCCAACTTCGGTTTGATAGTGCAGCCGATCGACACGGTTTGCGTATTACACAGTCGGCGTAAATTCGCATCTTGACACGTTAGTCTGGTGTTGGAGTTTCAGCAATATTTCTTCATTTTCTCATAAGTTTTCAGATTTTACATTAATGTTAGTTTTAAATGTTAATCATTCCATAAATATGTTTTAGTGATGGGGAAAAAGTGACGTGACAAAAATATAAATCACATAAAATTGCACCTGCGATATTATTCTAAAGATGTTGGCTCGGAGGTGCGTAGCTCAATAGTGACCTATAATCGCCAGACTTACATGGTCGATCTACTGCGAAAGACTCGTCCGGAATCAATAATAATTTGATGTCTCCATAAATCAACGGTGGAAATCGAGAGGAAGTTTTGCAATCAATTTTCACCATAAAAGCTCAAAAGAAGGTATTGTTCCTTTTCTAGCTAGCCCCGCAAGTCGGAAAAGTCATACCTGAGGTAGATTTGATCGTAACGTTAAGGTCAGGGTTTACTTTTAATAATTTTGGCTCAGTCGGTCATCGAAGTAGCAAGAAAATAATGAAAGAAAAACACCCTTGTTGCATAGAATTGAGTGCTTTCAGATACGTGAGAGAAAAGCGTCATGCCTGAAGCCTTTCTCAGATTGAAACTGTTTGGTGAGAGATAACTTCTTCTTCTAAAACTATTGCTTCAAAGGCGGTCGTTTCTAACAATATTTTATAGTAATCAACAGCTCTCCCGTGCTCTTTAACGAGTAAGTCTTTGGTCATAAACGTGTGGAGTAATTACCAAAAGTACACCCTGCTTTTAAAAAATAAGTTACTAAAATGTTGGGATAACCCTTAAACCCTAACCCTAACCCTAACCCTAACCCTAACCCTAACGCTCTTTTTGGGGGAGAATTTTTGGTCACATGCAAGAAATCCAAATGGAAGAATTAATTTGTTAAACTTACCATTGGTGGACCGATTAGCAGCAAAGAAAACGATGGCGTACAAGACGATTTGCGTTAGCTTACCCATGGCGTGATTGCGCATGATTTGGCATTTAACTTTAAATGAGCAGCTAAGAAAAGCTTGGCGAACAATAATGTTGCTCACTGTAAGGCGCCCAATGAGTTTCTGAAATTAGTTTTGTGAAGTACATAAAACGTCGTGCATGTGTTGTTCATTTTTAAAATAGCAGAAGCGCAACGCGTGAGACGCGATTAAAATTGCGTCCGCGTAGTGAACACGCAGGTCAAGAAGCGCAACGCGCTCAGCCCGAAAAGGCGGAACGCGCTTAGCCTGGATATTTGACGTCACACTTTCAGGCTCGTGACTTTAATTATCTCTTTGCAGGTAAAGACAGCCTAAATGCGCTAAGCCCGCATGTTTAGGGAAGTCTCAGCCTCGCTAATGGGCAGCCGTGCCGTATTGATATCTTTCGTCAAGTAGACGTGTTTTTTGTGTGTCTTGGCCTACCTGATAGCCAACTGACTGTAGTGCCTAAAATAGCGCCTTCTTGTGGATGAAATCCCTTCGATCGCGAGAGTTATGGTGCCCAACTTACGGGGTACTTTTAACAATGAAACAAAACCATCCTACAAGTTTTTGTTTTGTTTCTTATAGTGGTACCCCACAGAGAATTACTTCAGAAAAGGGAGTAATAGAACAACAATAGCAGGACCCCACATACCGGATATTATAAGGGTGTGGGCTTACGGGAACGCCCTTGTAGGGTATTCTCAACAGTTGAACAATGGCCCCAAAACAAGAGAATTCTTTGTTCAACCTGGACCCCACAGGTGAATTCTTTAGAAAAGGGAATAATAGAACATCAATAGCATGCAGGACCCAACAAACCCGATCTGTAAGGTTGTGTGTGTGTGTGGGGGGGGGGGGGGGGTGGGGTTGCGTTGCTGATGCTGGCAAATAACCGCGATCTCAGACTTGAATTCAAGTCTACCGTTTCGTGCAGTGGCAAAATCGATCACCCCCTGGGAACGAGGTTGGGAAGTCTATACTAAAGTATACCGACGTTTGGTAATACTGTAAATATAAAAAATTCCCGTGAACATTCTGCGAAGAGAGCAAAAGGGAGGTGTTTGGCAGCATCGTTTTCAAATGAACTGTGAATAATTGGCTAACACATAATTTTTTATAAAGCGTGCAGTGGGTTAAAGGGTCACATTGCCCTTGGACTGGGCGCTTAGGCTATCTATATGTAACCACGAAAAATGAATCACTTGAGAAATTATAATAAAGTTATGGGAATTGCAGTGAGGACCTAAGATCTAAGTGACGAGTCGCAGATTTTCCTTAAATAAGTGGGGCAAAGAAAAAGTTGGTATTGTAACGACAAAATGAACTTTAATTAATTGATCTTTGAATACTGAATAAAAACAATTCAGAAAAATAAACTTAAACTAAGAGTGGATGTTAACCAACAATAAAACCCATGAATAAAAAGGGAAAACAAAAACCAAACACAGCACCAATAGCGAATTACTCTGTAAGTACAATCAGAACAGATACATAACTAGCCAGAATTATTGAGCAAAACAGAAAAAACAGCAACTTGATGTCCTTACTTTTGGAATTTTTGGGAATGTGCCAATAAATCATGAATAAAAAGGGAAAACAAAAACCAAACACAGCACCAATAGCGAATTACTCTGTAAGTACAATCAGAACAGATACATAACTAGCCAGAATTATTGAGCAAAACAGAAAAACAGCAACTCCCCCCCCCCCTTGATGTCCTTACTTTTGGAGTTTTTGGGAATGTGCAAGACACAGGTCTGCATTCACTGCTATTTCGCTGCTCTTTGCTTTCCTTTTATACTTTGTGAACTAACACTGTCCGCCACTGTTTGCGAAGTAAACATACTGATTCTACAAAAATGGCGGACTATTAGTTCACGAACAATGAAAAAAAAAAACCAAAATATGAATCAATATACTTTCAAAACATCTTTCCAACCATAATCATTTCATTGAAAAACTGTGTATAGCTCAAAGCGCTCAATCCAAGGCAAACGTGTCCCTGTAATTGGGGTATCCATGGCGCTATATCATGACTATAGCTCTGTGGTTGAAAGGGCTAGGACTTGGGCTTGGGCTAAGGCTTAGGCTCCGTCTGCTATGAAGGCGTGTGGTTTTTGTACTGGCTTCAAACAGGCGGACTAAGAGCCCTAGCCGGTTCCCATGCCGAACCCGCGGTTCCCGAAAAGGGCCTTACATTATTTTGATGTTTCCTTGTTTTTTGTTTTTAAAGCTGCACCAAACCTTTGAGAAAGGACACAGATGGAACACCCTTGGTCCTTTCTCTATATGGTCGAACAGTAAACAGTTTTCGCCATACTTTCTCTTTGGCCCACCGAATAACTACTGACGGTTGCGCGTAGACACACAATCGATAATCGAATGACGTTTATATACCGAGTTCAGCGCGGAAGCCGACAGCAAGACTTCATCATCATAAAAGCTTGACGTCCGCGCACAAAGCCCCAATTGTAACACAATGTGCTTTCACGCTCGACGGGTTTGCAGCGCAAACAAATACTGCGAGGTTGTCATGGTGTGAGGGGTGCACTAAAACCTCTTGCTTGCATGTCTTTTACGTGCAAGGGCATATCTTACACCAGTACTTCCAGCCGTCTGAAGAAACAACATGTTCTTCTGAGAATGATTCAGGATCCTCGCTTTTTTCGCTTCGAAATAAACTTCTATCTGTAAAGATGAACGGAGTTGGTCTGCATCAAGGTAAGTGACTCCCTTTTTAGGGGTGGGGGGGGGGGGGAGGGGAAGAGGTGTTATTCATAAGGCCCGTAAACAGGCAACACAATGTGAGGCCTATACAAATTATATAAACATGTGCTGTTGCATTTGGGTTGGGACAGAACCCAGTTACATAGAACTGTTTAAGCAGGAAATATTTCGTTAAAAACTGTCTGCTTAGCGAAATACAAGCATGCACAGATGGTATACATTATTTTTACGTCGCATTTTGGTTGGTAACCTTATTCTGGTAAGCATCCTTTCTGTTGTGCTAAGTTTTTTGCTTGCTCATGGAGGTAGCGACCGCCATGATTTGCTTGATAAGCAGTGCTATGAAATTGGGTCCTGGTTGTAAGGGGGGCAGGTAAGCAGGATAGAGGTTAGGGTAGTTGGGAAGAAGCTTAGCGAGTGCCATCGAATGCTATAGCTTTGGGGACTGCTATGGTAGCGGTATGTGGTAAAGCAGAGGAAGATGTGGTGCGGCCGAAGGAACAGACTATTGGTGAAACAGTCAGTGAGAGTCTTTTGGAGCACATTTTATTACCTGTAAATGTAGAAGAGGCACAGAGGGAGGCGACGTAGTGATAAGGGTCCCATGGGTAGAGCGAAATGAGTTCTACTCTTTGGTTTAGGCCCCAAACCTCAACTGTTTTTGTTGTTTTGTTTATCTATATTACCGGGAAAACTTGATTGTCAGTTTGTCAATCTCAAAGCTTAATAATTAAACAGTTAAGGTTAAAAAAAAAAATACTTTTAAATAAAATATCTCACCCAGCATGCGCCTAATATTTGTATTTCATATGATTTTGAATTTTGATAATGAATTTATGTTATAATTTGAGTGAAACAACAACAACGAGTTATGTTTTGTCATGGATTCTTCGTATCTGTCGAGAATTAAGGCCCAAATGTCGATTCCCGTTTTTTGAAAACATATATATATATATATAATATACACTGATTTCTCCCCTGTTTGACAGCCCCTCCCCAACAAGGTTTTGGGGCACAACCTCAGCAGGGTTATGCTGGAACACCTCAGCAGGGGTATGCCGCAGCACCTCAGCAGGGGTATGCTGGAGCACCTCAGCAGGGGTATGCTGGAGCACCTCAGCAGGGGTATGCTGGAGCACCTCAGCAGGGGTATGCTGGAGCACCTCAGCAGGGGTATGCTGGAGCACCTCAGCAGGGGTATGCTGGAGCACCTCAGCAGGGGTATGCTGGAGCACCTCAGCAGGGGTATGCTGGAGCACCTCAGCAGGGGTATGCCGGAGCACCTCAGCAGGGGTATGCTGGAGCACCTCAGCAGGGGTATGCCGCAGCACCTCAGCAGGGGTATGCTGGAGCACCTCAGCAGGGGTATGCTGGAGCACCTCAGCAGGGGTATGCCGGAGCACCTCAGCAGGGGTATGCTGGAGCACCTCAGCAGGGGTATGCCGCAGCACCTCAGCAGGGGTATGCTGGAGCACCTCAGCAGGGGCATGCCGCAGCACCCCAGCAGGGTTTAGCTGGAGCACCTCAGCAGGGGTATGCCGCAGCACCTCAGCAGGGATTTGTCGCAGCACCAACGCAGAGTAACGGGATACCCTCACAGCAAGGGACCATATCACAGGCTGCCCCTCATCAGGGGTTCCCGGTCGGGGCGGAGCCTCCGGGTGTTGTGCAACAAGCTCCACAACCTGCTGCAGGACAAGGTATTTAAAAAATAAATAAATAAAAATGGAAGCCAAATTCAAACTCATCGTTAAAGGAGTGCATGGCCAGCATCGTATCTTACAGTGCGTATGACATTGTTTGACATTCCATTCCATAACCCCCCACTTCATTCAAAGTTCTCAATTCTCGCTGCTCGGAACGTTGAGAATGTAAAATAGTAATAACAAAGATAACAAATCGTTTAACATATACCTACCATTAAGCGGATATAATTATACTAGGACCTAAAAATAAAATGTCCGGGGAAACATTCAAAACATCATAATCTTAAAAGTATTTTGACTCATAACTTTTACCTGCACAAAGATAATTCCCTAGCGCAGGTTGGACTCCTCCAACTGGGGTTCTGGCTTTGCGGAGCGATGGCACAAACTACACATATTTTGTATCGAATAGACAAGTGTAGGTAAACAAACCCTCTTTTAAAATACCTTTAGCACATGACCCCCCCCCCCCTTAGGCATGTGGAATGATCCATTGTAGGATATTAACTAACATGATTTCCCCCAGTCATAACACTTTGGAGAAACGACTTAATTAGTCATTATGTGTTTTGATTTATTCGCTCTTCGACTAAGTAAAGGACTGCTGAGTCAAAGGGCGAATAAATCAAACCACAAACAACTAAATAAGCCGTTTCTCCAAAGTGTTATGACTGGGGGAGTCAAATTCCTTGATACCCTCGAATGGACCAATCCACATACCAAGGGTATGTGTCATGTTTCAGAGTCTTTTTAAGAGGGCTTTTTCAAAATATTGGATGATGTGGTAGTAGATATTGGACCCATCAAGCGTCGGGATAAAGTAGGAGGGTTGCCACGCACTTAAGGGTGAGCTAGTATTGAAACAAATGCTCTGTTTCCACAATCTTTCTGTTGCATTTAATTATAATTTATGTCCGTGTGGTTCCAATGTTCGTAGCGTGGAAGCCTGGGGCCACTGGTGAAGGTGCTGCCCCTTACAAGTGGGACAGTACTCCCGATTCCGACCCCGATGATGACGAGGATGCCACGGAAGGAGCCGGGTCTGGTCCGGATGTGAACGGATTGCAAACCGTACCTGGATATGAGAGCGTTGCGTTTGATGATGGTGAGATTGAACAACATTTCACAAATAGATTATATACGGTATTTATGTGCACATTTTCTCTTGTGAATTATTTAAAAAGCGAAGGCAGAAATTTTACAAATCAGTCATAATTCTTACACAGGTGTTCCGTCCATGTTTTAAATATAACTTAAAGTTAACAAGTGTATTTTTTTTTCTTCAGTATTGTTAACTCAACATGAAGCACAAGTTATTCAGGTACTTTCAATGTCTTTAATTTAGGACAACCCGTCCCTCCACCTGTCTATGAGCCCCCGTCCGAGAAGGACAAACCACAAGAGATTTTTCAAACGTAAGTAAACATATCGGTTCATAGCTCTGCTTACCGTTGCTTTCTGCGATTACACGGTCGCGACTCTTCACGTAAAGGGAGGTAGCACCTTTGGTAATTACTTCAAAAATTAATGGCCATAAAAACCTTACTGGTAAAGAGCAATGGAGAGCTGCTGATATTGTAAATCATTGTCAGAAACGACACCCTTTAAAATAATTTAGTTTTAGAGAAAGAGGTAATTTTTCACCACAAAGTTTGAATCTGAGAAATACTTCAGGTATGAAGCCTTTCTTAGACATCTGAAAACACACTAGGCCTATTCTATGCAACGAAGGTGGTTTTTATTTCATTACTTTCTTGCAACTTCGATGACCAATTTAGCCCAAATTTTCCAGGTCTGTTATTTTATCTATATTATGTTGGGTCACATCAAGTGAGGATTCCGCGATCCGGTCCTTGAAAATTACCAAAAGTTTACACTGCCTAGATTTTATACAAAGTCTGATATGGGGCAATGGGTATCGCCCAATGTTCCCATACTTTAGTTCACTATGTTCCTCTTGTACAATAAAGTAACCAACTAAATTCTCTAAAGAATTCCTAAGATTCCAAGCACACGTAGTTGTGTAGATTAGAAATATGTTTGGTTGTTTCATTACGGGGGGATATTTATAAAATTTATGGGAGCTAAATGATTTAAAATGCTCAAACAACAATATTTTTGAAGTATTCAAATTGACTCTAGTGAATCGTCTTTTGCTTCGCACAGGAAGGAAAATATTGCTGAAGAAGCTGTGAGGGTGGCCATGCTGGCGTTTGTAGACAAACACTGTTGCTATGGATCCAAGCCAGCCAAAGACATGGTCATCAGCAACATCATTCCCAGTCACGCTCTTCACGTAAGCTCGACAAAAATAAATGTTACATTGTGTATTCTTAAAGGGGTCTTTTAAGAGTGACGGTAACGACAGCTGGATTAGCGGCCGCCCACTGGGGGCCATATTTTGGTTGGCTGGCTTCTTCGGCCGATATGTGTGGTCCCCCCCCCCCCACCCCACACGGTGACATATGGGCTGAAGGAAGTTGGTTCAGAAGAGGGCGCACTCAGACGACATAATACACAATTCGACGTATGGGGGACAGAGCCACCGGGGACAGACTCTCCTGCCGCACCAACTCCGGCCGCTGGCTGCGGCTTCTGGCACCCATGCTTTGATGTCCATCTGTCATTTACTTGATAATGGCAAAAACAAAGATTCAAATTGTTGACCATGCCTAGCGACTGTAAACCGAAGCAATGATTTTCGAAAGGGTACACTGAAATAAATAATAATCAGTGGCAACAAATAATTGTATCCCTCACTACGAGTGAGTTTGAGAGTTTGCTCTTTTTTTTATGTTCATTGCGAATCAAAACATTATACATTTTTAACATAACGGATATCATTGCTTTATTGCCAAAACAATTTATTTCAAATTAAAGATTTGTAAAAAAATTATGTGAATTATTTTTCTTTCCAGTATATTCTAGAAACATTCACCGAATCCCGAAGCACGTCCCGCAAATTCAAACCACACAGAGGCGGTTTTGTCGACGGTTTTGAAAACGGCATGCCCCCAACTCCGTGGCAGATGTTAAGCGAACCGAATGAGCTGTACAAGACTCACAAGAAACATCAAGAAGTACCGCACACATCGTTTCTCAAGGTTGGTTTGTTTACACTAAAAGACCCCCCTCCCTTGAATATGACGTCACAAGCTTAAACAGCGCACTCACCCAGGTCAAAGGAAAACCTATCCCCTTAACACCGTCCTTGTTTGCTTTTGTCACTGAATTGAGGCGACCCCCCTCCCCCCCCCCCCCCCCCCCCACACACACACACACACACGAACCATCATTGAAATTGCAATAAGGGTTCGCTTGGTAATTCTAACTGCAACAAAAAACTGTTTCATTTTCAATTTCTTTCTTCAGGGTTGTCATCGTTGCAACGCTTGCGGCTTTGTCAGGTGTGGACGCTGCTCCGGTCGAGGAAGGGTAAGGTGTTTTCCTTCTCAAGCTTAAAAGTGTGCCGTTGAACAAAGACAAAATTACTAGAGTGGAATTTGAACCAATGACTTAAGAATTAATGTGTGGCAGGAGATTCTGTCCCCCAATACGACAAACCGTGTACAAACTTCTCTTGATAGCGCCCTCTTTTGAATCAACCTCCTCCAGCCCATGTTAGTTTCTCATTATGGGGGACGGAATCTCCCGGGACAGATTTCCCACTGACACCGGCGCTCTACCAACTGAGCTACATTTGGTTAATTACTACTGATGTATACAAGTTATGAGAATATAGAATTAGCTGCTTCAAACTGCCCAACGACCAAAAGGACCTATGGTACAAACGCAAAACATACACTGCAAAAACTGGGGTGTTAAATTAATTCTCTTGGTATCTATATGTGACAACACCGACACGGTGTTAATTTCACCAACGATATAGTAATGGGGATAAATAACACCATGTTGGTGTTGTCACATATAGATACCAGAAAGAATCAATTTAACACCCCGGTTTTTGCAGTGTAGCAAGTGGCCTGGCTTTTTGACCCTAGCAGAGTCTTTCTCGGAGACTAACAATTATGACAACTTTAAAAGTTTCATGTGATGTCAACTTTATAATGTTCTGATAATAATTTACCTAAAGTGTTTTTGGCGAGTTGTCATAGCTCAAAGCGCGAAAGGCATAGCTCAAATCCGAAGGCAACGTACCCCATGTAATGTGTTGGTTGAAAACTACAGGAATTGAATATTAATCTTCCAAAAACCAAAAGTTTATTATTGTGTTTTCCATTTAATGTCCTGAATAAAGGTGCGGTGCGGACGATGTCATGGGAGCGGGCGAGTGACCGTACATCGCAATGGGGAGTCACATCGGACATCCTGCGGCTCTTGCGGCGGGAGTGGGCGAAAAAGGTACAGCTACTGACGTCATTCAAATACAATGGACATGGAAGCTTGTAATGTCCACCCGCGTTTTCTCATGTTTCCACAGATGTTGTTTCTAATTCACGTAATAAGACAATGATACAAACACATTTGCCTTTACTTTTATGTGGTTACCATGGTCTAACGTAATGGATCGTGGGACCCAGATACAGTAAATCGGACAGACTAGTTTTTTGTTTAA
The DNA here is from genome assembly GCA_023634235.1 of Pisaster brevispinus. Classification (NCBI taxonomy): domain Eukaryota; kingdom Metazoa; phylum Echinodermata; class Asteroidea; order Forcipulatida; family Asteriidae; genus Pisaster; species Pisaster brevispinus. The sequence goes on from JAMKCF010000006.1 coordinate 4,658,340, forward strand.
TGAGATCTGGGAAAGGTATACATGTAATCAACTAATTATCGAGCTTTGCGTCTTCCTGTTATATTACCCACCGAGCTTAATTAATGGTATCAAACAGCTGATCCAATTTCTTGTTAGTTTGATTGAACAATTAATTAGTTATTAACTAATTAGTGATCTTGTTGGGTCAATTACGGTAGGGCTGCCGACCCGCAAGGAGAATCTGAAACTAGGAATGATCACTGTGCCTTCTCTAGATAACGAGAAGTAGCATTTTGTATTGGGGAAAACCTAGAAAATCTAGAAGAAACAGTATTACTAAGGATTGCGGTAACACCATGTAAGTATACGCTCTCTGTGGTGGCATAGCGGTTCGAAGTTTCATGTAAAAGTCAATTCAAAGTCAAATCAAAATTCAATGTGTTTATATTTGTTTATATCAAGGTGTCTGCGATGTGGGGGTGACGGTAGAGTAACGTGCCCAGTCTGCGACGGATACTGTACACTCCGGCATTACATTCTCATGACTGCGTCCTAGTAAGTTTATCTATCGATCTAAAGAGATTCTACCAACAATTACCGCCTTGTTGTAACAATATCCAATGGGCCAAGATGTCTTCACATAACACAAACTCATTATTTTCGAACAAGGAATTCAATATTAACTTGCTTTTCATAAAAAAACAACAACAGTGATATAAAAATAGAGAAGTAAATAAACCGTGTATCTTTTTCAATGTGATAAACCGGTTTAAAAAATGAAATCAGTCTTAACATTTTCAACCTGGTTTGATAAATCAGCGACTGGAGTGTCACTTTAACAGCTACGGTGCATCATACATCCACTTTTATCATCATGCAATGTTTTTAAAACTACAACAATTGTTTGTGACTTTCCAATTATTGTTTTTAAAGACAAAAACCATTCAATGGTAGAGCTCATTGTTATCATCAAGGAAATTGCTAATTGATACTGAGATACTGTGAAGGTATGATCGGCCACGTACAGTTGACCTCCACAAAATATTGTGCTGCATTTTGTATCATTATTGTGCCCTGCTACTATCTTGTGAGAATTTAATTATTTACTGGAGATTTATCTATAGTTTTAACCATTACCCCGAGAGATTTATCTAAGTTACAATCTATTCCTTTTTGAGACGTAAATATTTTTGACAATTTGGCGATTTCTCGTATGCTTTCAGTAAAGGAACGGCCCCCCTGCCTCGTACCTTATACGACAGGAACAAATCGCTTCTTTATCATCATTTATTATTAGTATTTTATTTTACAAATAGTTGACTCTTTATTCTTTCTAGTTTTAACAACCCATCCGACTACATCTTGGAACGCTCTGATATGCCAGATGAACTAATACGTGACGTCAGTGGTCAAGTCATCTTCGAGCAGTCCCTGCCTTGGGTAAGTCTAGTTTTTGCCCCCTTTATTAGTTGACCTCGGGATAGTATATTTTCGTTTTTCTTTTGTTATGCATTTTCGCATGCAATTAATATATTTTTGAACCTATAGCAGTCTTGGTACTCCACTACAGGAGGGTTATACCTCCTCTGGATGTTACCTCCATTTGTACCTTATTTATAGCATTTTTCATTGCTATTACAACTGTTGTTATTTAATGTATTTTCAAGTTGTGCAAATGGAAATAAACCAAACAAACAACAAACAAGCAAACACGACGCGATCCACACTTCCGCGAATCTGCCGATTCTGCCATTTTGGAAGTCAATTCATTTGCGACTCCCAAAATGGCGGACGGGGCCTTCTTCTAAACCTCTGATTGGGCTTCATGTTGGGCTTTGGCTCTGTTGGCATTTTGGAGCAGTGTGTATTATGCATAGGGGTTCACTTTCAAATGAAGCCTGATACGCTCGCAATTTTTGGAGTCAAATTGCACATAAGCGTGAAAACGCAACTTGGCCCTAAAATGCACAATGCACCGTATAACACACGCGGACATTGACTTTTCAAGATTATTGTGATTATGGTGTCAGAAGAATTTGGTCCTCAGGCTGTTCCAATAAGGGGCTGTTGATGGATACAATAAACTGGTGACTTGCTTAGTTTTGCAAACTGATCGAAAACTAACTATCATTAATTCTGATGTCAAACAGTTGTGGCCCATCTCGCAGTTCCCAGTGCAAGAAATCAACAACAATTCAATCCGTCTTGTGGATAACCACCGGACCGCCTGGCCGCATGCCCGGACCTTGAAACAGGTAAACATTAACTTCTTTAAAAATCTCACCGTAGGCCATAATTTGGTTTCAATATTAAAGTTAACGAGAATCTCTACCAGCCGTTCTGTGTCTTTCAGAGAGAAAAAAGGCGAGATTTAGTTCCAACCACCTCGCAGAGCCTTTTAAATCGATAAACCTTCCCCTTTTCCGATGAATTTCCTGAACTCTTTGTGTGTATTTCATAAATAAGTTTCCTTATATTATATTGCACATCATGATAAACTTATAACGATGAATAGCGGTGATAACTTGATTCCTTTTCACAACCATCTTCTATCATCGGGTATAATTTTCTTTTCCATTCCTGAATTTTCCCTGACTACCTGAGCAGTTAACGATCGCTAAAAGATTGAACACAATCCCACCAGAGCCCTTGCCTGTCCCCATTTCTTTGTACACCCGTGTAAAGAGAAGCAACTATGGCTCATTGTTATTCTCCAAGCGCACCATGGCCGGGAGTTTGATCCGCAAATTCTTACAGCTGATATTTTCAAAAGTATTCGTTGGTATTTCCTATAGCTATTTGTAGATTGTTACGTAAGATTTGCCAATCAATTAAGACATACAAAGCAGTTTTTTGTATATATTAATATTATTATCATTATTATTTGTACAGCGTCAGACTCTCCGTTCAGTCCCAGTGACCGAGGCGCACTATACGTGGAAAGACGTGAGTACACGCTTCTGGGTGTATGGCTTTGAACACGATGTCCATGCACCCGACTACCCTCACCAATGCTGCTGGGGTTGCAACGTACTGTAAAACAGTCTACCAGTTATTTTGTTCGTTAGGCAGGAAGTTCGGTCATTTCCCGTTTACATGTTAACGTAAAATCTTGTACAGTACAATGGATAAGGCTTTTTCCATACCCGGTGTTAACATGGGCTGATGGAGGTTAATTCAAAAGAGGGCGCTAAAAAAAATACCAAAACCCAAACGTGTACACGATTCGCCGTGGGGGGGGGGGGCGAGACAGATTCTCCTGCCACACCGGCCCTAGAGAATGGACAACTTCCTGTTCACATCAGAGACTCTTCTTCAAATCACATAATTAATAAAAAAAAACTACTCAAAACCATCCTCTTTTCTGTCTCTATTTAGCCTCTGCTAAGTTTCTAGGTTCGTCGTTAAGCGCTCGCTTTGATGTTGTTAAAAGCACTTAAAATACTTAATATTATTTTTTGAATTTTTTTATTTTATTGGCCTTGGTAAAGTATGTAACAGAAGAAGAAGGAGGAAAACAAAACCACATGAAAAACGTAAACGTGAAGAGGTGTTCTGATAACAGAATATCAGACTTTATAACAGCTGTGTGCAGTCAATGAGCCACATTAAATTCTCGCACTTCAACAACGAAATGCAATGATGCTTCGAAACGGAATCGATTTATATCAGGAAGGGATCGGTCAGTGTTTTTTGTTTTGTTTTCAATTGATTGATTTTTTGTTTAGAAATCTTTAAGATTTAGCGTTTTTAACTGTACATTTGCAAATGTATTTGTGTATAAAACTCGTATAATTTTTTTTTAAAACCATTAAAACATTATTAACTAACTTTGTACAACTTTATCCTAATCATATAGATAAATTAAGGCAAGAAAATGATGTATTTTGTCTTTGCAAATAACAATAATACGGCCTTGGGTTTTAGCAAAGCAATACATACACCTTTAGATTAAGTCAGTTGCATAGACTTTATATACATGTATATATGTACTTGTTAATTTTTTTTATTTCTATCGTCAGTAGGTACTCTTTAAAAAAGTGTGTTGGTGTGTATTTTAATTGGCAAGAATATAAACAATATGTATATAGAGTGATTAGAGTGATAAGAACAAAATAAATTCCTCAGTAAAACGGGTGTCCCCTTAGTTTGTAACATTTCGTTGTTGCTTAGCGCTTCCCCCTGCTTAGCGGCTGTATAAACTAGGCCCAGAGAACACCATTATCTTTCAGCACCCCTTACGACAGTTCATCTAGTCAAGATGACAGAACTTTGTCACTTCTGGCCTTTTCGAGACCAATGCTGAAGTCGTAGTTTTGAAAAGACTCTTTGGTTGCATTATTGCGTCAGTCATGGCTCCAAATTTAGCATTGGTAAAACGCCCTCTATACGATTGGCATTGCCAGGCTGTAGTCTCCCTCCTCAGTCGTGTTGATCGAGTGTTTCATGTCAGGACGTTGGATGACGTCATACGCCGCAGTCTTTCCTTTCAGGCCAGTGCTTCTGTTTTCACTTCCACCGGAGGCCCCCTGTGGTACGTCTCCGCACTTGAGAGCTGCCTCAAGACGGGGACGATCGACGGTGTCGTACGCGTTATCTGCACCATTGCTGTGAGCCGACGTCTGGATTACCAAGTGGTTGTAAATGCCGCTGCTGGCGTTAGCTGCAGTCTTAGCTAGATTATTCGCGTTTCGACTGATCATGCTATACTCATCACCCGCATCTGGCATTTTGGTATCTAGAGGCAAGTTTGCTGGTGACGCCTCAAGCGATTGATACTGGCCACCGTCTGCAGCAGACAGATTTAACATTTCACCATCAAGCTCACCAGATGTATCATCGGAGAGTCCCCGAAGTTTAAAATGATAAACCTCTTCGGGATTATCTGTGCTTTCTTGGTCTTGTGGTTCTTTGAAGCTCGTCTTCGAGACAGCAGGCGTCTCAGCGAACACGATTGGCGGGGCATCCACGTCAACATACCCACTACTCTTTGGATTCGGTGATCGGAAATCTTGGTGGCTCCCTCGTCGTTTACCATCAGGTTCAGGAGCAGACGCACCGCCGGCCCCGTCGCCCGGATAATGCAGGACCGTATTGGGCTCGACGTAGTCGCTGTCCGCCTCAGCGTTTTTAGCAGGTTTGTTGTTTACAGGTATGGGAGTGTACACCGGCAGATCGTCGTCCTCGTTGTCATCACTGCCCGGTGATCTGACTTTCTGCAGAGCTGTGTAGGTATCCGGGTGTTGGTTTGGCATGTACGACTCGTATTCTCTTGGCGAAATGTCGGCGTAGTTTCCCGCCTCCTGAAATGTTAGGAATAATAAAATAAAAAACTGCTTTAAATGTATGACTTTTATTTTTCCTACACGCGAGAAGTCTTTCAGTTGAATACCGTTCGTAGTTGGTTGAGAAATTGTTTTTACTTCAACCAAAATTACAGTTTTTAATGAGAAAAAACACAAATACCAAGGAAATTTGATAATCGTAAATATATATTTATTTTATTATAATTTTTGTTTTCAATCAGTAACTTTTACGGTCGATGGCGGTCATTGTTTGACAATATTAATGGTGACCTGGTCGGGAACCTTTTAGGTGGGAATGTTGCGTTTCCTTCACGCGTTACAGCAATACTGATGTAAAATCGAGGTTCTCCAAAGCTGTTCAAACGCAGTCATTAATGACGTCATTTACCTCTTGGACGCTGGCGAATGACGCAAGTTGTACGCCGTTATCAGCTGGATTCCCGTCAACGTCATATGTAGGATTAACTGCAAGTCAAATCAGAAAAAGCAGTACATAAATACAAATGTTCGCCGTCCCGAGAGCGATGGTTTTACGGAAGCCTCGGCATAAATGTTTCGTCACGGTGTTTGCCTACAGTAATATTCCTGTATGATATTTTGTAGAGCCATATATTTGTTTTTGTAGATTTTAATTTTTTATTTATATTTATATATATATTTTTTTGGGGGGAGTCAAATTATCATGAAAGTCACATCGAAAGTCTCAGCTAACTACAGAGTCTACTTGTTGAGAAAACATCAAAAACCCCAGCCACGGTAATTTCATCAAGAACGTTGAATCCCTCCAGGTTGAGCGAGGTGACTGCGGATACCATCCGCATCTCTGATTTCTAATCCACGGGGGGCACATCGGACAGAATACTTTCGCAGGATCTTTCAGTCATTACGATTATATAATAAGTAGGCTTTCGGGAAAAAACATTACACAAATGTATCGGGTCGTTGCCCACAAGTATGACTGTACCTTTAAGCTTGCAAAAGAAAAGAGAAGCGAAACAAAGTACAACTGCATTTTACTCGTAGTGTTACCTGCAAGTACGGTATTATTTCAAAGAATTGTTTTAGTTCCAATTCGAAAGCTTACTCGCTATAAAACTCATCACAGCACAGCCTAAGTTGCAGTTTATAGTGCACTAGCCATTTTAAAGTGTCAAATTGAGAAGAAAAAAGAAGAAGAAGAAAGAAAACAAAAAGAAGAAGAAGAAGAAGAAGAAGAAGAAGATGAAGACCATTTCTACCGCCATTTTAAAAAATAAATAAAGAATAAAAATAGAATAAATAAATAAATACTCTACCAGAAACCAATGACATATTACGCATTAAGCTTACCTATTACTGCCGATGCAGAGCCATCTGGGTTCAAGGTTGACTTCTGGGATCGGTTGAGCTTTCTAAAATTGTAAAGACGAGAAAATGCCACAGAGTTAAAATACAGAGCGAATAAAAAAAGAAAAGAAGAAGTAAAACTCGTCAAATATCTCACTTGGCACTGTCAAGGATTTTGTGTTTATTTTTTTTGGAAAAAGGTGATTAGTTTGCAATAATATGCACACCAACCAAGTTCAAACCAGTACCACTCCTCCATTGAAACATTTTCTTCTGAATTTCTGCCAAAGTTGAGGAAATGGCATTCGTAACACCCTTCATTAAGTTGCTTATTTCGATTGTTGCATTCGTAATAAGCCAGATATGAGCGCACGCAAAACTATTAGCAGTATACAAACTGACACGGAAGTTGTTTTCACAGTGGTGTGTTTACTAAAGATATTTAAATGTGAGTAAGTTTACATGTACTCTCTTCCAAAGACAATTGACAAACAAACACATTATAAACAAGCTTAAAAAGCATTCCCGTTAAAACAAAAAGACCATCGCTGAAGTACCTGTTTCAAGAGATATGATGCCAAAAGTCATGCAAAAGCGCCATCTCAAAAAAATATATACCGCATTCCATCTTTGGAAACCTAGTGCAGTTAAAAATTAAATAAACAAGCTGCCTAGATGAACGCCATGTTGTAGTTCATATGTAATTATCCCAGGTTTTATAGTTGAGTGCCGCATTGCTTCAGAATCGGCTGTGCGACATGATGTCGGTGATGCTTGAACTCAGATTTCCCCCAGAATCCTTTGCGCGCATATCAAACGCATTGGAACATGCAAAATGGGCTATCTGGTTTCATGGAAGAGTAAAGTCATTTTGAATTTAGTTTATTTATTTTTTGTTATGGAAAGGGAGAAGAATCTTGTGCATCAGTTGGGAACAAAATTATGATTTTAAAAAGAAAAAAGAAAGCTCCACGGTCTGCTATAACATTATCTTTTTTACCATTAAATAAATCCAATGTTATGAATGTTTTCATAATATGACATAATGTTTTCAATTTTGAGTGAGTAGACAAAATAATACAATGCTTCCATTCTGATAACAGCAAATAGGAAATAGCTTTTGTGTTCATCTTACTCAAGAGAAAATATATATTATAGAACCCCTTTAACCAAAATAACTTGATGCCAAACTCACCTTCGAGAATTTTTACAACATCGTCTCTCGCCCTTTTTCCAGCGCACGAAAAGAACGAGCGCCACCAAGAGGAAGATAAGGGTAAGTGGTACTGCGACAGCGACGGGTATACTATTTCCACGCCTATTTGAAGGTGTAGGGTTGTCCATCTTCTCCGTGGTCTTCACAGTGGTGTCACTCACTAGGCGGGTGCTTGGTGGCGTTCCTCGTGTTGAACCGGTGACGGACAAGTCGGGCTGTGTAGATGACGTTGCTTGCGCCTTCTCAGTGATTGGCTCTGTTTGTTCAAACGCGGTGACATATCTAGCGGTCTTAAGAGGAGTACTAGGTTTTTCTTCAATCGTTTTCAATGCAACTGTGGTGCTGTCAGTTGTTTCGGTATTTGTCACGGTCGTAGAAGGATGGTCATCAGATTCACAAACCGAAGTGGTGATTGTGTCCGTCTTGTGTCCCTTCTGGAAAGTGCAGGTGGCTACAAATAAACACAGACAAGGAAACGTTGTGTTACAAATAAATTTAGTTATCACCCCCCCCCCCCCCAACAAACAAAAAATAAAAAAATGTAGAAACGACTGTAAGTTAATTGTGAATTGTAAAAGATAATTTTTTGAAAATAAATTTAACAAAATTAAAAAAATCGGGAAAACGTTTGAGGGATCTTGAAACAATGTATTTCACTGTGTGTTATTGCTATTATAATTTGTTTTGTGGGCAAACAATCAGAACAGTCCCTGTATTGTTTTCAAGTGTACGGCTAGGTCCAAATTTAGCGGCTGTGGCATTATCGCACATTGACACGTTTAACGCGTGTTTTGGCCGAGCGGGTAAGGACTCCGGACTCAAGCTCTGGTGTTTTTTAATCAGCAGAGTGTGGGTTCGAGTTCCGGTCGTGACACTTGTGTCCGCAATACACTTGACCATGGTTGCTGTGCTCTAGTGGTTGCGGTGCCGTAGGTTCCGTGTGTTGTGTAATGCACGTAAAGGAACCTAGTGCACTTATCGTAAAGAGAAGGGGTTCGCTCCAGTGTTCCTGGTTTGACTGGTGGCATGATATTGCACCACAGCACCTTGTAAACCATTACATGGTGCTATGTAAAGGAGTAGGTCTCATACTTCAAAACGTAGCTCCATATACCTTGCAAGATAAATACTGTATAAATGCAGTATAAACGTGACGTATTGTTATTTTTAACAAGCCTTGTATCGCCACGTTAACAAACTTTTTACCAACGATGCCCAGACCAACAGCCACAGCCACAGCCACAGCCACAGCCACAGCCACAGCCACAGCCACAGCCACCAACTCAGACACCCCCTACTGGTATGCCTTTTTGTATCTCAAACAAACAGCTGTTGTACAACAGCGAATATCTACTATCAACCGTTTAAAAAATAAAAAGTGCAAATACAAAGATGTAAGAACGGAATCAAATGAATGCTTACCACCGGATGAAAGTCCACCTTCTTCTTGATAGCGGCACATCTTGCTGAAGCTTAAGTTAAAGAGTTTCGAGCAAGATTAAATCAACTTTAATCATAACTCATTATTTATTTTTAATGCTAATAATCTTCTTAATTGTACCACACCTCTTAAGTATTTCCTAACCAAAACCCTCACTTTTACTCTAAACCTCATCTTAACCCTAACCCTAACCCTAACCCCAATCCTAATCTCAACCCGAACCCTAACTCCAACTCTGATACTGGCCCTATAACCATAAACCCAACCCTAACTAAACCATAGTCCTAGCCCTAATCATAACCCTAAACCCGACCCTAATTCAAGCCCTAACCAGAGCCCTAACCCCAACCCTAAAACCAACCTATCCCCCACCCTTACCCCATCCTAACTCTTACCATTACCCTAACGCTAACCAAAACCCTAACGCTAACACTAACCCTAGCGTGTAGATCACGTGGAGTTATTGAAACATGTAGAAATATCGAAACATAAAGCCAAACAAAGGGCAAACAACGAGCTCAATTAAAAAAACTTTTTTCGTAAATACAATATGACAAGATTATTGTCTTTAAAAAAATCATTAACTTAAATGTTGAAGCTCCCTGATTATCAAATTGAAAACGGTATCGATCCCTCAGAAAATATGTCCGCAGGAAACACTGCCCAGGTCTAGCACGCGCAATCCGAAATAACAAAAGTAATCTTGATGCTTGCACAAAAACCTTAGAAATACCAAACCAAATCAACCAACAAACACCCCCAACAAACAAACAAACAAACAAACAAACAAACAAACAAACAAACAAACAAACAAACAAACAAACAAACAAACAAACAAACAAACACCCCAGCCAACACCCCAACAAACAAACAAACACCCAAACACCCCAACAAACAAACAGACAGACAGACAGACAGACAGACAGACAAACATCTTTATGAGAGCGACATTGTGGGCTCTCCCAGGTGTTGTCTATGATCCCTTTTCTTTAATATTTCCTGTTGAAGAAAAACGTTGTGGGCTTCACCCAACAATGTAAAAAAAAACCACAAGAACAGTTCCTACCTAAAACTTACCCACAATGTTTATCTCGTGCGCCCAGACCAGACAGACAGACAGACAGACAGCAATGCTTAGGAGAGCTACATTGTGGGCTCTCCACAGGTGTTGTCTATGATCCCTTTTCTTTAATCTTTCCTGTTAAAAACATTGTGGGCACAGCCCCACAATGTAAAAAAAAGCCCACAACTACACATCCTACCTAAAACTCACCCCACATGTATCTCTCGCCCGCCCAGACAGACAGACAGACAGACATACAAACAAACAAACAAAACAAACACCCCAAATCTCACCCCCAACCCCCCCCCCAAAAAAAAAAGAAAAAGAAAAACAACAACAACCAAAAGACCAACAACAACCACACAATTTTTTTGTATAGCTATTTATCTCCAAATACGAAATTTTCACAAAGTAGTTTTCCTGTGTGATTATTTAAAATTTCAGGAATTGATTTAAACTAATTGAGCATACTTTCCATTTACATCCTTGGTTATTGTGACAGTTTTTTCTCTCAAATAAGAGCTGCAAATTATCGATGTTATGTTTGAAAAGTCAAATGAAGTCATAAACGGGTGATATACAAAACAATGTGCCACATATTTGAGTTTGAACTGAAGAGATCGCTATGAACAAGGCGAGGCACGCCATCAGTTAAACATGTTGTCAAATCAAGGTAATAATATTGACCATGAAATTTACAAACTGGGTTAAAAACTTTATTGTCGCACATGATTTCGAGCACCCTTCGTAATTATTTCCCATGATACTTCCCTTTTCATGAGAACACTTGATGGCGTACTGTATTGTAAATCTCCCTATTATTGAATTGTGGTCCCCATGTCGTTAGTTACTTACCCAGCTTGAGTTTCGGGCCACTCAATGTTAAATCTATTTGCTGAGTTGTGGCACAACGTGTAAGAAGTCTGTTGCCCGTTTGCGAATGATTCTAAGAAAGGGTTCCTTTTTGGCCCATCTGGCACACATATATATCCTGAACGGTAAAAGACAAAATAATGATAATAATATTATTGATGATAACACAAGATATTGTACTCAAACACGTTATCAGTGATTCATTGATGGTTTCGGAATGATCGTACATTATGTTGCTTAATTGCGTATCCGAGATGCTGTATTGAACTTTTTTATTAGTTTTTGCAACTAGGATGTTATTTTTCCCCCAGATAAGATTGCATTACATTATTGATAACACATTTTTAGCAAAATGAGGTAAAAGAAAGGTTCGAGTGAGACACGGTTCAAATTGAGTAGAAGACACATATCAAGAGTCAATGGATAATTTCCCCTATATATAGGATAAAAAGCAGGGAGACTTCTAAGTATTGTTATTATTATATCTTTTTTAAATATTTAGTATTTTGCACTGTATGGTACGGAAGTTTTTTTTTTTTTTTTTTTTGGGGGGGGGGGGTTGCACCCGTAGGGCACACTTTGGTACATCTCCATGATGATCGACAACATGGCGTATGCTCGTGGCGTGTGTGTGCTGGCTCCATTCCACGTAAAGCGCTGTTGGCTTAATAATGAGCTATTTTGGGGGCAGGGTTTGTGAACTTTTGATAACAATGCTACACTTTTCTGAAAAGCATAAAAACTATTTCCAGTTGTTCTTACCTATATTTGGTGTACATTTAAAACGGTCTTTGTCCTTACAATCACACAGCGCGGAACTACTGTTGTTTCCATTGGGGCTGTTGAAATTACAAGAAATTTGAAATGTCATCAAGCCGCATACGTGTATAGCAGTTTACAGAAGGGAAACAATTTTACTACTTTGCTAGTTTACTTTTAAAATGTCCCCGACTGCCCCCGGAATGCACAAGTGAAACAGTAGGTGTACGTAAGTGCGGTCCTTCAGCTGAGTATAATAAATTGAAGTCGACCGATTGAACGATCTTAACCTGTTAGAACTGATGCTGCTTACTTTACGGATTATATTCAGCAAAATGGCTTCCATTTCTCGATTTGGACACCCATGTGGAGGGGGGGGGGCAGGGGGAATCTCCAGGGGACAGATTTCCATATAACACTGGCACAATAGTCCGGAGGTTGCAGGTTCAAGTCCCACTTGAGTCAATTTTTTTGGTCCAAATTTACTTCTACATATTTACTTTCTTTATAAAAATCTTTATATTTCACAATCATAGTCAATGATTACTTTTTAAGTATTTGATTTATACAATGTTCATGATATTTCCCCCAAGCCTATCTTGCTTAGGTCCTCCTATCCCTGTCATGGTGTTCTACAGCGCTTCGCGGTTAAACATTAAATATGTTCTCAGCTAGCTGGGGGTATAGTCTCCATTACACACACTAAGAAGAGCATTTGGAATGTACTTTTAAACAATGCCTAGAGGGTCCCCTGAAAGATGCTAAACAAAATGATGTAGAAAACGACTACTGGCGAATTAATTGCTGTCTGGTACTCCGTACCCGAGCTTGCAAATGAACACAAGGGAGTTGTCCTTGCAGCTGGATACCGTACTAATATAGAGAGTCCATTTACAGAGGGCGCTATTACCATGTACACTGTACCATGAACACAACACAAGGCTTGGGCATACTTCATATGGGCATTTACTTTGGGAAGGAGATTACTTTACAGTTTAGGATCGGCGTACACAAATTTTTCGGAATATAAGACTATTTTTTTTCTTCTTCAAACTTGTGACTTTCGATTGGCGACTGCCCTCTCGGGGCACAAAGTTAGCGGGCGCACTGATTAAAGTGAATTCCCATGTTGAAATATGTTTGTCTGCATTCGCATTCCTTTAAAATCAATTGGTCAGTAAAAACGTCTCTTTTCATTTGACGACCTATCCTTTATCAAAAGAAATGTGAATGTTGGGGTCGTGACCGGGTGGGGATACAGTGTACCGTAATAGAAGAAGAAGAAGGGAAAAAAATGATTCCAGGAGAACATTTTGATTCTTGTGTGATATTTCTCTATCTAGGCCTACCTCTCGCCAATTGCTCTGCTCTGGGGCCGAGGTTTTTACTCAACAATTTCATTCTATACATTGCCTGGTCATGTCTAGGGCTTATTGTGGAATGTCACCTGTTGGAAAGATCTTCATTGTTATGCAAAGTTTTGCTTCGTTAAACGAAGTGCTCATTGTGTCAAATCCCACATGGCATTCAGATAGGATTCTGTGTTGCTGACTGGACGGATGACAACATTGCCGTACCTCTTAACTCTAACTTGGAATTTGGACTAAAATCTGCATTTTATTTCCAACAAAATTCGTACATATCGTGAGCTCCACGAAGTTCTCCCGACTCCAGAGTTTAAACAAATTGTAACTTCGGTGTTGAGCTTGTGATTCGACGGAGCCCCGGTAAATTACCGTCGACAGCAGTGTAAAACAATTCAGGACCAAACTTGAACACATCGTTCCAACAAGGTAAGGCTTGTGAAAGTTAACTAAGGGACACTTCGACCTCAAAACCTTTCAATGTCCTTGCTTTTATTGTGTGAAAGCCATGAACAGAAATTTCTGTAAAATATAATTAGGACTTCTTCTCATCGAGAAATAACCGAAAACGTATTAGTTTAGTCGAAGGTCAGCTATACGCTGAACCAGCCGTCCAGGCTATACCATGCCTGGTTTGGGGGCGAAGGGTACCACCAATATTCCCATGTTTTAGGGCTCTATTTTTCTCGCCTATTCAGTACCCCATAAAATTCACTAAATATCTCCTGAGATACAAAGCACACAATGAAGACACATGACGGTGGTGATGGGGGGGGGGGGGGCATGCCCCATATCAAGCCCCATATCAAGCACCATGGTCCCACCCCGCCCCTCCTGCCACATAAAGAATGGTCCTTTGTTTACCGCCATGGAAACATTTCGATGTTATGTGGTGGTACAGCAGGTGTACAGACTACTAGCTAAAAGCAAAGTTCCTCCGTCAGTTGTGAGACTCGCGGTTTCAAAGAAGTTCATATGGGGCAATAACTCTGCTCGCACGTCGAGTCCCGTGAACAACGTGTAGCATGACCAGTTGTCGCCACGTAGTTAATGCCACGATTTTAGTTACCCCCCCCCCCCTCCCCCGTATGTAATGTTGCATCGGCAAACCCAAGGCGCCTGGTCTTCAAAACAAAAATTAAAAAAATACAAAATACAAAAATGAAGCCATCTCCCGAATAAATGGGAGTCAAGTTACAAAAAAATAAAATAATAGGAGAAGAAGAAGAAGAAAAATACCCGCAGCTCGTTTGCCTTTCTAAACAAATAACACCACTTGAGTTTGCCAGTATTTATCCAGGGTAATATTGTAAAATCTAGGTTGAATTGAAAAATATTGTTCTTGGGTCAGCTGTTACCATGACAACCGTTTGTTTGATCTTAGGTCAAACGATGTTTTTTTTTTAAAGTGATGTTTGTCTTTTTTACAAAAAGGTCCACTTATTTGGGTATTTTTTCCAGGAAAGTCACGTGATAGTGTAAAATTCATTGTGGATATTGCACCCTGCGCCCTCAAAGAGGATTGGAATGTTATTTTTAAGTGGACCAAAAAGTACAGAATTGTTTTCAAAATGGGATAAACCAAGAATTCTAGCGCCCCAAACGGAAACTCAAGTAAATAAAATCTAGGTCACCTTATTGATTATATCAACATTTTTCGAAGGATCAAAACATTTTGACAATAAATACGGAAAATATCGGAAAACACGATTTGTGACCAAAAGTGGGCAAACAACTTCAAAAATCCCCTTTCATGGTAATTTGTTTAACTGAACTTTTACGTCACCATGTAGAACTTGGTAAAATGAAAATTGGTATGTAGTTTTATAAAAATTGCTTGAGAACTTTGGAAAATTATAGCGCAATTAATAGCACGAGGAATGTATGCAATGCATTGGCGATTTGGGGATGAGTTCTTCATTGGGATCAGTTTCTCAGAACAATCAGTTGTTTCCCGTGTAAACGAAAAAGTATAAGCATCGACAATTTGTGTGTTTTTCACACCTAGCGTGAAACCACTGACATGATCAGCTGTTGTTACTAAAACTATTCAACCTATTACGTTACAAAAAACCTTCCGTGTATGAGTTATGGGACAACATAATTTATACTAAATTTAGACCAAGAAGGCTGGATTACCTCATATTGACGGCATATTTATCTACATATTACTTCAGAACCGTAACAAATAATAGGATTAAGCAGTGTGTCCATTTCTGAAAATCTTAAAAACTATATTTTGTGGTCATGCTTGAATCAGCACTTTTTATTTCATATTATTTTCACCAAATCAAATCAATCAAACAAGACTGAAGTTTCCCTTTAGAATCAATTTCACAGACTAAAAAATCTTGCTATCATTATCTCCTTTGGACGTTAGCTGTATCATTGATGTGTTTGTGGTTTGTTTTTTTCCAGTAAGAGACGGGGGGCGATTGAAGCAACTGTAAGCCGGTGGAGGACCAAGACGGGTAACGACTTGCGGCAGACCCCAGCAGCCAGCAGCGGGCTTCCGTCCAGCCAAGCTTCAGGAGGTGACTGTTTCGTGAGTTGCTGGCGACGTTCAAGAGACTGTGACCAGTCGGGAGTCGAAGATCTATGGATATGTGGTATGGGCGTGTGTTTCGACTATGGATCTGAACGTACATTGGAGGTCTCCAAAGGACCAAGGTAAAGAAAACTCTGCCAAATCCGACCTACACTTATTAAGTTCGCCAGTGAGATCCATCTCGTTGACAAATGTTGGACTTTATTTCCTTTTTGGTCATTTGTTTTATTAATCTCTAGAGCAACTGGCAGTAAATACAAATACAACTTACAATGACCTTGAATGTTTTCAATTTAACTTTACTGCTGTACAATGGAAAACACAACATGCGTTTCCACATGCTGAAAAAAGAAATTGAATTGAATTGAATTGAATCTACATCAAAATCTCTGATCCAAAGAGATGGTACTGAAAACAACCGGTGTTTAATGCATCAATTAGAAAATCCATTAATCATTTATTATGTTTATCATTGATTAAACAAATTAAGAAAAGAAGAAGAAAAAGAAGAATACAAACGATAGATTATTGACAGAGCGCAATAGTGGAGGTTGGATAACGCAAGTTGACCTAATTCAAGATAAAGACAAGGTGAAGACTGCGAACGGTAAGTGAAGATGTAACCCGTTCTCTTGCAGAGTCCCTCCCCTTTTGTGACCCCTCCCCCACCAAAGATGTTCAGCGACCTTGTTTATGTTGTCCTTGCTTGTATAGCTTTCAGGGTGACTTCAAACTGTCTTGGCATTTCTTGATTTGCATATTGGTCGAAGCCAATGATGGTTATAAGTTAGGAGACTTGTCTTCCTGGAATCTTCTGTCAGGGTGAATACTGCAAGTCGTTAATTGTAATGTTGATTTATAATTGTCGTGATTTATTATATATTTCATATTGTGTAGTGTTTATTAAAGGAACAGTACAAAATCTAACTAAAACTTCATTCACAATATTAAAAAAAGACCCCCACCCACAAAAAACAAAAACAAGAACCCTCACTCAAATCTTTACTATTTCCTCACTGCTGCACTTTGTACTATGGCCAAAAAACCACCACCATAGGCCCAGTGTTTTAGAAGTACAATCACGCAGTCAAATGTTCCCGTCCAATTACCATTCATTTGATGATTAATGTTTGATTTAGGAGTGTTAAATAGATAATTTAGACAGGCTAAATTAATATTTACATATTCCTAATATCAGCATTACATCAATTTTTAATACAGACATTTTAAATCGAACATAAAGATCATTATCAAGTCTTTGAGAAAAGAGAATATTAAGATATGAACAATATAGCTGTAAACCTTGCTCATTTCGATCAAAGTTTAAATACAAGAAAAAGAGTGGAAAAATAGTAGCAAACATGAGGTTTTTTCCGTAAATCTAATTGTTGATTTTAGTGAATAAAATATTGTAGGGCTTGTTAGAAATTGACCACTTTTCTCAAATTACTTGTGAGCGCTGCAAAAAAAGAAAATAAAAACATAATAAAAAAATGAGTAAGATAAGAAAAAAAGAAAAAGAAAAAACCGATATAAGACGAGAGAAGGCAGATCATCCATGGGGAAAAGTTGCAGTGATGTCAAGGTTCAGATGAATGGTAATATAATAAAGGCTTAGAGTATTTCAAGTGTTGCCCTAGATGTAAGACTAACTCACAAATCTTTCAGCAAGTTTACTGACTCTCCCTCGTGTGATGAGTGACTTGGGGTCAGTGAAGTCGGCTCTTTGAAGCAATATTTTGTCTCCCCAGCTTCTAATCTTTCCTCCGCAGCTCCTAGCCTTTTTCCTTAGCCTGTAACATGGCCACAAGAGGCTACACTCGTTTGTCTTGTTTTCCACAGTCTGTAACCTGTTCTTGCTAAAGTGAATATCGAGGCAAGCAATTGTGCACTGGTGGCAGTTCTTGGATACTGCAGATGACACTGGTTTGGTAAAGCATTGGCTTATCTTGGGGAATGTGTATTGTGAACCGACTTTGGTGAACTGATGTGACCTAAAGCTAACCTTTCCAGATAATTGTGTTCTTCCAAAAAGCAGGTAATGTTTTCTTCTTGAAGAAGATGAAGTAGTTTGCGTGCTGAAACTTTTATTGTGCCGAGGTGATGCCTTCCTGCAGGATTTGGGGTAGTGTACAAGATGTTTAAACTATCGGATTATAAGTCACAACTTTTGGAGATGACATACACCCAGTTTTGAGGCTGAGGGCTGAGGGAGAAGGGCTGCATCAAGTCTAGTTATATGACTCTCCACCACAAGTAAACCTATTGAAGTAGCGTAGGGATGTTGAGGCCAACCTGTGCTTGTTGGACTGTGTGTCACCAGCTGAAGGACTGCATCAAGTCTAAGCAAATGACGCCCCACTACAAGTTTAACTATTGAAGTGATGTAGGGATGTTGAGACTCACCATTGGACCTTGTGCCACCAGTTGGAGAAGGACTGTGGCAGATTTAGATGTTTCTCCACTACAACTTCAACTATTTTAAGTGACAGGGATGTTGGTGTTCACCAGCGCTTTTTGGACTATGTTCCACCAGCTGAAGGACTGCATCAAGATATACCTTTATGACTCTGCACTACAAGTTTACTATTGAAGTGGCCTACGAAGGTTGAGGCTTACCTACACGTTTTGGCACGTGTGCCACTAGCTTAGGAAGGACTGTGTCCCGTTTAACCATATGACTCTTCACAACAATTCCAACTTTTGAAGTGACGAGGAATGTTGAGGCTAACCTACACGTTTTGGTCTGTGTGCCTTTAGCTTAAGAAGGACTGTGTCATGTCTAACCATACGACTCTTCACTACAAGTTCACATATTGAAGGGCTGTGTCAAGTCTAGGTAGATGACTCCCCTCTACAAGTTCAATCGTTGATGTGACGTATCAAGCCACATCCGCAGCCAATAATGCAGATACGGTCTTAGTTAATTATTTTAATACTCATTAGAATTTTCTTGAATCCATCATAATCCAATACCAGCCAACTCCAGTACAATGTAGCTCAGTAGCAGCCTGGCACGCCTGGCCTCATGCAAATACAAACAGTGGCAACAATCACAAAACCATGGCTCAGTTTCACAATGAGCTAGGATTGGTCATACCAACCCTCCAGTCACTAAACTAATGTTTTCTGACATGTGTGATCGCAGCAGATTGTGCTACAGGCATGCATCACCTTGTACAGCCTACACGCTGTAACAAGATGTTGCGACATTATGGGTGTCATAATTCATTATAGTTCTGAACACCTGTTGTTAAATACCTGTAGCAAACCCTTTGAGATGACCGTTGATAAAGTGTAAAGTAAACTGGAATTATTATTATCACGAATCATCTTTTTTTTTTAAATAATAAGTTTTAAAATTAATTTTCAATACTTTACGGCTACAGATGTACAATTTCGCCACATGTGCAGTGAGCAGTTAACAAATTTAAATGTAAATCTAAATGTAATATGTAAAGAAAAAAGTTCATTGCTGAGCTATGGCTGAATACAACATGTTACTGTGTGGCCATGTGCCCGGTCTAGTGTACAACTTTTGGGGCACAAGGGGGTGCACATTTTTCTTTCTAGGGGGCCCCTGCTGGCCAATTAAAATCATAGTTACCATTTGCATTTCGCCTAAACAAGCCCCTTTTCAGTGCCTGTGTAATGCAATTTTACTCTTTTTTACTAAGATAATCTGACTTGAGTACACAAATCATCTTATGCGTGTACATGAAAAATACGTTTTTAACAACATTGAAATTATCACATAAAGAAAGGAAAAAAAGAAAAGAAAGTAGAAGAATAAGAAAAAAGAAAAAAAAGAAAGAAAAAAACACCCTAAAACAACAACAACAAACTACCCAACATAAATAGTTGGTCGAGTATAAGGAAGTGCGACGTGTAGTTATCAGCAGCAAAAAGGGACAAAGTGCAACTAAAACCAAGGCAAGCAAAATACACAAGGAAATAAAACAAACATTATTGTTTGGCATTCAGTTCGAATCCAATGGCGAAAATATCAATCAATCGAATTGTTGTAGTTTTTGCAGAATGTTAATCTGATCTAATACTTTCCTTTAGTGTGATTGCTTTCCCACGAGTTATAGGCCTAAGCCAATGTTTTGCTATCGCGTTGGTTGCTTTATTTCCCTTGCAACCATTTAGACACCTATCCAAACCTCCGTAGGAAACTGGGTACAGAAAATGACCAGGCTGCCAAGATGGACGCCATGCTGTAGTTTACAAGTAACTATGCCAGTTTTTTTTCAGCTGGTTGCCGCAATTCTTTCAAATTCGGCGGGTCATGACGGTTGCCGGTGTTGCTTGGATTCGAATTTCACCCAGAATCCTCTGCCCGCAGATCCTGCGCAACGAGACACGCATTATGGCTTATTGTGAGATTGGACAAAGATGGAGCATCTTATTTATAAACAAATACTAACACATTGAAAACATGTACGAGTGAAAACACAATACACATACCCCTTTCCCATTCCACCACGTGGCCTCATCTTGTCAACGCAGTATCTGTTCTGATCAGTACAGCAAGTCAATGGTAAACACGTCTTTCCCCTGACTCGTTTTAATGAAATGGATAGCTGAACAGTATGGCTTTATCGTGCCTTTTTTCGACCGTTAACTTGGAAGAGCAATGCGTTGTTTAATGAGGTTGCAAAAACTTTGTCCGGCCTTATATATGCCAGCCATCCGGCTTCCGACTTCCGGTTGAGTTGAACAAAATTATACTGAAAGCTTCGTGCACGTACACCGTACAGAGACTGACAATTAGAGCTAACGGGCTTTAAACAGAAATAATGGTCATAAAAAAATAAATAAATAATAAAATTAAACACAATTGTTTTCTTCTCTTAAAAATCTCCAAAACTTTTAACTTAGTTTGATTTTATTTTTGTTATTATTTTATGACGTTGATGAAAACTGGAATCAATAAAGTTACCTACTGAAGAAATGAAGGATATCTAACCACTGCTAAATGACGGTTGTGTAGAACTATATTAAACATTGCTGTTGGTCTAGACCAAGGCCATGTCAACATTTACATCACTGTGAAAAAAATGTTTAAAAAAAGAAGAAAACAAAGAAAATAAAAATGAAGAAAATTGTTTTTGTCATTTTTACAGCTCCTTGAATGTATCAATTATATTCTTTTGTGAAGAAAAAAATCGTAACAATAAATACATACATCGTTATTCAACTTTACCGGATTTGTTTTGTAGTTTTACACGGTTTGTAAAAGTACCGGCAGGTGCAACAAGTTCTGTTTACGAAAATATATCTCAGAGTAAATATGAGAACGGACTATTTATTTTGAAAAATATTATATTGTAGGGGTAAACCTACAATAATTTTTGGAACATTCCAGGGAAATATTGGACCAAAAACATGTTTTATTATCGCATTAGTTTAAAAGTACGTTTTACTTTTCTTGGGAAAAAGACACATTTGGGTTACTTCCAGATGAATTAGCTTTACTTTCCAGTTTGTGGAAACAATTACAACAACAAGATAAAGGTTATCACACATTGTGTCGATAAAGGAAATCCCCACAGTTTCTCTCCTCGTTTAACGATCGTTTTTATGTTATTTTTTCTTCTCCATATTAATCGTTTCAAAAATCTAACGTAAGATATTTTTACCACTTACTATTCTGCACCAACTAATGTGTTTATTTCAAGAGACCATTCGTGTCTGTAAAATCATCACCACACACCCATCAGACACAGCTAAGATCGTTGAGTGTAGTTGAGTGTAAAACCAAATTCTACAAGAGTATACTTCTGGAAATCCACCCAAAATATTATTTGTTGTTGCTGTTGACACCGTTAAAAGCTGCAATTTTTCAAGGGAACACAGCCTTCCTTTTAAACCTTTAAAAAAAAAGTAGAAGTAGGTCACATTTTGCGGCACTTTTAAGCCGTTATGGACATATTGGTACAAGCTGCTATGGCGTTATTTAATTTAAACTTGCATTTAACATAATTTTTTTTCCCACAAAAACATTCAAATAACGAACTCTATAAACATTGCCTTATCTACAGCTGATAGTATGACCCGCTTTTTCTGATGACGTAAAGGGAAAAGGCGTTGGTGCAAAATTGTTTGTTTGTTTCTCCCTTTATTTACATTATACTTTTTATACTAATTTTGTTTAAGTGCACCGTTAATCGGCCATTTGTACAGCTTATTTAACGTGTCTTTATACCGGTAATGACACCCAGGAAGCGCCAATCCGCCGCAATGTTCCTCTGACGCTTCGACCACAATTCTCTGGTTTACAGTTTCTAATAATTTGTGTGTTGGTTGTTGTTGAGGGTGTTATTATTAATATTAATATATATATTTTTTACATTTATTGAGTTGAAATAAATAACCCGAACACCAACCACGCGTCAATGTGCAGAATGTTTCTGATTTTTTTCCCTCATTTGTATTTGATACAAGACGATCCATTTGGTTTGAAAACATGAAATTCTACGAGAGAAAAACAAGTCGTATCCCCCAAATTGTGTCATCTTTTAAAGGGTTGCACAAAACTGAATGTTTACAGAAGTCAAATGAAAATAAATAAAAGTGTCTCGTCAGATTAGTTTGGGGAGACTATATTGTTCTTTCCTGTCGCCTAGCCTTCAATCAAACACAACGAACAATCACAAATGTGTAAAATGACAGGAGGTTCAGCAATCCACGATTTATTTAACACATCAATGTGGTTTATGTTTTATCACGGCTGTTTTGCATGCTTTTTTCATTTTTTTTTTTAAAGAAGCGTATGTCTGTTTCAACCGCTGCAATTGAAACAATCAATGGTTATAACAAGTGAGCGCCCGTACGTTTTCCCCTGTAATTACCCGCTCCTTGCTATAGTCGGTAACGAGGTCACTTTAGAAAAGATTATTTTCATATCTTAGGTGGAAAATGTGGACACGTTTCCAAACTGCCAGAATCTTTCACTTGATTTCATTTTAACTTAATTTAAGGGGAGGGTACACCTTCGGTAACTACTCCCAAAATTAAGACCATAAAAACTCACTAGGTGAAGAGCACTGGAGAGCTATCGATATTATACAACATTAGGCCTATTAAAAAACAACACCCTTTGAAGTATTGTAGTTTTAGAGACGGGTAATTTTTCAAAACAATTTGAACTTGAGAAAAAAGTTTTAGTCATGCAGCTCTTCTCAGGCGTCTAAACAACACAAATTTCTATGCAACAAGGGGGATTTGCTTTCATTATTTTCTTGCAACTTCGATGACCAATCGAGACCAAAGGTTCACAGGTTTTTTTGTTATTTTATACATATGTTGTGATACACCAAGTGAGAATAGGCCAACTGGTCTTTGACAATAGACCTTATGCACATGACGTCATTTCAGTAGGGCGCCCTCACCTAGAGGTCAAAAGGAGGTTGTTCATTGGCCAATCCTGTGCGCCGCGCGTACAAATCTGTGCGATTCGATTGTTTCGTCACCATTTTACCTCTAAGATGGCGGTTGGATGACGTCAATGCATAAGGTCCATTACCAAAAGTATTTCTTGCCTCTAAAAGGGGGAAGTCTGGAAAAGAAGTAGAATATTTACACTTTTTTTTTTTTTGCCATGGTTTTATTCAAAATGGTACTCCAGGTCAGAATTGACCAAGGTTCCGAGGGTCAAACAGAGAAGAGAGTCTGATTCATTTCTGGATCAGGCTGGAAACCATTTTTTTTTTAATTACTAGGAATCTGAGTTAGTTTGACAACTGTTTCCTGTCAGCTATACACAGATTCCGGGTTACCGACCCATGATGAGCGATCCGGAATTTGGGTCTATTCCGAGGTAGCTGAGCTACATTCACATAACACATTAATGGCAGTCATACAGTGTTAACTAACAAAAATGAAAGTGTTTGAAAACAAATCCCCGTAACAACAACACCGGTGCCATTTCACACCATGCACCACATTGGTTTAAAATAACAACAATTGTCGGCCACTAGTTTGCATGTGTAATTTTAATTATTAGCAATCACATTTCCTTCACACATTAAGTGACATTTCACATAAGGAAATAAACGGGCTCCCCATTCTCCGAGAAGAAAAGGCATTCGCATTTTCAATTTTCACATCACCTTCTTGCGTATTGTAAGACATCGTTAAGAATATAAAAAAAAAAACTCATGTGGCATTCAAGAGTCCCCTTAGTGTGCAGTTCATTGGGTTGTCTATATAGACTGTGCAAGTCTCGTGCGTATTCGATTATTTGGGATCCGTTAAAGCGCGTGAGTTTGTTTCTTTCACGCGTTAAAGCAATGTACGTGGGACCACAGTGGTCCCAAAAATGTTTGAATACGCGCGAGACTTGCATGGTCTGTTGGGCCAAGTCGCATCAGGCAATTTTTTTACAGGCCTGGCATAGGCCTACATTGCATAATTGGGATAATGAAATTGACACCATGGGTGTTGTAACATAATTATAGCTCATTTTACTTTCGCTTGTTCAATTTTTATTATTCCATTCCATGGTGTCTAAATTGTATTATGACTAGTGGAATAGTAGTCATTCCCACAAAGATAAATGAAATAAATAGTATAAAGTATAGGAATGAGAAGTGGGTATCCAAACAAAGAAATATGGATGATGTTTAACAACAAGCAGTGACAACAACAACATAGAAAATGCAATGACTTAAGCATAATCATGCACACAAATTGGGATGCATCTCAACAAAGACAAAGTGAATCAAAATTGCTTTGTAAGTAACCCGTGATTCGTGACCAATGTTGCATAGGCATAGCACATAGACCCCAGTAGTAATTGCCAAAGACCAGTTTGTTGTTGTTGTTTTTTTTTTTACCAGTCAGTTTACTTTGTGGTTTATTACTTATACCGACAAAGACAGTATATTACACAAATAAATGTTTTGTATTTTCAATGGTTACTTAATCCGAAAAGAAGGTACATTTTTAATTGTATCAACAAACAAATCAGTTCAGGCTTTCCCGCCAATTAAAAAACAAAAAACTAAACTTTAATTCAATTTAAAATCCGGCTCACTCAATTTCGTTTTAAAATGAACATTCCGTTGCATCAGCAGTCAACAATCAGATATGAGTAGTT
Source organism: Pisaster brevispinus (assembly GCA_023634235.1). Taxonomy (NCBI): domain Eukaryota; kingdom Metazoa; phylum Echinodermata; class Asteroidea; order Forcipulatida; family Asteriidae; genus Pisaster; species Pisaster brevispinus. The sequence goes on from JAMKCF010000006.1 coordinate 4,683,303, forward strand.
CAATTTCAACAGTTCAGCATTCACGGGTCAAATGAGATCATTCAAGTTGATTAGGCCGCAAAGATCATTCAGTTTCGTTAAAGCCAACAGCAGGAGGCTGACCAGACATTCACTTTCATCAGTTGTAGAAAAGGTAGATACAATTCGATTGCAAAATGGTAAAAATGTAGTCTAGAATGCCTAAAAAAAAAAAAAAAAAATAACTGACTGAAACGAACCTGAAAGAGAAGGAAGAAACATGGTATAAACGAAAACGAAACTGAATGCAATAGTAGCTTTACAAATTAGACTAGTTTGATTGAATTAAAGAAAAAAGTGCATGATTTTGAATACGTTTTGGTGTGAATACCCATCACACGGCAATGGACTACGCCTGTGATGCTCTGACACAATTTTGAAATGTTTCTTTGGTTTGTCCTAGTGACTTTTGATAATCGCATTATGATGACAAATAAATGAATGACACATGTTTTCGTAATAAAAAAGGAAATTAGAACACAAATTAAAACCACAAACACAGTTATCAATCCAGCACAAATGTCTTTATAATTGCTTTTTAGTTATTGGAGGAATTCATGGGCGTTTTCCCCGTTTTCGCCGGAAGCCGTAGCCTGACTCTGTTTTCCGTCGTTTTCCAGTTATTTAGACCATGCAAGTCTACCGCTTGTTCAAAAACAGTTCTTGAAATCATTGTGCTCACATATATTGCTGTAAAGCGTAGGGGCAGGGAAAGGTGGGGGGGGGGGGGGTGTTGGATCGCGCGTTCAAGTCCAAAACGTTTACACTTCCACAGTCGAATGCGGCTAAAGTTGTTGGCCGATAGTTGTTAACCACGTGAAACAATGTGCCCAAATTTCCTTTGGTCGAGCCCGTCTCTATTCATGCAGCCAGCAGGGCTCTCTACCAACTGCTGAGGGTACCACACAGCTTTTCAACCTTGTACACCCGAGACTCAATTGCACAATCATTGTTTGAAAATACAAAATATATATTTGAAAATGTACCATCTTTTTCGGATTGAATCATTTATTGGAAATACAAAACATGTATTTTTTGATATACTGTCTTTTTTCAGTGTTAGTAATAAACCACAAAGGAAATTGACTGGTAAATATAAAAGAAACTGGCCTTTGGTAATTACTAATGGTTTACATGTGCTATATGCCTTTGCTACATTAGTGACGGATTGAGTTTTAATCACGTTGAGATGCATCCCAATTTGTGTGCATGATTATTCATTTTCTACATTTTCTATGTTGTTGTTGTTGCTATTTGTTGTTAAACATCATTCATCCATATTTCTTTGTTCGGATACCCACTCTCATTCCTATACTTTATACTATATATTTCGTTTATTTTGTGGGAATAACTATACTATTCCACTAGTCAGAATGAAACCTATAGACACCATATGGAATGAAATAATTAAAATTGAACTAGCGAAAGTGAAATGAGCTATATGTTAAATTTGATCATTACCCAATTATTTAATAGGCAACACAGCAAGATGTGCAAATTGATCATCTTGAGCGTTGATGCGAATCTTGATTAATAGTTAGCTACAAAGAGAGTTACAAAATGTAAAAACATATAATTCCGTTTATATTATATAACAATAACATATTTTAGAAAAACTCGCTCCACGTCGTCTGAAATGTACAATTTGTTTGCAAACTTACAGAAAATGGTTCATGCTTTACGTTTCTTTGCTTTATTATATACTTACAACTTCCTTATACAAACGAAAGAAACCTTTGCCTGCAATTACAGGACCTCATGAAGCCAGTCATACTGCTAAGATATGAACCCGTAAACCACACAAGGTCAAGAGCACGGTCTCACATAACGCAATGTCATTTTTCAACAGGAGAATACACGCAAACAAGACAAAAGGAAAGCTTCCCAGCTTCTGTTTCGTTCGTGAAGGCTTGTCTCAAACTTAAACTGTTTGCATGTGCATTTCCAATAATTTCACAAAACAGCTTTACTTAATATTTTTACGAAATTACAAAGGCCCCTTTTCCCCCACAAAGGTTAAACTTAAACTTATTTTAGCGCAGGTATACAGTGCTTAAAAATAACATATACTTTAGTAAACTCGCCGCACGTCGTCCGCAGTGTACAATTGTGTGCAAACTTTAATACAGGACATATTTCGTTCTGGTAAACACAAATATTATTCTTTATCCCCGTCGGAAATTCTTGACACATCTATGAAACTCGTTGAGGTACCTGCTGCTGAAATACTGGATTCGAACTGTTTTTATAGTTACTGGGAAAGATTGGTTCTGAAACATCTGCTCTAGAATGACAAATGTGTTAGGTTTGAATCCCACCCAAGTAAGAAGCCTGTATATACATGTATATATCCTTCCCCCCCCCCCCCCCACAGGACTCTCGAGTATACAGTGCTAACAAATGCACTTCGGTGTATATAAAGCTCCACTAATACTAACTGCTGTCATTAATAATACTTAATCCGAAATTGTTAGTTTCAAAGTTTGCCAAACATTTATGAAGTATTAATACATAAAATAGAACATTTGGTTTGTTCAGAGGATCTAAACTTTTAATTTTTTTTTCTTGTTCACATCAAAATAAACTTCTTTTGAAATAACAACATTATTCACTCGCACCTGATGCTCTGGTGCCAAGCTTGATTCATTGAACTATGGTTACATACAAAAATAGTACTTAAATATTGCAATCTTGGAACACATTCCGCTTTAGAGATCAATAGTTACAGTAACATCGAGGCCTGTCGTTTATATTGTGTAATAATTGTATAAACAGTCAAAGCTTATATTTTATTCCCCTCTTGCCTTCACTCTAATTACCCCCGGTTCAATAATTGACCCAAATTCTAGGTTCTGAGGGGCCTGACCCATTTTGGGGGTCAGTTTGGTTCATAATCTGTGTCAAATTGACCCAGAAGGGTCAAACTGACACAAAATCCAAGTTACAGTCATACTTTTTAACATGTTATCGGGTCAGTCTGACCCATAAATTGTCACGCCCCACGGGACTTGGGATTCGAATCAGTTCCGACTTTGGTTTGTTGTTTTACTTGATTACAAGTTCTCTTCAAACTCCACAGTTCTCTTCAAACTGCAATGCTATTATGACGAGGTAACTCTCTGCCAGAAAATGACCTTCTACAATTAAGGTCATCAAGCCATGATACGACCTCTCAACCATGTTTATATTGCAACTGAGACCTTATATAACACAAGGTTACTCTGCCAGGAAATGACGTTATATAACAAAAAGGTCATTCAAGAAACAACCTTGAACACAGTTTAAAAAAAAAAAAAAAAAGACCTTATAACAGGAGGTCATTATTCAACAGTAGTACACCCGATGGTCGTTTAACGCCCTATGAATAAACAAGTTTTTCAGCTTCTTCTGGTTTGCGGGCGCACTCTCGTTTCTGACCACCCAAACTTCGTCTTGTGCACTCTTATGTACACTAGGTTGTGCTATAGTATGAATAATAATATAAAACAATTGAAAACATATGCAGAGTAAATATTTCCAAAGTCTGAAATACATTATTGTTCGTTCAAGTTCAACATTTATATTATGCACTAAAAAATATATATATATATAATTTTAACACCTACATTTTAATAAGGGAATAAAATAGTAGCGACGAAGTCTTATATATAATAGACTTGATTTCAAGTCTGAGATCGCAGTTATTCCTCTGCATCAGCCACGAAAAACGCCCCCACAGATTAGCTATCACGCGCCCCAACTCGCAATCTCAGACTTGACCCCCTTGCGTTTAGGTATATTCATGTATTCAAAGATAAATGTAAACAATCAAGCGTACGCCAGGGAGCTGGCCAATCAGGAGACGGCAAAAACATTACTGGCAGCGTCTATTACTAACAGGCTGAACTCGCTTAAAATTGTTGCTTTATGTTCATTCGATATTAAATTTGTATAGTCCTTGGTACGTAGACAGTTTTTAAAATACATAGATAAGTTTAATGAGATCTTAATGTAGTAAAAAACACATAACAATATACATGATTCCTACTCCGCGATAACAGTTGCACCCTACAGTTTAAATTGAATAGCTCACAACCTATCCCGTAGATGGTTTTGTTTGAATATTCATGTTATCGAAGGTTTTTGCAATTCCGACCAATCAGATTGTTCCGTCCACTTTTGGACTAATTCGCCATAGGGTGTGTACAAACCGTTGGACAATGGTCCCAAGTCTGTGATCGTAGGCTAATGACGGAGGTTAATCTACAAGAGGGCGCTATTTCAGGGAATAATGTATTGGCTATCGGGTAGAGTAAAAGCCGCGATTGCAGACTTGGAACCAAGTCTATATATATAACGACCGTTAAAAAACCGGCAGGGTCATGGCCGTGGGACAAGACCTACCGAAATATAAAAAAAACGAATTTTGTACATGCTATTTTTGTTTCATTGTACCAAATTTAACGCAGCAGCAGCAATTTTTACAAAAGCAGAAACACAACGTGATTATGAGGATTTTACAATACAATTACATGTACGTTGGGGGTATGACTGTGTTACAAATGCATGGCCCGGTTTTTGGCCAAAAGAAACTAATTTAAACTGAAAGCAGTTTGTTTGATAATGATGTTTCAAAACGAAAAACGAACAAAAGCTTTCGAATATGCCACATCACAGACAATGCTCAAAACACAATGTAACATGCACAATTGTTTGCACATGGACGTGAAGATATGTTGTGTTCCCAACAATGATCCATTTTTAGTCTCTAATTAATTATCACTTGGTCGATTTTTGTGTGTGTGTAATACATTAAAAAGAAAAGCTTTTAGCTTAAATTAACCATTAATTTGTTTTATTGGGGTCATATCGGGCCTAGCAACTTTAATTGATAACTCTGAGTTCAACTTAACTTTTCCGCCATCTTGATTTTTCTCCCATTCAATCCAATAAAAACCAAACCAAGGCTCGGAGGAGAACATGATCAGAGCCTTGGGTATTTTGTTTTGCTATTGCAGATAGGGAACCTGAAGATTGTAGCAAAATGATACAATATTGATATAGGCCTGTCTTTCTGAGTGCATGATTGAAATGGGCTTGTTAAAATAAATTGGTGACTCCGAAGGCACATCGTTAGTCGCTTGTATCTGCGTTTATATATGTACTGTCTTTTCGAAGCCACTTTAGACTTTATGCATTGATGTCATCAAGCCGCCATCTTAGAGGTAAACCGATGATGAAACACTGGAAACGCGCAGATGTGTACGCGCGGCGCACAGGACTGGCCAATGGGCAGTCTCTTTTTGACCTCTAGGCGAGGGCGCCCTACTCAAATGACGTCACGTGCATAAAGGTCTATAGTGAGAGAATCCACAAGTCTAGTCGAAGGTAGCGTATTCTCCATCGTCGTTATTCTCCAACGAGCCGTAGTCATTCTGGGAAGTCTTGTCTCTCGGTCCCAGCTTTCTATCTCTGCCGTGGGGACGATCAAAGGTGTTGTAGGTGTCGTCTGTCTGCGGAACCGTCAGACTGTAGTCTCCGTCGGCAGCAGCGACAATTGGGTATTTCCCCCCACCACCCGCACGGTTGATGACGTCGTACGCGTTGTTATTCCTAACGTTACCTTTGCCGTGAAGATTGCCTTGTGCGTGAGACTGACCAGCGCTCTCGGGTGCAGCGTGTCTCTTGTGGGTGCGGTCGACTGTGTTGTATGTGTTGTTGTCAGGGACGCCTGCCTTGCCCTGGCCAGGAGCTACTTTTCTTGCATTGATATCCAAAGAATTATATGTGTGATCATCTTGCGGGGCGTTGCGGGTATCTTCATCTGGCGGAGCATTAGAGTTGTCGAGCTTGAAGTAGTAGTCGTCTTCCGCGATCGACTTGTCATCGCCCTCGTTCCCATGAGAGGTCGGAGCATCCATGCTGACGTAGTTACCTACACTAGTAGTTGATGCATCCTTGTTCCCGTTTTCACCACTCTTCTTTTTCGGTGAGACGGTTGGCTTCAATACACGGGGTTCCTTGGCATCGACATCTACGTAGTCGCTGTCACCACCCCTGCATGGAGCCGATGGGGTCGTTGTCGTAGCTGCCACGGGAGGACGTTGAGGGACTACGTTGTCAAGACCAACGTACTCATTATCGACATCACTGACGACTTTCTTCGCCGGTTTACCTCGCTCGTTGTTGGGTTTTGGCTTGTTTACCGGCGGGTCGTCATCATCGGTGTCTCTGGTACTCAGAGGGTCGGTGTAAACGTCATCTTCTTGTTTGTTGGAGTTATATGCAGTGTAGCCACTGGAGGCAATTGTGGCGTAACTCTCCCCAGCGTTATCTGGAATCGGCGTGTAAGTTTCGGGGTCGTCAATTTCGTTGTTATCCTCAGTACCCTTTAAGGCTGTGTAAGGATCTGGTTGATGATTCGGGCGATAAGCTTCGTAACCTCTTGGTTGGATGTCTGTGTATGTATTGTTTCCCTTCCTCTTATCACCAGGCGACTGTAACATTAAAACAAAAATGCAATGACAGACTAATGAATGAGGACTGCAGGGACAAGTTTGGAAGTTTGCACAGAATACGGGCAATGCGATTCACTATGAAGTGCGCCACCTGATGGAGTTCATTTTAAAGTAAGCATTTTTGTAGTAGGTCGTTCGCTCGGTTCCAGCACCTGAACCAAAGGCACTGGGATGGGTGGGTGTATGTGCCTGCCCATTGACCCAATTCTCTTGACCTAATTCCGGCTACCTCTTCTTATTTACGATAGATACAACCTCAATCAATAATAATGTAGCCCCTTGGTATAATTTCCTTGGAAAGTTGTAATTCTTTGCCCTGTACTAATAATAGGGCTCGATTGCATTATTAATAATCCTGACTGTGTTAAATTTGTCTTGCAACTTTGGTGAAGATAATCATTAACGGATAATCATTAACATTATCGTGTGTTTGGGTTGTGACTGTGCGCATTGCGCCGGATCAGTAGTACAATCAGTCCCATCATGCACCACTACATCCTGAAGAAGTATTTGTACAAGCCCATCATCAGCCCAGTATTTGTATCAGCCCATCCAAGCAGTCTCGGGTGAGACCAGTGGGGCTGACTGAATTAGAAAGAAGGCTATTGACGTTCAGTACTCTTTTAATGAGTACAGAAATTTCCAGTTCCACACTGTACCAATCAAACAATTTAGCCCTCATTTACTGACAGGGGAACTGGAACTTTAAAAAAAGGAAACTTTTCCCGAGGATGTACCTGGACATAATGGCTTTTCCGTGGGAACACTTAGTGACGCACTGTATCTTAATACTCCATACTCAGGAAAACCCCATACCGATTCTACCCGTTAACTATAAATTCAATGTTTACTACACCTTTATATAAGTATACTCGTTCGAGGTTTCTCTATCGTCTCTGGTGTCATACGTTGGGTTGTGGGCAGCATGGACGCCAACACCGTGAACTGGTTTCAAGATCTGATCACCTTGCTCTGAGATGTCCAATTCATCAAGACCGTACGTAGGGTTGTCTATGAAAAAAAGGGCAACTATTTTTAAAAACAGAGTTCAAACAAAACTTATGCATTGACGTCATCGCGCCGCCATCTTAATTAGAAGGAAACGATACTGCACCAATGGAAAAAGCACATCTATGCACGCGCGAAGCACAGGACGGGCCAATGAGCGACCTTCTTTTGACATACAGCTGAGGGCGCCCTACTCAAATGAAGTCACGTGCATAAGTTCTGTACCAGTGCCAATCAACCAGAGGACGAGTTCCAACTAAAATTCAAGAAAATGGCACTCGATGCCTACAGAAAATAGCACCTGAAGTCTTGTTCAATGAAGACAACTTTAATCTTTTTTGTTGGTTGTTCTGTTGATAACTACAGCTTTCTTTTTACGCCCGACAAAAAAGGTACGTGCAAAAAAAATAAAAAAAAAATAAATGAACAACATTAATAAATAAAGAAATAAATAAAGAATGAAAACAACCACTAGTAATAAAAAAGAAAGAAAAAAGGAATGAATAAGTAAAAACAAAAAAATACAAATAGATACAAAAATAATACATAAATCCCACTTAAAAGTTAATGTTTTAATTATTATCAGTAAACGTGGCCACTGAAATTAATAACATTGTCATAAATTGTTTACAACGTGTGTTTATTGAAAGCTAGAACATAACTGAAGCTACTCTCGACGCAGTAATAAGCTATAAATGAAGTTGTAAGAATAGTCCGCCTAAGATTATCTGAATAACCACCAGACTATTTTACTGCGGCAAATTGGATGATAAATACACCCCAAAAACCTGCAGACTTGGCTCAAGACTCTCCTATTGTCCCTACGGTTGACCCAATGCCTGAAGAGGGCGCTATTACAAAGGAACCGCTTTCGGGAGGTAAATAGTTATAAAAACACTGTTGAATCATGCGCCCACTCAGCAAGCATCGTGAATAGTCTGTAAACCTGTAAGTTAGTACAATATTGTGCCCTGGGGGTGTTGGCTTTTAAGATGGAGCATTTTGGGTGTACTAGAAACATTTGCAAAGGTCCTTTTTCTCAGGATGGAGTCTGACCTGTTTTACTCACTCGGTGTGTTTTCATTATAGACGAGCATCAAAATTCAAAAGTTAACCTTTCAGAAATTGAAAAGAAAAAACAAGAAGAAAGTTGCCGCCAATTGGTCCCAATAGTCCATGAGACTTTAAAAAAGAGAGAAAAAACAATAATAATAAACTAGATATTTAAGTTATTTATTTAGAAATTATTTTGAGAAGATGATTTTTGCCTATTACCATGATCACAATATTTTGTGTAGGTCGACGGAGGAACATTGCCGAATGTAATTTTAATTTTAAGGCAAACCACTGTTATTATCACATTCCTGTTTAAATAACAAATGTCGTTTACGCTAAAGATATGTTGTTTATTAAAATATTAATACTGAAGCAGTTAGCAGCGCAAACAATGATTTGCGAATGTTCTGTAGTGTAAACGATTAGTTCATTTAAAGCATTTGAACATATTATTACCACCATGAGTTAAAACAGACTCGTCCAGGCAGTCTTTAGTGGCCAGCCATTCAAACACGCATCGGAACGGACATGTGTATGTACACAGTAGTGCATGTACACGCACATGTAAACCCACTGAAGGGTTTTGTACGTTGAGCTGCCATTTACAGTCTAAGTCGTTAGAGTCGAATGAGATTAATTACAACTAATTGGCGCAGTTAATTACAACTAATTGGTAGCGATACCCCCCTCATCATTTTTTCAAGGGGTTGTCATGTTACAAGCAAACTAATTCACTCTGACTTCATTTCAAAAGAAAAGTTGAATTGGCCGTTTTAAACTGCTTGCCAACCCAAACTACATGGTATAGTATACTTGTAAATGCAAAATATAGTGTTAATGGCGTCACGTTTTGACCATTATAGCTATACACGAGAAGAACTTTACTAGGGTCGAACATGAGATAATAAATCACGTTTTCAGTTCAAAAGGTAAACGTGGATTGCCGCCACCACCACCCCGTACATTCAGCGAACTATAAATCGGGGCACTTTTAACCTGATTAGAACAACATTTATGTATTGAAGGTATCAGACAGCATGATGAAGCCGAATTTAGTGACAATACCGATGGTGAAACCATTAGCGCACTAGTTAACTGCACGTCATAAAGTCTAGACTCCGAATTTTTTTTTAGTGTGATACATTGTGTCACACAATAAACCATAGCATGCAGTCATGCAACAATGCACCTTTTTATATAAGTCACGAATATGGGATAAACGTTGTCCCCATGCAATGCCTTTGAACAAAAACCCTGAAAATAAAAAAAGTAATCTTTTGGTGTAGATTTAACACACGGCCTAAATTGCGACGAGAGAAAATCCATCTACTTTACGTCGGGCAAAACCGTTTTTACTGTCTTTCCGTTTGATGAAGATGTAGTTTATTCAAAATGCGGTGCAGTGCGGCAATACAGCAAGCTAGCCATGGTGTCAAATTTGTCACTTAGTCGTTAATTATCGTGGAATTACACTGTACTTTGATTAATTGTAATGGCCTGGGATAGCTCCCAGTATAAGCATTTGTGTTTTATAAAAATATTTGTGTAATTTGTGTAACTTATTTTGAAAAGTTGTGTTGTACAACCAAGTACTTACACTTTTTAGAGCCATTGGTTTTGTACATACATACAAAACGCAAAATAAATTAATGATAATCATGATGACGTCGTCCAGCATTTTAGGCCTTTAAACAGTTGTACAGTATCCTTGGTCATTCCGTGCCAATTCACCTAAAATCCTGAAAAGTTTGGCAGGCTCCGTCTCAGATTTTGCTAGTATTTTTTTAAACGATCCCCTATGAGTGCCATGAACACACGCACAATTTTAGAATCCTACTCCTCATAATTTTTGAGATTGACCCCCTAAAAAATTAAGCCCCGCCCCTTTAAATTGACTTTTTGTGTTTTCGGCATTTTTAGAGGTCTGTATCTACAAAAGGAGATAAGATATATAGCTACAAATTAATTGGAAGGGGATCTGGTATCCCATCAACTAAATTATACTGTCAAAAGTGGCACAGGTCATTTGTATATCACGGTGTAGGTCTTTAAAAATGGACATTTTAGCCTGCGTGATGACTTTTCGTCATTTTTGAAACCCCCTAGAGCCCAAGTGAAATGTCCGATTACTTTTGTATTACATTTGGTTATAAACTAGGTGCATATGTGTGACCTGATATAAGGATAGACCAATCACGCCTTTGATGGATACTTGGCAAGGGTCTGAATATGGGTCCACCTGTAAAAATGCCAAAAAAAGGCCTTTTTCGAGTGGTTATTTGACAACGTGGGACATTACTGACATATTTACAAATTTTTCCCAATAACACTTTGTATCCAGTCTACTTGTGTGAGAAAGAAAAAAAAGGGTTTTGTAAAAAATTATACAAAATGTGCAATAAATTACGTCATGGTGACGTCGTCCGGCATTTTAGGCCAGCAAACAGTTATACAGCATCTCAAAAGTATAAAATCGGAAAAAGGTTTAACGATTGGACATATACTTTTTGAGATATGGTGGTCTCAAGATTGGCTTATTAAATATTCATGTCATTATAACTAAGTCAATTAAATATTAAGCTAATTGTGTTTTTAGGTAACTTCAAGACCTAAGGTTTGATATGATATAGGATCTGACTCATTCGTATTAAGCAAAGTATGACTTTAGGAGAGAACAAAATGCATGTACAAATCCTATGGGTTTTTGACGGATGGAAAGAATAATACGAATAAAAACAAATAAAAAACTTGACGAAAACAGCAGCTAAAAAGAAAAGTCAAATAAAAACTACTCTACCGCACTAGAGCCATTTAAAACTCCACAGCACGTGATCTCAAAGACTAAGCACTTTGTTTAATCAATCAGTAAATACTTACCAGTTTCAGGTTGTCCTGAGGCCCCCAGGTTCTTTGCTGCTCGTGACTTGTCTGATCTGATAAGAGTGGAGGTACAAAGGAAACCAACCATTAATTAATGATCAATGAAACATTTTGCAAAACTTTGCGTGTCATCTTGAGTGGCGCTTTCAAGTGGTGCACACATTCTGTGTGCAATGTTTGCATTTGGACGTGACGTCACAGGTAATGTCACGGGACTGTTTAATCTTCCTGAGATAGCACAGTGAGGTCCAAACCCCTGGGTGACACACGTTCGGATTAATGGTAGATAATTATCATGTGCCCGGGTTTCTAGTAATATTTACTGAATTTTTGCTTGCCGTTTCAATTTTAAAGCTCAGAACACCAGACTTGCCTCTTTTTCTCGGATCGTTTCCTGCCCTTTCTCCGCCAAACGAAGAAAGCCACGACGAGCAGCCCCGCGAAAACAAACACGGCCAGAACGACCCCTGCGGTGACTGCGCCGCCGTTGCTTGTGACGCTAGCCGCAGTGCCAATACCTCCTGTAGTCGAAGAACTGATCGGTCTTGTTACAGTGTCTGTAATAGTGTTATTATCGTTGCTTGAGACGCTAGCCGCAGTGCCAATCCCTCCTGTAGTCGAAAAACTGATCGGTCCTGTTACAGTGTCTGTAATAGTGTTATTATTCGGACTTGTCTCCGTACCAGAAGATGTAGTCACCGCTGAAGACGTCACAGGACTACTTGATTGCGGTCCTTCCGGTGAACACTCTAATGCAGTGTTTTCCGTTTTCATGATAGTAAAAAAAGGCGTCTCGTCTGAGCTACTGGAACAGTTACAGTTAAAATCAGACGGCCACACTTGACCTGAACACATTGAGAAATATAAACGATTCAAAGTGGTTTACGAGGTTGGTAAAGAGCAAGCAAACCATACGGTTTATTATTAGTGTCAGTGAGTTTGTGCACGTTCATAACTGTGCCCTTTTATTTATTGGAAAGTTTAAATATTCAAGCCTTTTATGAACATGTTATTTGAACTCTTTGAAAATAGGTGGAATTATAATTACATTCTTACCGTTTTCGGTGGAACTAAATTTGCAAAACCCACAGCTGCATTGTACCTGCTCATTGCTGTCGGAATTAAAACAAGAGAAGAAAACAAACAAACACACAGTTATTTTGATTGATTGTTTAATTATAGGCTTCTGCTTACGGACAAACTAAATTGATCACAAACGATTTTTTAGATTGGACATCAAGGCTGAAAACAAGCTGTTTCTTGCTGTCGCCATAATCTTGTAATTTCTTTCATTTGTTTTTGCACCTGATTCAGACTATGCAAACAAATGCGTTTTAAAAAAAATGAACCGTGTTTCAGAACTTGTATTGAATTGTGATTAAACTCATGTTTCATTGAAGCAGCTGCATCCCTTGACATTGTCGCGAGAATCACATCCACGGAGCACAGGAGTTGCGCTAACGTCACCAGAATCAAAACACAAGGCACCGTATCCACTAAGCCGAAGCAAATCATTAGGAATGGAAGAGTAGCACCAGCCAGCCCCTGCAACCAATACAATGTGACAACGGAAAACTATAAACCAACATTAGGAAAGTGCAAGGCGTCAACACCATCATGATCACCATCATCAGTGATCGGCCGAGACCGGAACATTTACGATCAACCTGCGCACAAGCTCATGTCATTGGCAGATCGGACGTAACTTATTGTCTCTAGCAAGTTCGACAGACCGTGCAAGTCTTGTGGGTGTTCAAACTTCCGGGACCAAGTTGGTCCCTATAAACCACATTGAGTTTTACGTGTGCACGATGTTTCTTCAAATACTAAAGTTTAACGCAGTTTATGGCTAAAAAACAACAACTTGTTGTTGGGAAAGTAAAACTAATCTTTGCCATGAAAAGGGAACAAAAATAAACCCAACAAATCAACAAAGAAAATACGAGAAGAATTGAACCCCGTTTCCGAATGCTTGTAAACAATAATAAGAATGTTGCGCAATTGAAGTTCATGTTATCATTAAACCTGTGTAATGGTCGCACAAATTCGGGTTTCTAAAAAAAGCATCTTCGTCTTAAATTGTATTTGTCTTATATCAAGATTAAAACTGTATTTATAACAAATTGCAATGGGTATTTCATCTTTCACGAATTGTGTATTAACATAATTTTTAAAGGATATTTGGTTTCAAAGAAACCTTTAGTCTTTGTTCGAGTTATTTTTCTCTTTTCAATACGCACGAGACTTGTACACTCTAATGCCATAATTGCTTCAGTGTTGTTCTTAGAGTCCCCCTGCCTTCATATTCACTACCTTATGGAGACCGAGAACAAAACAGAAAAGGGAAAACAAAGGGTCTCCATAGGGAAATTCTCAAGACTGGGGTGCTCCACAAGGAATTTTGTGTACAAAGTCTATGGGAGGTTCTTAACTACAGGGACAAAGGAAAGAACAAAAGATGTCCCCATAGGGATGCAAAAACAGGACTGTGTGTTCTGCTCGGCGTGTGTATCAGGTGACACAAGAACCCCTCTCCCGACGGTGCTTCTAGGTGTCGGTAGCAGCGGTGCCAGCCGTTAATTGTAGGAGGCTCTTTGGGATTTAAGGGTCTTTTCCAAACCTCGGTTTGGTCTCTGACTCTTGCTTGAGTTCCGTCATCAATTTTGAAACAGCGTACATTTTGCGTGGTGCTTCAGCGTCAAACGCAGCCCGAAGCCGGAGGCAGAGCCTGGGATGAGGTTTAGAAAAAGTGCAGTTCATATCCTTCATGCCATCACCGTTCACCGCTTTGCAAAATGTATTGCAGTTTCGTACGATATTTTAAATACATTCAGTTGGCGCTCATAATAATAATAATAAGAGTTAATAAATAACGATACAACATTTCACTATTCTTATTTTAAACACAGCAAAAACGTACCTGGCGGTATAAGTGATTCCTCAGTTCTTCGTTCACAAATATGACCGATTTGAAAATTGCACTGTCGGTCATTCCATTTGAAGTTATTATCATTTTTCATTCGAAAGCATTTGTTACCGTCGTTGCCTTTAGATGACTCAAAGTAGCAAAACAGAGCCGGGGTTCCGTCCATCCATTGATAACGGATAACATTAAGACCTATCCAATAATGTTTGTCAATGGACATCCTACTTTTGATGTATTCCAGTTCTCCGCTGGTTTCGATGAAAAGAAGGTGGCCTCCCCAATCATCATCGCACGCAGCAGTTGCATCATGGTTTCTGCTCTTCCCGAAAAACTTGTAGCAAGAATCGCCATACGCTATCTCGGTATCACATTCTACCAATTGGACGAAGCAGGTATTGTATAAACATTTTAAGTAAGGACAAGATTACTCGTTTACCAGTAAACAGCATTCACGGGGAATAAAGATATTGGTACTGCCATGGTCATTGTAAAAATAATAATAATAATAAAATAAATAAATAAATAAATAAATAAATACATAAACAAATAAATCATATTCTTAGTCCCGGATGCAAAGTTAACAGCTATTTATGGTTATTATCGTTCGAATAAAGGACCCACAAAGAACCCAGCAAGGGACGAGAGATGATAGAGACATTAATTTTAGTAAATTGTCCGCATATTAGGGGAGCCTAAAATTCGGACGTCTCCAAAAGCCGGCAAGCCGTTTGAAAGAATTAAAAACTGTTCATTTGCTTATTTTTTGCGATATGTTTTGGTAATACTATTTTATTAATAGACTGTGCAAGTGTTGCGCGTATTCGAACACTGGGACGCGTTAAGGTGCACGAGTTTGTTTCCTTCACGAGTTCAAGCAATGTACGTGGGATCACAGCATAAATTATACAAATTAATAATGAATGTTTATGAGTGCAATGGTGCGAATATTTTCATGAGTTGAATGATGGAATGTTCTTTTCAACTGTCGCTACTCTTTTATTCCCATTCATAAATGCCCTTTTGTTAAAAAGCGAAACAATGTTATAGACAATCTGTGACAATCTGCTTCGAAGTGAATTTTCGAAGTTTGTACATTTTCAAAAAATGTTTAAAAAATTGTTAGGTGCGCGTTGGGTTGTGTCTGCGCGCGTGTAAAAATAGACTACGCGCTGGTATATAATAGCTATATATTGCGTTCCGCGTAATTAAATTGGTGTACATGAGCTTGCGCGCCCAATCTGCTTCGTAGCGAATTTTCGAAATTTGTACATTTTCAAAAAATGTTTTAAAAAATCTGTTTGGTGCGCGTTGGGTTGTGTGTGCGCGCGTGTAAAAGTAGACTACGCGCTGGTACTAATAGCTATATAATGCGTTCCGCGTAATTAAATTGCGTACATGAGCTTGCGCGCCCAACACGCGAAGCCAGCCGGTTTTAAACAGCTCCAGCTATGTCTTTATTAGCCGTTTAAACACCCCCACGTGACAAGCTCTCCACCAATAGGAATAGCGAAACTGTCTGGGGTATTTATGAATTAGGGAATAACAGTGCGATGAGCCGGTCTTCACTGCGTGGTAATGACCTTGGTTGGTGGTTGGCCGCTGTTAATGGACCTCCCCTTCGGCTCGGTCCATTAACAGCGGCCCACCAACCAAGGTCATTACCACGCAGTGAAGACCGGCTCATCGCACTGTTATTCCCATTAATAAATGCCTTATAACGAAAAAAACTGTAAAAATCGTCAGAATTTGTGATTTTTCTTTCGCCGTTATTTTTAGAAGCTTTCTACTCATGTTCAAGGGCCAATCGTTTGGCTGTTCAACTTTTGTGTGGTACCTAATCTCTTACACATAATTAACCATTTATACATATTTTCAAGAACCAGACTATGACTTTGCATTATGTTTGTTTCATGCGGGTACCAGCTACCCTAAATTGATACATTGTCTGCGCGTTCACGCCTACGAGTGGTATGTTTCCGCACGCAGCACTATTCTGTCCCTGTTTAAAAAAATAAAACAATA
This sequence comes from Pisaster brevispinus, assembly GCA_023634235.1. Taxonomy (NCBI): domain Eukaryota; kingdom Metazoa; phylum Echinodermata; class Asteroidea; order Forcipulatida; family Asteriidae; genus Pisaster; species Pisaster brevispinus. The sequence goes on from JAMKCF010000006.1 coordinate 4,699,710, forward strand.
AATACGCACAAAGAAATGAGTTGATTTGATACCGGTAGTTTGCCGCGCAACAAGCACATAGTGCATAGGATTTTACACAACAATGTGCTTGTTAAGGGGCCATTTATTCGCTCGCTCACTGAGCCGGTCTTTATATCGCCCGTTAATACACCCCCACGTGATCGGGTTTTGACCAATCAGAGACTTGAAACTGTCCAAGGTGTTTATGAATGGGGGATACAACTTTCAAAACAAACAAAGCGTACAATATTTAATTGTGACATTACACCCAATTCTTTTGGTTCGGCTCGTTTGGATTCAACAGTGTCTGAGTGCGATCTGCACTGCTATTTTGAGACACGCGGGCGCCGTAATGTAGTATGTGCCTTGCAGTAACTGTACTGCTGCCATGTATATAGAATATAATACCTAGATCGGCCGCGCGTGCGCGCGCTCCACTGCCTGTGTAGAAAAAGATTTGGTTCGCCATGGACGTAGTAAAATGTCACGTGCTTGAGGCGACGCGCAGATATTGACAATGCCAATTTCATGTTATAGAATTTATGCACGTGATGTCATATCAGTAGGGCGCCCTAGAGGCCAAAAAGCGGTCGTTCATTGGCCAAACCTGTGCGCCGCGCGTACAAATCTGCGCGTTGCCTCAAGCACGTGACTAATGTCAGCCCCCAGGCTGAACCAGCGTATTGTACGCGCGGCCGATCTAGGTATTCTATTCTATATCTATGGGTATTATATTCTATATCTATGACTGCTGCATTGTCAAAGACACGCGCACTCAATGATGTGGTACGCACCGTGCAATAGACCAAATCGGATGGAACGAAAAATGCACGGTGAATGACGTAGCGTGCAATGGTACGTTTATTTGCTATCACGTGACGGACAATCCTCCAATCAAATGGCAAGGATCTGCTTGGGTGTTATGGGCCAAAGTGGTCCCAAAACTGTTCGAATTCGCGCGAGACTTGCACGGTCTATTGTCGTTCTTGAAAACGGACTATAGACATGGTACCTTGGGTGAATTATCAGCTAAACTTATTGACCGTTCATTCGTTAAGCTGAAACTTTTGCATTAACATACCTGTGGTTGGCCTATTATCTTTTTCACAGATGAAAGCTCTGTTTCTGTTGCATCTGGCTGTCTCTATGCTCACATTTCCCTCATTCGTCCGGACTAGAGAAACACAATTATCGCCACTATATTGTACTGTAAACAGCCCTTGGGCTAATGTGGACCCGTCCGACCAAACATAGTACATATCAACGGCAGTCAGTCCCAACCAATAATCGCTATCGTCCAACGAGGAGTTGTCAGACATGTAGTCGTACAGAGATTGTTGTTCTTCATCTGTCTCAATGTAAACGAGGTGACTGTCATTCCGTATACAGTCCAGTACAGACTCGTCACGTGATTCTTCATAAGTAACGAATCTGTAACACGAGTCCTCGAGCTTTACTTCACCTGGCTCACAACCTTGAAATATAAATGTAGAGACGGAGGAGGGATGGTGGTGTATGGATTCCGAAAAGATGGGCTGGCCAAAGATATGCCAATTAAAAGCAATTCATTGTCGGGTTTTGTTTCGAAATAATGAAAATGGTTCATCTGTCCTTATATGTCGAGATAATGAGTATCATGTAAAGCATACTACTAAATGATACTACTTTATAAATAATTCAGATAGTTTGGGCAGTTCTATTGGTTGAAAGGTGATCACATGACCATGTTTAAACGGCTGATTAAAAACATAGCTGAAGGTGTTTTAAGACCGATTTCGTTCACCCAGAGGCGCTGGGATGGGGTGCCCATTGGGCCATCCCCCCGACCTAACAACTCCAGGTCACCTCTCCGTGTTTACGAAGGGTTTGACTAACAATGATAATGTAGCTCTATTGTGTAAATCCATTGCAAATAAATATTGCCATTCTTTGCCTTTTCATCAGGGTGCACACAACCCCACACAAGATGCGTAATTAGCACAAAGGCGTTAATTCAACTAAAAACCCAGTCCCCGCAAGGTCCCATTCATACACCTTGGTTAAGGGAATCAATTACGGTTTCTGTATTCAGTTTCGATGATACATATCACTCTCAAATCAATGGCCTTGAAGTGATCAAATAGTTTCGTGTCAAAATTATTGCTGTGCTGGGAGTTAAAACGTAAGACTAAAGAAAGAAACTACAAAGAAGAAAACAGCAAAAAAAAAAAAAAAAAAAAAAAAAGCAAACAGTTGACACGTTTTATAAAAATTTCAGCTGTTTGGCGGCATTGACTGCATTCTTTTTAAACAAACGACAAGTGAAAACATATTTACACGAAATCCTATATTAACATTTTAAACCTGACTGATCACTGATTACAAGTTCACCCAACTACCGATCCACTAGAAACCCATCTGAAACTCTGTCAAGTCGAGAAATTCGCACCCACCCAAATACCGTTGCGTATTGCAACTGCTGCGAACTTGACAACGTGTGAACGCGTATACAAATCATTGTTTTCAAAGCCTGAACCACTTTTCGTTGTTTTCACGAAGGCATGAAACTATTTCACAGGTTGGCTCGGTGTTGTGTTAATTTAAAATACTAATGGTATATTACCCATTTAATCCACTCTGTTATTGCTTTGACCTTTCAATTCAAGTGAAAATAGATTTGGTATTTATTTGATCGCCGTCAGATCCCAGTTGACTTGCTTTCTTCTGAAATGCAATTCTATTTTTGTTTTCTCTCCATGCAGCGTCTAACCCGAACTGAAAGCACTTACCTGGATTTGGTGTTTTACATGTAAGTCTTGATGACTGCCAGGTGCAATTACATGTAGTTACATCGCTGTCGGCAAAATCAAATAAAACGAGAAATGAAATCATACTTATTTTATATTAAGGCAACATTTTGATATTACGATTTTAACCATGTTCACTAATCAGTGCCAAAGGGCAACTTTCATAAAGCAGGGAAGAATACGGATTGGTCCCCATTAACGCCACAATTGATCTAAGCATTGACGTCATCACATCGCCTTCTTGTTAGAGGTCTAATGAGGAGGATACAATGGAACACACATAGGGGCCTATATATGTACACGCAATACAAAGGGAATGCCAAAGAGCAACTAGTCTGAACACCTGACGTCACCGAGGACCAGTCTAATGAGCAACTTCGCTCGGTCCCAGCGCCTCATCCCAAAGGCACTGGGATAGGCTGACGTATGCACATGCGCATTGGACCCCCCTTACCCAATAACCCTTGATTTTACGAAATAGTTGACTATAAGTAATAGGTTAGCATTGTGTATAAAATCTATTGCGATATATTTATTTGTTTAAAATTCAGGGCTCGATCGCAATATTCTTCTTACTTTCGTTTAAAAAGATCGTTTATATTATCCATGGAACCTCCACGCTTTATCATATCGTGCGTGGTCATGTAAATGTTGTGATTGCACACGTTGAACCGACTGCAGTACAATCGTTCCCATCATGCATCACTACATCCTGGACAAGAACTTGCTCATCAGCCCATCCCGGCGGTCTTGGATGAGACCGGCGGGGCCGGGCAAGCAACCGTCTCAGTCTTTTGACCTCTAGCCGAGGGCGCCCCCACTCACACGACGTCACCCAACGCACACACACTCAGCGAACTATTGATTATGCACATGTTAACCCTTCTGAGATGACGTCACTTCTCAGAAGACCTTCACTTTATTCATAATAATGGCCAATACGGTGATGCATAACATGACACAGAACTGTAATCGTGTTTTCTTAAAAAGTTAAATAAATAAATGAGTGAATAAATAGGGGCTTGCTGTGGTAATAATTTCGTGTGTATAAAACAAAAATATTCAAATATTTTGAATACATCAATTACAGTAATACGTGGTTCTAAATAACTAGCCAACACTGAGATTCGATAATATTTCCCCACTTCCATAAAGACTTTATCTGTAATAAAAAAAGACCGTATGTGTCTCATACGCTAGAAAAAAAAGAAGAAAAAAAATTGATCGTGTTTAGGTAATCTTTAAAACAATATTATTAGGTATTTGTATTAGGTATTTGTATCAGATTACGTTTCATTTTCATTTGGAAATTGTTTGAAGGGCTAACAAACAAACAAACAAACAAACAAACAAACAAACAAACAAACAAACAAACAAACAAACAAACAAACAAACAAACAAACAAACAAACAAACAAACAAACAAACAAACAAACAAACAAACAAACAAACAAACAAACAAACAAACAAACAAACAAACAAACAAACAAACAAACAAACAAACAAACAAACAAACAAACACCCCAACAAACAAACAAACAAACAAACAAACAAACAAACAAACAAACAAACACCCCAACGAACAAACAAACACAAGTATACTTAAAGATTCATCATTTTGTCTTGCATTTTTCAGCAGTTTACTCATTGGTTTGGTAAAAAAAAGCAAAAAAAACCCCCACCAAAACAGTAAGTTCATAATGTAATAATATAAACGGCTGCACAAAGTACTAAAAGTGAAAAGTATTGCCATCGGTTTCTCTGAAAAACAATCCGAATCTTTAAGAATTGTGTATCAACAGGTAAAGACACCCTTATGACATGAAATAAGAAACAATAAAAAATGTTTAAAATATATTGCAATGTACCGCCATTGAGGTTGAAATGGTAACACTGTCCTAGCTTACGAAACTGTTCTCAGTCACCCTTACCCGTTATGGCTATCTCTGCGCCGTCTTAAGCTGGTTTCATCCCCGCCGATGCCAGTCCCCTCCTCACCGCTCTCCAAGGAGATAACACTCCAGACGGCAAAACCGATGAGGACAAGCTTTAGACAACTCTGCGAATTCATAATTTCAAAGCTGTGACCAAAAAACAACCGCAAACTGACACTCCAGCCTTAGTAAGTTGGACGTCACAAACAAACAAAAAGTAATAACAAGCTGTCAACATTGGAAGGTTCTATTTACGTACATTCGTGCAATGGAGCCTGTTTTCTTTTTAAACCTCACTTGCATCGACACTGCGTCTAACCAATGAATCGAACTTTTATACACGGCTGAATGGGTGAGTTTTCATGACAAAGTCACCGTAGTGGCTTCAAGGCCAACATATACACGAGTTATGAGTTCAGCACTTATAATCTTTTTATTTATTTTGTTTACTTCCGCCTATTCCTGTGTGTTTTTCCCATGCCGTTTGTTTTGTGTGTAGCGAAAGCGTTTTTATCTGGAAACATCAACCCTCTTGTCTACACCAAACCGCTATAAATAAATAAGAAACAAAACAAAAACAATATCGAAACCAAATGGCGCACGATAAAAACATAATAAAAAAAAACTTTTGAGACCGTGCCTGAATCAAGTGACTTGGCTACGGCTACGGCCGTTGTCTGCAACAACAACATTGAATAATACCAGGACCCTTCGGCAATCCGATCCTAGCCACTGCCTAAGCCGTTAACTCCGACACGGACAAATGTATTATACTTGAATTAGAATTTGTGCCTGTTTCGTAGCACCATTTTATAACGCATCTAAAAAACAACAGTCTTGCAGTCGCTCACGCTGGATTTGAATGCATTATGTGGCTGCTGCTTGCTGCTCGCTGCTTGCTGCTTGCAGTTTTAAATCCGTCAGAACGAACGAGTCATTGATTGGACATTGGTTTCAAATAGCTATTGATTTGGCTATAATAATCTAGTATCTTTTTTGTGCAAAGCATTTCCTCATTTTTGTTTTAGAAACAAAAGTATATCGAAACGAAACTGCACACTGCAATTACTGTGAACTACCTTTGTCTATAAAACATGGGTGCAGCTTTTATTATTTAGTTGTAAACTGTTTATGGGCCTCACATTTCAACCCCAGAAGTGTTTTTTTTTTCTTTCTTTTTTTTCTCAAAGGCAAATGCTTTATCAAACACTCTGTCGGGGTCGATATTAGCCATCAGCAACTTTATGTACGATGCTTTTTTGTGCTATCTAGTTTCTAGTTCTCAGTTCGTTTAATCTCCTTTTTTAGGTGTTCGGGCACTCCGCCCGGAACACCTCTTGTTTTTTCTCTTTTTTCTCTTTTTTTTCGTCTAGTGTTTTTTAAAGGTTTTATCGGCTTACAGGTTTGTTCTTTTTCGTTTACAAACTTTAGTAGTTCAATACTGTAAGGACGTACATTTTAGTCTTTTAAACTATGTCGTGTAATTTTTGAACTGAACTAAACCTAAAACAAAGAATGAATGAAACAACGTGAGTCCTCCAGTAATTTGTGAGTCAAGCTTTACAGTTTCACTCTGAAAGCTTATTACTGATACGATCAAACCAGCACCAATTCTCCAGTTACCGTTTATTTATTTAAGAATCGGGTAAACAACATATCTATTGTGAAGATCCCACCCAGCTACTTGTTGCAGTATTCGGATTTAGCGCATGAATGACAACACATCGACTGCTTTCTTCGCTGTTTTAACGAAAACATACCCACCTAATTTTAGTTCAACCTTCACAGGCTGGTTGCATGCTATGTCTATTGGAAATAACAGCATGTGGATGAATTTATCCCCCCCCCCCCGAAACACATTTTATAATGGAGAGGCATAAAACAAACAAACCGAGTTTGTTCATTCGATGATAAAATTTACCCACGTCATCATTTTCCCCCTTTCTATTTATCAGGGGCGCTGGTTCGAAACTGTCATGGCTTTTCAATTGTGATTATAGTGAATTGGGCTCGTAACATTGTGTCATTTGTGGTTGTAGGTTTTGTGTGAGTTGCAACGAACTTTTGTGGGGGTGAGGGTTGTAACATAAAAACCGAGGATCTATTATGTCAACATACGACAACAGGGTTCCTAGTTTGGCGAAGGTCCCCAGTTGGAGAGTGTACCAAAAAACTAATGGGAGCTCTTGCCAAAAAGTTAACGTACAAAAAGAGGGACAATAGGAGATCCCCGATTGCAGGAATTTTCACATGTTTGCGTGGGCAAGCATAACAAACAAGTGTGGAGCTGACAACCGAAGAGGTCAACACAGTGATTTCATCCGTGTTGAAGAATATGTCGTGCACAGAACAAAATGTATGTCCTTGAGATCGCTACACACGAAGTGTGGACCTGAGAACAAAACAGGTCCACATAATGTAGGGACTTGAAACACTATGTGGACTTACACACGTCCACTCAGTGTTATTTACAGTGTTTAGGAACGGGATTTTCCCCAGGTGTATAAAAAAGGAATATACACACAGTGACTGCAACACAGAGCTGTGTGTTTTGTGGCCTGACTCTTTTCCCGGCGGCACGTTAGGACCACATTATTGAGCTCTCGGAATCAGGCTGATTAATGCCAGTATCCAATCTGAGTGTGGCTGTAGCTCAGATTATAATGCCAACCATTTTTATTAGGATGCGCTGTATTGAAGCCCCTGGTGAGTGATGAAGGTTTTTTTTTAATGTTCAGCTTTGAGGAGAAATTGCGGTGTTTTCTTGTTCATTCTGGCTAAAATTACACTCGTATTATTTGGTGTTACCCAATACACCAATGTATGTAAAGTACTGTTAACATCGCATTAGAACAACACTGTGTTTTATGTAAACGTTCAGGAGTATTATTGTATTTATGGTATGTGGGCTAGGCCTCTGTGAGTTGCAAACATTCAGTGAGCCTACAGGGCCCAATTTCATAGAGCTGCTTAAGCACAAAAATTTGCTAAGCACAATAAAATGTTGCTTACCAGAATAAGGTTACCAGCCAAACTACCATGTCACATGTACAATTTGTGACTGGTATCCTGCTCATTTCTGCTTAGCAGGAAATTGTTAAGCATTATTTTCTGCTTAAGCAGCTCTATGAAATTGGGCCCAGGACTGGCGAAGCTTGTGTTGCCCGGTCTTGGCCTCGGTGCCCTTTAAAAACAACCCCCACAGACTTGAAGAATTCAAAAATTGAATGAACCTGTATTATAAAAATGACTTTGCCCAAAGATGTAATATAGCAATTGCATACCAATATGGTCTTGCAAAATGGTATGCAACAGTGGTACTACTGATAACTGTTATTCGGTGTACCCATTGAGGCATTTTGTCATCCATTAATTTTTTTCTTCTGGGATTGTTGGTTGGTTTTTTGTGTTTGTTTAAATCATCATTTTCTTTTACGCACCATGATAGTGAACATGATCACGTGTGATGATTATTCTTTTATATTATTAGCGATTAGCATTGGTTGATTTGGGGGACTTTGTTTCACTAAAATGCAGGCCCAATTTCATGGCTCTGCTTACCGAAAGCAAAGAATCGGCGCTTACGGAAAGCACGGAATTCCGTGCTTACGTTGAGCGTATTTCACTGGTAAGCAGGAAATGTGTGCTTGTGCGCGTGCATACCACGTTACTAGGCATTCTCCGCTTACACAGGTAGCGCAGAAATTCTTCGCTTGACATAAAATCGAAGAATGGTGATCATAAGCGCATAATTCGGTGGAAAGCAGAGCCATGAAATTGGGCCTTATTTTGGTTGTATACAATTATTGTCAAGAACGAATCAGAGCCGTCGAGCGAATGCGACCATAGCGCCCTCTTTTGAAATGAACCTCCTCCTCGTTCCACATCTCCGCTCTTTATTTAATCTTGCATCCGATTATACGGTCCGCCTAGTAATTGCTAGACATAAAAAGGTCTCCGTTGAGTGCCGCTTCTGTTGTAACAATTTTCTTGAAATTGTTTTCACTTTAGTCAACAATGCAACACAGATTCGTTCACAAAGAGAAAAGAATTTGTGAAGTCAAAGGTTTAATATAGCTCTGTTTCAATGAAGCGGCAACAAATTAAAGACCAGTTTCGCAATGAAAGCTTACTGATTATAAAGATCATACCAGTATTTATCCGCCAGGAACATGTCTCGTATCAAAAGAGCTTAGAAAAGCTTGTTAGCACCAACAAAGTTAACCGATTGAATGAACCTCCCCATCGGCATGTTTATCAAAAAACATGAAGCCTTTTTCAGGCATCTGAAAACACCCAATTCCGGGCAACAAGGTTTTTTTTTCCTTCTTCTTTTCTTTGTTCTTTTTTTTTTCTTGCAACGTCGACAACCTATGGGGGACTTTTGAGACGCTAGGTGGCAGCAGACTTACCAGGTAAATCCATTGTTCCCGGTAATGAGTGCATGCCCAGAAATATTTCAACAATGTTTGTAAACACTGTTGAAACATTTCTGGGCGTACACAGTTAAAACTGGTAAGTCTGCTGCCACCTAGTGTTCCGAAGTCTCCCACTGAGTCCCAAATTTCACAGGTTTTTAATTTTATGCATGAATTATTGTTGGGATACTCCAAGAGAGGACACTGGTCTTTGACAAACACCCAAAGTTCACCTTGCCTTTAAGATTTGTAAGTTTATACTTGATTTTACCCTTACACCGATGTGTATTATTTAACGCTGTATACTCAGTACTTTCCCGAGTTCTGTGAAAAAAAAATCTATAGGTTTGAATCCCAACCCGAGTGATTTGCCTTTGGATTTGGATTTTTTATTATTGTTGTTCCCCACAGATATCGGAAAAGTACTGAGTGTACGGTGCGTAATACTCATCGGTGCAAGGGTAAAGACAAACTACATATACTTTATCCCCGATGCAAAATTAACATCTATGAAATGTTGTCAAATAAAAAACAACTTTTTTAGTTTAGTGCCAATACATAGTACCACTATGGTGCAATATTGCTTCAAGTGTGTGCTTAACCAGTGATAATTGGTCGTTAGCAATAATTCTATATTAACGTGGACCTGCATTCCAACAGTAGGCATTTACAAGGACGAGTGTATTGCGTTAACACCACAGTGTGACGCTCTTGATCGAGCGAAGCATGTATGACCATTCCCGTTCGACAGCAGTCAGCCGTGAATAACAAAAATGGGATGGGATTTAAACGGTTTAGAGCGGCACCGTTGTCAGGAACAAAGCAGGCGTGTGGCTGTACCATAGAGTTATGAATTCTCACCCAGTTACTGCAGCATTTAAAGAAAACGTCTGAACCCAGACGAAGACGCATCATCTGAAAATTGTTCCAGGGTGAATTATTCTTCTGTTCTTGCTAGCTGCTTATTAATACTTGCGTGGGAAGAAACTCCGTTAGTCCACGTAACATTATAAGGGTACGGTGTCCGTTTAAATCGTGTCTGTTTTATTTATGAACTAGAAAAGGCACCTGAACAAAAATTACAGATTTTTTTCTCTCTTTTCGTCTTTGGTTTGGAGTGGCTTCTAAATCAGGTATTGCTGGTTGAAGTGGACAGCACCTTTTCGAACCATTTCTTGGAGTAATACTCCCCGAGTTCGCGTAGCGATAGATGATACCCCCCTTCAGGGACTGTTCCAATATTGACTTATGACAGTGACAATTATCGGCGGCTTACAACCTCAGCCCTATCAGATTAAGCAGCAACTATGCCCACTGAGTCCCGAAGACGGTTAACGAAAGATAAATAGACGTAAAAGCCGAAACCTCTCTCCCCTCTCCCTCTCTATCTCTCTCTCTCTCTCTCCTTCTCTGTCTCTCTTTCTTGCCGCGGTGCACTGTTTCAGATGACTACGCATTGAACTACTCATAATGACATTCCTGGCTCCTCACGATACTTCCCCCTAACAATAAATAATTACACAATTTCTCTAAGATGATCAAAACTAGCCGCTGTTGAGTTTAAGGTACACCCTTAAGACATTTTAGTAAAAGTTGTATCGAGGTTTTTGATTTTTTTTATTTTATTTTTTTTTTTTTGGGGGGGGTCTTTTTGTTTTGTTTAAACGCAACTTTACATCATCATTTTGTACCTTTACCACGCCCCGTCTTCTTCTCTATGTGCGACTACAGTAATTAAATAATAAGGATTCTCATAAATGCAGGTATCAGACTACGTCAGCCTCGGTTTGATTACGCCCCTTCCGAAACCACACCACGGTCTCGGGTCTTGGCTTATAGCTCCAGCTAAGAGTCAGACTTAGGGTCCTGCTTAGGCTCAAGTTTAGACCTAAGGTTAGGTTCCAGATTGGGCTTCAGCTTAGGTTGAAGCTCAAATTATACCTTATACATTCCAGCTTAGGCTCCAGCTTTGAATGAAGCTCTCCGAGAGAATCTTAGCTGGAGCCGAAGACAGGGCTGTATTTCGAATGGCCTTGTTGTGTTGACTGCGTGGGTCTTACATGATTGTTTACACAACATTGGTATTGGTATCACCCTTCAATAGGCTACGACCATAAGCAGAGCACCCCCAGCATGACGTCACAAATGTTGTAAATGTTGTAGTAAGCGGTGCCAAGATAAGACAACATTCACTGAACGCGTAAAAAAGAAAAAGTTATTGTTACATAAATCGAGTTTCCTTGACAAATTAGGAATGTTTACGTCATGCAGGGATGTCCCATCTTTCTGCCGTATTGTGCTACCACTGCCATGGCCGTTGGATGCACCGACAACGTTGAATAATGGACATGTTTTTCGATCCAGCCACAGCCGAGGCTGAGAAGCTGTCGCTTCGAACACGGTTTTACGTCATGAACGGACTGCCTTGCTCTATAGTCCCCACACTACATTCATGTTCGCCTCAGTAGAGAATGAGAAATATCCATACCGATGGCGTGAGTCGGTATGACCCGTTGTTTGTTTGTTCGTTTGATTGGGGGTGGGGGCGTTTGTTTGTTTGTTTTTGTTTAGATGATCTTCCCAACAAGGGAGCTTAGCAGAGCTCCCGCAATGGGACATAAACGCCAATCTGGCAGCATCCACTCCTTCTCATGCAAACATCGGTTTAACTTCTATGATTATGAATAGCACAAAGTCAATAAATTGTGATTCGGTAATTAGACGTCAATACTTGTTCTAGTCATTTTGAAATGATCGGTTAGCTTGGCCGGATTCAAACCCACAACCTTGTGACTGCAATTTCTGTAGTCTTACCACTTGACCACGCTGTAAAGTCACACAAAACAAGGTTTTGTGTTTGGGTTAACCTGACCAGAAACCCGGTTTTGAATCGCGTTTTCTGGGGGGGGGGATCCGCCCCGGATTTGTTGAAGAGTTCACCCGCCCGACCTATGTGCATGCTGTAGGCACATTGGACGACGGTCTCGCAAGCCTTCACAAGAAAGCTATTGTATATATAAATAAATATATTTGTTCATATTTATATAACTAAACAAATCACGACAAAGCATTATGTGATATTTTGAAGAGTAGTTTTGGTCCCTGAGGCTGAAAAGGGAATTAAGGGGAAATCGTGCACATTAGAGTGACACATTATCGTGCCCCTGATGTTTTTAACTCTGGCTTTTCTAGGGCAGAGTTGTTTTGTCACTGATGGCCATAATCGATAGATTGTGATGCTAAAACCCATTTACAAAGTTTGTGGGAGGTTTTTAATAGAGTTAGGGTGAAGGATGTACTTGTGTACAAGTGTAACGACGTGTGTCCATAGAGAAGTATAAAGCGCAGATATTTCATTGGGGAAATTATTATTGCAAAAAAAAAGGTTATGTGAGGATTCTTGTTCAAGTTCCCACTTGCCCTGGAGACATTATTAGATTCAAGATGGGAACTAATCATCTCTTCAATACGTACAAATCATACACCAGACTAACTTTAGCAGGGTGGGTGACACTGTGCAAATATTGGATGCACGTGAGTACGTTGCCGCTGAATATGAACACGCGGTTTAACTCTGGACTATTCCATTCCACGATGCAAAGCCGAATGAAATGGAATCGTCCAGATTTTACAGAGTGAGAGTATTCTGCAACGCGCGAGATGCACGAATGAAATGTACTTATGCTTCAGTTACACATAGATTCTTGTCATCGGAAGATATTTCATAACAAACACAAAATAGTCACGGAAACTCGTCCAACCTGCACTTTGACAACTCCATGAAAAATAAAAAAAACACAAACAAACCATAAAACAAACAAACAAACACCCCAACACCCCCAACAAAAAAACAAACAAACAAACAAACAATCCAACAGACACCCCAACTAACAAACAAACAAACAAACACCCCAACAAACAAACAAACAAACAAACAAACAAACAAACAAACAAACAAACAAACAAACAAACAAACAAACAAACACCAATACCTTAGACACCAAGTGCCTTGTCCGCCGTGACGCGACCTTCACGTGGACGAACGAGCGGGAGCGACTGATTTGGGAACGACGCTGAGAATTCAGCATCGAAACCCAATCTCTCTTTTTTTTTCCCGAGCGATCATGGACGCAAAAATGTGAACAGGGACCAATTTAATATAGCCTATAAACACAAAGATGGTAAGCAATAAACAAATATTGCTTAGAAGAAATAAGTAACCCACCAACAACCATGAAGTTTATATCTTTACAACTGGTGCTCCATTCATTTTTGCTTAAACAGTTTGCTATGTCTAGGTTTCTGCTGAACAGTTTTCTGAAATAGGGTTCTGGTCGATGGATTGCTGAAATCAAAATACACAGCGGTTATTCTGGTGGTCTGAAAAAGCCCAAAATACACATTGTTTTTCCTCCTTTAAAAAATAAATATTATTCTGAAGTACACCAAACAAAACAACCATATACAGCAAGTTACGATCGGTAGTAATTGATTAGTAGATTGAAGCGTGTATTAACTTTCCAGATTCCAATCTTGTTTTCTTTCTTTCTTCCTGCTGAAGACGTAACCGAGCCGAACAGACGTGCTGTCAGTGATGTTTTCGAGTCCCCTTTGCTAAAGACGCTCGGCAGAGCGAAAAAAACACCTGACCGCATCCACACGCCAAACGCGTGCGGGTGACGACAACCTGTTTCATATAACTCTTAGTGGAGAACATCACGGTCGGGATCGTCTTCCATAATCTCCCCCGTTGATTGCTCCTAATCCAGGCAGGCGACTGACACACAGCATCGTCTTTCAACTTTCCAGTGATCGGAAAAGGGGGGGGGGAGAGAAACCCTGCTTTTTACCCCGTATAGACAAACTGTTGACACAGTACTTTCTTTCTAAATTCGATTCCTTTTTTTTTCTTTCTTCAGTCTCCTTTTCGCGCAATCTTGCCTGTAATCACTGTTGATTTATGCAACAGCTTGGTGTAGTCAACGTATCGGGTGTCAGAGCAGGGGGGAAAAACACAGCACTGTATTTTTAAATTCATGGTTTCACCTGAGCATGCACTTAAAAGTTTGTCTTGACGCCATTCATAAAAATCACCCAAGCCCCCAGTTGGTGAACCTTCCCAATGGTGAACGCCACACAATGACACTTCAAAGATTGCCTGAGACCTTAATGTATCCCGGAGCATACTTGCAGCACCAACTTAATCCGAAATGTTTCCCGGCACCTCAAAGAATAACAAAAACAATAATAGATCATATACAGCGCAAAATCCGCCCCCAAAAGGCGCCCAAGGCGCTTTACACAAACAATAAAAAATTAAGAAATAAAAATAGCTCCAACTGTGCAAATGAGCTGCATTTAGGAACGTGAAATGTGCTTCATTTATGTTCACGTTGAGGCTTTTAAGGTTTTGGACAATTATTTAAAAAAGTATTATGCAGGATTTGTAGAGCTTAAAAGTAGTTGCAGACAGTGTTCATGTTTTGTGCGATCAACCATATTCATGAAATAACCAAACTGTCAAAAATTTGGGCCTAATACCTTGTGGGAGTCAGGAATAAACAGTGGAAAAATGCACAGTTTTCAGCATGTAAACACATTGTCCTTAATTGTTGTCGTAAATAATAATAATAATAATAATAATGATAACAATAAATACAATAAATCAGCTGTTGCTTAAAAAACAATTCCCAGATACAGTTTATCTTGAATATGACTTCATTTCAGAGGGTAAAATATCAAAGAAAAAAATGGTATGGACTTCATAATCAGTAAGCTTTCAGACTAAAATTAAACAGTAATGTTTTTGTATCCGCCAATCCTGTACAATTCCCTTAAGTACAGCAAACACGTGTTGTTATATGTTCCCCCTTTTGCTTTGATTGTACTTCATGGGTACAAAATAAACAGAGTTTACAGCACGAGGGTTAGCTCGAGAAGTGTGTACATTCTAACCACACATGACTCAATACAAATAAACACCAATAGGTTCTTCACGGTGTGCCATCATGTTTTTAATAGAACGGAAATATAGACAGGGGTCTTCCACAATGCCCATTTACGGATTCCTAATTCGTCAAGGAAACTGTGAACATTTTAAACGTTACAAATATCCCGTGTGTCTTAATTAAATTATAATTAGTTGTCAAATTAAACGCGTTTTTGAAAGCATTTCTTATCCAGGTATACCGTTTACTACAATTTGTAACGTTGTGACGTCATGCATGGAGCATTTGGCTTATATTCAAAGCTCTTTTCGAAAACACGTCTTGGACTTGGGCTCCAGCTTTACAGGCTCCGTCAGCTTCTTTTGTAAACCTGCATCCTCCGGTTTGGGAGTTCAAACGTAGTCGGGCTGAGCCTAAGCCAGAGCCCAACCCGAAGCCCTGGTTTCGATAACACGGTCTTTATAGTCCCAGCCCAGATACGTTCCAAAACAGATATGACGCATTACAGTGTACACTGATTTAAAACGAGACGCCTCTTCAGGCGCAACAAGTTGAAGTCTCTCTTGGCTTCCCCTTTAAGGTTGAAGCTGGTCTGTTGAAGTAAAGTAATCCCGTGAATGATTCTGATGAGAGTATATAGTCAAGCCGTAAATGAACCGAGACTCAAGTAGACGGATGAGCCGGCCGCTTACACTAGTCAGTAACTCTCTGTCTCTTCTCTTTCCCTTGATGGAGTGACATAAATTGAAGGTCAGAGAAAAGGGAGAAAGCCAATGTCACCATCGACGGGGACTCCGGGAATTGTCTAACGGTCTAATCGATATCACCAACACGCTCCAGGCGTTTGTCGATTGATTAAAAAATGTCGTTCGGATTAGTTTGTCGTGGCGAAAAGAGCCTCGGACGTGCACACATGCGGACTGGGGGTAACGTTTCCGATTATACCGTGGACATTGCTGAGCCAGGTATAAGTGATGCTGGATTTATCACTTCCCCGCTGGAGGACGCGCATTTCGGAGGGAGAATTGACTCTCCTGTGAATTAGCTTGTCTTCGCAAAGTGTTATTTACAATCCACATCACAGTACTTGACGGGATGACCAATAAATTTATATTTCCCATACAGATCCGCGTCTCCCTTCATAAGTAATACAAATACGGAACGATACCAGAGTTAAATATGCAGGGTTCGTTAAAGGTAGAGTAAACACATTGAAAACGACATGTGAAACGGGTCGTCCACATGGGTATCCCCGTCTCAATTTAAAAAAAACACAAAAGAAATTTTAAAAAAGAAGAAACAGCAACGAGAGCGACAGCGACAGCGACAGCGACAGCGACAGCAGCAACAGCAACATCAACAACAACAAAACCTACAAAAACGGCCAGTCAAGCAACCAGGTCAGTGAACCACAAGACTTTCACTCGGACTGTAATCCAGAAAGTATCTCATCGAATACATTTACCAAGAATTATTTAAGTGTAATCTGTTTCTACATCCATTAATTGTCAGTCAGTTTCCTGAGTTCATAATTGTTTTGGTTTTAGCGTCGAAATTTGAGACTGTGAGAGTTTGAGCTTTTGGGTTTAGAGGTAAGCTTAAGTGCATTATTAACACCGTTGGTCTAAGCGAGTAAATTCATTCAAATTTGCTAGTTTCAAATGGGAGACTTTGGAACGCTAGGTGGCAGCAGATTTTAAATGCATATTGTTAACCAGTAAGTTTACATGACGCTAGTGTCCCAAAAGTCTCACTTCGTGTGTGTGTGTGTGTGTGTGAGTTTGTTTTCACATTCAAACCGGGGACCTATAACAAAAGAGGACAATAGGGTCCCCGGTTGGGTAAAGGTCCCCAGTTGGAAATTGTGTACAAAACCAATGGGAGCTGTTGCCAAAAAGTCCAAACAAAAGAGGGACAATAGGAGGTCCCCGATTGGAGGTGTTTACACACTTGTGTGCCCTTACACATGCTAACTTACGGGGTACTTTTAACAATGGAACAATGGACCCCACAAGGCAATTTCAATAGGAACAATAGGGCCCCACAAGGGAATTCTTTAGAAAAGGGAACAAAAGAACAACAATAGCAGTACCCCACAAACCGGATCCGTAAGGTTGGGTGTGTGTGTGTGTGGGGGGGGGGGGGGTGTATCTTAAATCTTAATCAAGCTTCCTTGTATACACACAGAAACTAATAATATTAATTGCCATTTTATTTCAAGGAAACAGTCTATTTTGGCCTTTACTGAATGAGAGGGAAAGAGAGACGGAAAATGGGTCTCCCATTTGGTGCAAGCCCATTAGACTTATCTACAGGCAATTTTCCAACTTTAATGCTAATCGTAGCGCAACGTTATATTCCTTCCAAATGTAGCGTTGGATCATCGCCGCATAATGTTAAACTACTCAACGACTGTTGTAGCTAATTTAATGACGCCTCCTAGATCGTTTCGATCGTGCCGTCTCATGCAGCAAAACAAAACGTGGCCGTGAATTTGTCAACTCGCAGGAAAATCCGGAAAAGGGCCTCAGTCTTCACGTGTTTCTCCTCCCTCCAAAACAGTTCTCCCATACAACGGCATGCAGCGTTCCCAACATGATTCTGAGCCTATTTTTGAGCTCTGTCAGTTTCCACAGTGTCAGTAAACATGTTATTTCAGGTAGCTTTAGACACCGACCATTAAACCCTTAAACAAAACTGAAACAGTGCCCGACACAAATCGCTCATGATTTATTCAAAAGATTTCCTGAGCTGTGTTTTGTTTTACGGGGAAGAGTGCGGCTGTGTTAGTCACTGGTGGTGACCCAGTTCACGGCAGTTCAGAATAATATTCGTCTTGTGGCAAATACTTCGTTATTTGACTTGAGGTGTGTCGTCCCGAAACCGTTGCCTTTGCGCCCAGCAGAAAATAATCTCGAATTACCCCGAGCCCGGTGTAAAAGCGCCCCTGATAAATTGTGTCACCTTCTGGTCAATTTGGGGGCTCGCATTAGTTTCATCATGAAGGGTTTCATTTTAAACACAGGTTTGTGGATTTACACCGTGTGTGTGTTTGCTTTAACAACCCCGGTCGTGCCCAAGGGTCGCAATTTAAGAATTGCTCCGCGATGACCAAGATTGTGTTTTTGGTTTTTTTTGAGGAAGCATTCTTCTGATGGAATGCCCACTCGAACCAAAGGTATTCTGAAGAAGAAAACACAGGCCATTGTTCTGAAATAAGGTATATTTTGTGTCAATCATAAACTGATGCGATGCATAATAAGACCTTGAGTAAACGATTTGTTGTTTTCCCCTTTTTCAATTCACTGAAGCATTTCCAAAATAAGTTTTCGAAAATGAGTACAAAACTTGCCCTATTTTTGTGAAATATAATATTGATGTTGCTGAGAGTTAATGTTGTGGTAGATTGGTTCTTGTCAACGTAATTCTGTTTTATAGACCAACATTATCAAAACAGATACAATGAAAGTCACCTGTAAAAGTTTGGTTAAAGTGTCTACTTGTTAAGAAAACATATCGCCAAAAACCTGTCACTGTATTTCTACCAAGAACGTCGAAACCATTGACTTTTCGCGAGATGAAAAAAAAACCCACACACACTGTGCTTGTTCAATGGGGCACCAACCGCATCTCTGGCTGTGCTGATGGCATCATTCAAACGGATACCACGGAAATGTCCAAATGTCAGTTGAAGACGATTTTCGGAGATTCAAATTTTTTCTTTATTTGATTTCTATTCACTTCCGATGAACACATTTTGCAGGGTGCTTTTTACCCACATCCATCTTTACAACAAGTAAGTTTTCGAACATACTTAACACAGTCTTTTTTCGGTTCATTACCAAAGTTTGACCCTACCTTAAAACAAGGTTTTTGCGTGCATCCACGAGTTGTACAAGCTATGGAAACATTCTATTTAAATAATACATCTGATTTTGTCCAGTCTGGTAGCCTACATAATTCAAACTAAGTATTACACAAAATAACTCTCCTGAAATCTGATCACACATTCACTCCTCTCTCAGCTCAAAACGGTAACAAGTAAACAGTTCAATACAATCTAATTAAACCATGTAATGGATACAATAGAATTAGCACAGGCTAGTATACCCCCCTTAAAAGTGTTCGGATTGAAAACAAGAAAGAACACTCCGAGAGCAATCCAGAAGTCTGCTCGCGGCCGTTTTGACATCATCTCCCATCACACGTGCATACATGTCACTCCGGAATCCTAAATAGAAATTCCGCGTAGGTATAATTATAAAAATGCACGAGACCTTGTAAACCACCATGTACAGGCATTTAGTTGCTTTAGGATTTTATTTGTACATTTCATCACTGTACATGTCACTAAACGATTTGGGGGGCCACTCCCCCGAGGGCCCGGAAACCGAGGGTATTTTTACACGCACAGGTTTTCGTTTCGAGAGTTTGAGTGAACCACGTCTTTCTTAAGTGAATCCAAGTAAAATATTCCACTTTTGAGTGGCCCCTCAGAAACGTTTTTTCCCCACCTCTCTCTTTCTCTCTGTCTCTCTCTCTCTCTCTCTCTCTGTCTCCTTTCTAGAGCAACCAATCCACTTTGACTTGGATAAAGAGTTCTAGATGCAGGCATGTTGCATTAAAATGTGAATGGTTTTCTTCAACTGCTGTGATTAAGTGACACCACTACAAAATCACTGTTATAATACACACAGCATCAAGCTTATTGCAGGCCCTTCTTTTTCAAAGTCAGCTGGGCCAAATGTCTCTCAACACATGGCCAGGGTTGTTTTTACAGACAAAAAGAATGGTTATCGAATGGCGGCATTCGTGTGTATGTGTTTGGGATGTCTTGGTTTGGGGATTTAGCTCTTCGAAGGTGTCAATTTAAGTTACAAGATTCATGCCGTTTGATTGAAGACTACTTGTCTGTGAACAAATTAATAAGGAGCGATGCTGGCGGTTTATTTTGATACAAGGTTGAAAGGCTGTTTCAGGGAAAATATGACGCGTTTTCGTTTGGAACAGGGTTAGTTTCTACTCTAAGAATCCTTTGTAATGCCAATTTAAACTTGTTTTTAAATATTATGTGACCATGTGCAAAATATAAGTATGCAAAGATCTAATGCAAATTTCACTTGAATTTATGTTGTGTTAGAATAGGTTGGTAACAATCGGACTGTCTATTTAAACACACCAAAACAATGTTGAATAGGCCTCGCTACTGTTACACACGTACCAAAATTTGCGCATTCTGTGTTTAAAGCTGCCGCAAACTGCTTACCGACCCAAATGACCCATGGCACAAATACAAATTGACATTTTTGATTTGCCATAAATAGTCATGTACCATGATGTACCACGATGTACCACGTTTATTTATTTATTTATTTATTTATTTACTTATTTATTTTCAAATCATTGTATTGTTTTCCAACTCAAGGCTGATTTAGGGAAAGAGAGAAAAGCAGTCTGACAGGGCTGACCCCTATTCGGTATGGAATCTACTCATGATGCAGCCACGTTGTCTTTTCCTTCCAAACGAACGAGGCTTGACGGGATCATTGTCAGCCCCCACCCCACCTCCCATGCATGTATAACGAGAAACAGTAACTGAACACATTGGATGTGTGACAACACCTTGCTTCATATCAGTTAATACGAGTGCATTATTTTACAAACATTGGATCCAATTTTCGTTCCCCAGTGAGTTTTTTTTTTTTTTTTTTTTTTTTTTTTTGGGGGGGGATCCTTCAATATTGCTCCAATATAATTCCCTTTTCTTAAGAATTTCTTTCCAGTTTATCTTAAACGTTTAAAAAAACTGTCTTGTCTCGTTGCTAAAGGAGCCCTACAACGGCCAATGCGTCAGCCTACACCCATGTTTGTTGACACGGTAAACTGAGGATAAACGTTTTCTTGTTTCGTAGTAGGTCTTGTACACAAACTGGAACTGTGGATTTCCTCAGTCGGTTAAACCACTGGAATCCCTTCTGTAAATTACCTCAGTGTCAAAAGGGATTACACCCTTATGTTCCGACAACCTTAGTGTATTTTCCTTACCCCAACTCTAACCCTAACCCCAACCCTAACCCTAACCCCAACTCTAGCCCTAACCCCCAACTCTAACCCTAACCCCAACTCTAGCCCTAACCCCAACCCTAACGAATAAATCACATGGCGTTGTCGAAACATAGGATTGTCGGTACAGAAGGGTGTCGGAATATAGAGCAGTCACCTTCAAAAAAGGTATGAGACGCCAAAAAGATAACCTCCACACAGACTCATGTTTGTCGAACCAGTAAACCAGTTTTTTGTTGGTTTTTATTTGTTGGTTTTTTGCGTGTTTTAGTGTTCTTAGCTATGTTTAAAACAGTTTTGTACTCGACTCAATGATATCCGCGGTCTGTATAAACCACCCGAATTCATTTTGTTAAAGTCCTCGCTGAAAACAAAACAAAAGACACACTTACCTTTACCCATGTTGCTCCCTCTTCGACGAGATACTGAGATACTACCCTTAGTGCACCCATGGCGGTGTTATTCCAGTTGCTTGTTACGTGACAATGACAACTGGATGCGAATCCAGGTCGCAAGATTATCTCAAGGCGGGTCAGGTGTTTAGACATGGTGTTTTTATTTCTCCACAGGTGGATGCGTTCTCTTGGAGATCCCCCGTCCTCACCTTAGCCCCCCTCGCCCCGCCCCAAACAAAAAATCATCATCATCTTTTGTGTTCCCATCATAACTATTATTAAAATGAATACACTGTCGTTTTTAAAAAGATACACAACTTCGTAACATGTTTGCGTAGTGTTTTATGAAATCATCTTTGCGGTTTTTATTTTGAACAGTCGTCTACAGTTATTTTGAAAACATGAACAGGCAACATTGAGGGATACACGGTTTCTCAAAGCATTCAAACAACAATTGTTCGAAAGTTTAACAATTATTTCAAAAATTTTACTTGAAACTACGAAAATTAGACACATTACTCATATTACAGGATGCCGCCTTGAAAAGCTGAATTATCACGTTACAATAAATAGACTTAATGGACAGTATTTTACAGCGTGTTGGGTGAACTACTGCAATGGTGTCTGAGTGTAGCGAAACACTCTCAGCCAAAACACACACCAGAAGCAAAGGTGTACACCAGTTAGTCAGCTGTTAACAAATAATAATAGTATTTACAAAGTTAAGTAATTGGCCCTCAGTCTTAGTTTTCTATACTGCTGTTCTTCCCTGCCCGATGCTCGGATATGATGAAAAACGGATAAGGTGTTGATCTTTGCTTGTATTTTGGTAAACCCGTTTGTAGCCAGAGGAACACCTATATGCCTTCCAGGCACTGTGGTTTTGAATTTTGGACTTTGTCTTTCATTTTGTTAAAATGTCATAAAGTAGTATAGGATATCGATATTAGTGGACGCCGTCGGGTTCAACATGGACCATTTTGTCCGGAAAGGGTTTGTCGGACACAACGGGTCGAGCATAGTGGTTTGTCGACACAAAATGTTGAACATGTTCTTTTGTCAGACACAACAGGCGGATCATAATATTTTGTTGGATACAATGGATCCGACACAGTCTTTCATATCGGCTAGGTCACCTTTGCTGTTTTACCGGTACCGTATTTCTTTTACACAACATATCAATTTCATATGTGTCATTATCTTTTAAGGGAGATTTAATTTAGAACAATTTCAACTTTGACTTTTAAAAGGATAAAACAATCTCTTTTGAATGGAATAGTTCATACATTGCATTATTCTACTTTCTACGGAAATGTCATCAAAAACCATGACAATCATGACAAGTTCAACCAGCAAGACCAACCCCAAAACATGGTGGCGCAACTCTGCACCGAAGTGCACAGAATTGTATACGGGTGCCGTGTCGTATGCATTAACCACATTGATAGCTGATTACAGGCTGATATAAAAAGTCATCTATCATTTAAAAACCATTCAGTGAATAATAGTCAGACAGTAGGCAGTTTTACTCACGCAGGGGACATTTATTGGGAAAGGCGCCTATGAGGAGACAGGGAGCAATTCCAAGTCATAATTCCCATTATGCGTCATGAAGGAATTGTCATAATAGCTGCTGAAGTTCAGAGCTTTGGCTTCGCACACAACGAACTGGGATTAGCGGAACGGATAAGGCTTAGCAGAAGCAGATTAGTGACTGTGTATTAAGTTGTGTCATTCTTATGTTTCATTGTTTAGCAGTTATAATTATCATGCGTTACTTTCTACTGAACATGATACCATGAGACTGCTTCCTTGCAGGGAAACGAAATCAAGACTACACTCAACACGGTATTTTTAAAAATATGACATGTCAGACGGAATTACATCTAAGAAAGGTCGGTCCAAAATTTGAATATGTTACTAAATACGATTTTACAAATTACTTTTATTCTGATAACCCCCCCCCAAAAAAAAAAAAAAAAAAAAAAAAAAAAAAAGCCTTTAATCGCTTATCATTGACACTACTTTCCAATGAAATATTTTAGTGTTTGAGCTTTTAGCCTTTGAGGTCAACTCTGCCAGGTTCAAAACGTGAGGCCGTTAATAATGTTTGCATTTATCCAATAGGTAATTTAGGTTGGCAAGCAGTCGGAAAGACCTAACTCCTTCCCTTTTCCTGCAATAAATTAACCGAGCCACTTTCAAATGGTTGTTAGAAATTGTAGACAGTGATTACTTAGAAGGGTGTATACTATCATTGAACTCTAAAGTACGATGGGGGGTATCGGTGTTAATCATGGTTAAAAGCCGACCGTTGAACTGTCCCCAGACAGTACAGTTGTCGAGTAGCTGAAAGTGGATTTTAAACTCTCGCCCCTCGATGGACAACCATGCCCAATAAAATACGGGAGTGTTATCTAAATCGCGCGCACTCAAGCCGCTTGAACAAAGAGAAACATTTGAAAATCAGGTTTTGAAACTTTTAATTTATGAGACCGATTTATGTTGCACGTTGTATGAGAGGGTTTACAGTGTGCTGAGGCGCATTCAGCAGCCACTGCCAGAAACACCAGGGCGAACTCCTTTTCTTAGAGACAAGTGTAAATGGGCTTGACTCCACAAAGCACTAAGATTCATCTTAAGATGAGTTGTCAGTATTACCATAGTGATTGTTATTGTCACATCACACTTTGCTTAATAGCAAACAAGATTGATTTGCACTTAAGATCGGTCTTAGCTCCTTGTGAAAATGGAATCTTTTTTCTTTTTTTTTCTTTTTTTTACTGTACATTACACATTAATTAACTTTTATAGCTAGGCCTACACGTGATTATATTGTCAACTGAAATTACAGCAAATTTGAATTAAGTATAAGAACATATGGCTTCGTCAATGTACAACCCTTTTGGTTGAAAAAAAAATCAAAAGTTTGAGACAATCAAAGATCGTCATTTTGATCTTGCGTAGAAGAAGCTTTTTTAAACAATACCTGCAACATGGCATGAGTCTTTCCCAAATGATATCTTAGTTGGTTCCACAATAGTGTTTGTTTGAGCCGTAGTGGCCAAATCTATGAAAATGTGCTTTGGTGACCAAACTTGCAAAGCTCAACCAGGACCCAATTTCATAGAGCTGCTTTATAGGCGCAAAAGTTATCTGAGCCAAAAGTAATTGTGCTTATCCAAATTAGGGTTACCAGCCAATATTCCATTTCACATGAACCGTTTTTGACTGGTGTCCTGCAAATTTTTGGTTGCTCATCAGAAATGTGTTAAGCAATAATGTTGCGCCTAAGCAGCTCTGTGAAATCGGGCCCTGGTAAAAACCCGCCCAAATACTGTGTGGTGGTGCTCTGATCGCGACTAGTCCCCCTCAAATGTCTACAATAGAGCAACATTCTTGGTTAGCAAAAATAAGCATCCTTACCAGTTACGTAAATCGTGTCTTTGGCCAAAGTTCACAGAACTGCTTAGCCACAAAATGAGCTTACCCCCAAACAAATTGTTTTGATATGGAATAAAAACAACAAGAAGATAACAAGACAAATGAAGAAAACACAAATAATTCAGGGGCAAAAGTCAACGGTTCCCCACTTACTCTTAATCAGCAGAAAACAAAATGAAACACTTTTTCTTTTCAAATTTTTCCTCCATTGCTCTGTGAAATTTGGCCCAGATCCCATTTTCAAAAGCTGTTAGGCACACAAAACAAAACAAAACAAAACATTGCTTAGCAGATTATGGTAACCAGTCATTAAGCTTACAGTATGTTGACTGGTGCACCGTCCACTATTATGTGTGGCTAATAGAACTTAGCTTAGCAAAACTTTCCTGCTTAATAGCTCATTTGAATTGGCCTTGGGTCTTTAACAAACGGTATTACAAGTACTCGTCGTAGTCAGTTTCTTTCTTTTTTTTCTGGTAAAATTCGAAATTTGATCAATAACAAAGTAAGTTTGTCTTTAAAGTCCCGCATAGTGTTTGTCTCGAAATCTTCGCGAAACTTTAAACATTTATTGTTGTTTATTTTGAAGTTTATAAACACTGGTTCTCAGAGTAGAAATTACAATCTACCTTCTTTCTTTTTCTTTCTCAAAAGTCCTGAAATTTGTTGTCCATTTTGTTTTGAGGGGGAAAGGAGGATATGAAATGCATGGTCGGGAGTCATCATCAATCCTGGAGGAATTTCGCTCTCATTATCCGCTGCCTTTGTGATCGCCACCTCGAGAAGGGATCGAAATCCAGTGGTCTCTCGACAAACGCTGCATCTGTAAAGAAAGCAACGAAAAGTCGATTAGCATTGACGCTGCATAGGGGTAGACAGAAACGAATAACCGAACACTAATATAACGCTGCATCTGTTTTAAGACAGCATTGAATAATCGAATAGCATTACATTTGTACACGTAAAGACATACACGATTAACCGAATACCATTAACTCTGCATCTGGAACGACAAACATGACTTTACCGAATACAGTTTTCCCTGTAAGACAATTAATGGTTAGAATAATAGAATCAAACCACTCAATACATTTCTGATATTCTTTTTTTGTTTTCTTATTCTTTCTTTGTTTGCTACTTCACTGCAAACATTTCTGCCGAATACGGAATCGTGGATAATGGGAAACAGCTGGTGCTAAAAAGTAATAACAAGTTTAAAAAGAAGGTATAACAAACAACAATAAAAGAAATTTAAAAAAACATGGGGTCAAAAATACAGTGCGCCACCAAGAGTTTGACCTCGCAGACGTAGTTTTAAAAGAAGACGGTCACTTTGAGTCATCCCAATGCAGGCGACTATTTTAGCTGTGAGCTGACTGTATAAAAACATCCCTGAATTCGTTTGATATATCCGTTTACACACAAATCAATAAAGAACAAAAAGTAATAATAATAACAAAATAAGTAAACATTCTATAACAAGATTGACTGTATTTTCTTCTCTCTTTTTTTAATGCGAATTTCATCTTGTACATGAAACAGACATTATTTTTGTTCGACTAACTTGGAGCCGTGGGCCACTATGTTTTGATACTGGATATGAGTCTCTTGAAGTCTAACCGAAGCACATCGTGATGGACATGCAAAGTGCGTCACAATAATTGTTCACTTCCCGGGAAGACATGCTGTCAGTTCTTTTTCGAATGAAGAATGGCCGCCCATACAAACAACATAAATCAGCTATGCAACGCCATATCTTCATTGATGGGTTACAAATTTCTTTTAAAATGGATCCATTAAAAAAATATTAACAACAAAACAAACAGTATTGCTTTCTGCATCATAAAACGCAGAAACATTCACGTAATTTTATGGAGGGTGACGTCAAACAACAAATGACGACCAGTGTCCCTAGCGTACGTTCTGTTCAAATCTGAAAGGTTAATCAGAGCTGAAATCATTTAAGTATAAATCGAATTATGAGTAACTACCAGATTAATACAGAAACAAATTGCGGCCATGTTGTACCATTTGGGACAACGAATGAACTGACGTCAGCGCTGGTGAGTTGGCCACTCCCAACAGTGTCGAAGAATTGTCGAAATGATGCATCAACTCCAAAGTGTGGTTAACAATTGAGAATTTCGATGTTGAATACCGAGGTTGACCACTTTTGTCATGAAATGTGGCTATGTTTTCTCAGTGCTGATACACAATTCAGAGAAGATGCTGGCAGAGCTCAGATTTATCGACCATGGTAAAACAGGCCACAAATTACCGGCCTATAATAAATGACCCAGGCAAACTAGACTTCTACGTGTCTCATCTATTTGTTTGGGGAACAAACTAAGGCGCAGAGAAGGGGGAAAAACCGCAGCCTTACGATCGCCAGGAAGGCGCAATCTTAACGAGACGAAGCGAGTGATTTACCGTTGTGATTTTACTTGAAAGTTCACATTACAATTCATTTGGGTTTTTTTATTTTAAGAAGGGGTACTTTATTGCCATAGAAGTGTTCAATAAAAAATAATATGGAAAAAAATCCGTCTAAGGCTACCGTGCACAGAGCAAGCTGCTGACGTTATTTCTGAGTCCAACAAGATCTCTGATGTTTATATTCATAGGCTAATTACAGGCAGTGTCAAACGTATTCCGCTTGCAGCCCGTCCCCAGCTTGTTATTGAAGAAATAGTGCAGAATATTTCCGTGAATAGTCCGGTCTGAATCGAAAGCAAAGGCCATCTCCCCTACTAATTTTATATATATATATATATACATATTGTTTTAGCCAGAAATTAGTATGTATTAATATTAAACAAAACATGGTTGACAATACACCTTGGTGAATATTAAATGAATTATTTTACCCCCCAAAAAAAAAAAATAATAATAATAATAATAATAATAAAATAAATAAATAAAAATAAAAAAATAAAAAATAAAAAATAAAATTTAAAAATAAAAAAGAGAGAAAATAAATAAATAAATAAATAAATAATAACAACAACAACAAAATAAATAAATAAATACATAAAATTTAAATAACATCCCCCACATACACACACGAACACATTCTTAAAAATGCATCCTTGATGTGGAGCATGCTTTTGTCCTTTCGTTTGTCCCTGCCCTTAACAGTTCCCCTCAGACTTTGTACACAAATTTCCTTGTGGAGCACCCCGGTCTTTAGAATTTCCATGTGGAGACCTTTTGTTTTCCCTTTTTTGTTTTGTCCTTGGTCTCCATAAGGTACCGAAATCGACCACAGCACTGTGTTGCAGTCACTGTGTGGCGATTCCTTTGTTCTATACACTTAGGGAAAATCCTACTGCTCAACACTGTAAATAACACTGTGTGGACGTGTGTAAGTCCACATAGTGTTTCAAGTCCCTACATTATAAGGACCTCTTTTGTTCTCAAGTCCACACTTCGTATGTAGCGTTAAAACACCTACACACATAAAAAAAAAGAGCCCCTCCCAAAAAATAAATAAAAATAATAATAATAAAATAAAATAAAAACTCAGGAGTATTTGTCTTTTTATGGAACATGACTGGGATTCTTCATAAGGACAAACCACCGAAATGTAAATAACACAAACAGATATTCATTGCTCGGAGGGGCGACATGAAACAGTAACAATTGTATTTTATTTGGAAGAAACATATACATTAATAAGGGAGTTTGGAATTCTTTCCATTTACCCTACATTTTGTTTATTTTTCACCTCGGGGCAGAACTGCAGATTTTGGCCGTGAATGATTCACTTCATTAAAAGTAGTCCCATCTTGCAATGTGAACGTACTTTTCACAGGGGGGGGGGGTACCCGGAATAAACTTATAGGTTTGTTGTTTATGAAAATACACGACACTTAGAGGTTGGAATTATTGGGGTGAACGCATTTCGATGATGGTTCATAAAATTTGCCAGTTGTCAACCCGACCCCTCATCATGCACGCACGATTTACATACAAACAGGTAAGGAGTCTATACAAGTAGCCCTAAATCTGGACTTTTCCTCTATAAATGTATTCCCCCTTTGATAAAGTGCCGTAATTGTTTGACATTTCCTATGTCGTAACCCGTCCGGCTACCTTAATTTTTTAGTTAATTCTTCCACTTTCGGGAAGTCGTGACTTCTCTGGAGATCTCGGGGGAAATAGGCGCGGCATGCCTGGACGGGTCCCGTTCACGGGGCGATACATGCGTCGACCGCTCCCGCCTGGTTTGTCCCTTTCCTTCTTCTTCTTCTTCTCAACGTCCTGCATTGCCCGTGGTATAGGGTCAATCGACATGTCCGCTTTAGCGTGAGTAAACCAGTTTAGAAACCGAGCGCGGTTGTTGCACTTTTTTACCCTTCATCAAAACAGTCCACGCACTAATGAGAGCGCTGCTTTCCCTTCGCCTTGCATACTGAGGAGAGATTCCCGCATGCTCTGGCAACTCTACCGGCAATGAGTGGGTAAACTTTCCGAATTCAAATCCACCGTCTAGATACCTACACCCTGACTAAAAAACCACTCACCACAAAGGCCTTAAAGGTATTTTAACAGAATTGGATAACGGATTAAAAAAAATACATTATTGTCTTAATTTCAGTCTGAAAAGCTTACTGAGTATAAAGTTCATACTAGTGCTATTTTTATGTTTGAAATATTTTCCCTCTGAAATAAAGTCATTTTCAAGAAAACTGTCTGAAAACGGGAAAAAGAACAGAAGCTGATGTCGGTTGTTGCAACCAAAATTAAGAATATTGTGTTTACCTGCTGAAAATTGTGCATGGTTTTTCACAATTTTCTCCTGAAACACACAACGGATTAGGCTCAAATTTTCACAGGTTTGTTATTTCATGTATATTGTTAACCACACAAAACATGAACACTGTCTGCGACTATTTTGTCAGCTCCATCAACCATGTATAATACCTTTCAAAAAATAATGTGCCTGCCTTATACTACATAGTTTCATTACTCCTGTTTTGTTGTTGTTGTTGCTGTTTTTCTTGTTGTTGTTTTTCTTCCTCATCTTTAAAGCTATAATTTTAATAAATTACACAAAAGAAAATTGCAACCACAGCACGAAAATTCCAAAGGAAAAGGGGCAGAATATTTCCATTTCTTGCTCTCGACAAATCTCGTAGGGTTTGTTCTTTCCAGGTCAACTTTAAAGCCCCCCCCCCGCCCCTTCCTTTCACACTTATTCACGGTTGACGTAGCTAAACCTTTAATCCTCCGTTTAAATGGAGGTAAGTTCCCGAGAGGGAAATGTTTGAAAATCAAATCAGGCGTCGGCAGGCCTCGTAATCGGCGGTGGACCGCGGTCACAGAGACCTTTAATATCGGTTACTGCTGGGAATGTGGGATCTCAATTTCTCTTGCCAACGGGTTTTCTTGGCTTGGACCGTTCATTATAATGCGTTGATCTTGTGTGCATGTTTGTCCTTGGTGGATACTTTTGGCTTGATCAGTTTGTTGGGTGGAAGTTATGGTCAGATATAGACGCTCAGAGCTTCACAATTCGAACAGGCGTTCTCCCATAACAGTGGTCCGCTGGCCAAATGCTAGTTAAAATACCTGAGGACCAGTTCAGAATTCACTTCGAGTGGTCCGGTCGCCTAGTTCAGTGTTGAGAAGCTTCCCTGTTTAATATAATTTATGGAAATGGAAATGGAAATGGAAAGCTAGCTGGTCCTGCTTGCTAGTCACTGACAAGGTTAAGGGCAAATCCTGTGTAGTAGGCCTAATTTTTTATACAGTCGTACAATTTATTCAGACACCTGTTTTGGATTTTAAAACGAATATTATGAACACGAGTTCTGTAGATTGTTTCTTTGCAATCTGCTATTAAACGGAAATGTGTACAGAACTTCAAGATCAGTGGTGACGGTGTGCACTTTGCGCTGATTCAATTGAAATGTTATTGCATTTCACGGTTAAATGCTGGATAAGATAGGATGGGGTGTGGGGTGTGGGGCGGGGGTGACACTGGGAGGAAACGAATACGTCTCAATCCGCCATTTATGGGGTTTTCCCAAGTTTGAATTTCCCCAATTGACAGAAGGTAACCAACTATAGCAACAAAGCAAACAACAATGACACAACGACAACTACAGCAACATTGACAATTGCAACGGCAATGGCATCGACATTGACCATGGCAACGACAACACAGTCGACCTTCGACCATGGGGGGTGGGTTGGGGGTTAGGCAACTGCTCTTCCAAATCGGGCAAAACATGGGTAAATTCGGGCACAGCAAGAAGAAAAACAAATTGCAAGAGAAGCGGAAAAAACAAAAAAAACTTTATATCCGGTATTTGACATTTTGTACTTGACAAATAAATTCCTCTGCCACCCCCTTAACCAAAGAGTACGTCTATAAAGCAATAGACAATGGCAATAAACACATTAATCACATGTTGTTTGAATAAGGCCCACCGACTCGGTCTATCCACTCGCTTGCTTATAAAAAAAATAAAATAAAAACACATCCTTTTTGTTTGTTTTTTTCTTCTTTTTCGAATGGGGGCTATGAAATTTCCATTGGCTTATGTTATAAACAAAAATCAATGCGGTACTAAAGTCCGCACTCTACACGTTTACCCATTTTACCCGTACACGTATCCAGAGGCACTCAGATACAACTTTGGACGGATGTATGCACACTTCATTAAACCTACATGTGGGTCTGTCACAGTCAATAGACCATATACATATTATTAGACCTACATGTTTAAAGTGGATTAGCTCAAGTGGGGACATCACGATGTTGATCTGTATGTGGTATGCGTTAAAAGAAAAGTAGATCGATTTTGTTAAATCAAATTAATTCCCATCAGGTAGTTTTCAATATAGAAAGCATTCATTCAATCAACCTTTTAAAAATGTCACCAGAGTTGGGGGGCACATCTCAGAGAATTTATAAAAAAGTTATTATCGCTTTTTGTTTTAAAAACCTTATATCAGATGTTGATTTGCTCGAATTGTTTTTGTCAGAGAACGTTTTGGTCAGTGATTCCGAAACCTTTCATAACCGGCTTTTGGCGATTCGAGAGTCTTCAAGTGGTAAATTTCCAGCCTGTTTTAAATTCCCTTTTAAACCAATTTCTTTTATCTGACGGTACCTCGGTCGGAGATAATTCGTTGGAGTGTTTAGCTTCAAGATTGGCAACATCATTTTCTTCGCTGTAATTGCCAATCCCATATACTCGCCCTTCATCGATGTCTGCGTCTTTTGAAATGGAGCACCGAGAAACAAAATGCCAACTCGACCGTGATCGGTTTGCTCAGTCACTTTGGTTTGAACAAACAGTCGGCAAAGTGCCATCTATAATTTGTAGTACCTCAGGACATTAAATGTTGGTTACCATATGTTCTGCTTATACTACATGAATTGGAATATATGTTACAGTGGACACAGATCAATAAACAAGAAGAACAACAACAACAATGACAACAACACGATTTACTACTAACAACAAAACAAACAAACCCTCAACAAACAACACCTATAAAACATAGGCTAAACAACCAAACAAACAAACAAACAAACAAACAAACATACAAAACATTACAGTGAACATGTTGCTTGTGTGTGTGTGTGTGTGTGTGAGTTTGTTTTCACATTCAAACCGGGGACCTATAACAAAAGAGGACAATAGGGTCCCCGGTTGGGTAAAGGTCCCCAGTTAGAAATTGTGTACAAAACCAATGGGAGCTGTTGCCAAAAAGTTAGAGTCCAAGCAAAAGAGGGACAATAGGAGGTCCCCGATTGGAGGTGTTTACACACTTGTGTGCCCTTACACATGCCAACTTACAGGGTACTTTTAACAATGGAACAATGGACCCCACAAGGCAATTTCAATAGGAACAATAGGGCCCCCACAAGGGAATTCTTTAGAAAAGGGAACAAAAGAACAACAATAGCAGTACCCCACAAACCGGATCCGTAAGGTTGGGTGTGTGTGTGTGTGTGTGTTTGTTTTGAGGTGTTTTTCATAATTTTTCTCGTACTCATTGCTTTTTTTTGTATTATTGAATTATCAGTTCACAAAAGCCTTCTTTCTTTATTGATGGCCGATAAACTAGAGCTAATACAAAACAGTTTCAAAGCCCATATCAATGTTTTCCAGTTAACAGAAACCATGCGCATAAAACTTTAACTTTCACAAACTAACATTTCGAATAATCCAATTGCAAAACATCGTTAAATGGATACGGGAATAGCTCTGACAAAATATTTGAAACAGTTGAGGCAAAGGCATTTCTTTAGATGTGTTCTACTATACGCCGGTGTGTTCTAAAGATTACATTCATTCACTCTTACTCCCCTATCATAAAAGCGGATCCAAATAACATGTTTCTGAAAGAGTTCACCTTCAATCCCATACCCGACCTCTCCACAAATTACATCATGCAACTCGCCGTCGCAAATGTCATCAATTTCCATCACGTTTATGAGAAAGCAGCGATTACAGGTTCGTAAATGTGTTTAGTGATGCTGTGCACGCTCATATTTATGCGTTGAATGAACTGCATCACAACAAATACTAGATAAAACATCGGGAAGGGGGAAATGTCTACGCATTGGTGGTACTTCAGACATTAATATTTTATAGGACAGTGAGTGTATCACGTTAGTGAAAAGTGTGCGTTTAAACATTTTCCCGATGTAATCAGATTTAAACTTCATCACTTTAGGAATAAAATCGACGTAAAAAAAGGTACTCTGTGCAGGCCTACAATAAACGCAATGTCGTTACACCAGGCTCCTAAAAGCCAAATTCAAAAAATAAACCCGAATTTGAAAACGACTTATCGAAGACTAGGGGTCGTTAGTTCCTTCGAAACATGCACAACCTGGTCTTTTCCTTGCCTTCTTTTTTTTCGACAGATCATATTTCGATGATGGAGTTGATGTAGAATGCTTTCAAAGGATGATTGTTTCATCAGAATTGTCAATTCAGATAAGCCCAGTTGGTTGCCGTGCGTATCAAATTCCTGTAATTGCAATTTCTATTTTAAAACAATAGTGACGTAAAGCAGAAAGCAGCTGCAGACTCTGACCAGAAACGTTAAATTTAAAATTTAATATGATTTTCATTTTAAAAAAATATATATAAATATAAAAGTTTGCAGTTTACTCCTCACGTCTGTACCTTTCCAAAAAAGTCAAATCCTTAAAAACGCTCAAGTTAATGTACCATTATCAAGATTCAGTCAACTGGGATCCACTTCCCTTTGATTGTACTCTAATGCCCACGTTCGTATGAAAATCGATAAATTATTGGATTGAAATGAATTCAGCTCAATTTCCTCGGCGGACTAAATGCAATGCAAATGTATTAACCACACACACACACACAATGTCCAAAATGACTTTATTATTGAATCCACAAACCAACGGCAATTCTATCAACTTTTATTGCATAATTTCTAGACCCACAATTCGGTACCGATCTGCAGTAAAACATACATGACTGCGAGAAGCAACCCACGAAGCGATCGATTCCACTGACGATGGACTCTGCAGCCGCCATGTCCACTTATCTGCAATAGCAACAATGAATACCTACCCCTCATTAAACAAAAAAAATAGTACCTGACTATTCTCTTCTAATTCAAGCCTCGTTGTGATATTTTAATTAGATTGAAAACAGCCATAACTATGTCTCCCTCATGATAGATTTTCTTTCATGCAATTTCCATAACGAATATACTGAACTAAGTGAAGCTTTCGGTAACACTATGTGAAAATCTCTTTTGAGTAGTGTAGGTTCTGAAAAGAACCAGTGGAGTCGTTAACCGCCGGTTCTTTTCAGAACCTACTCAAAAGAGATTTTCACACGATGTTACCGCAAATCTCACTTAGTTATACTTCAACCATGCAAAGATTCAAATCCTACTGAATATACTGAACTCCCAACGAGATTATATAAGAACGTATATTTCTTCCTTTCAGCCTCGTTTTGATTAGATGGAGTGTAATGGCAGACGTATCATGATTGATGCCACAAGCGTTGAAGCCAAACAAAACTATAAGCTTTTGAAGGCGTGTGTGGTCAGTAATTTTGAATACTGCACAGTAGCGAAATCAATCTATTTGATCAACTGATATGCGATAGGCAACAGTCAATGTCTGCGTTAAGAATTATGCATTGTACGTATTGTGAGATTCCAAAAACTAATATCCCCAGACTCATTTTTTAATCCTTTTAATTTTTTATTTTAATCCCACTCCTTCAGCCGTTGCAAAATACAATAAACGGAAAGGGTTCGTGTTGACAATGGGTTCAGGCACGGCTATACACGCCACACAAAGAAACTAATTAAAGACCTACAGAATCGATCAGAATATTTTAGGATCAGAACACAATTCTTGTCACAAAGCGTTATGCGAAAGAAAGGAGAAGAAGAGGAAGAATTGACGAAGAAACATCGGTATAACCAAATAAATACCTAGATTTATTGTCAGGCACATCCAAACGAATCAACTAAAGTGCCCACTGGATCGCTCAGCGAGTTGATTTCAAATGGATTCCAGCCACACAAAATGTTACACATTGAAATAAATTTGCAACTTCAGAGAGGGTGGTCTATTTTAAAAATGCAAAGTGAAGCATGTCAACTAACAGCCGAGCTCATATTTTTCCTCGACCATGTCTTAACTGCCTTGCTTAAAGGCAGGGTGTACTTTTGTTAAAGACCAGCATCCTCACTTGGTGTGTCCCAACATATGCATAAAATAACAAACCTGTGAAAATGTGGGCTCAATTGGTCATCAAAGTTGCAAGTAAATAGTGAAAGAATAAATCTCCCTCGTTGCATAGAATTGTGTGCTTTTAGATGCCTGAGAAGATTCGGGGGTGAAAAAAATTACCTCATTTTCTTACACTACATAACTTAAAATGCTTTATAACATCATCACCTCTCCAGTGCGCTTTACCAAGTTAGTTTGTATGGTCATTAACTTGTGGAGCAATTAACAAAATACATTCTGCCGTTCAATGAGCCAAAGCGAGGGTTTCCCTTCTTATCCCCGCCCACCTTTTGTGAATTTATGGTAGACTCTAAAGGGGTAACTGGTACCCCGACCTCCTTTGACTTCGTCATTTTAAAACTCTATGGAATCAAACCTAATGAGATCAAGCAAGGAAAGGGGCTACAGGTTACCATTTTAGAGTCAGTACCGTTTCTCGTCATAACAGGTGCAACTGTTTGCAGTGTGAGTTGGTTTCTTTCTCTTGGTTGTCACCTTTGTGAACCATGGTTCGAATCTCAGACGTTAAGGTTTTGCCAGTTCTACCTTTTGACATGGGTTCCGCTTTGTTTTGTTTTTTATTTTTTGTTTTGGGGGGGTTCCCTCCACCATATTCAGAAGTGAAAATTAGTAGCTCTAGGAAGATTTGAAGCTTTGCGTTAACGGGTACTTTTTTACAATGCACGAAAATTATCTCTTCAGAAAACTAAATTAATGGACTTGGTTTAGTAAAAAAAAAAATTAATAATATAATAATAATAATAATAATAATAAAAGTCGTCAATTAGTCGGGATGTATTAACACGTTTTGTAACTCAGAGTTTTGAGGTTTATTTGTTTTCCTTTTTTGTTCCTGTATGCGTTGTTTTATTTTTTTTTATTTGATTGTTTTTGCTGGTGCCTGTGTTTTGTTGGTTTTTTGTTGTTGTTTTATTTTTTTTATGGAATTAAACATGATGCCTTAATAATACATTTCATTTTTGTTTCTCTGCCTTTTTTTTAGTATTTACTTTTTGTATATTCTATTTATTTATCTTATTACTTATTTCTTTTTTTACGGTATAGCAACATTCTTGTATTTTTGTTTTTCCATATTCAAGAGTAATAATTCTAAGAAGTATGAACCCGAGAAATTGGCATCGTATATCAGGGTCTGTTTTTGTTTTTTAAAACATTGCTTATAACGACGGCACAGTCAGGGTGGCAGTCCACTTGTAAAAACATAATTACAATTGCTGTTTTTTAATTGCTTGGTTATTCGATCTAATTCGGTGTTAAGCAGACTCCGTTTGGCCCTAGGGAGAGACATTTTTGTGTATAGAATAACAATAGTTCCAATCCCCAACAAAAGCCTTCCACCGGATGCACCAAGCTTAAAAACGATCAGCTCTATTTTTATCCGTATTTTTCCCCCTTTAAACTTGATATTTTTGACTTGGCGAGATGAATACAAAACCCACCGGGGCTCTAATGAATTCGCTGATATATTTCAACCCGACGACAGCCGCCCTACTTTTTTGTTATTCGTTAACTGTGACATCCTGCGCTGAGACAAACCAGTCTACAGTCCGTCAATACTTCCACCACTCAATGTTTCATATCAAGACCGGGCGTATCATTTCAATCACGTCGGCTGCTCTTCGCATTAAAATTGACTCCCTTAACTCGAATTACAATCAAACACTAGCCGGATATCTTTCGGATTAATTAAATGCTGACAAAAGCTGAAAGTGGGGGCTTTTACACCTTGGATTTGGTAAGGTCGGATGCAAGAGGAGACTCCAAGACGATGCTTAAAGCCCAAGGCCCTTAAAGTGAAAGTATTATTGTTGATGTTGCTTCTGCTGCTGCTGCTGCTACTGCTGCTGCTGCTGCTGTTGTTGCTGCTGCTGCTGCTGCTGCTGCTGCTGCTGCTGCTACTGCTGCCGTTGCTGTTGTTACTGTTGCTGTTGTTTTTGTGGTTATTACTGTTGCTGTTTTTGCTGCGGCTACTGAAGCTGCTGTTGTCGTTGTTGCCGCCGCTGCTGTTGTCATTGTTGCTGTTTTTGTTGTTGTTGATGTTGTTGTTGTTATTTCACCGAAATTGACAGGATTTTGCACGGACAGGTCTCTCTGAGGAGGATTGGTATTTTGGTAAGGACTTTATACCATCGAGTTTCCAGAAGAGACCGTGCAAGTCTCGCGCGTATCGGAACGAGAAAACACGTCAAACGAAGAACATTTTTGTTTTTCTGAAATCAAATCTTTGTTCTAAATACTAATAACAAAATCCGAACAACAACAAAAACACCCATTGCAATTGTTATAAAATTAGTTAAAAAGTTAAAAGTTAAAATGAAAAAAAAATATATCGCCCACATAAAACTCCATGGTTGGGACCACAATGTTCCCAAAAGTTCGAATGCGCGCGAGACTTGAACAGTCTACAGCAGTAATCAATGTATTGTTCCTAATAAGTGCCAGTCCTGAACTCCGTCTTTAGCGGAGACGTTTGATGATGTGAGCATCGATTACTAAACATTTTATAGTCTTACACTTTGTGACTAAATTGAAGGCAAGTGATGATGTTGATTGTCTTACTCCCAATGACAATCAGGTGCCTGTGTTGTGTCAGTGTTCGGTAGCGACCTATCTTCAAAGGTCTGATACTGATCGTCAGAGTCCCTTTTGGTGGTCACGTTTGACTTTAACTCCTAACAGTCACGACTTGAAAAGAGTCTATCATGACACTCGTAAATAAAAACCACGGGTGAGAACAAAACGCTTGGTCTTACGTAAAACATTATTCAATTAGTAAACAAATATTGATAAGCACGTTACATCTCTGACGATTGCTTGGGCCCACAAATTCCCTGAAGTGAAAAGTGAATGAAGTGGTCTGAGTTAGAAGATGTTTAATAGTGCACCCAAGCAACCCATCATGTCCAGCAGTAAATGCCCAGATAGCACTCCAGTTTTTGAGGATGGTAATATGAGTACATACGGAATTTTATAAGACCGCAAGACTGTATAAATAAAAAAGCACGGAAATCTCTTCATACCCTTTTAAGTCAAATTCTAGGGTAAAGTGGCCAGATTGTACCAACAAATTCGGGGCCCTTAAGCGGCCCGGACCCCGCGCCAAAAAGGGCTTTGCGCTTCGCCTGTTTCTGCTTCTGATATGTAGCTGACCTATAATTGGGAGCTTCCTACGGGCTTGTTTTCATTGCCTCACAGTAGAACACCTCACTCCAGTATCAGTCAAAATCAAATAGATCACTCGCATTTACACTTTGGGATTACTGAGAATTATCGACTTGGAATTTAGCCCTCGAATTTCGTGCCCCCGCCCACCTAAAAATCCTGAATCCGCCTCTGGTTAATCAACTTGAAAAATCGAAATGATACTGTATTCAGTTTATCATACAGGACCCCGCCCATCCTATATTAGTCACCTGGTTAGTGTACGCAAATCCGGCAGAATCGAGCCTTTACGTGCAAATACAGAGAGCTTTAGACGATCATTCTTGCCAAATTCCCGTCATCTTTTTAATTCCAAGTTCCAACGTAAATCGTTCTTTTGCTTTTTGAGTGTGTTTTGTTGTTGTTGTTGTTGTTGATTTTTTGTTGTTGAATGTATTC
Source organism: Pisaster brevispinus (assembly GCA_023634235.1). Taxonomy (NCBI): domain Eukaryota; kingdom Metazoa; phylum Echinodermata; class Asteroidea; order Forcipulatida; family Asteriidae; genus Pisaster; species Pisaster brevispinus. The sequence goes on from JAMKCF010000006.1 coordinate 4,739,077, forward strand.
TTTGACTATTTTGTTGCTTTTGGTATATTTTGTACGTGTTTTGGTGTCATCATTTTTAAAGCACGGGATATACACGATTTTTAATTTTTATATATATATATATATTTTTTTTATTAAATAACTTTTTCATACCCTTTTAAGCCAAATTCTAGGGTAAAGTGGCCAGATTGTACCAACAAATTCGGGGCCCTTAAGCGGCCCGGACCCCGCGCCAAAAAGGGCTTTGCGCTTCGCCTGTTTCTGCTTCTGATATGTAGCTGACCTATAATTGGGAGCTTCCTACGAGCTTGTTTTCATTGCCTCACAGTAGAACACCTCACTCCAGCATCAGTCAAAATCAAATAGATCACTCGCATTTACACTTTGGGATTACTGAGAATTATCGACTTGGAATTTAGCCCTCGAATTTTGCGCCCCCGCCCACCTAAAAATCCTGAATCCGCCTCTGGTTAATCAACTTGAAAAATCGAAATGATACTGTATTCAGTTTATCATACAGGACCCCGCCCATCCTATATTAGTCACCTGGTTAGTGTACGCAAATCCGGCAGAATCGAGCCTTTACGTGCAAATACAGAGAGCTTTAGACGATCATTCTTGCCAAATTCCCGTCATCTTTTTAATTCCAAGTTCCAACGTAAATCGTTCTTTTGCTTTTTGAGTGTGTTTTGTTGTTGTTGTTGTTGTTGATTTTTTGTTGTTGAATGTATTCTTTGACTATTTTGTTGCTTTTGGTATATTTTGTACGTGTTTTGGTGTCATCATTTTTAAAGCACGGGATATACACGATTTTTAATTTTTATATATATATATATATTTTTTTTATTAAAAAACTTTTTCATACCCTTTTAAGCCAAATTCTAGGGTAAAGTGGCCAGATTGTACCAACAAATTCGGGGCCCTTAAGCGGCCCGGACCCCGCGCCAAAAAGGGCTTTGCGCTTCGCCTGTTTCTGCTTCTGATATGTAGCTGACCTATAATTGGGAGCTTCCTACGAGCTTGTTTTCATTGCCTCACAGTAGAACACCTCACTCCAGCATCAGTCAAAATCAAATAGATCACTCGCATTTACACTTTGGGATTACTGAGAATTATCGACTTGGAATTTAGCCCTCGAATTTTGCGCCCCCGCCCACCTAAAAATCCTGAATCCGCCTCTGGTTAATCAACTTGAAAATCGAAATGATACTGTATTCAGTTTATCATACAGGACCCCGCCCATCCTATATTAGTCACCTGGTTAGTGTACGCAAATCCGGCAGAATCGAGCCTTTACGTGCAAATACAGAGAGCTTTAGACGATCATTCTTGCCAAATTCCCGTCATCTTTTTAATTCCAAGTTCCAACGTAAATCGTTCTTTTGCTTTTTGAGTGTGTTTTGTTGTTGTTGTTGTTGTTGATTTTTTGTTGTTGAATGTATTCTTTGACTATTTTGTTGCTTTTGGTATATTTTGTACGTGTTTTGGTGTCATCATTTTTAAAGCACGGGATATACACGATTTTTAATTTTTATATATATATATATTTTTTTTATTAAATAACTTTTTGAAATCATAGAATGAATGAATGAAACCCTTCCGAAGACCATTGACCTATTGTATTGTTCACAAACTTGTCACCGCACTGTACATGGCAACGTCAGAACGGAAATGTACAGCCACGTTCAAAACAATTATCTAATGGAAGTCAACAATGCTGGTTGATTTGCGGTCAACCTTACCTATGGTTACGAACCAAACATTGTTTGGTATCCTCCAATTAGAATAAATTCCAAGGTTAAAAAATATATATATATATTATTATAGTTTTTTTTAACATCAGAGTCCGGGAGGTGTTGCTCTTCGGGCACGATGTGCATTAATATTTACAGGGCGCCAAACTATTATTAAACAGACGGCGATGATTCCGTGTTCGTTGCGAATCTCTTGAGTGGTTTGTGATTTGACTTAATTTCCTTTTACGCAAACCAATTTGTGGTTGTTTGATCGCTGGACGCATGATGAACAACGTCGGGTAGTTTGTTTGTTTGACCGTCAGTGACCATTTTGTCAAGTCACCGTGAACCTCCCACTTGCAACACAAAACGCGTGACAGAAGAGCAACGACTCCTCGATGGTTCTGTCTAGAGTGCATTCCTCCATCAGGTTTTTCCAACAAGCACGTCATCAAATAATATCACATCATATGACATCAAATAATATCACCTTTTCAAGAAATCAGGTTTTGTCAAGGACTTTGTGCACTACTGACGTTTTACCATTTGCGAGTTGAACTTTGAGACCCTTTTTCCAGAAGAAAATTGTCAAGACGTAATCGACACTAAATTTAGGTTGGAGGGAACACTATGTGGTTACTTTCTTTGAATAGAGTCTAGTTCTAATAAGAACTTGTCCTGGAACTCTATTGCCGTAGATTAGGTACCCCGGGGGCGGGGGTATTTGGTAATCATCTTCACTTAGTTTTGAAAGAACCTTTCCTGCAAATGTAAGCACTGCCCCGGATTATAGATCAGTGGATCGGGGGGGGGGAGGGGTCTTCTCGTACCTATCTTCACCATTTCTGAGCGAGATATAAGTTGGTTCTAAAAGAAAATGTCCTGCTAGTTCTCAACTTGCTCTTTGTTCTTACTATCTACTATCGCGGAGTAGAACATGTGGCTCAGGTGGACTTCTTGTAATTACTCACGAGAAGCCCCGCACCCATCTCACTTGGGGATACTGTGACATTTTGACAAGACGTCCCCACGAGAAACACCAGGTACACTCTTCTGATTGTGACAAGCCGTCTGCAAACACTATTCTAGTCATAAAGTGTAGATGGTGTTACCGCAAACTGAAATTCATCCTGGTATCGATTTAAAAGAAAATAATAATAATAAAAATAATGATGACAATACTACTACTAATAATAATAAGACAATATATCTATATAGCGCATAATGCAGGAGCATCTATGTTCAACAGAAAACAGAAAACAATGAAATTAAATATAGGAAGCAATTTGTTACAAAAATATAGATTCAGACAAATGATTCGTGAAAATCAGAAAAGAGTCAGCTTCGCGAATTTGAAAAGTCAAGTCGTTCCATGAAGGTGCAATGAAGTTGAAGGCTCTTTGACCATATCATTTTGTGAAAAAAGTAGTAAGCGCCAGTAAGGATTGGCCAGCAGAACCAAGAGGACGAACAGAAATATATTTATGCAGAAGATTATGTATAGTCTGGAGATATTCCACGAAGAACTTTGAAAAGATGAGAATGAGAATCTGAGAATGAGAATCATTCTCCGAATGAGAATCACCCAACTGGGGATCATTTCCGTATCCGTCGTGTATTGTACCTGTAAACAGTGGGTTTACGAGTTCAAATATTGCAGAATATATATCTCACAGATTTGATACAGTATTGTTGTTTACAACAGAAATTCAAAACAAATATCAAATGGGGCATCACTCCAACAGTAGGTATCAAGAAACGTGTCAGAAGACCAACATAAATGTGTCTTCTTTTCATCGTTAAAAAACTATTTAAAAAAAAACAGGAAAAAAGAGAATGATCAGACGTGTATTTTGACGATATTATTTCGTTTTAGAAAAGCCTAGCCGAGGCTCCATGTACAAATCCCGCAGAAAGTCAAGGACGATGGAAGTATTTGTGTGTGTGTGTGTGTGTGTGTTTTATTACTATTTTTTGTTTCTTCTTCTGAAATCGGAACAATGATGTTATTGCATTATCTGAATTCCCAATCGTTTGAGAACAACGTCGCAATAACACTTTCTTTTATTTCCCACCGGTGCATGCATTGGCAATTGAATCCAGCTTTAATAATGCACAGGTTCACCTTCGAACAGAAAAAAAAGACAGTAAAAACAGAGAACAACAGAGAAAAAAATAGATATATATAATGACTGTATAAATTACAGACCACGTATTATATGTCCCCTTCTACCTCCCTCCCAGAAGTATAGTAATCGTTCATTCCCGTCTTTTGTTGTCAAACTTAATTATACATATTCAGTCCTTAAATTATATCATAGCTATATATTTTTTACAATAGTAATCCTTTGAGGTGGTGTGATACATAGTGATTAATTCTTGAAAAGTTATTGATCTTGAAAATAATATTGCAGTAGAGTAAGGCTGGTAGCAATCGTGCCTTTGATGACGAGCTTGAAATTTGGCACACGGTCAGAGTAATGACAAGCATTGGCAGCCATTTTGAAAATTGCGTGTCATACTACCGTAATCTTTTGTTCGAAGGAACAAACTTGCATTGGCCCCTGTAGCCAAAATGGCTTTCTCGTGACGTACTCTGACAGCGAGCCAAATTCCATGCTTGTATCAAAATTCCCCCGAGTAATTAGTTCCCTTTTGTGACACTCGATGAACAATGCAGTGAAACCATACCTTTTGTTCGGTTTGAGTGAGAGATAGTATAAACTTTCCCCCTCTATATTCTCTCAAAGTTGTGCTTGGTCCCATGTACATGAGATGACAATTACGATTCTACGCACCAGACTGTATTTCTCATCACAGCCTCGGTTTCGGGTACACATTGAGATGAATGGAATAGGAAAGCCTCAAGGGGCCACACGGATCATTATAAAAAAAATGTCTGGGACCCAAGGTTCTGCGGACTATACCCCCTCGGCATTAAGTCCTTCACATTTTACCTTTGAGTCTACAGATATTACGTTTTAAGAAGTTAATGCTTCTGGGTGCAGCAGAGCACCCAAGGCAATCTCTCGGAAGCCAAAGCCCCGATATCCTGGAACCTTCACCCTCTCTCTCAATAACACTATTTTCTTAGATTAACCGGATGTGGAAAATTCTTAAAGCCAATTTTAAACCCCCCAAGACAACTCCTATTCTGTGTGCACATTCATGTTTTTACTTCTTTTCTCCAATTCCCTGTCTTGTTTCTATGATTTGCTCAGATAGTTAAAACTGCTAGGGAAATTGTTTTTGGGGTGGATAAAAACATTATAAAATCCCGGATGCACCACTGTGTATTGGAACAGCTCGGTTTGACAGTTTGCCATGCAGTTATAAAGGATACCTTTGGACTTTCTGCATACCTGGAGATCTAACAACCTCGAGTAACATAGAATTATTTACTGTCAGGCACGGTGCCTGACAGAGCAACCGCTTCGCTTGAAGCATTCAATTACAAACTAGGAAAAAAAAACGGAGCTAAACAATCAATCGAATTAGAAGTAATTGAGTTTTTACTATATTCCTAATTTTGACAAGTGATACGAATTCGGAAGTGGTCGTTTTTAGTATCATTAACAGCAACAATATTCGGCGTATAAGCAGCTTTTATAAAGCAGGTGATTTTTATTTTTTACCACCCGTTTAAAAAACACCAGATTTTAATTTAAAAATAAACCTTCAAGCAAATTTCAACTGGATTCGTAAATGAAATTGGAACAACCCAAAACACAAACAAACAGACAAACAAACAAATCAACCAGTAAACATTAAATCAACAAAAGCAAAAACCTAAAAATAAAAATAATAAAAACAACAACAACAACAACAACAACAACAACAACAACAACAACAACAACAACAACAACAACAACGACGACGACGACGACGACGACGACGACGACGACAACAACAACAACAACAACAACAACAACAACAACAACAACAACAACAACAACAACAACAACAACAACAACAACAACAACAACAACAACAACAACAACAACAACAACAACAACAACAACAACAACAACAACAACAACAACAACAACAACAACAACAACAACAACAACAACAACAACAACAGCAATCAAACAAACAATAATATCTTCTTATTTGCCTATATTTGTATTAAATTTGTGTATACTTTTATTCATAAGCCGTAAATGTACATAATCGTTCATGTTATATGAACACATTTGTAGCAGGAATACGGCAAGTAATGGCAGGGTACGGAAGCAGGGGGGGGGTGTAACCCGAAGGCATTGAAAGATCCACAATGAAGTATTGATACATTTGTAGTGTTGTTTTTGGAAATAATGTTTATGTGTATGTACGCTTCAACGACCGTTCGCATTTGCGACTGTATTCCGTTCTCCCAGAGCGGCAACGATAATAAGGCAAAACGGACGCCGGCTTGATTTAAGTGGGTACCACCGATGAAACATGACCCACATGGACGTACGTCTAAAGGGAAAATGCGTCCTTCCATCCAGTGAAAATTGGCCATTACGGTAATAACGAAAGCCATATCGATACTGGTTAAACAGTCGCCTTGCGCTGCAAGGAAGAAAGGGGGAAAAAGAGTGGGGAAAAAACCCACCAGTGTTATCAAAACAATTTGATTGCCACTGTTGTAAAACCAAGTTATAAGTATAAGGCATTCGAACAGCAGTCTGTGTTATTTTTGTTGCCGTGTTGGCTTAACTCATTTTCAGTATCGATCGGTGTGCAAACAGATGGGTCGATTATTGGCACGCCAAAGTTTTCCCCCATCATCCTCCCCCTCGTTTTGTACAGTTTTTAATCTATACCCCGGAGTTTGGCTCAACTGCTACTCAACTTGTGAAGAGGAAACGTCGATTTAAAAAAAAGTGATAATGAAATTCTGATGAATAAGGAAATAAAAAGTCACTAAAAAGTCGCCAACACGATCCACAGACACAGAGCGGCGTCCGGAGCTACGGGACCTGCCTGGACACTTTATTTAGATAAAGTGGTAATTGAACTCGCCGAGTCGACTTACTGGAATGAAGAAGTCAACTTGACTGGATAATTTATCTCGACAGAAAGACCAAACTAAATCAAAGATGTCGACATGATGTTAAAGTGTGTCTGGCTAAGTCGGCTAACTGAAACTGAGATGTCGACTTATTGTGCTAATTTATCTGGCTAAGTCAACTTTCTGAAAAAGAGATGTCGACCATTGTGCTACTTTACCCGGCTAAGTCAACTTTCTAAAACTGAGATGTCAACTTATTGTGCTAGTTCATCTCCCCGTAAAGACTTCCTAAATCTAAAATGTCGACTTGCCGTGAAAATGTATATCCACAAAAATGCAACACGACAAAAAGAGCAACTTTGAAGCCGATATGTCGACTAGTCGTGATAATTTAACTCCCCGTGAAGACTAACCTGAATCTAAGATGTCGACTTGCTGTGAACACTTATCTGGCTAAGTCGATTTATTGAAAATGAGATGTCGACTTGTGATAGTTTATCTAGCTACGATTTGGAACTGAGATGTCGACTTGCCATGCCATGACTGGCCAAGACAGCCACAAAACGAAGATTCAGTTAAATAAGTCGACACGGCTAGATGAATAATTGACAAGTCATCTGGATAAATAGTATGGAACTAAAAGAGCTCCATAATTTGAAGATACAAAGTCACTCAAGGTTGGCTATAACGTAATGGATTGAGTGTGCTTTTCTTTTGTGTATACAGGTATTTACAACTCGAGCGTGGGTTTCCATTAAAATAGTCCCTATACCCAAACTGCATCAAAAACACAGTGCAATTGTCGACTTCAAAACTGCCGAGTCTTTCTCCTTGTTGTTTCGAGATGCCACGCCCCTGAAACGAACCGCTCCCTCTCCATTGAGACCGGGCAAGCCAGCAGTGTGTGTGATATGTGTGGGTGAGTGTGTGTGGAGAGTGGGTATCAGACACTGACGTCATCAGAGTAATTAAAGCCTAATGCCATTGTTATCATGGGGGAAGGAGCACTATTAAATCACGGCGGAAGGAACTGTTTTCCAGTCCCGGCTCATTATTTGGGTTAAGCAAATGTACGGCACTCAAGTGCACACAGTCAATATTTACCGGTATGTAATAATCCGGCAGTTTGTTGTTTTCTTTTGTTTTGAGAAAATTACATCGACTCCGGATGCTGCCACATTTGAAGGTTCGTAGACGCCGTTCACGGCAGCAGTACCGCGCCACGACAATCTCCGAACACCTGCTCATCGTCGATACCGTTCCATGGCTACCACCGCCCCCACCACCAGCTATTGGTCTCACTGATCGTTTTCGATGTTTGTTTCACTTCTTAATTAAGAAACTTAGTTATACGCAAAGCCCTCTACGACACATGTCGGGATGTTTACGACCATCGGGTTGTTTTGACTGAGACAAAACAGTATCCAGCCACACAAGTGGCATTGTTTTATTGACGCGTGTTTTCAGGGGTGCGCGTAAATCAAAGAGCATCCGCTCTTCTGGTTTAAGTGTGGCTGGGGGAAAAACAACGGCGATTCTGCGGATTGATCGCCAAAAGTAAGATGAAACTAAGGTATATGAGAACGCAGATTTTAAAACAACACGTACGTGATCACCCTTGATCTTCAACGTGCGAATGGAAATTGACAACCTTCAAAAAGGGACAACCAACACCCTGTTTGTTATTGTTGATTGGATGTAGAGTGGTTTAAATCGAAAACTGCTTTGTTCCTGAAAAGCATTCGATATGGTTACTAATAACCCAAAACTAATCCATCTTTCAAGCAGGTCTTCCCAAGAAATTGTCATTTGGGGAAGAATTCTAAAAATGATCGACACGATTTATATTTAATAATGTTAATGCTAGGTTAGCTACCGGTTTTGAAAAAATGATTAGCTATCACTAATGACAAAAATATCGGCAACTTCTTCCAAAAAGTTCCCAACGACTTTGTTTAACCATGTTTTAGATTATTATTTTTGGTATTTGTTTTTTATCCCACCCTTGTTGTTGAAGATTTTGCCTTTTTTTTTTCTAGCATCAAATATTTTATCGCAACGACATAAAAAATTATGTTTCACAATGAAGGCAGGCTTTTTATTTATGAGAGGGGGGGGGGGGAGTCATATTACTTCTCACTTTTTTTATTCGAAAAACAGAAAGAAAAACAAACTTGGGCCCAATTTCATTGAGCTATTTACGCACAAAAAAGTACTAGGCACAAAACAAGTTTGCTTACTGAACACAGATACCAGCCAAAACACCAAGTGACAGGTGTAAAAACTGCTAAGCATTATTGTCAGCTTAAGCTCGTCTGTTGAATAGGGCCCTTGAGAAAAGGTCAAAGCACAGGAAGTTACATACTGTGGAGAACGAGGATGATGGAAAACTGTTTTGGGATGAGGTTGGCACAGTGGAATAGCTTGACTAGCCTGTCGTCAACATGTTTTATAGATTATGCCAATACAAACTAATAATAATAATAATAATAGCTTAAACTATAATACTTTTTATGAACATATATTTATATTTATTATAAGGCCTAGTTATACAACTTGAAATCTCATTGATTATAAAGTTGCAAAAAAATAGTTAGTGGCCTAGCGTTTCGACCCTAGCAGAGTCTTTCTCGAAGGCTAAAAAGAGACTCTGCTATGGTCGAAACGTCAGGCCACTAACTATTTTTTTGCATTTATACCATAGATAGCTAATACTATTTTTGATTATAAAGTTCAGACATTTACTAACCATCGGGAGACATAGTCAACTGTTATGTAATATTCCCTTAGAGCAAAGGAAAGAAACTCCCAATGCCCACAAATAACGCTGCATCATTACGAGTGTGACGGACATACCACAAACTGGTACTCGGGATCTCCTTAATATTCTTGATGTCTTTTTTCCACGGGTTGGATGTGTATGATTCGCTGATTGAAAAACTAGAAGATGAAAATGAACGTATTCTTCTATAAACCAATGGTGCACTTTCTCTTTCAAAGTGGGGTCATGCAGCGGCCAGCGAAGCGGCTGGTACCCGCTGTCACCTCGCTGAACGTAGATGGATTCGACGTTCTTGTGGAAATACCGTGACGGGAGTTTTTTTGCTGTTTTTCTCAGCAAGTAGACACTGTATTCAGCTGATTATTTTTTTTCACATGTGACTTTTGTTGTATACTTCTTTATGATTTTGCCTGTAAGTCAGCATTACGTTGAAAACAAAATCCATGACCTACCTTTAACTTGAAACGCAGGAGGCATTATAGCGAAGATTGCGGCGTACAGAATAGCGGATTGTACTTAGAAGGAAGGAGGAAATGAGTGGAGAATGGAAAAAGGTCGGAAGTTGAAACCAGAGAGCCTCCCCTTTAGGGTTGTACACGTCAACAGTAACAACTAGGTGAGAGATGGTATAATTGTTGTCCCCATTTTGCTTTAGTATACCGTGATGCAATGAATGGCGTGTATACGGGAAGCTTGCGCAATACACGGATGAGACACAGTTGCTGACAACAACAAAAAAGGTCTGGATTTTGGGAGGTGGTTTGAAATGATGACATTTCCACCTTTTGAAGAAATAAGTTAACTTTGTCTCTTCACCACCAGACAGAATTTAATCAAACTTATAAAACTAAAACAGTCTGGATTCAGGTACAATTCTAAAAAGGACGTCTTGAGAAAAAGCGTAAGTATATACATAGGCCCCCTAAATGGAAGTAACCTCGAATATACATTGTCGGTGTCAACATTCCATTAATACCCCTATACATTATCTCCACCGTCGTTCCACTGCCCCGTAAGCAACAAGACATTCTCAAAAGCGTTTCAATTTTCCCATCGGAAGTTGTTTTGAGAGCTGGTATTTGCTCTGGCGATCCATCAAAATACTCCAGTTTGGAGACTTAGATTATCACAAGTACAAAAATGGCTGTCCACTTCATAAAGACCTTGGGGTCGCTCCCCATTGAAACCGAGGACTTTAAACAAAGGGATCCGGGTGTTCCGACAGAGCGAGGGCGTTCTTGCCTCGCTTTCGAGTATAAACCAGTCAAAGTCCTCGATTTACTGGGCTGACAAACATACATGGGCTTATTTACGGAATGACCCTTGTTTGGTCTTCTACATAATGGCAGAAAAAACCCAGCAAAGTTGTTCTTGTTTTCGTCTTGGACCCCCACAAAGACATTCTTCAGAAAAGGGAATAATATAAAACAATAGCAGCACCCCCAAAATCCGTACGGTTATGTGGTATTTGGTGGACGTGTGTAAGTTCAAACAAGATCTCAAGATTATGCAGTTTGTGAACTAACTTTTTTTTCCATGTCCACGCATGGTATTTGTACGCTGGACGGAAAACTTACAGTCCATCGGCGACATGAGTGACAGACAAAACTCCACCAAGAAACGATCGAGAAAACATCAGCCATTCGTAACGTGGCTTAACTCAATGTAGGAGACTGTGGAGACGAGTGTAACAATTTGAACCTTCGGCTCCTATTACGAAATCCGGCATTGAAACGGCATTTACGAATTGCAATAAATATTGTTAATACGAGCTTGAAACATTGTTTTAAGCATGTTGAAATATCAAAGTGACGGTGCCTAGTTTTTAAATGTTCATCATTTTCATTGTTAATTGGAAATTCTGGGGGTAATCCCCCCTCCAGCTATGGGGTCCAGCTATTGTTGGTCTACTATTCCCTTTTCTAAAGAATTATCTTGTAGGGTCCAGAGGTTGAACAAAGAATTCCCTTGTGGGTTTCATCGTTCCATTTTTAAAAGTACCCCGTAAGTTGGCGCGCACACACTACCAAAAAGTATAGGGGCGTTCCCCTTAATAACCCATCGGGAATTGCACCAGAACGGACTTACCATCAATTGCTGCCTTTTCCGTGTCCAGTTGCTCGTCTCTGGCGAATTCCGATGGGAAGTCGTTGTTGTCTGGGAGAAACACCTCATTCCGTTTGGCATAGAAGGGCGACCTCGGCATTTGCCTGGGCCGAGAGGGGAAGGATTTGCCGTAACGTATAATTAGGTCTGGTTTCTGTGCTATACACCTGTGAATTGTGACTAAGACCAGTAGCGACAGAAGAACACAATAAATTCCTGGATAGGGCGAGACAGAAGAGAAACAAGAGACATAATAGGAATATTTAAGTTCAATAATGTGTCTTTGCTCGGAATGAGAAGGTGGTAAAGAACCTCAATTGTATCAGAAGGCTATCAGAGCAAACCACAAATATAAACAGAATTGGATATTACATTTCTTTTGAAACAGGTTAGATCAAAATATAAGATGAACCATAATGATCGATATTTGCAAATTTGTATTGTTGTATTTCATTGTCGTGTGAATTTAGTTTGAACAGTTGCATTGTTTTACTAATATTATTACTATTTAATGTGCATTGTTTGGAAAATACAAATGTACAATCATGTTGATGTTTGCCAATTTATTGTTCGGATTCTACTTGTTTTTGGTCTCTCGAATTCAAAACCTTGATGTTTGCAAACGTTTTGTTTCTTAAAATATTTACGGATTTGCTGTTTCATATTATGCAAGAGTCACGCAAAGTGTGGGTACAGGTCTCAACTTGACAAAAGCAATTTTGTCTGTATGCTTATAAAACATGAACTATTAATTTCAGTCAAAGTTGTAAGGCTATTCCACCGTAACTGCCTGGGAATCTGACTTCATGATTTGTTGCTCTTGTTTGATAACTTCAATGGATTTTAGGTGTGGATTTGTTCTTTTAGGGGATTAGATGGGAAAAAAACTTACTAAATAAGCATTGATTGTTTATTTAGAAAACCAAACAAAGAAGTAATGACTCATTTGCATTCATCCTTTTTGCCAACGGAGCTTGAATGCACTCGGCAAACAAAGGGATAGTACAACCATTAATTACAAATAGAAATGTTAAGGGGTACTATCACTTTCCAATGAAATGACTCTAAACATCGAATTTGCTGATGGAAATGAAATCACCTTCACCCCCCCAAAAAAAAAAAATAATCAATTATCCCTATAAAATTTTAAATAAAAAGGACACAAAAGGGGGAGTTTGTAAAATAGCTTTCATGATCAATCTGAAACATTCCAATTACGATCAAATGAGTTACACACAATTGAGCAAATAACACAGACATGATCCTCGTACGGGTGTTTACACAGAATTCCATTCGGCCGTGGACTCTCCATTTATCCTCCGTGGAAGAGACCGCAGCCATCGGCGAAGCTGAACCAACAAGTCAAGTTCAATATTGGCATATTATATACACGGAGCCGATCAAAAGCTTGCATTACGTGCAATGCCATAAAGAGATATATCGTTTTACACTCAGGTGCTATTTGGCAAAGACAATCCGCCTAAAGAGTACCGTGCCAAAAAAAAAAAAAAAAAAAAGCCAGAAAGATCTTCTGCCATTTGCACTTTCACTCGGTGTGAAATAGCATTTGTTTTTTAAATGCTATAATTAAATACGGAAACCGACATTTTCGTTTTAAACAGATCAACAGCAATAAAATGAAAAGAAACATTGACTATGTTTATAAATAATTTATATGTTTTAAAGCAACAACTGATCGTTTGAAAATCATCAGCAATTTATCAAAGATGACATTTTAAAAAGAATCACGTTCTACCAAATCAGTACATATCACTGGACAGACTGTACAATATGATAAACAATGATCAGAGCACGGCAAATAATTCAATTTGTCCAAAATATCCATTCGATATTTGCCCCAATTATAAAACATCCAATATTGAGCAGGATGAAATGTCCGAAGCTCCAAAAGTCAATATATCACCTTTTATTTTATTTTTATTATTTTCTTTCAAGTTTAAAGAAGATTTACGGTAGACGCACTTACAACAAAATGCACCACTGTATTGTCGTATTGTGTACGACACACGATCATACAATAAACTACGATATTAAAATGACAAGAATGACGAAAAATGTCAAAGATAAACATAAAAACCCATTCGTAACAGTCAGTAATTCCTTCCAGAAATGTCTATGTCTTTTCACAAGTCAAGCATCTTGACAAAAAATGGATACACATTTAATTTAATAAACTTGTTATTATCATTTACAGGACTTCATATGTCAGAAAATCCTGCGATAAATAGTCATGCTCTCAAACAACGAGAAGATTATTAGAAACTTAAGTCTTAATTATTATTATCATTTATTCAAAAAAGTAGGCCTACTTAAAACAGTTGGTTTTCCTGAGCTGTGCGACTGTACTCTTCCACTACCTACCTGTTCTTTCCATGGTGACTTCAAACCGGGGACCTGGATACCACTGTCAGAATGCACTCCGCTTGTCGACACACACACACGCACACACAAAAGACAATCTCGAGTTATACTTTTGTCGTCCTCTTTACACGCAACCGTACTTACTTATACCGCTTCGGTTGTGCAGTCTTGCTCTAATATACGGTTTTAGTCGCAGACTCGAATATCCACTGCGCGTCACGGATCATAAAGGCCAGTGCATCTGCGGAAGGGACTTTGCGTCGGTGTGTACGCAATCCAGTCATCTAATTGGTTGGAATTGTGTTCCTTGATCTTTCTTTTTTTATTTCAATATTTTCTTGTTTTTGTTGTCTCTTCCACCTACTCAACGAATGACGAAATTCGTTTGATTAATTGTTTGTACATACATGGAAAGGGGTTATAGTTTTCTTGTGTTTTCCTCACTTTGTGGTTGTTTACTTTGGAAAGAAATAGGGCGGACGAGTTGAGCTAGATGAATCAATCAAAACATTTGGCGCATTTTTTTGGGGGAGAAAATCAGGGGGGTGGGGAATGGGATAGAACTTTCGATAACTATCATTGATACATATTATAGCCTTTTAAAAGTTTTGTTTTCCCTTAAATCAGTTGATGGATTGCTACAAAGTCTATGTCAAAGCGAAACAGTTTGAATGTAAAAAAAAAAATGGGGTTGGTAAATTTCAGCAATCGCTCAGGGGGAAAAAACCCAAACAAACACAGAGCACGAACTCAATTAAACAGGAGCAAACAGGAGCAACCTGTCGCGTGTCACGTGATTGATAGGCAAATAAATTGGCGCGATCGAGATATTTAATAACAACAACCCGTAACAAATTAAACTGAAGGAGGAAGAACGTTTAGGCTTCTTTTTTTTTTATCTAAAAATTTACCCCTTAAGAAAGTCACACCAGTTCCTCATAGTCCTCCCCGCCAAAAAAATAAATAAATAAAATAACTTATATATATATATATATAAACTTATACAAATTCCGACTGAAATGTGGTGAAAGTGTCACATATTGGTTGCTAAAGTAACTGCAGCGGTGTAAAGAACGCCCTCTACCGCTTTCTTGGGCATATTTTGTGTTTGTTTGTTTGTTGGGGTGTTTGTTTGTTTGTTCATTTGGGGTGTTGAGGTGTTTGTTTGTTTGTTTGTTTGTTTGTTTGTTTGTTGGGGTGTTGGGGTGTTTGTTTGTTGGGGTGTTTGTTGGGGTGTTTGTTGGGGTGTTTGTTTGTTTGTTGGGGTGTTGGGTGTTTGTTTGTTTGTTAGTTTAGTTTGGTTGTTCGGTGTAAAATTCTCACATAATGGTTGTTAAAAACTCGTGCAAGGGTGTAAAGAACGCCCTTTACCTCTCTATTGACCATCTTGACGTGGTGTTGGGGTGTTTGCTTGTTTGTTTTATGGGGTAGATATTTACTCTCATTGCACAATGTTTTCCCCAAATTCTGTACTACGGCTGTGACTCTTGCTTAGGCTCCGTCCACGTGTTTTACGCCCTCTTCTGAAACCCCACGTTTTCAAAATAACTGACGGAGCCGTATTTGGAAAAGGCCCCACGTTAACAAACAAGAAACTGGCAGCAAAAGAAAACTTGTAGTCTGGTCCTTTTTTGTATCAAATGCAATTGAAACGTTTCAATAGTAACTGTAGACAGTGAACCAGACAACAACTACGGCAATGGTAATTAAAAACAATGGTTTAACATTGAGCGTCAACCACAAATCTATTATTGCCACCCCTCTGTTTGTTGTTGCTACAATGATTTCAGTAATTTTTTTAAACTGATTTAAACGGTATTTCCAGTTTGACTTTGTTTCTATAAATGCTCGTAAGCCATGTCAACATTGAGGTAGTTTTTGTAAAAGTTGGACACGTAAACGTTTTATAAAACGAGTACAAACATTGTCGCTCGTACCACGAAGTGACCTTTCTGTCAAAAATGACAATTTATTTGCAAATCGGTGTTTATACTTATTATTGGTATACTCTTTTACTATTACAATTGTCAGCACGTTTCGTTACAGAAAGCGTAACTGTTTCGTAACTACTATTTGTATAAAAGACGTAGATTTGCCATTTTGTGTTTATACGGAGTGACCTATGTCGATACGCCAATCTACCAATGATATACAAAGCACAATTCAAGCGTGCGTGTACGACCTATCTTTTCGACCTATCGAAGCGTAGTATTTTCACGAGTGACCTATCACAATAGGTCGCAATATGCATCAGTTTGTATGCTCTGAAGGGAAAAATCTTTTTTTCTTTTTCTTTTTTCATGATCATGACGTATGCGTTTAGGAATTAATACCTCATTAAAAAAGTAGCAGATTTAAAAACATATTGACAGTTCTGTTCGAATAACAGAGTCAGCTGTATTTTTGTCTTTTAATTTTTTTTCTAAACAAAAATAATAAGCAGAATCCGAAACAGCAGTTTGTAAAATAGTGCAACTCCAATCGCAATTTTCTCCAAACACGGGTTTTTTTTTGCTGTGGACAAAATAAGTCACTTTGTGATATACTGGGTTTTTTTAACCAGTAAATCAACAACTTTGGCTAGGTTGTTTATAATGCTTTTTTTTCCAAATATATCTACGGAAGGACAGCCATTATGCTTATACTTTTTGTTTTTACAAATAATATTTTCTATATTTGTTTTTTTTTTCAATCGAAATCTGGTAAAGAAAAGAGCTGCACCTCCGCTGGTGTCGTCGGTGCAGTACGGTAAGGCATGTTGTTCGCACTTGACAAATGCAGCAACACAAAATCTGAACTTTGTTTTTTGGTTTTCTTTAGTGCCCACATTCGCATCAAAGCGTTTTCACCAGTATTATCGTCGATTCATGAGGATGCACTTTAACAGGTATTTCTACCCGAAACTGTCTACCTTATAAATGAAAGACCATAGTACACGTGGCTTGTTCCAGCGCATAGCTGTAAGGTTGAATGTTTGATGAAACTATAAACTAATTCCACGACATTTTTTTCTTCACAACATACCGCTCCTTTGAAAGGCCAGTAATTACGAAACGACGAACGAACTGTGCCATTTAATGTACGCACTTTTGACTCTACGATGGCGCTGAAAAAGGCAAAAGGAGAACCCAAACCGTTATTCTTGCACTGTTTCATAAGTTATCAAAGCGACTAAATTAAGGCGCAATTTAGCCAAGAGTTGCACACAGTTTCCCCTGTGCAGATTGCTGGCTGATTTCTCCGATATTCCCGCGGGCCAAATCGAAGTACACTGAATAACAGAGTGGCTTGACCTTTTGAACGAGGCTCGCTCCTCGAGTCCTTGTTTGATAGGCTCTCGAGAGCTCTCCGCAAGCCGTTATTACACTACAGTCGATTTGTGTAAAACACACGCAAAAAAGGGGGGAAAACATTTTCACCGCGTCTTGGGAGTCGGGGCATAAATGAATAAGGAGGCGGTATTTGTCCCCTCCACACTCGCTGGTCTGACTGACACTAATGTGGTAACATGATTTAATGCTACTGTGTACTAGCCTATAGTTTGCACCCGGACTTGGTAGCATTCCACATTTGGCTCAAATCTTAAAGTGTCATGACATTGAGAGAGGACATTTCGTTGGCTACATCTTCTGTTCGTTAAACCAAACACTTTGAGTAGTTTACCGGAGAGGAATAATGCAAGATTGGATTATGAAAGAGTAAAACCAACCTGCTGGCTTTCACTGAACACACTACACAACAAACCTGTGCAAATTGTTATCCAATTGGATCAAGTGTTCACACAGGTTTGTTGGGTTCTCGCTGAAAACTAGACCTTTGTTTTGCAAAGGGTTTTGTCCTTTTCTTTCATAATAGACCTGCATGCCTAGGTCAGTTGCGGCAATCTCTCCGCTTTGGCAGTTTCAGATTGGTATTGGTCTAAACTTTATGATCAGTGAGCCTTTTAAAAACTAGTGTTACCAATTACCATTATGTTCTTTTACTAAGGTCCCTAAACATAGCCCGATAACTAAATACTCACCGGCCCGAACTAAAGCCCAAACAACGTATCCAAATAAAGTCAGGACTTTATTGTAGCCGCAATCAGTGTACCTAAGAAACCTGTATGTTAATGTAACTTGGACCTAATTGTAGCCTCCAGTCCCTTATAATAGCCCCCAACATTATCCCTAAATTTAGCTCCAACCCTGTCCCCGAACGAAGCCAGAACCCTTCCCTAAACGTAGCCCCAACCATGTACTTACATGTAACTAAATACAGGTTCAGGCTACATTTAGGTGTATGGCTACATTAGGGGTGCCAGTTCACACTGCCATTGAACCCCAAATGAAATGGGCGGCGGATCCAGTTTTTCAAACAACATATGTGCATTGTGTTATACAAGCACCATCGTCATGCACACAAAGTACTTCGGAACAAAAATGTCAGCCTTCTTACAAAATAGCCGCCAAAATTACACGACACCCTTTAAATGCACAGTTCTTTACTGATTACGCGAACTCAAGTTCAATCAATTTAAAAATAAGCTAAGATTGGAACAGATAGACGGTCCACTTTGACAAAACTGTGTTGTTTGTTAAAAAGCGAAAATGCAAGGAAATTTACACACTGACTGTTTCAAACCTTGGGTTTGGCATAAGTACAGGGAATAAATGTTTTTCTTGTTCTCGGGAAAACAAATTTTCACCGAACAAAATCAGAAACAAAAATAGCTAGATCTTAATAAAGACTTGAATATAAATGTTACTCGTAGTTTTGACTGAATGCAAGACGATCGTCGTCGATAAATCGTTGAATATCAATCGATGTTGCCGACCTTATGTGTCTCCATCGATTTGCAAGATTGAGATTCTGTGAAATGAGTTTTCAGTGTTGGTAGGAAAAAATTCTCTCGCAATTGGCAGTTTTTCAGATGCAGATTTTTTTTCTCTGGTCAATTTGGACTAGGTAATCTCTCCGATAAAACTTATACGTTGTATGTGATTTCTGTGTATTAAACCACGGCCAATCAAACCCTCTCTTTGAGAGAGCCACAACCGAAACTTTCGACAGACTAAGCCAGTCTATTATTTATAATTGCCTGCACTAAATTAATAAAGTACAATCCTTCTAAAAGGGATACCCAGATAGCAGTTTAACGTTCTTACAACGTTGTAATGAAGTCAGACTTTGGTGTAAGTAACGTTATTAATATAACGTTGTAACAACGAATCGTTGTCGACTCCCCTATACGTCTTCTGAACGTAAGGACGCAATGTAACAACCACGTTGTTGGTACGTTTCCAGTGACCTTATGACAACTTATATAAACGTTACGACAACGTTAACAGTGCGTGTTTGTTTGGTTGTTATAACGTTATCTAAGTAACGTTGAAGCAAAGAATCTTTGTCGACTCCATTGTATGTCTTTAGAACGTAAAAATGGTGCAACGAAACAACCACGTTGTTGGCACGTATACACAACGTTGCCATGTTGTAAATAATCGTTTTAACAAGAATTTGCAACAACGTTTCCATTTCCAGTACCCTGAACGTTGTCACAACGTCAGCCCATTCTTACCCAATCTTATGTTATTGCTATCAGTTAATTGTATACAATAGTTTCATGAAAACTGTTAATTGGTGTGTCAACAAGATCAACGAATTACTTTCAACAAAACAGACTAGGTCCCCGTACGTTGCCGGCGTTACCTGTGACTTCACTGAAGCTGTTTACTATACATAGTACAGCATGTACTATAAATTATACACAGACCGATTTCTTGACTTTGGCAGTCATTGGTGTATATTGTTTTTATATTTTTTCATTTTAATAATATTTTTTAAAGTAAAATTACATGTCTACAATTAATTTATCACTAAAACCTCTGTAAGTTAAGACTAATACAAGAAGAAATCAGTAAATCTAGTTCATAAATTTGGTAAACTTCTTGAATTATTTTTTAGGTATTTTACAACTTCTAAGCCCAATCTACTAATTTGCATATGTGCTATTTACGTTGTCCTAACGTTATCGTATTAATTTCAAATAGACATGCAGCATTCCGCACGCTGCTCAATGCGGCAAGATGAGCTCATGATACCTAAGCGGAAACGTAGGTCTTTGTTCTTCAAAACAAAACACATTTAATAGTACCCGAAAGTACTTTGAAAGTGTCATTGAAATTGTTGAAGGTGTCTTTGAAACATTAAGGAGCAAATTGTGGTTTTTGAGCAAGTTGTTAGTGGGGGACAAAACGACCCATGTCTCTAAAAAGTGATAGACACCAAAAATTTAACCAGTTCATAAAATTGTACATTTGAAAGTTTCACAGTTTCATTAACAAAATGTGTAATGAAAGTTAACAGCCATGAATTGTCGCATGACTGCTTGAAATTCTTTATTCTGATACAATATATGCACTATATTAAACTTCGGGGTTTAGACACTATTGTGTAGATTTAACCAGTAAATACATTCGTACATTTGATATAGCCAGGCTCACTTTACAGGTTTGGAGCGTTTAGTCAAAGCAAAACAAAACGGAACAGCTTTGTGTTTGTTCACAAACACCTAAGGTCTATATAGTGGGTACGTTGTTATTAAACTAAAATACATTTTCACAACGTGATGGTAAAAACAAAGGTACTACGTTGTGATAAAATTAAAAGGCCTACAACGTGATGTTCACAATTTTATCATACGTGTGTGGTTAAAGTATGAGACAGCGTGGCTGTCACAGCTTGATAACTACTTTTTTGTCTACAGAACCAAAATACAAAGTGGTGACAACGTGATCACCAAAACTTAGCCATTACGTTTTGACATTACCAATATACAACGACAAGACGACGTACAGCCGAAACTTAAATACTACGTTTTAATGTTACCAAAATACAACGTGTAGACAACGTGACTGCCACAACGCAAATACTGCATTTTTATAATACCGAAATACAACGTCAAGACAACGTGCCCGCCACAATTTAAACAGGACGTTTGATAAAAACAAAATACAACGTGCAGACAACGTCCTCGTAACAACATAATTACCACGTTCTAATGAGACCCAAATACAACTTATCCACAACGTTACTACCAAAATACAATGTTGTGAAAACGTTGCATATTATAAAACGTTTCGGTAACGTTGCATAAATTACCAACATGCAACCAATGATGTACAACATTGGTTGAAAAACGGACGTTTATGCAACGTACCCAAAACGTTGTCATCCTATCGACCAAATTGCAACCTTATCACGTTGTGCAATGTTGTAACAACGTATATTGTGTTAGCTTGGTAAGTACCAACTCGTTTTTTAAACACTAACTTTCTGAGGATCTTTGTTGGTTCAAGGAACTTTGAAGTCTCCTCCAAACACATATACACCAGCGTTTCAATGATGCTTTAATTGACAAAGTTAAAGATTAATACGGATAATGAGATTTATACCACTATCAATACGCCCACAATTACCATGACTTATTTCAACTGCTGCTCTCGAAACGAAACCCATAGCCTATGAAAGTGTAAATCAGATTTGGTTACCACCGAATTCGGTGAACATTCCACAGTTTGACCGTGTTGCTGTTCCGTTAAGCAGCAATGAACGACCACAACCCTTTAAAGTTAAACCAATACTTCATAAGTAATCAAAAAACCGTTACGTGTATCCCGAGAAATTGTTTCAATTATCTTTAATGTGTAACCGAATTCCGCTCTGCTGAATCAGAACGCTACAATTTAGATGTTATGACGAGACCAAGAGCTCCAAGCCCCGCAGTCACCCAGGACAAAAACACAATGTCAATAAATTAAGGGTAAATCGTGCCGCGATACCGGGGAATGCCGGGCTGTGACTGCCAGACCAACGCAGCCACCTTTGCAGGTGTCCGTTGTATCTCTTCACTATCCTTTCAAAGGTAAATGATGGTGGTCATCAATATAGAAGGGCTTCATTACGGAAGAGGCCCTTTCTCGGTTTTGTGTCGGGTCTTCTTGCCGAGGGGCTAAAATGTGGTGTGCCTTTACTCCCCGGAGCTTGAGGTCGCACGGAGCCGACTTCCCTGACCAGCGGGACCATCGGTTAGGTCAACCCCCTCTGTGAACAACAAACAAGAGTAACTGTTTTGTTTCTATTGGCGCCTTACAGGTCTCCAGGTAGAAATTTTCTCAGCATTTTCTTTTATTAAAACTTAATGAAAGGCATAATTTGCAAATTTAGTCGTAGAATGTTCGATGAAATCACAACTCGTTTTTCCCGTGTGGTCCCCCCCACCCCCAAATAAAATAAACATTAAATTAAAATCACTAATGTACTGACAATACATCTATAAATTAATGCCAATACAATTTTGTCCGACAAATCATTATGTCAGTCCCTTTTTTTTGTCCGGTAAACCACCATAGCAGTACCACTGTGTCTGACAGACCATCATGGCTGACCCACTGTGTTCAACAAACCAACATGGCTGACCCACTGTGTTCAACAAACCAACATGGCTGACCCACTGTGTCCGACAAACCAACATGGCTGCCCCAGTGTTTTCAACAAACCAACATGGCTGACCCACTGTGTTCAACAAACCAAAATGGCTCACCCACTGTGTCCGACAAACCAACATGGCTGACCCACTGTGTCCGACAAACCAACATGGCTGACCAACTTTGTTCAACAAACCAACATGGCTGACCAACTGTGTTCAACAAACCAACATGGCTGACCCACTGTGTTCAACAAACAAACATGGCTGACCCACTGTGTCCGACAAACCAACATGGCTGACCCACTGTGTCCGACAAACCAACATGGCTGACCCACTGTGTCCGACAAACCAACATGACTAACCCACTGTGTCGGACAAACCATCATGGCTGACCCACTCTGTCGGACAAACATTGTTTGGCGTTTTAGTGGACATTAGCGTGTAACATTATGCCTGCTTTTGAGTCGTCCACCTCAGTCTCATCGTGGTCGGCCGCGATGGATCATTGAAAAACAAGAGATCTGGTACAAATATGTACAGATAAGTTCAACTCCCGGTTATTAAGAAAGAAATTAAGAAAGTAAAAATATGTATACAATATTTTGTAAAAACTGTTTTCTTCTTATAAAGAAGTAATAGGCCTAATAATAATTGCTCGCTATATAGCAACAACAATCATGTTCAGCTTTATGAATTAGCACTTGAAGTCCTCGATCTTAAAATCAGCTTGTTTGTTTTGTTGTTTGCTTGTTGTGTGTGGTTGGTTTTGTAAAATGTTTGATGTGCGTTTTGAATACAGTTATCACTAAGTGTAATAGATAAATTTGCCCGTATTTAGAGAAGTTTTTGATAATTTGTATACATATATATATATATATATTAGTTTGAAATGTACATGTGGGTTGTGTTGACATAGCATTCCGCATTAAACCTCGACGTATCAATTTGCAACATTCGTTTTGCGTATTAATTCTTTTGACAAAACATGGAAGAACAAATCTGAGAAAGCTCCCTCAAATCAGAGCGAGTGGGCGAGGTGCAGGTAGACATCGATTCGCAGAAGTTGCGCAGGTGTAGCACGTGGGTTGGTAGGATGGTGAGGGGAGGAGAGGGGGAGTGGAGCGGTGGTAGGCGTCACATCTCGCTCATCACTGACTGCTATATCTTCTCACATAGCATCTCTTCAAAATACTTTGAAAATGAACCACCCCCCCCCCAAGAAAAAATAAATAAATAAATAAATAAATAAAAATCCCCCGAGTGCCTACTTAATGTAAAGATGGTAATGGTAGTAAGCATCTTGCGAAATTATTTCGTCCGAGATGCTCCTGTCTATCGAGAATCAATAAGGTATGTCGAAAAAAAAATTGAATCTTCAAAGATCACCTTCACGTAATTTTACACCATTTTACAAAATAGGGCTTTTTATCGAATTTTGTGTGGCCGTGGCGTGTGCGAATGTTTTGAAACAGCACCATCTGCTAAAATTCAATCCCTAAAAAAATTATATATACATAATATACCCTTTCATGCTTCCCGCATTGCAATGCCTACAACACGGCACCACCTTCATGGTCCAGTGATCCAGCCTTTCACGCTGACCATCCTTTGTCGTCACCTCTTTACTCTGATTGGTTCTTAGCCACCTCATTGTTTGTAAATTTACAACCAAAGGGCTGCCCTTTTTTTTCTCTCTCAAGAAGTTTTGGAGTTAACCTGTCAATTACCTATTCCCTTTACAAAGGATTTAATAACCTGCTCACTCTGCAGGTTCCTCTTACCTAGTTTAAACTATTTTAACTGATTCTTTTTATTCTATAATTACTTTGATCTTGCCTCCTATTGTTAGTTGCATTTTCTTATGTGGCTTGTTCTCTAATCCTACCCTTCATGCTTCCCGCATTGTAATGCCTACAATGCGGTACCACCTTTATGGTCCAGTGATCCAGCCTTTCACACTGACCATCCTTTGTCCTCACATCTTCACTCTTATTGGCTCTTAGCCAGTAAATTTACAACTCTGATTGGCTATATTTTCCCGCTTTTTTCTGGATACTCTCCCTTAATCCTTTGCTCCTCTTTTTGCTATAAATGGATATGTTTGTGTTTGTTTATGCCTCTGACGAAGGTTCGGTTTGGATCGAAAGCTAAGGCCATCTCCCCTACTAATTTTATATATATAACATATACATGTATAGATTCTTTTGGCAAAAAAATCCGGCCGTGCAGCCTAAAGTCTGAGACCTCATTTACTATAATCTTCATAAAAATACCAATCCGTACCCAAAGAGATCGAGAAAACAGCGTCTGATGACCTCAAAGTCATCGTTGATTTTAGTTAGCAGCGATCGAATTAAGTACGCATTATTATGAACATGCACAATATGTCTTCCGCTAAAAACCGTTGGCCATTGTTTTTTTTGTTTTTTAGGAACTCGAGACCGACGAGGAAATGAAGACATGGCAAATGGAGGATGGAAACTCTTTATAGAAAGTACTCTTTCAAACACACAATAATGTATCATAATAACCTCACATATAATAATGAGAATTTACCACCAGCAGACGGGAGGTGGGTCTGGTCTATTGGGCTGACATTACCATAATGGCTCAAAGCAGCATTTTGTTTTTGTGTTATGTTTTATAAGAAACCCTTCTTCTAAATGTAATCCCCTTCACCTTTCCAACTGACCTTTGGAGGACCTTTTTTTCCATTCAATTTCTCTCTGATTCAATTTCTAATTTGAGAGAAGAAGAAAATCACCAATGATTTGAAACGGGTCCTTAATGCGCAACTACCCCCCCCCCCCCACCCCCACCCCACCCCCCTCGTAGCCCTATTTAGATTCCAGCGTGTGCTGAACACATAATGCCCGATTGCTTTTTGCTAATAGACTACTGTATATAGTTCCACATATTCATTTCGTGATGCTTGGATCCGGGTGGGTATTTGCATAACCGCATCAGTGTATTGACAAAGGAATTTAACTTTTTTTATGGTATTTTCCCCTGCTCTTTTCAGCGTTAATAGCCGAGTGTGTAAAGGGCAGGATTCAAGATGGATCAGTGGTGAGCTGAGCTATTGAATTTCTGTTGCAAGGGAGAAAGTACAGGCCAACTATCGCTTACATTTTGTTCGGGTCTCTTCTTATCCACCACCCAAAGTAAACACTCATCTTTTTTACCAATCTCCGCAAACTATTTAATATAGTCTAACAGTTTGTCTTTTAACAAACTGAACGTAAATCGAGGTACATTTGTTTATATGCTTATTGTACTACTAAGGCAGGTATTAATTGGTACTGGTAGACTCAAACTCCGATTGAAGGGTGAAAAAGTAGGGAGGAAAATGTATGCTTTGATGTTTTTGTTGTTTCTCTCTAAAAGAAGCTGTATGGTGCTAGTTGTGATAACATAAATGTCATCATGACAGATTGACGTGTAGTTTTGACGTACTGATGCAACATACACCACAGGCATCAGCACACAGTACGCGTTTCATGAGCATAACATCATACAACAAATTATTTAATATAAATCTTAAGTTTGCATAGGGAATAAATAATATTATTTGTTTTTACCCATTATTTGGTGTGTGGGTATTAACAAACATTTTTCTCTTGTGGAGTTGAGGAAAACATGGTCTAAGAAATAACCTTTATTTCAGAGTGAGCGAAAGAAAAACAAAAACAACACAACAAACAACAGACAAAAAACATAATATAAAAAAAAATATTTAAAAACAAATATATATATATATAAATATACCAGATGTGTGTGGAAATCGGATTGGGTGGTAATCAGATCCTGTAGATTAAACATAACTGGCTTCATACGATTTTTTTTGAAACAAATATGATAAACAGCAGTTCTTAAACTCGCTACGTGAAATCATAATTTCCATGAAACCCATCGAATAAGGCGATCCGTTCTTTGTGTTGAGTTAAGTACATAATGCTTTAGTCTGTGTGCTTAAGTGAGTAATACACTGTTTGTTTTTGTGGTTAAGTAATCTCATTTATATCCTATATAGCTTCCAATAAATTGACCTTTCGGCCAACCTTGAAAATTGCATTAGTGAATTAAAACAAAAGAACAAAGATAGATTGTCTTGCTAGAAGGTTTTTTTGTTTTTTGGTTTTTTTTACTTTTTACTTTTGAGCAAGGATTTTGCTGTAATCGAAATGACCAACGCGTTTCGGGGGAGAGCCATTTTACGGATGCCTGAAAGATTAGTGTATGCTGCTGGGACTATACGGGTAGTGTAACTAATCAATTTATCTCCCATTCCAGCACTCGGGGACACACAAGCAAAATTGAACTTGAACACCCAAATATGACGATTTTACCGATTCATCACACTGCAATTGACCCCTACGGCTGTTTGCTAAAAGATGGTTTTTGTTTTGGTTTTTTTTTATCTTATCGAGTAAAGACATAGAAGGCATCACAAAGTAAAGAGGTTGGTATAAAGTTCCTGGAAGATCCGTGTTCTTCTCATTGTAACTGATAAATTTAAGTCAGACCCAGCGGAGTACTGGGATGGTTAAAACTACCTCCATCTCGAGCCACATGCCCGACGATTTTGTTATGTGTTTGTTGATAGATATTATTGTAAAGGTGTATGTACGAGGTGCATGTACGAGGTGCGCAGTCAACCCTTGTTTGGGCACCGCTTACTACCATGCTCGATATGTGGCGGAGGGTGCTCCCCCTCCCCACATACACTAACACACTGTTGTCCTCTTGTCTTCCTCTAGAAGTCCCCCCCCCCACTCAAAAAAAGTATAAATAACAAAAAAAAGTATACTAAATAAATTAATAGAATTAAAACAAAACAAATGTAATAAAACAAATAATAATAATCCTCTAAAGAATTCATGAGATTCCCAGAACACAATGAAGGCCCAGTGGGAGGGGGCGGGGGTGTTACACCATGCCGAATATCTGGCCCAATTCAAAATAGCCTGTGAGCACGAAAACTTTCTTAACAGAAATAGGCTTGGCACTCAAAATATCATACATTTTACAGTATTTTACCGCGACTGGTACCCCACTCATTTCATGCTTAATGTTCAGCCTGTCAGCTTTATGAGATTGGGCCCAGATCTACTGAGAAAGTACATTCAAAACAGACACGAAATGGCGGCCATTGTCTTGCATCAGTAGCAGTTGACGCAAGTTTCTTTATGAAAAGCTCTACCCAAGCGGGAGACGAAACGCCCTCAATGTTCATAAACGTCAATGTCTCGTGTTTTTCTTTTGGGGTGTACTTTTTTTCATATGTTTAGTTTATTTTCTATCCTTGTTATCATTCTTCTGTTCTCGAAACGTCGACCCCCGAATGTTTGTTTTATTTAAGAATACCTCTTTACAAGTTACATATGATTTAATTCAATTATATGTTCATGAGAATTTTGATTGTTGATGAGAGAAAGCCCCAAATCGAGTTCTCAGAATTAGTGATAGCAAAATAAATAAATAATTATTTGTCGATGAATATCGTCACGTATACTCATTCTTCAGATAGGCCTACAAGAAATCCATTTAGTTTTAGTTTTAATTTTTATATAAATAAATAAATAAAATGGCTCTCACCAGATCTTTGTGCCTTCCTTGAGAGAAGGAGAAAAGGAAATCGTTGACTTCGTGACATTGAACACTGACTAATATTTATCGAGCTGTAGTTTGTGTTTGTTTGTCCTTTATATCTAATGTAGCTACGGGTTTCTTGACACCCCCATCCCGACGTTCCATTAACGAAAACCTAAAAGGTCACTACTGATTTACCCGATTCATGCTTCTTCTTCCCCCGTCTCGTTTTCACCGAGCTGTTTGTAATGCTGCTCCAAAGACAAACCAGGAATAGAAACTCAAATACTCTGCAGGATTGTGTGTTGTTTTGTATTGTGTTATTTGTATTATTATTATTTGTTTTACTACCAGTAAATAAGGAAATGAACTATACACAACCTGATATAATAAATGTTGCGGTAATATTTGTTATAGTGTCCAAATTCCTAAAATTCCTAAGACGCCCCAGCACCCCCCAAAAAAAATAAACAAACAAACAAGCAAACAAGCAAAAACAAACACCCCAACACCCCAACAAACAAACAAACGCCCCAAAACCCCCCCCCAAAAAAACAAACAAACAAACAAACAAACAAACAAACACACAAACACCCCTCCAACACCCCAACAAACAAACAAACAAACACCCCAACAAACAGACAAAGAAACACCCCAACACCCCAACAAACAAACAAACAAACAAACACTCCAACAAAAACAAACAAACAAACAACAATAAAGTAACCCGAATGTTTACAACTGTTACGATGTTAAGGTCTCTGAATCCGTCTATCGTTGCAGTTTACGGAATAAGAGGTGTTTTGTTTTTGTTTGTTTTTTGTTTTTGTTTTTTTTTTTGGGGGGGGTTCCGCTCTACTGAACCACTTATCTCAGTATTAATACTCATGTTTTAGAGTGTATTCTCTTCACCCAAATGATTACTGACCTAGTTTGCCGTTCCCTTTAAATTGCTGTTTTGGTTCTCTTCTATGACTGCAATTACTGATCGGAAGTGCTATTAATTTTGAAGCAGCTGTTCAAATGGTAGACAAGGACTTCCAAAAAATGTTCCCAAAACTGTTTTTCTTTCCCGCAACCGGCGACCGCGCTAGCTTTGTCATTGATGAATCGATCCCTGAATTTAGTTTGTTAACAAAAAATAGCTAGTATTAAACAAAAACAATTTGTGTATCACTATCATTACAACACCAGGGTTTTTCCTACAGAAAAACCGTCGATTTCTTAATGACACTAGAAATGTTTTGTAAGTGTATCAACTTGGGTGATGTTTGACTCACGAGAAACGATCACAGCCACCCGAAATAAGTTCGATTACGCTCATAGAAACTAAATTTGCTGACTCAATGGGACATGTAACACGAGAGCACGGCCCAGACCTCATTGTAGCCCCTACCCAGTACCCTAAAATGAATCCCATACCAAAACGTAGATCCTACGTTCCCAGACCTAAATATAGAACCTACCCCGTACCTGATAATAGCATGGACCTATAAATGTAGCCCATACCCTTAACCTCACTCAATGTATTACACTCCTACAAGAAGCCCATACCCTAAGCCCATACCCTAAGCCAATATTAAAATGTATCCCAGACGTATGTAAACACATCACTGTGCCTAAATGTTGCCCGTTTTACCCAATTTAGGTCTGGGTAAAATATGGCGCTACATTTGGGTTAAGTCTACTTTTAGGTTTTGGGGTAAACTTAGGGGCTGCTCATAATGATGTACAGGCAACCAGTTCCAGGCAACCTCCACGAAAAGGAAGAGATAGATTTTCACGTCTAATTTTCTCATAACCTTCTTGAAAAAAACAGCTGTAACTTGAAAAACAACTGCAACTGAATAGTTCTTTTAGCCTGTTGCACTGTATAGCTATACCCCAAGTTTCCTGTAAAAAAGTGCCTTGTGTGACTGAGCCCTAAACCTCGCGTGAATGAGAAGAACTTTTTGATGTGTGTGCTTTATTTGTTTTTGCGCATTCTCGTTTGACGTGTATTTACCGATTGAATAGCTACATTAACCAAAGAATCGCTGTCTATTTTTTTTTCTGTTGGATTTTTGTATACCTCTTGCGTTGATGCAAGTGCACGGTCAAATCCCCTCCGGCGTCTTAGACCAATTGGCGGCAACTCTTAAGGATTTTCGGGACGTAATTGTTAAAAATCAGCCTAATAAAAAGCAAATACGGCACTTGGGGGAAATTAACTTTCTTCCAAATCTGTTTCCACAGATTTTGACTGATGGGTTAAAAAACGAAACTAATAATATATTGGAAAGAGGTCAAGTTCATGGAATATCTTCATCTACACACTAAAGGTAAGCAGCATTTGTGTATGAATAAAGGACATTTCATTTTCTGGTTGTCAATACAAACAATCCATCTAACCGTTGCAAATCTAGTCAAATTAGGTTATCCCGTTTGAGCAAAAAACAACATAAAGAACGGAACGTATTTTGTCTTGATTATTATTTGTTTTCTTATTCATAGTCCTATTGATTCGTGGGTTTTTTTCCACAGCTAGTCAAACCACTACTTTAATAACTTATTTTCAGACGGATATATTTCTAAATATCATTTAATATACCGCACACACACACACCCACACAACCTTACGGATCCGGTTTGTGGGGTACTGCTATTGTTGTTCTATTATTCCCTTTTCTAAAGAATTCCCTTGTGGTGCCCAATTGTTCCTATTGAAATTACCTTGTGGGGTCCATTGTTCCATTGTTAAAAATACCCCGTAAGTTGGCATGTGTAAGGGCACAGATCCTTGTATGTTGATTTTTGGCACACGTGTCAAGTGTCATTTTTTGTTTCTTCTTCGTCTTCTTTTTTGTAATACGCAGCAACGCTTTACAATTTAAAATTGGAGTCCTATATGGATGAATATAGCACGCTTCTCAACAATCTTCAAAGTAACTTGTTCACACCATAAATACCATGAAGTCTCGCGAGTGGCTGGGTATTTTTGTGGGGAGACTCACACACAATTTAGGTTATATGACGACGAGCTACTATTAAAAAGAATTAGGACAGTCAAAATACTTCATGGATAACACTTGACTTAAAAGACTGTCCTCGTTAAGCAGTCAACTGACCATTTCAAAATTAGTGGAACAGATTGCTGTAATTTGAGTATAACTGTGACACATAACTTAAGATTGTCGTGGTACTGTCTGTTTGGGAGCTGGGAAACAAAACTATTTCCCTCGTCTCCTCCCCTCTTTTTGGAGACATAAGACATGTATTCGTGTCCGTCTTGAAAGCAAGGAGAAATTAATCAGACGACCATGTCTTAGAGCTTGATCATTTGTTCCCGTTGCTAGTGGCAACGGAAGTGCCATCAACTGCCTGCACAATGACAGGGATTTATGTCTTTCTGATACCGGCTATGTGCCGTTATGATGACATGCGTATGCGTTTGGTGATGTCCAATACCACTTGTGCCCCCCCCCCCGGCATTACGTAGACAAGACACCCACCCCCACCTCATGCCCTTCCTTTCCACCGAAAAACTATACAAGGTGACGTCACTCGACGTAAAGCAACTTGCACTGCGCAAAACCTGCAATCACGTGTTACCCGGCCGCTACTGATCGCCGGTTCCATTAGCTGAGGCCAGTGTTGACGCACACGTGCGTGAGTCCGAACAGATGCGCACGCACTTGCGTGCGGTGTCAATTACGGCGCTTCCAACTTAATCAAAGTCCGTGATTCATATGCCCGAAATCTGATTTTGTATCGGGTTAATCTGAAACGACCGAGTGCTCTTCCGGTTGTGGTCTATCCCTGGTTACGGTATTATGTTCCGACAACTCTGTGACCTGCGATTTGAGCAGGTTTTTTTTCTACGAAGGTATAATGAGCTTGCTGTTTCATATCTTCACCGAATCAATCTTGCACTTGCTACCTGAGTGGACTAGCGATAGCTTTTTATCGAAAAAAAAATAATAAGTAAAGTAAAAAATACATCAGAGTAGGATTTTTAAAAAGATAGTTTTCTCATGTTCACAAAGTTACCATTAATTGCGTATCTTCCAGTATGCTTATAATTGTGGGTGGGTGTTTCAAACAACCCGTACTATTGTTTACGCGGTCATGTTATTTGCATTAGAATCAGCTCTCCTCTCGTAAGTTTCAAGAGAGGTGGATTAGTAATAATGACCTTCTGATTAACAGTGATTTTAATTTTAGAATTAGGACCTTCTGAGCTCTTCTGTGGAAAACACCCCAATTAGAATTGTCTTCTTAATTGGTGGGAAACGGGTAAATTTAGAATACATAAATTATTCAGTATTTGCGTGGAGACCAATCCATGGCTAAGACACAAATTAAAATATATGTGGAACCAAAAACTAATAACAGAGACTCTAAACACTTTGAGGCGCAGCTTCAAATAGTGTGAAAGTGAGGAGTGGAAGAAAGCTAGACTTAGAGTTCGTAATACCTTTAAAGTCCAAGGGGGAAAGGCCTCCAAATTTGTGTCGAGCCTTGAGGGAAAAAATCAAAGTAATAAAATTGATATGTCAGTCACTCCTGATAGGAACTATCAAGATCAAACGGATACGACGATGAGTTATGCTGTTCGTTTTATAGCGACGTGTACAAATCAGAGGATGGTTCCCCTTCTTGCATGGATGTTATTATGAAAGTAAAATAATTCTTAACAATATAATGAGTGGTCTCGAAGGGAATATTACAGATATTGATATTATGTTTTAATTCGGAGGTCGTTGGTTCAAATCCCTCTCTAGTCAAATCGTCTTTGTTCAACCCCATTATTAAAAAAAAAATTACCAAGATAGTTTCCCTTGTGATTTACAACTTGATATTCAAATGAATAATAATTAATCTCCGGGCGTAATTGGATTTACCATCAAGTTTTACCAAACTTTTGGGGATAATATTTGAACCTGATACTTTAGAAGCTTTCAATTATGGTAAAATAGAAATGACAAGCCTTATAATTCTGAATGGGAAAAAAATGACAGCATGATAATTCTAGGAATTGTTTTCGGTAATGACGTAATTCCTGAAGATCATCGGGGCCCTCGATTAAAATGAAAATTCCATGTGTCCTTAGCAAGTGGACCAAACGCCATTTATCTCACGTAGTAAGGCCGTTGTTGGAGCCGAAATTGATTATAATACTTTGGGATGCGGTTTGTCTGCCTTGCGCAGAATGGATACAAATTAGCAACGTTAGGCTTACTCGGAACTTCTTCTTGGATGGGGACAATTGAAACAATTCAGAGACTATTTAGGGTCAAGATTCAAGGTGGAACTGGGCTTAAATATTATCACATCCAGCAAACTACTGAGTCTCAAAATGCAGTGTGGTTTGCTTGGTATGTCTCCTTTAACTGCTGGATTAACATCGCTAGTGGTGATAATCGTTTAAAGATGGTCGTCGTTTTGAAACGTTAAATTTCCTCTTAAGAACTATGCCTTTTCATTCAGAGTTAATCCTTGCCTTCAAAATGGCGGGAAGGGAGACTAATTTTTGCAATTTTACTAGCTGTCTAGGTTCTCACGAAGTGGATTTATTTTAAGACGACTAAAGACAATTCAATCAAGTAGAGCCCGTTGCTTCAATAAAGATGTGGTTAGAAAAAAAATAATGACCTTTGAAGAACTTTAAACGTTATTGCTGGGCAACTTTCTGGGTAGAATGAACAACCAAATTGATCGTTATTTGGTTTGTGATGCGAACCACATCTGTAATTAGGTTATTGAAAGTAATAAAGGCGAAAAGTGCACATTTCAAAAAACTATTGCTATTAAGCTAGTCTCGTTTTATAGAAATTCATTTCAAAAGAAATGGCAAGTAATTGTTCACCATGCATCTAGGTCACATAGAGTGGCCCAAGGTATGGGAAAGAGTTTTTTTTTTTTTTTTTTTTACTTTGTTGGATAAAAAAATTTAAAAAATAAAATAAAATGATTTGAAATGAAACAAAGAGTTCTTCCTACTAGAGGATGTTCTCCTTAAGATGCACAACAGTTTCAAATACGTTATGTCCTCCATGTAAAACTGACAATGAGTGCCATCGCCATTTTATTATTATTTATTTTTACACTGTTTGAGTAAAATGGATTTTGCTGACGATGGACTTTGCCGGATGTATTCTGAGAAAGTAAGCGACCACACAGATTTATGGGGTATCAGCTTATATTATATCAGTGCAACGTGTAGTTAAAATGCTGCGTCAGATATGGAGTATATCAGTCACACATGTCCTACTGACGTTGGCATCATTCTTGTTACAAACGTAACTTAAAGGCAAAGTATACCCTTGGTAATTACGCCAAAAATAATTACCATAAAAAGAACTTGATAAGTATTACTGGGGAGCTGTCGATATTATAAAACATTGTTAGAAACTACTCCCTATGAAGTAATGTAGTTTTAGAGAAAAAGGAAATGTTTTTACCAAAACATTTTTTTAATCTGAGAAAGGCTTCAGGCTCGAAGCCTTTCTCGTGCATCTACAACAACGGTGTTTGTTTTTCTCTACTCTTTATTTTCTTGTTATTTTGATGACCGATTGAGCCAAATTTTTACTAGTTTGTTATGATACTAGTCTTAAACAATTACCAAAAGTATACCTTACCTTGTAAGGGATTTCTGTTGTTGGGGAAAAAAGAAAAAATGAATGTGTCCTGAAACATCTAGGGTGCGTTACATAACTAACAAGGTGCTGTGTTCATGAGTTATTTTGGAAGTTTTAAAGAGAGTTTCGTTCGTCAGTCTGGTGATTGTGTTGTACGCGTTTACAATAATGGAACTTTCATTTGTATCATCAATTAATTGAACTATCTAGCATAGTCATTTGATGCTATTAGTGCATGTTAATAGCCTGTGGTTGTAATTCGTATCCGTGTTAGGGATACTAATCGTTGTTGTAGTAGTCGTATAACTTGTTCCACCATCGATAATGAGGTTTATTTTGCTATTTATGTTGACAAAAAAGGGATACAGTTTGTAGTTTTTAAGGCATGTTCTCGCCTTCCTTTAAAGCGATGATTTAAACCTGACCTACTCGTGAGTGATGTCAACAGTGTCTAGCTTGTGAAACAAACTGACTATCCTCGATGTCAAAAAGCAGCCACATTAAAATTGAAGCGAAAGGATTACCATGTCATCTCGAACACCCAAACCCTCGACCAGCCGGCCGTGTGATGAGTAGTTTGGCGAGACCGTCCCCGCGGTAGCTTTATCGATCCGTTAGCATACTGTAACAGCATTTACTGCGTCAAAATGAATAGAGGACAGATGTACAGAAAATTTGTGTAAATATAATACCCATGGACTTGTCACCTATTACCGAATAAAAAAAGCACAGCCAAATTGAAGACTTTTGGCGACGTTAGGTGCAACAGATTTACCAGGTGTCTAAATGATACAGCAACACGTTTGCTTGCTGAAATGGCGCCCATGCGTATTAACATTCAACGTTAAGTAACATTGTCCGTTTTGTACACCAGTTGCAAATAGTATTACGGACACGTTTACATTCACTGCTTTGGCCCCCAGTTAACGGAAATATTTCCGTAACTATTCACAGTTTCGCAAACCCGTTGATTTGTGTACACGGCATATCGTGATGCGTGAATTTTGCCATTATTTGTGGACTGATTCGTGGCTTTCGCGATACTCATGGCCTCTCAAAGACGAACTAATAATGGTCAATGATTGCAATACAGTGGAAATGTTTGTGAATTCTCATGCAAATTGGATACAGCACTGATAACAGGTGCAGGGGTTACGAAATCTCCAAACCTGCGTAGAAACCAATTCACACCACTACTGGGAGAACCTTTTTAAAAGCAGGACTTAATTGTTGGTATAGACCTCTCTATTGCAACGTCACAGCCCGAGTTTTTGCCAACCGAGATTGGAAAACTATGGAAAGCCATAGATGCAAATCAAAAACAGATATCCACAGTTTGTAACAATGTTACACAAATATTCACAAATGGTGTTGATATGTTGGAAACAAAGTAACTAATCGTGGGAGCTATTTCATTTTAATGACAACTTGTTGAAAATGTTGAATTTTGTTTAAAACATCTGTTAACACGATTGAATGTTTAACTAACATTCGGCCGTCCAAGCCAACCAGCGCGGTTTGTTTATCAACAATGGAAAGGTCTGTAAGAATGCTGACAGTCTTTTTCAGTGAATAGACAGAGATCAGTCTATGTAGGGAGACCTTTATTATTATGTAAATGTAAGGGCGTGGTTTAATAGGGAAACAATCATGGCTCTGCTGGACCTCTGTGCCATGGACTAAAAGCTTGACCCTCATGACCCCAGTGCCACGCTTCTGATAATTATTAGCAATGTTGTGTTCCATGGCTCCATTAACACGGAAATATAACAGTCGCTGCAACATCACTCCTCTGGTTAAACTGCTAACTCATTCGTGGATTCATAATTGCAGTACAATTATCGTCTGCCATGGATTTGCATTACTTGGCGTGATTCTTGGTATGTCCCAAGGCTGGAAATAGTCTACTGTGAAGGACGGACTTGAACCCGAAAAGGAGGCATGTTACAGGTAGCTTGATGGACCGACATACGCAACAGAGGGCGCTCTTACCGGTAGCAGGGACGGACCCAGTGCCAGAGAGCTAGCTACAATCCTCAAAGAAGAAAAAAAGGATCGTGACTATTAAGGTAGTGTTTATCAACAGAGGTAGAAAACTGGAGATGTGACTGAACTAAAAGATAAAGTACAGAAAACATAATCTGAAAGTTCACTGATTATGAAGTTCACACAGAACCGATCCTCATGAAAGAATCTCAGTCTGAAATTTGGCGAAGTTTAAATACCGAAGACGTCTAAAATCGCCATAATAACTTACCCATCATACTATCCAATTTAGCGGTTTATTAAGAAACAAGCCTTTGAACCAATAATATCAACGGATACCTTCCATTTGTATGTCTTTGTTTTGTAAGCGAAGTTGAGAACTTGCGTCCAAAAAGAGAACTTGTCTTTGGTAATGAGACCTTCTTGCCTAGAGGTCTTGAGAACTTGAAAATCTTGACCTAAGATCATTTCAATCAAGAAAAACTTTGTAGGGTGCACACCATGCTGAGCTGCAGTAATCAGGGTTTGAGACATCGGCATTTTTTTTAATTGAGCAAGAATGGGGTTTATGAAGTTTGTTTGTGTTTATCTTTGGATCTGCGCACCCCTTAAATTTGGTCATCAGAGGTCAAACCAAAATCATGAACTGGTAAGTGACAATCTACCATATTTTCCTCTCAGTTTTCGTTCTTTATCTACCGGTGGATACATAACAGTTTCTTGGGCAGCTGATCTTTTTCCGGAACAGGACCCATGTTTAACTTTTATCGTGAAAAACCTTGTTTAGAAGTCACGATGGTGCCACCTAACGGGTCAAATTATTGATGTATATTGGTCATGTCACCTTGTTTACAAAAATCGTGACAAAGTATTCACGGCAGGGCATTTTCGGGAAATCAAGATATTTCAGTGGTCTTAAGAGTATTTTCAATTTTCAATAAGTTTACCATTTTGTAAAAAAAAAGAAGCATCTGAACAAGTTTTGACCCCCTTTCTTTATACCAAAAGTTGATATATCAGGCTGTGTTATCTCCACAAAGTGTCAGTATTATGCTCTCCTCCATTGGGCTGGGTATAAATCATGCATACAATATTGCCCAAGCTCTGTAAACCGTTTGCAAACATGTGGTGTAACAGGTTTTCTGGTCTAAAAGAACTTTCGTTAACATTTGGTTTTGAGTAAACGGTTTATGACAGTTGTGTGGTCAAAACGATTCGGACGGTGAAACCATCAGACACTTGTTAACAGCGCCCTCAAGCAGATATTGCCCAGCTATGTTTCCTCCATGCAGATCACTCTACCTGTGCGTGCTTATTCTCGTGAAAATACCTAATTCCATAGTTGTTGTTTTTTATTAATTGACTTAGTTGTCTTGCCATCAAGTTATTTTTTTTAAGCCTGCCTTCTCAATAACCGATTTTGATGAAACACCTACGTTTATTTATTGTTAACGTTTTAGAGGGGGGGTCGTAGTTTTTTTCCACCGTGTATCTTTCGTCTAGTAATTGGCAACTTCCCTGCCCAGCTTTCGTTATCGAAAATATAATTTATCTCTCTGCCAGTGAAACAGCAGATATTAGGATCATATTGTGTAATGAAGTTATAGTTTATATTTCGGTTGTAAGATCATATATACTGTAACTGCAAAGCTAATCGAACCTACATAAACATTATGTTCTCCGTAAATCAAAGGTGTTTGTTATTTTGGTCATCTTGACCAAAGTCATCTTAAACTACCTATATTAAAAAAAAAACAACAACAACAACACCAATAGCAGCAGCAGCAGCAGCAGCAGCAGCAGCAGCAAGACAAAGAACAAACAAACAAACGAACAAACAACCAATCAATGGCAGGACGTCATCCCATAGGTGGCCTATGTGACAAGGTATGCAACAACATTCTTGCCGATCTCAACCCCAAAATAGCCTTCCATGAGCATGCTAATTGCATCCAAGCATGTGTACGGACACTATTGACTGACATTCACACATAAAATAAAAATCAATAGTTCAAAAAATGCACGACGTGGCATATATTATCTTTGTACGACATAAACAAATGTACGTTTTTCAGGTTTTCAACGATAGAGGTCCATAGTAATGCATTGAATTTTAATGACTAGATCTTTCGTAAAATTGCGAAACCATTATTTCCAATTTAATTTTTTTGTGACGTAGCATACATTATTTTTGTACGACACAAAAAAAATACGTTTTTTCAGGTTTTCAACGATAGAGGTCTATTGTAATGCATTGAGTTTTAATGACTAGATATTTCGTAAAATTGCGAAACCATTATTTCCAATTTAATCTTATGTGAAAACTTTGTAAATGGGAAAGATCTGTCATTATTTTTTTTATATACTGACATTTACTGTCAGTATATAGAGATCAGTGGTTGTGCTACATTTGGACCGAAATGGCGTCCAGCAACCACGTGACCGAAGAAAAATGATCCCTTTATGTCGCAGCTCTCCCAATATATACGGGTGCACCCCACTAAATAGGGAGTAAAACATAGCGTCGCCCTTATTAGTTTTTTGTAGGCCCTCAAAGTATTCTATTCTAGACAGATAAGAGAGCCCAGGAAAAGGGATTCAGTGTCAAAAGTGTGCCCAACTTAAACCTGGGGGTTGTTGACTTCCAACTTACGTTGGATGCCATAGGCTCTGAAATACATGGTTCTATTTGCCGAGAGATGAAGGGACATTTTTCAAGATTGATGCTCGGAAGTTTGGAAAGTTACACCTGTGTGTTTTTATTTGAAGGGAGAATAAATAACTCGACGGGCCCTGGGACTCCCCATATTAAATTGAGCAGATGATTAAAGTTCAAGAGTCAATTAATAATTTCCCCTTGACTGTAAAAAGCTGTGAGACTTCTAAGTTCTTTTTTTATATTTAGCTTTTTGCACTGTATGTATGGGAGTTTTTAGTGGGGTGCACCCTACGGCTCTGCCTGAAACAAGCCCATGACGCCCTCTCTTGTTCTTATCGACTATACTTCACTCGGCCATTGCGCCTGAAACCACAGGCGCTTGGTTAGGCTGACGTATACGCATGCTCTCGTTGTACCATTTCCCGTGATCTAATAACCCCCGGTCACCACTTCCTGTTTACGAAAGATTCGACCTCTATAGTTCTATCCATTGGAAGTACTGCCATGCTTTGCTCTGTACTAAAAGTAGGACTCGATTGAAATATTAATAAGAAGGGGAATAGTTTTTGTATTTGTCTTTCAACTTTGGTTTAAAAAGAAGAGGGCATCGTTTACATTATCATATCGTGTGTGTCTGTTTTGACAGATGCTGATGAGCTTCTACTACGTGTTTGTGTACGTGTTGTAATCATGCCCATTGCGCCTATCACTGGCAGTACAATCAGTCCCATCATGCTTCACTACATCCTGAACAAGAATTTGTACAAGCTCGTCGGTTCATTCCAGTTGGCTTGGTTGAGACCGGCGGGGCATGAGACCGGTTGGGCATGAGACCGGTTGGGCATGAGACCGGTTGGGCATGAGACCGGTTGGGCATGAGACCGGTTGGGCATGAAACCGGTTGGGCATGAGACCGGTTGGGCATGAGACCGGTTGGGCATGAGACCGGTTGGGCATGAGACTGGTTGGGCATCAGACCGGTTGGGCATCAGACCGGTTGGGCATGGCACCGGTGGGGCCGAGTGAACGATTATACACGACCAAAGTGACATGATGTATGATGCGCACTATAAAATCAAAGGAAATATAAACGTATATATACACATACACTTTGTTTGTATGTTTTGATATCCAAATAAACACTGTTGCCCATGTTATTTTCTTTTTTCCTTTTTTGTCTTTGAATGAAATACAATTCTTCTTCTTCTCTTCTTCTTATAATGTTATATAATATTTATTTATTTTTATTTAGTATTATTTTCTTGAACATATTCTAATGGGGGTATCACACATGGATTTGCGTTACGTAGGTTATAGGCACAAGCTTCCAAGGGGTTGTGAGGGTGAGTCTTGCACTTTCTCACCAATCGTTACATGTCTGGTGTTGCCTCAGTTAATTTAAGCTGATTTGTTTGTAAGTTTTTTCACTGGGTTACACCTAACATTGACAAAATAATGGACGTACCCATTTTGAACACAATATATGCTGGCTGAGTTTATTTCCTCCCCCCCCCCCTCCTTCCTGGCCTCAAGTTACTGACACCCCCAATGATGTGTGGCACGTGCCAAGCCGAGGATACCATGGCCGGTGTGTACGATGTGGGTTAAGACAATGGACATAACATAATAACTCCGCAAGCGCTGACAGCTGCCCTCATTTTGTCATATACTTTGTGCGCTACGGCAGTACCGATTCTCATTTATTGGAAAGGATGCTAAACTATTTCAACCTACAAACATCGATATACTAACAGTGATTTTTAACAGTAGAAAAAAAAGAATGAAAAAAAAGAAAAAAAGAAAAAGAAAAAAGAGTCTGCAGAATGATAGAAATGTCAATAGTAATAACAACCCTGTAAGCAAAGAACAACACAATTTGTTTGCAGGGAATCGTCTACATCAAGGTTTTTATTACCCAGGAAGGGTTAGGAAAACATTCTCATACTGTGAGACATCATAAGGGGCAGATGTTTTAGTTTTATTTTCTTATTATTTATTTGCGCATACTGCTGAGCCGTAAGGGCTCCAAAAATATATATTTCATGTTTCTGTCAAATTTTCTCGGTCAAAACAACTTTTATGCTTAGAGGGGTCATAAAGGAGTGCGAATATTGTTGACAACTTTTTAAAATCAA
This sequence comes from Pisaster brevispinus, assembly GCA_023634235.1. Taxonomy (NCBI): domain Eukaryota; kingdom Metazoa; phylum Echinodermata; class Asteroidea; order Forcipulatida; family Asteriidae; genus Pisaster; species Pisaster brevispinus. Next base: position 4,780,526 of record JAMKCF010000006.1, read on the forward strand.
TTTTTATATACACTATAAAGGCTTTTAATTACACAGAAATAAGAAGAAAAAGAAGTTGCAGAAGACGAAGAAGACGATGGTGACTAAGAATAATAATAGATAAACAAACATATTTAAATTGGTTTGTAAAAAATAAGTAAAAACAATTAAAACAATGGAATAACAAAATCACAAATGCCTGGTGCGGTTGACCCATTTGTCGTAACAGACACGTACCTGCAATCGGAGACCTGCTATCGTCCTTCTCTTGTTTGTACTTGTTACTTTTTGGCAACAGCTCCCCTTGGTTTTGTACACACTCTCCAAATGGGGACGATTGGGGGGGTGGAACCCTGTTGTCTTATTTTGTTATAGACCCCCAGTTTGAATGTGTATACCTACGCGTGCACAAAAGTTGCTGTTAAAAAATAAACCACCTTGTTTCAGGGGATCACTAAAAAAGATGAATTTTTCACAAGTTATTTAGATTTATAAGTGAATACTTCAGTAAGGAAATAGACTAACTCTTCTAAAGTCAATAATGTAACATTAACCCACCTTCGAATGTCTGAAGGTGCCTTGGTAATGATTGTTTATTTGATAAAAGGAGATTGATTTTAATACATTCCTATGAGAGTGACCCAATTATTCTGACGTCATCATCTACAATAATTTTTGGTTGCACCATTTTGATAATCAGATTCCCATTGCGTTGCTGCGATATTATCCATTGCGCATTTTAGGCAACGCGCGTGCAGTTAGACGTGCGCGATATCTTTGCACGCAGTTTGCCTCAAGTTTTCAGACCCTGGGGCCCAATTTGGTAATCCTTCTTAAAAGCACACAAGGTAGCCATGTACAACAAATTATGCTTACTAGAATAAGGTTACCAGCCAAACCACTACGTCACATGCACAATTTGAGACTGGTATCCTGCTCATTTCTGCATAGTAGGCAACTGTTTTAAGCAATATTTTCTGCTTAAGCTGTTCTCTGAAAATGGGCCCAGGGGCTGAAAGTGGCCTAGTGTGACGTTAGTGCAATGCGTGTACAAACTCGTAGCAGATTGCAACTATCGTATGTCATGTTTTTGTACTTATAGTAATACATACTGACCACCATTCTACTGGGGCCCGTTTTGATATTCTCTTCCAGCCTTGCTCTGGGTTACGTTGATTGGAATGAAGGCAAGAAAAACAAGATGGCTGCGCAATGGATAAAAGTGTCCGCTTTGACTAACTTATTGTAGATGCCCGTAATCAATATATGTTATAATAATGTAATATTATTCGCCATAACTTGCTGTGCGAATGCAATATTGCTTCCCCAGTACATTGCGTTGCGGGGAAGACCATAGGCAGCTTCAATAATCTACAAACTGAAACAAAATCAGACAATGACGACATAATCATTTAGAGTTTTTTAAAGTGATACCCCCAGCAAACCTCTGGTTCATCAGAGTGTGTTATGCCACTGTTATTGAGGGTGAAACTCTTTACATGATATTCAGTATCATGTGATACTGGTTATACCTCACCAACGCATAGCTGTTACTGAAAACCCTTGCAGGGTGTCATTCATGTCACAGATATAGAAATTAAGAGCAATTACATACAGGTATACGTCGATCATGCCAGAATGGTTGCATTAAAGCTAGACTGAACCAACTTGTGAAAAATTCATCAAATCAAGACTGATCAACATCCCATGGAAAGCGTCTCTTCTGTGATCGAGGGATTCAAATTGGCAACAGCAACAACAGCAGCAGCAGCAGCAACAACAACAACAACAACAACAACAACAACAACAACAACAATAAAAAAACAACAACAACAGCAACAACAACAACCAGCGACGTCTGAAGCCTTTAAAATCAGATTGAGATATTCAAGCGCCAATTATTGGATTCTACGCGTATTTTCCACACCCGTGGGACATGTTTTCCCCTGTTCGTTTCCATCTTTATCTTCCGGGGGGAAATTTAGATAAAATGAGAGTTTGTTCCCTAGGATGATTTCTCATTTTTTAGTGGCGTGTGTGAAGTACAGGCTAATAATATTTCATTAGTGGTGTTGCACATGCTTGTCGTAAGTCAATCGCAGACTTTGGTGACGCTCGTTCCTAAGAAATGATGAAGGTTCGGAGACTGGTCTTCCAGTAAGTCTTACGTTCGTATCGCTTTATTCAAGTTAAGGGGAAATTCATGAACATACGAGGAAGGAAAACCCAAATCTTCTCCTTAACTATAACTACGACAGTAAACAAAACAAACACAAATTTTGAAGTAAAACGAGACCCCCAAAAATAAATAAATAAAAAATAAATACAAATCAATCATGAAACTGTGTATAGACCGAACGTCAACAAACTCAACTCTACAGAAGCCCCAACTCGTCATGTGACATCGTATTAGTTATGGGACACAGGTGTTCAAGTCACTAATTTATTTTTTCATTAATTTTTGTTTTCTCTCTCTCTCTGTAGGAAATATCAAATCAAGACTATATAGACCTATTTGTCATTGACCGATCAAGGTTTGTCCGATTGTTGTGTGTTCCCGGGGTGACGGAAAACGCGCTCAAATTAGTACGTCTCTTATCCAGATATTATGAATCACATCGGGGAATAATTGAGATGGTTAAAATCCTTCATGGTCTCTCGGGCCGTTTGTTTATTCCAAGCTGGTCTGGTCAGGAGCTTTGTCAAATATTAAAAGCATCTAATTTGTGAATAACTCTAAGTTACTGCATGTTTGGGGGGAATGGTGGGGGCGGAGTCCGAATGCCCCATTCATCAGTAACGATGTTTGTTTTGGTATTGTTTTTACTGTACTGAATTGTATTGAATCTTATGTTTTGTTTTGTATTGTACACAAACTCTGGGATGTCTACTTTGGAGTCGTTGGTTGTTTATTCATTCACACAATGGTTCTGATTAGTAAATAAGTTAATTAAACGTAGCTGGGCTGGAGACTTTAATTACGCATATTTCATCCCGTTTATTTATGTATTTATTTATGTATAAACTATTGTTGTTGGTGTGTTGTGTTTTTTTTTAATTGTATATATGAATACAGCTTTCCCATGCTGAATAATTATTTAACTCCGGTTGCACTTCCTTTGTCGAAATGTATCATCCAAACATAACACCCCCTCCCCCAATTAACAAAATAAATAACTCGAATCACAAACAAACCCAAAACATTTTATGTTACAGTTCTAAAACAAACTATTGTCGAGCCGGTTCATACTTCATGCGATAGCAAGTCTCCCCAACTATCAATTTTGTGGTTTCTAAATCGTGCTCTGGCTAAAATTCCCGCTGTGGTTTACAAACCGTGCAAAGTTTTTTTTTAATTCTACGTCTCAGCGTCGTGTCTCATTAAAAAGCTTTCATTTTGGCACAAAACGGGAGATTGATTTCCGTCCAAGAAGAAATTCACCTTCTTGATAGGCCTATATCACCTTCAGTTAAGCAGCGGGTATAACATGGGATTTTAATCTTTCTTAAAATGGATTAACGGTTAATGAAATGCCCCCCCCCCCATTTTATTATCATAACATTGTATTTTTAGAACTCCCTTTACCGTATCAGCCATACAACTTAACTCCAAAAAACGAACATTTTGCTCTTTGGATATCATCTTTTTAATTAGCTACGAAAGCTCAGACACCTTTTTTTGTTGTGGGGTGGGTTTTTTCTCTGTCTTTTCTTCTTCTTTCAACTCTAAAAAGTTTCGAGTCAGGATTGACACGGATTCTGGGTTCAAGAGGGCCTGACGAGACACTGGTTAACAATGGGTATTTTTACTTGAAGTCTGAGTCAGTTTGACACAATTTTGGGTCACTCGAACGCTTGACTTAGAATCCGGGTCAAACCAATCCAGAAATAGGTCAGGCCATCAGTCACGCGGAATGGGGTCAATTATGTTCCAATCCGGGTCAATTATGTCCCAATCCGGGTCAATTATGTCCCAATCCGGGTCAATTGTGTCCCAATCCGGGTCAATTCTAACCCGAGAGTGTTTATACTGTACAAGTACACTTTAAGCCATTCTTCGTTTTAAAATGTTGGGTTTTTTCTTTTTTATGGAGCAGAATATAATGATATGTTTTCAGTTACAATTTGATAATTTACAATTTTATAGATTTCATTATTATCATTTCACTACCAACTGAATACGTTACTTTTTGCTAATACTTGCTCACGGAACTTTCTTTGGCAAGAAAAGATTATACAACGATAGCCTAAATTAAAATCTCTACAGAATTCGTAAATATATTGCAAAAAAAAAAAAACCCAAAACAAGGGACAGAATTTCACAATCAAGCAATGTACATGTACACTGAATTGTCTTTACATGGTATGGTTTTTAGACAATGTATTTATATGATTTAAAGAAGCGCAAGAGGTCGAGTACAGCGAAATAAACTCATGCATTTAATAATTATAACACACCATTTTTTTATTCATATTTCAGTCGAAAAAATACCTGGGCATAAAACCGTCTCCATTTTTCATACCAATGTGTCCATAAAATACACTAACTAATGCTACTCTACAAATTAATGCAAGTAAATCGACTCAAAAGTAGGTACAACTGGTGAATTAGCTTGATATATATTGCAACAGTCTCAAACAACATGGGCACTCGCGAAGACCAAAGCCGTGGTGTATAATTATTTTTGTTTATGAACGCCAAAAGCTCCGGGGTCATAGTTCATCTGGATCTGGATCCAAAGATGGTCAGACTCGTACTCCAGGTCAGCGCGTACCCGTATTCCAGGGCCTGAACTGACCTGGGCCCAATTTCATGGAGTTGCTTAAGCAGAAAAATAATGCTTAACAATTTCCTTCTAAGCAGAAATGAGCAGAATACCAGTCACAAATTGTACACGTGACATCGTAGTTTGGCTGGTAACCTTATTCTGGTAAGTACATTTTCATTGTGCTTAGCAAATGTTTGTGCATAAGCAGCTCTATATGAAATTGGGCCCTGGAATCCGGAAGCATTTTAGATTGGGAGGCATCTTGACTCGTATTTCAGTGTCAGGTCACGTAATCCGGGTCAGTTCTGACCTCGGTGATTTAGAGTGTGCGATGATTTCTTATAAGTACAGCACTTTAGTTTTCAAAAGAAACAATTTCGATCGATTGTAAAAGCCTAATTTTTTTTGTTGCGGTTTTATCATAAAAGCGAATGCTGTTTTTCTGCTCAGAAAATTGGTCAACATTTCGAGTGCTCTTTCCAATCAGTCTTTATCAGAACGCCTTAAAAAATACAAAAAAAGTCTGATTTCACCATAGATTCTCCACACAGTTGCGTCAAAAGTTGAAGTCAATTTAGACCACAAATTGCAATTCACGATACTCATGCATTACAATAATTACGTCACCGTGGAAAAAATAAATCCTAACAAACGGTAACTATTTTAGGTCTCCACAAGGCGAGCAGTATTAAACCTCGTCGTCAAAATGCTTAAAAAATAATCAACACATCCATCAGCCGTCGGTGCCTATACTCCACCAGTAAATGTATACAAAAGGAAATAATGTTGTCATCTGTCTAGAGATGTTTTGTCAATGTCTCCAAGGCTAAAGGTTTTTCATTTTGTCACTTGATCATCATAAACTGCAAACCTAAAGGCTATTGTTGGAAATAACAGTGCGCGAAATGAAACACTTTCTAGGGCTGTGACTTATGTTACCATAGGGGAACTTTTTTTCATAGAAAACATATTAATAATGATAAAGGTATAACAGCTTTTCGCGTGCATTGGCTTATGTATAAAGCAAATCATGTTTCTTGGTGTAAATTTCTGGGGCTCTTTAGGATGATTAAATGTAGACATTATGAGTAGAGTTTATTTGGCACCGGTGATGTTTGATGAGAATCAAATTACTCTTTATGCAGAGGCGTGAATTAAGTTGGTTGTTAATTTTTTTTTAATAGTATTTTTTGAAGAAATAAAAGCGACAAATATATTTGAATAAAGAATCAATCTAGAATTATTTTATAGCAGCTGCTCATACGTCATCGGCCACATTCTGGTATCAGGTATATCCGATATTGTATACAGGGTTACCCCCCCCCACCCCGTTTTAAATTATTCCAAACATTTTACCTCGATATTAATTTTGTTTGGGTTGTGAGCATCACCCCCACCCCTGCTGTTTAGTAATTTAACAACTTAATGCTTTTATTCATAAAAGTGTCGTATTTGACGCCTAAAAACAAATTCGCCTGTTATCTGAAACTTAACAAGAAGGGGTCGCATCAAAATGATTAGGCGGTAAAATTTAACGGTTTTTTTATTCCTTTTGTCTTTTATACAAGAAAGCAAAACCTGACCTGATGTCTCTTGGATGACGTTGCTGTACCAAAGAGGAGTAAGCATCGATGCCAAACATTTACACGTAATTTTACGGGGTAAGTTTATTTTAAACTGCACTATTGGGAATAACCCGTAATTTTACACTGCAGTAATCATCTTTTAAAAAACTCTTTAATGAGGGACATTGCCAGTGTGGTGTGGCAAATTATTGTTGTGTTCCTCATTTGCAAAGCCCTAATGGACTTGATCATCCAGGATATCCCAGACAGGACCAGTCCACTTATCTAAGATGGGGGGTGGGGAAGTCAGTTCCCAGAGTTGTATTTTTTTCCTGGCATACAAATGTACACAAAATCTGCTATACCACTGCAACACAGAGCTACCAAGATCTAACCCTTTGATAAGTGGAACAGTCCGTTCAGCTGTCTGCTCTCTGTAGCAGGCTTGGCTTTTCATGAATTGCTGACTGGTTGGGCAAGGCCACCATACACCCCACCCCCCCCCCCCCCCACCACTCAACCCATCCCACCCCCAACCCCGCCAGACAAACTGTGGGAGGGACACATTCCTGCCTGTGTGGTTAACCACAAAGGAAGGGATAAACTGTGTGGCTATTCATACTTGCAAGGATACTTACATGGGAGTTTAGGGCTGTACTATGTGGTCAACAGGGTGTTAGAAATGTGTCAGGCTGATAAAACACCTTTTTCCTAAATTCTTTTTATCACATTTTTATAACAAACTTTCCTTTAAATGTTTCGGTTGTTTTTATACAAAAAATGTTTGAAAATGAGAAAAATATAACACAAACATGAAACTTGAAACTCTTTGTTCTTTATTATTTTTCTTTGTTCAACCCCAAAAACTTTATTATTTGCCTCTAAATAAAACCAAATTATTTAAAAATAAATAATAAAAAACAAAATAAAACTAAGGCTTAAGCAATCCTAGACAACAACTGGGCATGTAAAGAAATCACTAAGATGGCCAAAAAAATCACGGGGATATGAAAATATGACAATGTTATAACTACAGGAGGGGGCGTCATACACCACTGGCAATGTCCAACAGTTAGTAAGTATCTGGGAACCTCCCTCATTTAAGGGTTTTTAAATGAAGAAAGCACGTAATTACGTATCAAATACCGTTTGTGTGTCGTTTTTACGGTATGCTCCAACCCGGATTTTTTTTACGGAAACTGTTTTGCACCAATGCTGCAAATTACCGAAAATCGCTGGAATTGTTGTTGTTTTTTAACCAAAGTAAATGCTTTACATTTAACTTCCAGAACATTTTGATTTTCTTACTTAAAGAGAGTAAAGACTGCTTATTGATGATTGTTATTTCGCAATGAGCTATAGTGTTACGGCAACTTCAACTTGGATTCAGTAACCCAAACCCAAGTTGTTGTTAAATGGGGACTTCACATTGCAATCCAAAGGCAAACAAGAAGCGCTAACGGTCCTTTGAAAACCCATCAGGCGAAACACTCTGACAAAGATATTATTGGCAATTTAACACCGTATCGAAACATAATCAAGCTGTAGTCTTTTTCTCAAGGACCTGTTCCAAGTTGCAGATTAAGCGGCGGTCGAATATTGTTGTCATACGAGAATTGACGATGACGCTAGTTTCGATTGGATTACATAGCCCCCACTGTTCTCAAGTATAAATCAGTCTACAGACTAAAGGATTCTACGCTTTAAAATACTTCTCCTTTGTGTAATAATACTCTATAAGCTTGCATGTATTGAGCTGTCTTAAATTTTAGTACTACATGAACATTTTAAAAACCGATCCATTGGATCTTTGCTGAAGTTTTATAAAGAAAATAAAGAATAGTTAGTCCATCGTTCGTCGTTGTCCTTAATATATCGGTTGCCCAAGTACATATGGCTCCGTGGCTCGTGAAGGAATGTGTGTGTGGGATGCTTTCTGACGTCTTTGAGTTATCTGCTTGAAAGAAGTTCCGGGACGATGGTGTCTTGATTTGCTTGTCACGAAACTCGGGTACTAAAATTGTCTACACAGGTCCCTGGCTAAACTCAGGAAAAGTTGTTAATTTCTCTGGCTAGTTCGGCGACATTCAGGCACGTATTGAGTAGATCTGAAGTTTTAAAAAAAGAGAGGGTGGGGTAGGAAAGATTAAAAATTGTTGTGCAGAACACAAGATTATGCTAACACCGGACTGTATTGGACGTGCCATCCAACTTGTTGAGAAACTTACTGCAGGATGATGACACCATACATGTGAGATGACAACATCCCGAGATAATATATCTCTGGATGACATCTCGAAAGTAGAATGTCGTCTTCCAGATATATTTCATCATGGGATGAACAACCTGAAAGTATGATCTTGTTCTCCCAAGATAATGTTTTGGTGTTTTGTTTTGTGGACATTTTCGGGATGTTATCAGGAAGTCGACATCCTACGTTCAGGATGCCGTCATCCCGAGATAATTTATCTCGGGCAGTTAATATCATATTATCATGATGTCGACACCCGAGGAAAGACGACATCTTATACTGTAGGATGTCGTCGCCCAGAGATAAATCATCTCACGATGTCGACATCTTACGTTTATGATGCCATCATCCTGCAGTAAATAATCGCAGGATCTCATTATGTCGGATGGCAACTCCAGAGCTCCGTAGTAAAAGGACTGAATAGAGATAGTGGCTTTTTGTTAAATTTCCTTGGTCACCTTTGCTTCATTCGATTGCCCGTGCTATGCAAACTATAGCTTTTATAAGAACGTGCATAGAATCATTGACAAAACATTTCCCTTTTTCTGTTTTTTGTTGTTGTTGTTTTAGTTGGTTTCCCTTCTTCATGGTTCAGTTTTTGCTAAAAACGTGACTTCTAAATTCATTGACTTTTTTTACGTTGACTGTATGCTGGGGCTTATTGAAAAAATAAATAAAAATACTTTCGTCTAATTAAAAAGCCTTTTGTTACCAAGAATTGCAGCAAATATCTTTCCAATTAACAGTTCTTGTTCTGCGGTGTAGTTTTATTGTAGGTGAATTATATTAATGTCTTTCAGCACCAGTGGGCTGCCATGTCATTATTTGTTATTCCTGCTATAAACAAAGACATGCATCCATTAATAATAACTTTTAAAGATAACAACAATGGAGAAGTGAGTTCAGACAAAGAATGCCTGGAGGGTAATTTTTTTTATTACGTTTAGGTTATGGGTCATTATAGTTTTAATATTATCGTTTGTAATCCTATAAAGAAGTAACCATCATGCTGCAACTTTCGAGAAAAAAATAATAACATTCCATTGTGCTAGTTCTAAAAGGGTCGTAAAATATTTTATCTACCACCTTTGAATTATTTTTTAGCATCTTCTAAGCGATCTTTATTTTACCATCCCCCCAAAAAAAAAAAAAAAAGAACCAAGGGAACAATATAACGAAATTTATCCTTCGACAAAGTCTAAAAATATCTAAACTTTATTTTGTTATGGGTGCATGTATCCATAACGACCGAACATAAATAGTGAATACGCAGTATTCCTGTAATTAAAAGGGAACACTGTCATTAAATACTCTCATTCTTAGAATATTATTCATATTCTTCATTTTTATGATGAATAATTTGGCCTATATTGTATTCCTTTGTAATCATCGATCCTCTCCTCTACAATGGGAGTTGTGGCACTTAGCAGACACCGTAGTTTATTTCCTTTGTTTCTTGTGCAAAATTTGTCTTCTTCAAAACAACAACAAGCAATTTGTTTACGTACAGCGTTGCATTACCAATAAACTAAGAATAAAGAATACCAACAAAAATCATATTGTGGGCATGCGGGAGACGGGAAATCGACGCCCTTTCCCCTGTCCAAAAAAAAATAATTCTCAAGACAGGCATAGGGAGAGTGATGGGCTTTAAGAAACGCGCGAACATTTGTGCGATTAAACTCTCTCCCAACAGACACATAGAGAAGTTTTATGTATTTTATTTTGTTTATTTATTTATAATATTAACTATTATTATCATTTTTTTGTTTTTAACATAAGATGAAGCTATTCTGTGCTGACGTTTTTTATTGCGTTCGTTTTGAATATAGTTTTTACGTTTATCTTAAGAACACAATTACATTTAGATTCTTGCTTATGGTGGTTGATGTATTTGTTGTTGTTGTTGTTGTTGCTGCTGTTGATGTTGTTATTGTTTTATTGTTGTTGTAGATGCTATGGTTATTATTAATGATGTTGTTGTTGTTGTTGTTGTTGTTGATGATGATGTTATTGTTGTTGTTATTGTCGTCGTTGTTGTTGTTGTTGTTGTTGCTGCTGCTGCTGCTGCTGCTGCTGGGTTTTTTTTCTTCTTCTTTTTGTTGTTCTTTATATACGTGGAAACACATGGTAAGATGAACTAAGAACTGGTATTTTATTTAGGTTGTAGTAAATTTAATGTCAAAGTTGATTGATGAATAAGGAACCGGTTTATAGTCACGTGCTACTATTAGGTTCTTACCCTTTAATTGACTGGTTTCCCAAGTTCCATTGCTATTAACCACGTACTGTAGGGCGTGCGGACAGGTTCGAAATACCTCAAACAGTTCTGACACGTCTGTACAAATAAAGAAGCAAAACAAAAATGTAAAAGCTAGAGTTGCCAGTGTTCAGCCTTAAAAATGTGGGCCCTCGAATCTTGATCAATTGATTAACTGTCACTAGAAGGTAACCGGTTGCCTCCTCAAACAGTTGTCAGGAAACGTCAACGCAAAAGCTCTTGAACGGGGAGGAGACAAAACTAATCCAGCGAATTTACAACAAACAATACATGGGCAATTTAATAGAGTCTGTAAGCAGATATTTTCTGCTTACGGGGCGGCCATTAGCAGAATTCAAAATTACATAAACGTTGAGCTGCCAATGCAAGCAGAGTAAGAGACATTCCGGTTGTTCCTGTTGGGGAGCGACTTTAAAAATCCAAACCACGTGAACTCCCACACGAGCCGTTAAATATTCCGGATCATGAAAAAAATACATATATCCCATTAAGCACAGAACATTTGCTTAGTATTAAACATTTTGTTTTGAAATTTTATGAATTAGGCGAGATTTCTCTCCATAGTTTCTCATCAAAATAGAAAAATAGGCCCAAAATAAATAAAATAAAAACTTGTTAAATATCGGTGGTTCATATAATCTTCAAGGCAAAGCACACAATTTGTATTATTTTTATTCCAAAGTTTTCCAATTTGTAAGTTCAACATTTTTAACAATCGTGGAGAAAAAAAAACAGAAAAAAAACCAAGAGCATTTTGGATACCAACTATTTAAATACCCATCATTGCTTATTTTAATTGCCACAGCAAAGGTTTATGATGGGATTGTGTTTTTGATGATACCAGTGTGGAATTTGGCATACGGTCAGAATATCTCACGAGAAAGATATTTGGCTACAGGGCTTTAGCAGATGTTGTCCCTTAAACATATATACCCTTTCATGCTTCCCGCATTGTAATGCCTACAACGCGGTACCACCTTTATGGTCCAGTGATCCAGCCTTTCACACTGACCATCCTTTGTCCTCACTTCTTCACTCTTATTGGTTCTTAGCCAGTAAATTTACAACTCTGATTGGCTATATTTTCCCGCTTTTTTCTGGATACTCTCCCTTAATTCTTCGCTCCTCTTTTTGCTATAAATGGATATGTTTGTGTTTGTTCTTGTTTATGCCTCTGACGAAGGTCCGGATTGGATCGAAAGCTAAGGCCATCTCCCCTACTAATTTTATATATATATATAGTTAGTATAAAACAAGCAATGGCAGCCATTCGACATTTTAAAAAGATTATTGTTAATCTGGCATAGCACCACATCTTTCTCATGACATACTGTGACTGTGTGCCAAATTCCACGATGGTTTCATCAAGAGCAAAGTTCCCCCAAATAATCCCCTTTACCTATTTGCCCCACAGGAGATTGATGTGCACAGTTTCCTTGAGAAAACACAGTTTGTGTCAGTTTTACCCTAAAACGTGACAAACGAAATTATGATGGAATGTTCACTACCTCTAGGCCCTACGGTGTGTTTATCAAAGTGGATCTGCTTTTTTTTGACAATCAATGGTGTACACCCCTTTAAATTCCCATGTGCCTCTTGAAAAAAAAAATGGGAAAAAAAAGAATGAGGGGTAGCAATCGAGAAATCACAATCGTCAGCAAGTGAGCCTCGAGTGTTGTGACATGTACCGTTTGCAAACTTGTCGATATTCACTACGTTGTCCTCTGAAGATTGAGCCGATGACAACCCCCATTCGCCGCCCCGAGCCGTCCTCTCACCAAGCTTGGATAGTTCCTCAAAGAACAAATCTGATATGTGCATAAACAAAACAAAAACAAACAACAAATGATAAATCTGGGTGTTTTTTTTTCTCTCTAAATGTTGAGTAAACAGCATTAGTGTTGGGTGAAGAGTACAATCATTCACCGACCATAGCTGTTCACTTCTATTTCGAGGAAACACAAATAAATGGTTGTTTTCTTTTATATTTTGCGTAAGTTCGTTTGTGTTTGTTAGTATCATACATATCGAAATACAAGTATTTGCGGGCGATGACGTTATCTTGCATTTGGAAATATTTTGGGGGCAGAGTTATCTGTCAGGATTTGGGGGAACTGGTGTTAAGTTTTAGTGCTGGCTCCTTCCGGCAAAAAAAAAAAACCGCTGGCATGCATGCATTAATCATTTTTGTATTTAATACTCGTATTTAACGTCTTTCACATCATCGTCTCAAAGTTTATGTTCAGAAAACCATTGATTTTTTGAAAAGAAAAAATGTTTCTATATAGTAGAGTATAGGAATAACAAAGAACGGTGTTGTGCGCGGTCAACACTTGCTCATTTCGATGGTCATTGGTGATTTGTAAATGACAACGTCTTTGACTTTGCCCGAGGTTTGATAGTGGTGTGAAGCTTCCAATCAAAGAGTTCAAAAAATAGAAGCTGAATGATAATTATTTCATTCTGATTTAAGCCTCTCATTCGATAAATTTTTAAGACATAGAGTTGTTTGCAAAACTTTTATGAGCCGAAGAATTTCTACTTTGTTGCGTAAAATCAAAGAGCAGAACTTCAAAATTAATGTGTGTCCTGCGTGGTGGGCGTTTGCTACTATTGGAGCCAGTGTGAGTAAAGTGGGCGTGGGCTACACCAGAATTGTGTCAACCACCGACCGACAGGGGTAGAACTTGATAATAGTAAACGCATTCTGTAATTTTTCCCAGGGATCCGTCAAACTTACGAAATCGCATTTCCCTCGCACTGCTTTTAAAACACCACGCTTAAGGGCTCGCTCGACATTTTGCGTATACTTGGATACCAATCTCTCCAAAATAGAATAACATTCCGTAAGTACGGATGTTTGAAAATGCCAAAGGGAAACAAGAAAACACATGACGCACTAGTGCTCGATTTAATAGGGTGACCTTTACAAAGTCATCTCAGGGAAAAAAAATCTATATTGTATAGATTATATATAGTTTTGTATATTTGCATATATTTTTCTTTATCGGGCTCGGGTTCAGTTGCGTTGTCAACTTAGTTTTAGCGAATAGACTTAGTATACTTCATAATATAGAAGAATTCAAACATGAATAAACAAGCTATTATTATTAAAGTAAATAATGATTTAGAGAGCGTTCTGAACTGGGGCAATTATTTACTAGTAGCCTTTAACGCAAAGCAAACTAACTACTAACGAGATGGTACATGTCCATCCATTCATATAGGTCAATCTACTTTGACGGAGATATCAGACTTTTGCCTTCTTGTGGACTTGACATCTTCACTAATGCCAGTTGGGAGAAGTACATCTCAGGCACTGCAAAGAGTGCTTCCATGCGAGTTGGTTGTTTTTACCGAGCTTGGAAGTTCTCACCTCCTGATGCTACTCTCTACCTGTATAAAGAGAACTATACGTCCCCTAATGGAGTTCTCTTGTCACTTTGGGCTGGAGATTCTGCCTGTCATATATCTTTATTGGATGGAGTGTATTTGTTAATCTCGTCGGTGAAGGGCTGGAATCAACATTACAACATCTTTCCGTAAATCTGCAGCCAGGCTGTGTTTTTTCTACATATGATTTCATGGTAAATGTGCCACCAGTGTGTCCGACCTGGTCCCTCTTGTCAGGATGTTTGAGTGTGAAACCAGGCTTTCTGCTTTGCTTTGACGAGATGTAGAACAAAGAGCCATTACAACAGTTCTGTTCCATGTAGTAACAAAAATAACAAAAATAAAACAGAAAAAATAAAAACTACAGACAGGAGACAACAGGAGAGTATTTTAACGGATGAAGAGCGTGTATTTGATGGAATAGCCCAATACAAACATAATATCAACGTAAAGAGTTATCGGTTTACCGTCAAGGCCCGCTTCATGGCCCCGAAAACGTTGAGCGAACGGTGCTGCGCTCAGCATTGAAATTTTGATTGACTTTTTGTGATGTTTATTTTGATATAAATAGATATTTAATTGCTATCAGCAGGCCAATTATACAAAGAGGCAAAATCGGTCATGGGTTTTTCCATGACATAAATATGCAAAGATCAAGGAAAGATTTCAAGGTCGTGGACGTCTTTTTGTGTTTTACCAGCTATAAAATGCCTATAAAAAAACTGATCTAAACTACAAAGGCGCGAAAGCCATGTAAATATCTGCCCAGAGGGGATATCGCCCTATTTTATTTGGGCCTACTGTAACTGCCAACAAAACGTGTTTTTTTTTTTTTTTTTTTTTTTTTTTTTTTTGGTTTTTTGGGGTTTTTTTTGCTTTTTTTTTTTTTTTTTTTTTTTTTTTTGGGGGGGGGGGGGGGTGTTGAGTTGTTGTTGTTGTTGTTTTTTGGGGTTTTTTTGGGGGGGGTCTTCTTCTTTCTTTATTTTTTTCTTCTGGGGGTGTTTGTTGGAGTGTTGGGGTAATTGTTTGTTTGTTTGTTGTTTGTACGTTGTTGTTTGTTTGTTTTGTTTTGTTTTGTTTTGTTTCGCTTTTGTTTTTGTTTTTGTGTTTGTTTGTGTGTTTGTTCGTTTGTTGGTTTGTTTGTTTTTGTTTTGTTTTTTTCGAAGCAATTCCACAGGTAGGTTGAAGGGAAAGCTACTGGATGTCCATACTAAGAATATGTTTTTTAAATGATGTTAAATTTCGAATAGTGTAACATTGTGAAATGACATGTATTTTATTCCAAAGTTAATAAATGAATTTCTAACTGATCTAAGTATTAAAATCAACCCTAGTCTCAGTCGCATCTAGTCCCAGTCTCTGGAACTAATTACCCTCGTTGGGTCGGATCTTCCATTGTTTCCCCGCTATTTTTAGTCCGTTCGCGGACAAAAGATGTCTATTATTGGAATACAGCTTCTCCCCCCAAAGAGTGAAATAACGAGGAGATATTCCTTCTAATGGGAGATCGGAATGTAGAATTTAAGAAACGGTTTTTCAATGACATTCTTTTTCCTTTTTTAAATTATTAAAGTATCGGTTTTTAACTGAGGGAAGAGGGAATCCGTAGAGTCCCCATAAATTATCCATTGTATTTTTATTAATTAATTTATTTTTATTTTTATTTTCATTTACCGTTCTGGAAGCTGATTCGTGGTAACAATCTGTTAACAATCTGTGTGCAATTTTAAAAGGTATTAAAATAAAAAGACCTTTAAATGTGTGCATATATTTTATCATAATTTGCATTCTACAAGGTTTAAAGAAGGGTTGATTGTTTTGTTTTGTTTTTTGTGTTGGTGTTGTTGTTTTGTTTACAAATCATGTGTTTCAATATAAACACCGTCTAACCAGCCTGTAAGAATTTATCAAGCTTGTAGTATTAAAGATTTTAGTGAAATTCAAAAAAAATATCAAATTGTGTGCTAGCTTTTCAGTGAAAATTTACATCAGATTATGATGTGTAAGGTTTTACTGAAGTTTTACATCAAACTATGTGGTTACATTTTAGTGAAGAGAATATCATAAAGTTACGTGGTTAAGTTTTGTTAAAAAAACATTTTTGGTGACGGTTTTAGTGAAAATAATGATAATGTTTTGTCTGGGATTTTGTTCACGTTAGTATGCAACTGCAATTATACAAATATACAATCGTAAGGAGATTGGAGCGTGAATATTTAATTGTGCTCAAATGTGTTTATTTATATCTGCGTGTGTTTCCTTGCTGATCGAAATTTAATGGAGCGAACCTACGGGCTACCATCCCGGTCCAAAAAGTGTTTAGTAATGTGTGAGAGAGCGAGTCTACCCAATGAAACCGAGGAGGTTAACAACAGAGGATCCGGGTGTTTTGACACACAGAGGATGATCTCTCTTCGCTTTCATGTACCAAACCGGAGCAGAAGTGGCTTTAAAAAGCACAAAAAAAGAAATCAACAACAAAACAACAACAACATATACAGCAACAGCAACAACCAACATATTAAAAACAACAACAATAGCAGCAGCACTGCAAGAGCAACACCAGCAGTTAAAGCAACAGCAGCAACAGCAACAAACCAATAATACTAATAAAAACAACGCAGCAACAGCAACAGCAACAGCAACAGCAACAACAACAACAACAACAACAATAACAATAATAACAACAGCAACAACAGTCCAAAGAATGAGTCGGCACACATGTGTGTGTTTGCACATGGTGTGGGGTGGGATGTGGGGTGAGGTGTGGGGTGGGGTGGGGTTGGGTGTGGAGTGGGGGCATATTCCAGGGATTTACGCCCGTTGTGTGAGTTATTTCCAGTTGAAGATTGTGTATTTGCATGAAATGGGAGTGTAAATCTGTTTTACAGCAAGTAACCAACGTATAAATAATTATATTCACGGGTTCATATTCAATGGCCGCGGTATAATAAGTGTGTATTGTACAGCCCCGGAACTCTACAAGTATAAGTTTGGACGTATCAGTTCAAACACGGTGACGCATTGCTCACTCGTTCTTGAATTTCCACTTAAGCTGGTCTGTAAAGGGTAATGCTAAACGGCATTCTTCATCTGAAGGAAGTTGTTTTGTTCACTGTCTATTTTCACGTGTTTTTTTTTTTCTTCTTCTTTTCTTTCTTCTCCTTTGTGTGTGTGTGTGTTAGTTATCAGCAAAGGCTTTAGCTTACAACGGGGCGGTCTCTGTTTGGCGCAGCCCTTATAAATAATTCACCATCCAACCCCGGCTGGTGACGGCAAGACGAAACGTGAAACCTAATCCGGTGAGTACAAGTTGTGACACAGTTACATCAAACTAACTTTTTGTTGTAAAGCTTGTCCATTGATACTCTATGCTGGTGATACCGCTGAAGGATTCACCAATGACAGAGTTGTAGAGGTTGGCGAGTGGTGTGACGAGCTCCCGTGAAGTGTTTTTGTGTGTTCTTTGACTAAACGATCGCTAGTGATCATTATGTATAATTTATAGGTTTGACACCGGTGCTAATATCCCCTATTGCTAATTTTGCACGTTATTGTGAACGTGCAAAACACCTGTGGGACTTAACATCAGTGATTCGGGTAGTTTTGTGTACGAAAACAAGAAGGATTTCTGGAGGTGTTTTTTTTTTAATGTAAAAATGAGATGAACGATGCAAAACGAGCGGAGGTCCGCGCATACGGCCCCCATCCATTGGTACGCCATTTTTGTTACAAATACACCATTAAACAACATAAGAGATACAGACACAATTATTTTCGCAATTCTGTATTTAACAAGCGTATAAAACACATTATTTATTGTGTCTGTCTGAGGTAGAGTTGCAATATTGAGTAGCATTACGAATTATCCTGGAATCATGATACAGCTGTCGCTTATTCAAGCTAGTGGCCCTGATAGTATACAAAATAGTCACAGATTTATTCATTCTGGTTGTGAAGCCAAAGACTCTCCAAAAAAGCGAGCGTAAATCACTAGCCTAGAAACCCCCCCCCCCCCCTGGAGAGAAGACAAGGAAGGAAGTTTCAGTTTTAAGTGTGTGAGGGAAAAACGCCAGAGAAATATTCCAGGGAAATCCCACGCAATCAGATGGAACACAAAAACAACCCAATCTACGTAGTGCCTCCGATGGGATTTGAACCCGGGGTACCTAGAGTTGGAAGGCAAGGAAAGATAACACTATGCCAACCTGACTGCCCCCTCCCCCCCCCCCCACAAAAATAAAATAAATAAATAAATAAATAAAATAAATAGGACGCCTTTATTCTAAAAACTCCCGGGTCAGATTTGACCAGGAATCGGGTCTCGTGAGGCCAAAGCCATTTCTGGGTCGGTATGACCTGGAATCTGTGTCAATATGAACCTGAAATGGGTCGAACTGACCGGATATTAGAGTTAACATCAGATATTTGTTTTAACGAGTTTCCGGGTCAGGCTGACCCAGAAAAAGTCCAGACCCTCTAGGGCCCAGAATCCGGGTCATTTCTGACCCAGGAGTCTTTAGAGCGTAACCTTTGAACATATCATGACATTTCAAGGTAGAACATATATCATGCTCATTGCCATGACCAAGGCTTTGGAGTTGTGCTTTCATTTGTTTATTTATTTGTTTATTGAATTTATTTATTTATTTATATTTCCTTTACGCTGCGCTACCAGCCCGGGTCAGCTGTGTGCATGTCGGAGTGCCCTTACACACGCCATCTTACGGGTTTTTTTTTTTTCTATTTGATATAAATTTCACTGTACTCTGACTCCTCGTTAGATTCAATGTTTTCTTCTATTGAGCTGTGTACACTTGCCACGACTCCATGATTTGTTTGTTTCTTATAAATTGAGGCAAGACATTTTTTCATAAAAGTCGTAAACATTGACCTCAGGCAATGTATCCATAATTAATACAGTTTTTAGTCCATCTTGTTACTAAGGCTTCCATTGATTTACTCGTGCAAAAGCTAATTAAGAATGCACATACGGTCTCGTTAAAGCGTTGCTAATTGCCGGGGAAAATGCATAATAACAAACTGAAAGCTCTTTTGATATGTTTAAAAGAAAAAACATTAAAACTATGTTTTACTTGCCCCGCCAAAGTCTACACAAAAGTGCCAACTACGAGAAACTTTTCGATCAAAGCGCAGTTCCTATTTCGATTAAGAACACCGAGAAAAGAAAAAACACTTGCAAACAAAACTCCGTCGACAGCGAGGCTTACTAATGTAAATTTATTTCACAGGTGGATTTTTACGATGTGTTTTTATTGAAAACTAGAGGGCTGGAATGACGGTGCTCTTCCGTAGTCCGTCGGTGTGTCGTCGCTTTAAGATAAATCTGTCAATAGATGTTTGATGTGTGTGGAAATGAGAATGTCATTTCGCGGCGACTCGTCGGGTCTCGCCTTGTGGAAACAAAATTTAATATGAGACCTGGTAAGGAAGTGAATGACAGAAAAATTCAGGCTCATTGTGATGTTTTTTTCCCTTCGCATTTTGAAGAGATAATAAGAAAATACATATATTAATCAAGGATCACAATTCGCATAGCTACAGGCTGAAACGGTAGCGATGATCGACGTTACGATCAGTATGATCCGAGCGTCATCATGTATGTACGTATGTAATATTTAATTAAACGAGGCTATAAAACAAAACTTGAATTGCTGTTTGAGAGTTAAGTATATTATTTTCTGCTGGATGATTGGTACTATTGGACTTTAAATTAATTTGATTTTAAAGTCTAAAAGTAGTTGCTCATGATAACAAATATAATTTGTCTCGATCCGAAAGCTCACTATGTTATTAAATTGATACCGGTACCAGTCTGCCGGAGAAATTATTTCCGTCAGAAATATTGTCAAAATCGAAGCACAAGCATAAATCATTAACGCTTATTTCCATTACGGCATTCGAAATAAGCCCAATTTGAACACGCACAAAATCACTGCCAAAATGTGTTTGTTCCGCATTCATTGAAAGCCTATCCTCCTATAGTATGAGGACAACTTCAACCTCGTTGATTTTGGGTTGGTTTTTTTTTTAAGAATGCAGCAATCGAAATAAGCTGCAGTGATTTGTGGGTCTTCAAATGCCATTTCCTTGACTTGTTAGAATTTGTGATGGACGTTTCGTGCTGGTATAAGTTTGATTGTAGTTAACATTTCACAGTGGACGTTGGATTTTTTCAACCTTTATATGTACGATTTGTATTACTTTTCTTCCTTTTTTTTGGGGGGGGGGTCGGGAAGTCTTCTTGTTTCCTTCTGCTTCCTGGTCTTCATCTTCTCCTTTTTGTCGACGAACACCGATTCGATCCTGGACTCTATCATTAAGAATCTTCCTGTAAATCCCACGCAAATAAGTAGTCATCTACATTCGTGTATCTTTCATGCCTATGTACTTTTAACACTGTGTCTGTTTGATATTGAGTGATGTGAACACGATATGACAGAAACACCTTAATATCCGCTATTCTATTTGTTTATCAGAATCCAGCCGGATCAAATGAATGTAATGAAATTTTTCGAGTATTACAGAAATATATCACAACCGCCCGCCCCCCCCCCCCAACAAAAAAATAAGACCAATGTCTGAGGAGTATTGTGGAGTGCCTTACCATGAGCGTCTCTTTTGCCGATGCCTACAGTGGAGTGCATCCGGGCCAGTCTTGCCACAGAATCGGGTGTTGGTTTGTCACGTTTGCTTAAAACGAAGGCTTCTGCGAAATCAAAACACAGCAGATTAAAACAGATGAATGAATAATATTTGTGAAATGCAACACTAAAAAAATACCAGAGTGGGGTCAGTTCTCGACGAGAGAGAAACAAAATCCCGTTCGTGAGTTGGTTGTAAATGTTCTCTGTATTGAGACTGTTATTATCAGTATGCAGTGCTTATCACAATTAACGATTTAAAGGTGAGGCCGAAACAGCACTCCTTATATTTGTCCCTGTGTTACATTCTTCGCGTTATCCGCATGCTAATTACAGGATTCGAACTGTCCTCGCGGTTGAGGCATCTGCTCTAGAATGTGAAAGGTCACAGTCCGAATCTAAACTGAGCAGATTTTGTTTGTTTTCCCCTGAAAAGGGGGGGGGGTGTATATACAATCTATGGGTTGAAAATAGAAACAGGAAAAAGGAACAATGGCCGCTGATGAGCACCTTAATATGAAATTGCGTAAAATGTTGTCTCCGAAACAGAGATGCGTCTTGACGCTTTGAGTTCTCCGAGGTGACGCTTACCTTGTAGGTCAGAGAATATGTGCGCCCCCCCCCCAAATTGCACCGAGACTCAAAGGTAGCCTGCTCCTAAACAGAGAAGCTCCGAGTTATTTAACTAAATGCATCCCGGTTTAGGTCCAGGTTTCTATTTGGTTCACTAGAGAGGGCCACAATATCCGGGGGTCATGTTACCCTCAAACTTTTCCGGGTCAGAGTTGACCCGGATCAGGGTTCCCGTGGGGGTCTGACCACTTTCTGGGTCAGTATGACCCGGAATATGTGTCAAAATTACCCAGAAATTGGTCAAACTGACGCAGAATCTGGCTTCAGGTATAGTTCCTTAACCCCTTTCCGGATCAGAGCCGCAGTTCAAAAATTGGTCAGGATCTAGGTCGATTCCGACCCGGGAGTTTTTTAAAGTGTATATCCCCGGGACGACATAAAACGATGAAAAAGCAGCTACAAGATTTAGTCTATTAAGGCAAGTGGTTCAAGAGATAAGATATCATACAAGTCGTTTACCTACCAATGTTAAGCCGAACTATATTATTTCGTGTTTTAACATTTTATTTTATTTTAAATATTCTCATCTCTAGGTTTTTTCTCCCCTTTATGCTTAGGTCAAATCGTAGTTACAACGGAATTGTATGGGATGGTTTGATCGATCATTCTATAATTTATGCCAAGATTGTTCCGATACCAATAGCTCTAAAGGGAAACGGCATTATTATCTCATAATACCGTTTTTTTTTTCTTTGAGTCTTTGTTTCTTCTTTCTCTCTCTCTTTCTCTCGGTCATTAAATTCCACTTAGATCTGGATCCCATCCTTACTGAGTTCCCGAAAGCGAACCGTACACAACCCTCTTGGCATCTCGCAATACCCCCCCCCCCCTCCCAACCTCGCCATAAGCAGGTCTCTAGTCAGTAAACTGTAACACTCTTTCAAAAGGGAGCGCGCCACTAAACATACTTAAGTTGATCGAGTTACTGTAACTAAATAGCCACACAAGCTCGCGCCATGTGTGATGGAAAATATGGAAATATACCCAAAGCTGATTATACCAAGATTGCTTGCTAGGTTATAAAAGAAATCTCTCTCAACGCCCGCGACACTGCATACAGGCGCGACCTATATTAAATCCTACGCCCATTTTACTGTCGACTACAGTACCTGGAAAATAGAATCACTGTTCCATTAGCTCATTGTGAATAAACATTTTCATTAGCCCTAAGATGCCCCCGGGGAGACGTAATGGCGTAAAGAAGGGTTCGATTGTGACCGCTGTGCCGCAAAGCCGAACATCTTTTCGAAAAGTGTAGTTAATTGCCGTTTAGAGATCGGGTACAATCGCCCCCATCTCCCCGGTTGGCATCCAGACAAGAAAGGGTATCTAGAGACACTTTACGTTTTCTGACCTGGAGCGTTCACGGCCGGTTATGCTGGATATGCGGGACGTAGATTACACAAATCTTTGCAAATCCCCGCCCCCATGCTGGCGGTACCCCGAGATAAATAAGAAGAAGAAGGTTTTATTAATGGATTTAAAGTTCGTTTGGGTGTAAATCACTTTCGTAAAGCTTAGCAATCATTACCGTTACAAACTATTACAGTGAAGGGACACGGATCCAAAAACTCTCACGGTCTTACTCGGAAACTGGAGAAGCTCTCACCTGAGAGTTGTTTTGTTCGCATAAAAATCTATATACACTGTTGAACTGGACGAAGCGGCATCAGACCCTGTGGCTGCAAGCCTATTATACAGAAGATTGAAATCGCCTTTGAAAGATAAATTGAAGAGGACGTGAGAAGATGTTGTCGAGTAAAACGCCGTAGTGATTTTTTTACGAGGGCTGGTGTAGATTTGAAAGGTGTTGCTTTTCGTCGTTGTACAATCTGTTGGACGGTTAAGTTTCTGTACATTTTGGTTAGGGCAGAAAAACCGTTTTCCATGATGTAAATGAAAGATCTATTGCAAAAAACAACAACAACAACAACAACAACAATCAATAAGTAAATATCGGAGCCAGAATTTTCTTTAGAAGTTTCCAAACACCTTTTTGGGGATGGTATGACTTGGCACAAAGAAGTACACGCACATTTAAAGGGGGTGGTGCTAAAGCACGCGGACAACGTTTGTAATTCTAAAAGAAACATAGAAGAGATACAGACCTGTGAACACTTATAATTTCAATTTTGCCAATGCAGTGCACACCCTCACCTTTCACATTTACCCTTTAAAGTTACCTTGAAAATTTTAAACAATAATGTGCCAACGTTCGCTCGTTTCTAGAGATGCCACTGGCCTTTCGGCGCGTAAAGAGGGGTTTTTCTTCACTTTTTATACGAACTCCATCTAAATATTTATACCACATAACAGTCCGACAAATCTGAAAGCTTTGTGAGTTTAGTGTGTCGGCAGGTGGCCTGGAATATTTGGCATGAATGTATTCTGACGATGAGTACCCTGTCGCCATCAGATTGCAACAGTCATATTGTGAGATTGTGTACGTTAGTCCCCCCCCCCCCCCCTCCCAAGAAGAATTTGTTTCAAGCTAAACCGATATGGGTTAATTGTTGGAACTCACTGGTGACAGTGAAATTATGGACCCAATTCGGAAAGTGCGTTGCTTTTCAGAACATTTATAATGGCCGTGCACAAATTGTTACCTTCTACACTCGCGTAAAGAGTAGGTGCAGTTACGGACACAATAGTTTTAAATGTACTGTACAGAATTGGTGGAGCTGAAAACATAGTCGCAGACAGTGTTAATGTCGAGTGTGATCAACTGTATAAAAACAACTTGAAATATCAAACCTGTGGAAATTTTGGCTGAATCCGTTGTGTGAGTCAGCAGAAAATAGTTTTAAAAAATCATGCACAATTCATCAGCATGAAAACACATTGTCCTTGATTTTGGTTTAAACAACCGAAATTGGCTGTTGCAGGGGTTTTTTTGTTAAAAGGTTTTAGATACAGTTTCTTGAATATGATTTCATTGAAGAGCAAAAGAATTTCACAGAAAAAAAGTGGTCTGTTATGAACTTATAATCAGTCATCTTTCAGACTATAATTAAACAACAATGCCCTGGTCCTGGTTACACCTTTAAAGACCAGCTTGAACGAAAACGGCAACAAGTGCTCTTTGCTGAAAATGTATTGAACATGTGTTCAATCAATAAGGAAATTGAGTTCACACTACAGTGAATAGATTTTAAGTGTAAAAATACAATCATTTTGAATACGCTTTTCCGGTACTTTTTTTTTAGAAAGATCGTGAACAGCCCCTTGACGTCATCTATCGGGTGACGTCACTTTGTGAAAGCTCCATTTTTGTATTGCCGCTCTGTTGCGGTACAAAGCAACACTCCTCACAGGTGACGTCAAAGTATCGTCATTTTGACGCAGAAGTGCACACTCTAAAAAAAACATAGGTTCGGAATTGACCCGGACTCCGGGTCCCAAGGGGCTTGACCCATTTCTGGGTCAAGCTGACCTGGATACTGGTTTTTACAAAAATGGAATTTTGACTAGGATTATGCGTCAGTTTGACTCATTCCTTGGTCGTTTTGAAACCGATTCCGGGTCACATTGACCCAGGAATGGCTCAGGTCCAATGGGGCCTGGGAGTTTTTAGAGTGTAGCTAGTTTTTCAAAGGCTTGAGTTTGAGAGCCTAACTTTTTTCATCGATAATAAAGTTCAAAAGTGTAAAAATATCAAGTAATAAACCACAAGGTGTAAAAATATCAAAATTAAAATTTTACGATAAACAAACGAACAAGTTTTAAGAGCATTCCTGTTAACAGTAAATTGTCAAAGTTTCCCACGTTTCCACACTTTCACCACAAATGCCTAGACCGTATTCCGTACAGGCTCTTTAGCTTTAAAGCGAGCAGTATTGTAACTAGGGAGGGAAATGTTTTGGAGGCCGATGCCCCCTTTAACATTTCCCGTTCTTCACAGAAGGGGAATTGAACCTGCGACCTCCGGCTCATTAGTCCGAAGGTCGCACGTTCAAATCCCGCTCTGCTCAATGTTTCGTTGTTCAACCCAAAAGTTGCTTTTCATTGTGTCATTCGATTAAGTTTCGGTGTACACAGAAACAGTAGTATTTAAGTTCATATCGTCACCACGTCCCCTGCTAGGTAAATGTGTTGTACCTTGCAGAAGTTCACCCCACGCATCTCCTCTTCTATGAAGGGTTGCTCAGGGCTGAGAGCAGACAGTATTTGGTTACTCGGTTTTCTCGGTGTTCGAGACCTGATAATCGTGTTATACTTAAAATAATTGCACTACTTTCCTAGAAGTGCTGTTTTCTCTTTTTTACCAATTATACTATATATAATGCACCACCGTCACATATTAACCCATAGCCATAGTGAATACATATACAGTTCAGCGGGGTGCCAAACTCGACGACTGCTCGGCACCTTGTTGTTGCCCCAACCCCTAAACGTAACCCAGTCTTCATTAAGGGTCGGGCCACTATTAGGCCCAGGCTACATTGGGTACGTGATAGAGGCTACATGAAAGGCCCGGCTACAGATGACCAGTACACAAAACAGGCAAACATTAATTAAGAGGAGTCAAGACGCAATTATGTTTGTAATATTTTCAAGCCGGGCAGGTAATTAAAAAAGACAAAAACAAAAACAAGCAGCCACGATGAATCGAAGCCTGGCATTTGCATGGCATTTATTGGGAACATTTTTACACCAATCAACTTGAAATCTCACTGGTTGTAAAGTTGAAACAGTTACCAATCCTCCTGGGAAGCATTTCAGTCTGAAGTACGAGGTAAAAGTCGAGGACCTATAATTTCACCATTACCATGGCGTATTTTGATTGCTGCATTCGAAATAAGCACTTACGTGAACAGATATTAGAGGGTGGGAATGGAAATACCCTTATAAAAACAAGTGATGTACCATTATTTTATATTGAACCTCAGTATAGCACGGACTCTAAGTGTAACCCCAACCTTGTACCTAAATTTATCCCAACCATGTACCCTAAATGAAGGCCTACCTTTTAGCTAAATGTTGCCCAGCCTTGTGCTTAAATGTAGGTCAACCTTTTACCTATCTGTAGCCCAACCTTGTACTTATACGTAGCCAAACCTTTTACCTAAACGTAGCCCAGCCTTGTACCCAAACGTAGCTCAACCTTGTACATAAATGTAGCCCAACCTTATACCTAAATGTTGTCCAGCCTTGTATCTAAACGAAGCCCAACCTTGTACCTAAACGTATCCCAAAATTGTACCTAAAAGTATCCCAAACTTGTCTTAAATGTAGCCAAAGTCCTCTGTACCAAACGTCTGAAATATAAAAATACCCGTTATCAAGGGTGAGTCCAACCTGGTAGAAAATAACAGTTTGTTTACCACGTTTTATTATTTTTATCTATTTTTTTTTTACGTATACGATGTGTTGACATGAAGAATCCAATTTGCCTCCTGGGGTATTAGAAGCCATTAAAGGTTACATGCCAGGCGTTTATCACTGACGTGACTATTAAACTTATCCTCGGGATCAATGCGCTCGCTTATTTGGCTAGTCAAATTGATTGTTACTGACGTCACTCAGTATCCAATCATTAACGATGTATTGTTTGTCCGATGCACAAAGAATCTGACTCATCATTAGCTAATTGTATTCATGGAAACCATATTGATACAGCGAGCAAAATACAGAATAGTTATATAAAGTAATAACATATGCAAAGATAATGTTGGGTATCACTGATTATAAAACTAGTAGGGGAGATGGCCTTAGCTTTTGATCCAAACCGGGTCTTTTTTCTTTCTTTTCTTTTTTTTTACATTATGCCCAATTACTTAGGCAATTTTCGCCGCCACAGTCCGGCAGATTCAAAATGTTTGGAAAGAAGTGATGCCTTTTATCCTAAAACACGTGATGGCTCCAGCGTCACTGCCTAAAATGGAGAATAAAAAAAGACTACTGCAAGAAATCACTTTGTGGCCCCTAAATTTAACCCGATACAAATTTGTTTTGCCCAAACCCTTTACCTCTTAATACGGCGTGATTTACGGGTTATGTTTAGGTGCAAGGTGTGGCTAAGGCACAAGGTTTGGACTACATTGAGGCACAGGGTTTGGGGGCTATTAGATCTACACTGTAAAAAAAAATGGGCAAAAATTTCCCAACTTTTTGCCCAACGTTGGTACGATAGTCAACATGTACATCTAGTGGGCAATTTCTACCCAACGGTCGTTGGGTAATCCCCATCCTCAACTTTTAAGTAAACATTTTACACAACAGTTGGACCATAAAAAATAAAAATAAAAAACAGTTGGGTTCTTTACATTGCCCATCTACTGGATCATAACAAATAACCAACAGTTGGCGAAAAAGTTTACCCAAACATTGGACAGAAAATTTTGACCAAAAATGTTGGAAATCTGATTGCATGTCACCAACACTTGGGCATCACGACCCATACATTTACTCAACAGTTGGAAACTTTAGGGCCAAAACACATTAATAGTAGTATACCCGAAAGTACTTTGAAAGTGCCATTGAAATTTTTGAAGGTGTCTTTGAAACATTAGGGAGCAAATTGTGGTTTCTGAGCAAGTTGTTAATGGGGGACAAAACGACCCATGTCTCTAAAAAGTGATAGACACCAAAGTTTTAACCAATTCATAAATTTGTACATTTGAAAGTTTTATAGTTACGTTGACAAAATGTGTAATGAAAGTTAACAGTCATGAATTGTGGCATGACTGCTTGAAATTCTTTATTCTGATACAATTTATGCACTACTAAACTTCGTAGCTAGACACTATTGTGTACATTTAACCAGTAAAAAAAATTGTACATTTGAAAGTTTCACAGATACATTAACAAAATGTGTAATGAAAGTTAACAGCCATGAACTGTCGCATGGCTGCTTGAAATTCTTTATTCTGATACAATTTATGCACTACTAAACTGTTATTCTTTAATAATAATACCACAGTAACGCCGCAGTTATACAACTCCTGTCTGTGATCGTCACCATGGATATATTATAAACTACACTGTACATGTACTAGAGTACTACTGTTGTAATGTATGACTGTGTTTGAGCATTGTTTGAGCATAGCTAGCAGAAATGTAACTTCAAAACCGCTTTGACGGGTTTCCACAATAGACAGCTTCATGGTCTACATCTAGGCTACAATCCCTACATAAGTTCTTATTTTATTAGTACAGGCAAAATTTCTTACCGGTGAATGTGTGTTTAAGTTCCTCTAGACCCCAATATTGTCAAGAAGTTCTACTAGGTCCGACATGATGACCCAGATAACAATTTAACGTTCTTACAACGTTGTAATGAAGTCAGACTTTGGTGTAAGTAACGTTAATTATTTAACGTTGTAACAACGAATTGTTGTCGACTCCCCTATACGTCTTCTGAACGTACACTCTAAAAAAAAAAGTGTAAAATGTTGCTGTGTAAAACTTCTGGCTAAAAGTGTTGTGTAACTTTTGATCGATCTGGGGTAAAACGACAATTTTTGTTGTACACCTCACTTGTGTAAAGTAAAATAATAAAATTCCTCCAACTTACGGGGGATTGTCAAATTTTCTACCCAAAGAAAGGGTATTTGAAACAATACAACATTTGTGCGCATTTGTTGGGTATCGGTTGCCCAACGCCTATGACTGCAAGTACATCCAATGCTGGGTACTTTTTGTTATTTACCAAACTGCAAAATGTGCTAAATAACTGGGTAAAAAAGGACCAACAAATGCAAAAAGGAATCTACCCAGTAAATAATTACCCAGTACTTTTAACAGTGTAGGTTACAGTGAGGTAGAAGGTTTTGGCTGTACAATCCACCCTACAAAGAGGTGGCTCTAAAATGTGCCCCCCCCACCCCCAACCGTGGACCTATAAAACCCAAACCTAAATTGTGCTCTATTTTGGATGCAGGGTTGGGCACCAATGTACAAGGTTGGGCTGCATCTATTTACTATAGTACATTGAGGTACCATGTTTAGGCTGTAAATTCCACCCTTCAAACTGGTGGCTCTAAAATGTGGCCCCAATCGTGGACCTATAAAACCCGAACATAAACTGCGCTTTAACAAAAATGGGTAAAGGCTTGGGCAACATTAATTAGGTACAAGGTTGGGCTACATGTACTTCATTGGGGTACAGAGTTTGGGCTGTACATTCCACTCTATAGAGTAGTGACTCTATTTTCTTATTCTCTACGAGTTCCAAAATAATCCATGCAGCGACTTAATTTAGCAATACATACATTTTTATTTTGACTTATCGACGCCGTTTCGAGCAAACTTTAAACCTCAAGAATCATCTCGCGGGACTATGAGGATGCACGAAAGGAAACAGTTTTACGATTTAAGAAGTTTTTGAAACCTTTCTAAAATATCTGCATTGATATATCCTGTTGACCACTAACTTCGTTTTGAATCCCTCGGCCCCGAAGGGAACACCAACCGATTGGACCCAACCTGAAGCCATTTGTATCCCTATCGGGTGTTTTAACTGACAACACCTATACATCACCGCCTCGCAAAGCTATCAAATCAAGCAGCAATTGACAACGGCGTTGTAGGAGTTGATAGATGTCTTAATCTTGTCAGCTGATGAAATTGTGAAAGTTTATACCATTAGAGAAAAAAAAGAAAAACAAAGAAAAACAAAAACAGCCTGCGAAAAAACACAGGTAAATCTCGTTACGCTGTCTAAGTGAATTAGCCAGTTGTGTACCCTTCCACTTGCCCTTTAAGTGTATTGAAATCTGCCGGTTACTCTCACCTTTAACCTTTTGACCATTGGATGACGACGATGTAATCAAAGAGGTCAATATAAGTTCATACTTAAAATGGTGATATGGTTGTGGATGTCTTCAGATGGCTTTGACTCTAGGGCTTAAGCCACGGACAATAACGGCAACTGCAACTTTTTTTACTCACTTTTGTTGTTGCGGGGTTCTTGTTTTCTACCTTTTCTTTCCTTGCTTTAATTATTTATCAAATTATTGTTTTACAGTTGTCCAGTAAAGTTAACACATTAAGATGCTCAAATGCGCTTCCTACAATCACGCGACTTGATATTTTATACATATTTGTTTTCTTTCTTTCTTAAAACTTTTTTTTTCTTCAAACTATTAAGCATGCCGTGGGGTTGTTGTACGGGCTGTTGTTCATGTCTTAGTATTTTGGTCTTGTTGTTGTTATCGTTGATGTTATTGTAAAAAATGTTGATTGACATCAATTAATTTGAAGGTGTTTTTGTTTTGTTGTTGTTGTATAAATAACTGGTGTTATATATATAAACTGTTGGTGTTGTTGTTGTTATTGTTGTTGAAGGATGAAATTACCCCGCTGTTACATCAAACCTCACATCTTGGGAAGAAACAAAAACCCTCTTGAGAAACACATTGTCCACAAAATATACAAATTCCCCGGTTTGTCATCAGGAAGAATTTAATAGCGATGTGATGTGACGTCAGGTCAGTAACGTAACATATCAACCCTCCCCCCCCCCCATTACACTTGCACCCGGTTTCCACAATGGGATAAGGCTCATTCGAGGTGATTGCCCACATCCCCATGGTATTATGACATTCATTCTGCTAACCAGCGATGGACCTTTGTAGGTCTTTGTAAAATGGGAGTGCTGAGCAAAGTAGCATCATCTTCACCCCTAGTCGAGTCCAGAACGCCGTTATATTATTAGACTTATCAATGGTCCTAAGTGACAATTAATGTCTTCTTCTTCCTGTTGAATAGTGATATCCTTGGAGAGCCAGTATCTATATTTATGGTAGCAGTCCCTGAGAGGCCACCGTAGAGTGACCTTCGAGGTCTGCTTGCTCGTCACCAGTGACGTCAATTGTATTGTTTAGAACGCCGAACCTTAAAACACGTCCCGTCCCCTGCACCTTCTATTAAAGTTTAAAGCGTGTACGTTTCCACTTTGAAACTGACAGCGTAATGTTAGGCTTATTTAGAAATTCTTATCGATTGGGTCCACTCGAAAGTGACAAGTGGATGCCCACCAGCGTGATTCACCATCAGACGAAGCAATACGGACAAAGTGTAGTAAGGACTTGGGTGCAAGGGGGAAAAAACAGTGCCGTAAAAACTGCTTCAATAGAACCACCACTGAGCCAAAAACGACGGCCTGGGATGAAGACTTAGCTCCGAGTCCCTTGGTGTGTGCTCGCCTCATTCGTGAACCGCTCTCGGAGGGGCTTGGTGTTTGTAACTTAGTTGTCCCTTTTTGCTTTGATTAGTTTTTTTAATACGCCTTTTGTACGACAGTGATTTTGGGTGATTTTAAAGACGAAATATACCTTTGGTTTTTGCAACCGTTTGATCGTTTTATATATAAATGTAGATATATACAATAAAAATTAACCTGTGAAAATGTTATTTCAAAAGGTGGGTGCGCTTTTGAGATATCGCCGAAAATCCGGAGCGAATTATGTCCACGCAGGAAGAATAATCCCTAATAGGAATACACAATCTGATAAACGTTACTGACTGTAACGTTTCTAAGATTCGACATTTTGTGCATAAAAAGTGATATCTTTTTCCATAACCGCAGTACTTCAAAGTGGAATGTTTCTCAAACTGCATTCTACTATCCAAAACTTGTGTACTTCTTACCTAAGTTTTTATTGCCATTAATTTTCAGACTCATTATATACAGACCCTCTAAGAAGGCAAAGCAAGAAAAAGGCGATTCTATATATTATTCATGATCACTTCTCACTTTGTTGTTTGCCAAAGGTGCCTGTGGCAAAGCTGATTTGGTCTTTCTTTCTTTCTTTCTTTTTTTCTTCTTTTTTCCCCTTTTTTAACACTTTTATGCTGTTGTTGTTTTTTTTGTGTTGTTTTGGGGTTTGTTTTCGTTTTGGGTTTTTTATTGTTTCGCAATGCCCGTCATTTTACTGGGGGGTTAAAAATAAGTGTTCAAAATCCGGTTAATACATGTCAACTTGTATTTGTTTTATTATGTAAATGGTATTACGCTGAAATATATTGTTTCGGACGCTAGTATAATTGTTTTCCTCCTTAAATCAGCCTATCAGCTCTACTGATGACTAGGCTGCGCCAGAAGTGTAAAGAATTGTTTGTTTACAAATATCCGTTTTTAATTTGGACCGCTAAATGACCCTGAGAATGAGAATGGCAAATTTAAAAAATACCAAGTAAACTTTTTTTTTTTTTTTTAATCTCAACAATTTCTTAATGTAATGGTAAAAATCATCTGTAGAAATGTTTTCCGTTAGACATTGTTTCAAAGCATCACAAAAACACCTTGAACACAGTTTGTATTCAAGCTGGAAAGATCCGCATAAGAAAATACTCGTTTTTATGACTCGATTTTCTTGACTCGTTATGTTCAACAAAAAGGAGAATACAAAAATATCAAGTTGCAAACATCATTCAGGAAAGTATAATATTTTATTACTGTGGTCATTGCAAGCGTTTGATCATCCATGTAAACAAATATTTTATATATAAATTGATATAATATAGGCTTTACTTGCGGTTGACCTGGTGTAGAATTTCTCCTTTCGTACAATCACATAAAACTATTCACGTCAACAAAGTCTGTCTCGGTTTTTTTCCAGGCATAGCCCGCTTTATGTTGACATTATAGTTTAAGTCGTTTGTTATATTACGCCCGAATGCGCAACATTAAGACCACGGGCTAAAACAACTTTGCCATTTTTGATTAATTTTATCCATGTGCCGGATAACAAAACGTAATTTTCCTCGAAATTGACGAAGAGTGATTTGATTGGAAGTTTGTATACAGTTATTATTGTTTTGACTTTCATTTATTTATTACTACTATTTTTTCTTTGAGAAGATAATTTGTTTTACCTCTATGTTTGGAAAGCCCTTTTTTTATTATTACGCCCAGGGGAAAATACCTCATTTGTTTTTGGAAGAGTTTATTCGTTCCGTGGATTACAACAAAGACACCCACCGGTGGAAACTTAACCAAACTCGTAAAATCATTAAACATGGTTTATGTTCTGCCAAGAATTTTATGCTCGTTCCCATAAAATGGCTTATTCAATGCTGCAGTGGAAATAATCAACGGCGATTTATGGGTCTTTAAACACTATTTCCGTGACAGACTTTCAGATGAATTTCTTTTCTGGATGAATGGCGTTATGTTAATATGAACTTTTTAATCACTGAGCTTTGACACCAAAATAATGTTTTTATAATTGTGTATAATTGTGTATATTTTACTCTGATTGGTTCTCAGCAACCCCATTGTTTGTAAATTTATAACTCTGATATTTTCCAGCTTTATTCTGGATACTCTCCTTTAATCCTTTGCTCCTCGTTTGTTTCGTATGTTTGTGTTTGTTCTTGTTTTATGCCTCTGACGAAGGTCCGGTTTGGATCGAAAGCTAAGGCCATCTCCCCTACTCATTTTATATATAAATATGTATACATAAATTAATTAATTAATTAATAAAAAGACTAAATAATGTATACATTGAATCCTGCACCACTTGTTAACAGTAGATTCAGTTAGAGTTATAGCCTGTTTCGCTGTTGAGACATCTGATCTGCGGTGCAGAATGTCGTGGGTTCGATTCCCGCTCGGCGTGCTTTTCGATCTACGCAGAACCCGGATTTTTGAAGAGTCACATGCAATGCTTTTTAATCAAACATCGATGTAGGGGAAGAACTGCGATTAATTTTCTAGAATCCCCATTGCAATACTTGCTCAATTTTAAACAGATACAGCGTTGCGCTACCAAAGTAATGAACGGCGTGCTTGGAGTACGTTTTTATTTTTCATCTTCTATTTCTGATTGTGGCGCTGACAATGGCCCATAACGAACCCTTCAGGATATTATTCTGAGCACCATTCGGTCAGTGTGCCGAAACTCTCTAAGTGGGATTTATTATTACACAACCATAGAATGGCCGAAAAAAATACATTATTCAGCGAGGCAAACGAAATGAAATATTCCCGCCTCTACGGATGGTGCAGTGTTCCCCACTTGCTTTGGAAGTGATTGTTCTTTCACGGGAAGTTGATTGGAAGCATTTAGGTGAGAGAGAGAGAGAGAGGGGGGGGGGGAGGGGGAACGGAGACAGTAATTTGAATGACAGGCGAACCTTTATGGTCAAGGCAAAAAGGCTCATAAATGTTAATATTATATCTTGTCCGGTTTGATTTGGGACTCCCAATCGTAGCGACGCGGCGATTGACAGTTGATAGCTGTCATGCTTTTTAGGCAAATCGGCCAAACAAAATCTTCGTTTAATGAGATTTTGAAATGCCCGTTGTAGTTGTGCATGTCATGTTTGATCATTTACATCTTATTTTTAACACTAGTAACGTTATGTATTTCATAGTTACATACTTTCTTGCGATTACTGATGTCCTTTTGGTATACTCTTCCTGTTTTCTTTTAGATCTTGTTCATGAATAAATTGACTTTTTGCGAACGATTATTTTCACCGGCGCTTAATAGCAGTGCCGGTGTCCGTCATCTTCAGGGAAAGTCGTTTTTCTTCTTTATTTCTGCGAGACTCTTAACGGGAAAGAGCTCTTCAATTTGTAAAAAAAATATATATATAAATAAATAAAAAAGCACTCACCTTCTCTGAACAGGCCCCTTGTGTTCTGGTCATCACCGTAATTTTCCTGCAGACAAAAACAAAAGTATGACATTTCCGTAATTAGTAAAAAAAAAAAAAAAAAAAACAAGGAACTGAAGGACACTACGCAAATTAAAACACACGTCGTTGCTCATTATTCGGTTTCGAAAAGATAACTGCGGTATAGGGATCATATACCACCGTTTAAAAAAAAAGCTGGATCTATTGTTGGAGTCAAGTTTCAAAAATCAAGTACTAGTTTGTCTTCGTCTTATTACTGTTATTATTATATATTTCTGGTAATGAAATAAAGAGACCCTCCAAAAGCGACTGGCACTGTATCCCATAGGCCTGAAGATACCTGTGTAGAGAAGGGGATGAAGAAAATGTCAGTTAAATATGTGGAAGGAAAATCCTTGAATAGGGAAAACCCACCAGTCCACGTGCAAAGCTCCGGTCTGGGATCTGAACCGGGTTCCGTGGAGGTGAACGGCAGGGAATAAACCACTCAACAGCCAACCTGAAGGCCCAAAAGGCTAGGTGCGGACCTCCACAATTGCCATACTACTTGTTCAGATAAAGACACAACCAATTCTCGCCAGGTCGACTACATTGATGGCAATGATCGGTTACCTCACAAGGGCGAAATACTGAGCACAACAAGTCAACTTGCTCTAACAAGTTCGCTCAACAGTACGATTTCTTGGCATCATAATAGTCTTTGCGAAGCAAATTACGTCCGTATCTGATATGTGGGTTTATGGTTTTATTTGTTTTATTTTTTTCTCTCGTGGTTTCCCAAGTATATAAAGATGTACACGTGTTCAAAATATTTACATGGCTAATCGTTGCGATATATTGCATAAAATCATAAATACGATGGCCTCAGAAGAACCCAATTATCATCATCATTGTTGTCATCAAGTCGGCCACACCCGCGTTCCCATACGACTGCCCCATTACCCCCCCCCCCCGGGTCGCCATTAAGGGTGGCAAGCTAGCCGGCCGTCTCAGCTTCAGGAGTACTCCCACGTAGGACAAAGCTTGGATATCCCTCGGCTCTTCCTGCCGTGTTTCAGGCTCCAACAGAACCACCTGGTGAGCCTCGAAAGGACATCTAAGGTTGAAAAGATGACGTCATCCCCAGCATGAACGTCAACTGTTTTGGTTGCAAGTCTTGGAATAAGGGCAACTTCATTATGAGTGATTAAGGACTTAAATTGGACTTTGGATCTGGACTTTGCCGAGCTGTCTGGCACTTCGGACCCAAATTCTGATGGATGAGTCACAGGAGTGTGGGTTCCAATCCCGGTAATGACACTTGTGTCCGGTTGTTTTCTCATCACCTAGGAGTATTATGTGTAGCTATAAGGGTTATGATTATTCATATAATTGATCAGGCATCACGTGCGCTCGTTTGGTTACCGGCGCTGCATACTCCAAAGGAGAATAGACGGCTGCTTTAAGTCCTCATATATAACGCGCTGTAATGCAAATTTAATAAAGCCAAATGCCAATTAGTGTTCGGGAATGTCAGCTTAAAATGAATTCAACGAGTTGTTACTTAGTAACTTGTTCTCCCCATTAAAGAGCATTGTAGTTGAGGTGGAACCATGATAGGATCTTACCACGCATCAGTAGGGTATTGGCTGAACACACAATCCCCAGGCAGAGTATACCTGTCCGAAGTTGGATTTGAACCGGGGTCCACGAGGATGCAAGGCAAGGGAGAAACTATTACAAGCCAACCTGAATAAGACTGTATAACTTCACATTGTGGCAGTAGTTATTGATTCGGCTAGTAATCAGTCATTAACTAGAAATTATTGTGTATACCACCCTGAAAAGTTGTGGTTACTCATTCGGATCAGATTAACGAGGCATACTGTGTATATTCCCCTAAACACTGTGGCTACTCATTCGGCTAATATTCAGTCATATTGTTGTGTATAACCCCCCTCAACAATGTGGTTACTCACTCTTACTCACTCCGTTAATATTCAGTCATATTACTTAGAAAAAATATTGTGTATACCACTCTAAACATTGTGGTTACTCATTCAGCTAGTATTCAGTCATAATGATTTAAACTGTTGTGTATACCGCTATGAACATTGTGGTTACTTATTTGGTAAATAGTAAGTCATATTAACTTGAATAATGGAACGTGTATACCCCCTACACATTGTGTCAGCATTTCCAAACATGACCAGTGTGTAATTTGAGACTCGAATGTTTGCCGAGCGCTTTAAGCCTATCCAGCTATGACGTCACGGTCACGTCATAGTGGATTTGCTAATGAATGTGCAAATTTATTATTGCAAAATGCTTTATGGGATCTTGGTTGCCTGTAGATACAAAGCGCACCCGGGGAATAACTGAACTGTTTTATGCCTAGTCATATAGTGATTATTCATTTTAAACAAACTGCAACATGAAACAGCTGTTGTTTTAAGGGTTGAATTCGAGGGGGGGGGAATCCGATAAAACACGAAGCTCAATCATTTCACATAATTCAAATGAAACATGAATAATTAAGGGGGTACAATTGTCACTTTAACTTGCAAGTATGGACCATTCATCTGCTTTAGCAAATTGATCTGTTATCCTGACATTCGCTGGGGGTCCGGCCGTTAGGTTCCGGTCGGAGCATACTACCCTCTTGTCATTTTGTGTTGGGATTGTCCCGGAAAGATGCCATTTTTGTCTCAAGCGGAAAGGACGGTGACAATCTCCATGATAAGAGACCACCTGCCCGTTGTTGTGTTTCCATGTAGTGGTTGTCAAGCCGCAGATATGGAAATTGGTTCGGACGTGCTTCCGAGCCTATCAGCGGCGATGGTGTTGCTCATTCACTCGGTCAATTAGTTGACTGGGCAAAACCGTTTATATTGATAACACTTGAACGCCATCGGGCTTGCTTGTTGCACTTTATAATTAACCCAGTTAATAATTTGTTATTAAGACCAAATTAATTTCAAGGGAAAAAAAGAGCAAACCAACAGACATTCTTTATCTTACCCAACCTTTTAATAGTTATTGTTTTATTTATTAATTCCGTTTTATTGTTATTAATTATTGTTGTATTTTATTTATTAATTTTTTTCCATTTTTGATGTATTAACTTGTTTTTGTTTCTATTTATTTATGTTTATTTATTTATTTATTTTCTATTGTGGGGTGGTTTCAGGGATTTGTGTACAGACGTGCAGGAACTACGTGCTTATTTTATGTCGCTGCGATTGACGCTATTATTATGATTTGTGGTGTACTCAATGGATATTTCCGCGACATTGTGAGGGGGTTTCTTTGGTTTGTTTGTCATAGTGTGAAATGTACAATTAGTGGGCTTTCACATTGAAACTTGTATCTCTCTTCTTCTTTTTTAATACAAAATGAGCCATCCCGTTTCGTCTTTACATGGTCTTGCCACGTCAAGGAAGCGTTGATTTCCTGAAGAAAGCGAGGAGAGAAAACTGTATAATGAATGAGAAAAAATTATTATTATTATCATTTTTTTATTATTACAAAAACCTACCCTTTAAATCAAACGAGCAGAAGTGCAATTTTTCTTTAGACTAGTATGGGATGAAAATGTAATAGTGTACCAGTCCATGGTTGACTTCTTATATTTGGATATAAAAATGAATAATAAAACCATCAAACCCATAGCAACAATAACAACATCAAAAAACAACAAAAAGTTGAAAAATCTACTAACTAACTCTACCCTTATTACTGTTTTCTCTTTAATGGTTGACAACCAGACCCTCAGAAGACAAAATAACTTCGAGGAGATGTGAACTGTTTATTCTTCTGGTCGGCAGCAATAGCTCCTCTGTATAGCATATTATTAGTGTAATTTGTTATACAACTACCCCCACAAGTTTAAACTAATTCGGTGCGTAACGACAGTAATTTGTTAACCAGTTCGAGTTAAACAGTTTATTACCTAGAAGACACGTTATTCTCGGCTACTTAATTTCGCAAAAAGATAACTTATTAACACCTCTAAAACTTAAATAAAATATATAATCTGTCTCCAGTTGGTAATTGTATTCAAGACGAATTTAAACCAACGCAGTATTAGTGTTGATGTTGGATTTTTTTTAACGAGTTTACTAAATAATAAATGACTATCCGAGTATTTGAGATTTTCTACGCCGCCCCGATCGATTATACATTTAGTCCAGGACGAGTGTCAAACCCAGATTTCCTTTGAAATGTTTGAGAAATGACAGATTAACGCCAGAAATCAAAATGGACGAAAAAGCCACATAATTTTAAAATTCAACCCAGGGTCTCCTAACACCTGCTCGGTTCCAACCGAGCAGAGCATCACTCAACGAACCAAACGAAACTGCTACAAGTCAGGCATTGCTTAGCAAATGGCCATGTCGCTTGTTCTTGTATTATTATAGGTGGTTATTTCGATTGTTTTAACCGGTCTAAAAATGCACTTTTGTGATGTCGGAAGTCTCAATGTCAGCAGGCTTGGCAAGGTATGACTTTGGATTCAGCGAGGTTAAGAAGAAAAAAAATAATTGTGGACTATTTCTGCTCAACTCTTGCAACCCCAACATCTTCCACCAAGAAGTGGCGATAATGGGCTGACGTTTTGTGGCACAGTCTTTCCCAAAGGTGTTGACATGTCATGCATTAAACAGCGTCTCATTTTAGTTGGCACACATTCCGCAACTCACATTTTAACAAAATAATAAAATTAGGCTGATGAATTTAATATTCTTTTGTGTGTATGCGTGTGCGTTCGTTGTATATAATTTAGTTAAATTTCTAGTTTAAAAAAAAAAGAGAAAAGGGCTAGATGTCGGGATTTGAACCTGCAACCTCCGGAATGCCGTCGTACTACCTACTGGTCTAGCCTATAAGGGTGCAGGTTCAAATCCCGCTCCTGTAATTTTGTATTTATTTATTTTTTTTATATTTTTTTATCAACCCAAAAGTATAATACAATT
The DNA here is from genome assembly GCA_023634235.1 of Pisaster brevispinus. Taxonomy (NCBI): domain Eukaryota; kingdom Metazoa; phylum Echinodermata; class Asteroidea; order Forcipulatida; family Asteriidae; genus Pisaster; species Pisaster brevispinus. The sequence goes on from JAMKCF010000006.1 coordinate 4,820,607, forward strand.
TACTCAACCAGACTCCCGTGTGGTTATACAAACTACTTTATCAGTTATGCTGAACAAGGCACCTGCCGTAAAAAATTTTTTAACGCAAAACAGGAGTCAAGCTAACAATTAAGACGAACACATACAATGGATTCAACCAGGGTTGTTGTTGCGGTTTTTTTCATACAATCCATAGTATTTGTACACTGATGCATATATGTGTATGTGGAAGATCCATCACACATATAATTAGGGTAATTAGCACCCAATAGACTGTGCAAGTCTCGGGCGTATTCAAACACTGGAACCCGTTGAAGTGCGAGAGTTTGTTTCCTTCGCGCCTTACAGCAATGTACGTGGGACCAAAGTGGTCCCCCAATTTTTTTTTCGAACACTCCCATATTGTTCCCCGTGAATGTCATACCAAGAGCAGAGCATATCAAAGGGTGAACCGACGTACACTATAGCCATTTGCCCCCAAGATACCAGCACATGCTCAAAGACACATTAAGCTCCATGTATGCTAATCAGGTATTAGCGCTTGGCAAACCTTCCCAGGCGAAATAAAATAGTACCGTCGCCATTGTTCTAAATATTGGAATGACTATATCTGGAAGTTATTTTTGGCTTAAACGCACACCGACGTCAGTGTAAAATCAAATCAATACTTCGCTTATTAACCCCAACGCATTTTGTTATATCAATTAACTTGTTTGAGGTACCCGCGCTGCTAATTCGAAATGGCCATTCGTCACCTGGCACGCTTAGTACAGTGGTCAAGCGGTATACATACACATCTGCTCTAGAACGCGGGATTGTAATTTCGAATCCCGCTCAGTATCCTGGTGTTCACAAGCTCTATAAAAAAACTCCCGGGTTAGAATTATCTCGGATTCCGGGTCCCGTAGGGCCTGACCCCTTTCTGGTTCAATATGACCCGAAATCTGTGTCAACATAACCCAGAAAGAGGTCAAAATGACACAGAATGTGAGTTCAAACACCATTTTTTAAAATAACCGGTTTTTATGTCAGGGTGAGGGTGAGGGACCCTAATGGGACCCGGAGTCCGGGTCGATTCTGACCCAGAGTTTTGAGGGTGCAGTGTTTCTCACACATCGGTGTAAGGATAAGTTAAAAACTATCTATGTCTTTCACCCCCGGTTCATTATTGTCGCATAAATTAACGTAATGTAGCGTAACGTAACGTAATGTTTCAGCACTGTGTACTCATTTCATTACTTCTGCATGATGTAGTCAAACCAACAACTGCATAAAAAACTATCAGAACACTAAACGTGTTTTTAAGCACTTACGATAGACCAAGTGTTCCCGCCAATTATTATGAACAATTTATTACGCATAATGTTATCCCCACAGTCTAACGACATTATTTACGGTCAATGTGACCCGGGATATAATCCAAAACTAAACAGAAATGGTTCCAAATTACGCAGAATCAGAGTTTATTAAACACAACCAGTTACCGAGTCAGCCCACAGAGCAAGGGTCAGCCTGACCTTAAATTGGTCAGGCTGGGTCAAGCCCCTCGGGACCTGGTATCCGGGTGAACTTTACCGGGGAGTTTTTTAAGACATCTCTTCGAGTCTACGTCTTTGACTACAATTCTAACGAACCCGGCCCGCAATTGATAGCCTTATATAAAGCTTATAGACAACAGTGCATTCCGTAATGCCATTTTTAGTCAAACCAATTTCTGAATACAACCTCTTATGTGTACACAATCCTTAATAAAAACTTATATATATATATTGAATTGTTTTATGCTTTCAAACCCCCAAAAAAGCAATCCATGCCATAACGTAGACCGATTGTTACCCTATTTTGAGATGAAAATCGATAAGATATTGCAACCTGTAATTTACTGATAAGAACTTGTGAACTGTTCCATTTCATAAGGTAGCGCAATTTTAGTTTATTTTATAATCATATGATACTCCAACCCACCATCTAATTGATTGCAACCCCCATAGTAGACTATCACTTACTCTAAGTCTTAAACTCTACCTATTTTCATGACGGCACCCCTACTTCCTCCCACTTGACACTGATTACGATCTTTAACATCTCGTCTAACCCATATCTGATGTCAACCCACAAAGTATTGTTCCTGGCAATGCTTCCAATTCATTCCGTACAGTGTAGGTTTATTACCATGCATTCTGGAGGCTCTGGCCAATCTAATTAGTGAAATACCTGTGAAACAGACACAGAAATACGAGCACGAAGTTCTGTTCGCCGTTACGTTGCCTTGCCCAAGTCATGCTAGATCTTTTAGCGGTTCAATATGGAAATTTATCCTAACAGAGTTTTGAAGTTTGAATATTTGAAAGGAGAAAGATGCAGTCAAGATACATATATATGTTTTTGCTCCATGTAGACTTTTTAAAATAAGTGTTTGCCTAAACTTTGACGTAGATATACAAAAACCTACGCTCATTGGTCCCGTCTGTGAGTTGAAAACGGCAAACTCAGTCAGGCGGGATTCGAGCCTCCGATCATCGATTTTTAACAGTGGACGTCTTCACTACAAGACCAAATGGGTTACTCTTCTTTGAAAACTACTCAACAGGAGACGGGAAGGTGTGGGTTCGATTCCCACCCAAGTATGATGTGAATAAACAGCGTGCACGCATACAAGTTATAATTTATAATTTATAAAATTATAATGCTAAAATAAAAGCAATTGTTAAAGTTCCCTCCATCCCCTTTGCCGAAGTTATGAATAAGTAACTTATCTAATCAGATTATCAAAATGATATGTAAAATTCAATCACGCACAAGCAATTCCGTTTAACCGGAGCGTAACTTCAAACATTTACAAAACAAGAACAAAACCCAACTATTTGAAACATAAGAATTTAATTATGTTGTGTGTCTGAACAGTTAGTTGTATTTGTTTGAAATGCTTCAAGAAAGTACAAATTGCTTCATATTTTGGTGGCGCACGTTTGTTTGTCTTTTTTGACATTTCCCAATAAACATCACTTTTTACGGTTGAATGTTAAATTATGGTGAATTTTACGCTAAATTCGTTTCGTTATCCAATCGTAAGTGCACAGTGCTTTCTTACCATTTAACTTAAAGAGTAACTTTTTGTTCATTGCAAGCCATTGAAAGGGCCTCAGCATCCAAACTAGAGCACATGCTTTTAGACGATCTGAGTAAAGTGCTTCTTCTTGTCGTTCTGACAATCTGGAGCCTTTCTCAACACAAAATGTCAGCGAAATTCCTTTAAAACCATTCACCAATTGGTGTTAGTAATGCACTTAAATCATAACCCGAACAATAACGGCCGTTCCAAACCAAGCACCATATTCACAATCAATGTAAATTGACAGTATTTCTTCTTCTTCTGTGTACGTCTTGATTTGAGATTCAGAGCTGAAATTTTCCCCCCTCGCCCCTACAGTCAACCAAATTCAATTAAGAACAAGTACCAATTGAATTGTGCAGAAAATCGAAACCCGTTTGCCCTCTTGGCGATTTTTGATGCGGTATAGCTTCAGCGCCACATCACCTCTATCGTAGATTTTGTGTTGACACCCCCCCCCCCGCTACTGTTTCAGTGAGTGCAGAAGTCAAGAATGATATCATTTGTGTGTTTGTTGGCAATGATCGTGAATGGCATTTCAGCAACTCCTTTATAATCACATGATGTGATCGGCAGTCTTGATCTATGTATAACGCGGATATAACTGTATGTATTACTAATCAACCTTGAAAATTACGTAGACATAAATTGAGAAGAATCCATGGCAACTGGACTTGAAATATTTCAAAATCTTAAAAAAAAAATTCTAGTACCAACACCAATCGAGTCATACTCCAAACGGATATTGTCATAACGGCGACGCCATAAAAAAGTACAAATAAATAAATAAAAATGAATTATTCATATGTACCGCACCGAAGAGTGTGAATATAGCACAATCACTTACCAGGAATCTTCCATGGGGCGATGCCAACGCGGTAGCCACCATTGCGCAGAGCAAGACGAACCAGCTTTTTAACCCGCACGTATTCATGTTTAATCCTCGGATCCTGTAAAATAGAGCGGGACATTAAAATTGCAACTTATTATGTACAGGGGCATACGTACCCGCCGGCAGTTTTCAAAGAAGGCATAGAACACCGCTAACTGAATAAAAAAAAACGTACATAATTGAAATTTGTCAAGTGCCATTTTCCAAATTAAATTATTGTGTTTTAGCTAAAAGTTGCGCCGCGTATGGGTGCAGTGTGTTACGTCTTAAGGCTGAGAGGAGCGCGTAAAATATTATAACCTCCGGGAATAAAACTAAAGCAAAATGGTGAGCGGTTTGAAGAGTTACGAATGCGTTTATGAGGACCAACTAAAGAGAATCAATCTAAAGAAAATGTCGCAGTTCTTCGATGACAATATATAAATTGTGTTCTTTTTAAGTGCTCTCTTCATGGGTCTGGTTACGTTTGGTAATCATTTTTGAAAATTAATGGCAATACAAATCTACTCGGTTAGGAGATTATCAGCTTTCGGCTGTCTAAAGCATTTTGAGAATCATTTCACTTCGAAGTAACGGGGTTATGGGGAAAAGATATCAGTTTTTATCCCCCCAAATTTGAATCTGAGAAACGTTACGGTTATTGCGTATTCCAATTACGTGGTTTTTTTTTTCCTGCGCGGACATAACCGATCCGGATTTTCTCAAAAACGCTACCACCTTTTGAAATGAAATGTTCACAGCTTAGTTTTATTGTTTATATCTACATTTAAATAGGGTTGACCCAATCGAACGGTTTAAAAAAACCAAAGGTATACGTTTCCTTTGAACAAGAGGTTACGGCCAACGAAACGTACAGTAGAAACACGATTTTACAAACTTGTGTAGTTTTCTGGACAACTCCCATAGTCAAGAAGATTTAAAAGTAAAACAACAAATAAATAAATAAATAAATAATTAAATGGCTTCTTCAAACGATCAAAAGTAAACGTGCAATGGACCTTTAAAGCACCACTGCTGTTTGTCTTGGTCCCTGTACGCAAGAACAGTAACGAACAGTGATTCTCATTTACTGACGAGGGGGCACAGACTATGTCCAACCTTCCAGCCTCGGTTCCAATCATTGCTTCGAAAGGGAGATTAAAAGAAGAAAGGAACACGATTGTTCTCGTAGGCAATGACAATAACAATTTACTGACAAGGAGTCTGGCTATACACCCTTCCAGCCTCGGTTTGGGAGTAACAAGATGGCCGCGCCATTAGAAGAAAAAAAATCTATACAGCCCTACATAGCCGGAAAGCCAATTCGCACGTCCATTCATTCGTGTAACACACTTTCCCCCTCCCCCCCCCCCCCCCCCCCCCCATTGGAGCTCTTTTCCCAAATAGTGGCAAGTGATTGCATTTTGTTATTCCAGAGGTGACGCGCGCTGCTGACTGTGAATACAAGCCGTCTGTTACGGCAATTCACACGTTCAGCGTTGACAGAAATATCAACGTAGTAGCGGTAGACAGCCAAGGCCAGGCATAATAGGCAAGGTTAGCTTTACGGGTTAAGGCTGAATCCTGAGAGCTGTTTTAACGAGATCTGGGACCTACTTCATAAAGGTATTAAGCAAGAAACAAGGCGTCACAGGTAGTTAGCAGGGCACTGATATTAAACTTAGGTTGCATCTTGGATGGCAACCTATTACAGGATAGCAACTTTTTGGTGCTTAGCTTGCTATTGTTATTGGGTTTTTTTTTTTTTTTTTTTTTTTTTTATAATTTTAATTAAAATCCTACCGGTAATCAGCGTAATCAACGTATCACTTGATTGGTAACCCCACCCCTACCACACCCCATTCCATTCCCCTCGTCGCCCCCTTAACAACAGTCACGTGCGGGAAACTGTTATACCTTGATTAAGGTATGATACCACATTGCATGTTTTGTATAATGTGTACATTCTTTACCCAATACACACCTGTGAGCATTGGTTTTCATTTTTGATTTTCCTATGACGTAGTTGCAATTTTTGACATAAAACCAAGTTGTTGCTCTGTGGACTCAAAAATGTATTCGCATATCATTACCGTCGATAAAATTGTGTCTAACGGGAACGTTTGGTTGAATCTGTTGTTAAACAGTTTACACGGCCGGAGATGTTTATTGATTAAGTAAAATTGAATGGCAGTTAAGCAGCTTGGAGGACTATGCAATGCATTATCAGTGAACTATATAAACACGTTAAATAAAAAACAAGATTATTCAAAATTGACAACTTCATTTTCGAAAGCACAGCATCAAAGAGTGCGAACCATCTCGGCAACAGTTGTTGAGTACCGTGGGAAATAGCTGCGACGAGCCGCAAAGAACAGGTTGAATAGTGAAAATCTATAGCAGGAAATTTGCCCATCCTGGTGTAGCTGTTCGGTAGTGTGATTAGATTTAATGATTAATACATGTTTTTCTTCAAATGTCATCCTTTACTCCTGATGCAAGCGCGAGGATAAACACTTAAACAAACTTAATATTGGTGAGGAAACAACAACAGAGTCGGTTTGTTTTGAATCTGAATTTAAATAGTTGGACAGACCGAAAGCCGTTCGGAAGTGCGAGGAAATGTTACGGGAGATTAAATAAAATGTAACCTTATTATTTACCGCAAACGTTGGGAATAAAAGTAGTAAATATAATCTGAAGCCTTTTAGGTGAAGTTTTTCATTGTAAATTTAGCAAACCTTGACGAGACTGATACGAGTTTGTACGAGTTGTGGGACATTTTGAAAACAATATATTAAAAGTGTCGCATTATTTATGACTTACTGCAAATGTGTGGAATAATTTCACATTCGATGTTTGAAAACAAATATCCGACACAAATTTTTAAATTGCCTTTTATGAATGAAGCTATTCAGGAGGCAAGATATATGTAAAATTATTACTTAATGTAAACTTTGGGGGAAAAGCATTTACTTAAAGAAATTCGGATTGCAGTTCCGTCCAACATTATAACTTTACGCTGCTTGGGGGGGGGGGGGGGCGTTGACGTTTACAAAGTCAGTAAAAGTTCATCAAATCAAGTTCATCATTTCAAGAAATAAATACGTGAAATTGATATACGAGTTCCTCGAAGTGTAAACATGTTTAAAGATCAAATGTTATATTTTAAATAGTTAAACAGTCTTTATCAAATAGCAAATACTGGTAGTCTAAACGTAACACATTTTTCCCATCAATTGTTTTGTTTTGTTTTCTGATTTCTTCAAGAAGTCTCAAATATGCCGCGACGGGTTGTTAGTTTTGCGAAACATAATTTTGTCCACAAAAAAAAAAAAAAAAAAGGAAAAACGAATTATCGTGAGAGTATAACGCTGATGACGTTGTAAATTTCCTTAAACTCAAATTGTACCGGTATACTCATACAATAGTAATGCTATATGTTTTCTTCAAGAATTATCAAATTAGCTGCGACGCGTTCAGTTTTGCAAAACTAATTTTGTATGGGGGTAAAAAGCAAATAATTATATTCAAGTAATTGTAGTTGCGAGTAATTTTTATGACGGTGATGGATATTTTAAGCTCAAAATGTACCGGTAGTCATACAAATTATTGCAGCTATGCTGTCACGCACAACAAACTTTTGTGGGTTTTTTAACTCACAAACCTTAGTCTGTACAAAGTTCGTTCCGATATAAATAGTCTCTTATGATACCTTCTGTAAAAAAAACAGTGTAATTGTTAATAATACCGGTGATTGAATACATTCCACTGAAAAAAAAATGGTTCCCCAGCATTCTAAGCACCAAATCATGTTTTGGGGTTTTTTTTAGTGCGAAAATATTTAGTGCTGTTTTGGGGTTTTTGTTTTGCCTTTTTCTTCTTCTTCTTCTTTCGTCTACTTTATCGTGTACACTTTCGACCGCAAACTTTGACGATATCTCTCCTTAAAAGTATACATTATAATTGCGAGCGCTGTCTTCGAAAAAAAAACATTGCTGACGAATTTCTTCAACTCGACAAAAGCATCTTCATCATATAGTGAAGCCATTTCATCATTTCGCTAAGCCGTTGCGAACTCTTGCACAATTTAAAATGAATAATTATATAAAAGAACGCGCAGCAAGCTTAGATAAAAGCCAAACAATTTTTTTACGAATATTGTACTTACCGTTTCCCGTATAAATCACTTCTCCCCGCTAGTTGGACTTGCAACAAAAAAACAAATGAACTGAAAGCCACTGAAAGGAACTCCCTTTCCGAAAAAAAGAAAAAAAGTCTTGCATCAACCGTTGTTCCCGTGCGAGGCGCAGAGACAGAGCGTCGTACCAAAATGTTTGCCCGTTTATTTCATCAACACTTTAACTGGATGAGAGCGTTTCACAGGGTAACACCTCTACAATATGCCGTGTACATCCCCTCCCCCTTTGCAGCTCGCAATCCACGCACCGTTGTCTCTCCGGGGTTTTTTTTCTTCTCTCTCTCTCTTTTTTTTCCAACCCCCTCTGCAGTGACACCGAAACTTCTGACTCGACGCGCTGCTCCGGCTTGCTCTGACGTATGTAGAGATCGAAACTGGCAATTGTAACTCGTGGAGTGAACACAGTGGGGCATATTCCTTCGAGTTGCAGTTCACATTATTATACGCAGGCGTGTTTTTAGATCACGCCTTTTTCTTCGTCTTTATTCAGTCTTATACGTCACGCTGTCAAATGCACGCGACTGCTAGTTTGTGGGGAGGTTGGGGGGAGGGGGAATTCTGCTTCCTTCGGAAGTTGTCGTATCTTCGCTGTTGTCGACTTGTTAGACGACCAGACACCTACGCGGCTAATTCATTACCTTTGGATGGATATCATTTAAATTAAGGATGTAATCCTGAGGGGATTGAAGACAATTCGTAAATAACCTTAGTAGAGTGAAGAGGGGAGGGTAGTGTTCGAAAGACGGATCTTGAGTTGAACAGAAATGTCACACTTTTTTTTTTAAAGAACCATCAGAAAGTATCCCGCTCGGCTTTTTTTGTGTGAAGAGGTATGAAACAAGTCTTCTGTTTTTGTTCGGGTTTTTTTCTTTCTCCAAAGAGCTTTTTGGGTTGGTTACAAACTGAAAAATGTAGTCCGAATGGTTGTCAATTGTTGCAAACTTACAAATAGTTGATGTTGTTGTTGTTATTATTATTTAGACTATATGATTTTCTTTTAATGGGGGGGGGGGCTATTTAATGCATATATCGAACAACGAACCTATGGATTCTCTTTACCTTACTTGGTGGGGGTGGCCACGGGGAAAACAGTCCTGATCGCCCCCTCTGGTTATGCCGATGGTTGGAGCACTTACCCTTTTTCTTTCTTCTTTTTCAAATCAGATGACAATCGAGGCAATCTACGGGCAAGCGGTTTTAGGCGACCTCATAGAAAAAAAAATTAAGATATAAAGAATAAAATCACATTTCAACTATCAAGTCATTTTGGGCAGCCAGGAAAACGATCTTTCAGAGCTACTGAATGAGTTTTCTATTTTGCGTATGGCTCATCGGATGGTTGCTGCCAAGCTGAGTCTCGAATGTTGCCTAGTTTGACAAGGCATGTATAAATAACCAGAAAATAAGGTGACTTCACAAATTTGGGGGCTATTTTTTTTTTAAGAAAACCGGTCCTTGGTATTTTAGGCAAAATAATTAACGTTTTAGCTATACCTAAAAACGTGTCATCTACATACATAATCTCAACTCATTGTGACCGCTAGGATCAATGGTTAGCTCAATTTACCACTTATAACAAACGAAATTACGATATCGCTATAAACATCCCATTTCAATAGATGAGACTCCCACCCCAGCCCCCTGTCCCTCCAGCTACCCCCTTTCCCTCCCCAGTCACCTATGGGCTTCAAAAGAAAGGGGGAAACCTCAACGTTGATAGGGTATCGTTTGGAAATATTCCTGTACTGATGGATTGTACAGTTTTGTTCAGCAATTTATAGCGTTGACCTTCTACCCTTCGAAAATCCATTGCAAACACAAATTATACGTAGCTGATGTCGCATTTGAATCAGATATATTATTTATTCAACTAATATTTCAGTGCATTGCGTGATTCCCTTGAGACCAAAACCATAAACCTTAGTTACATAAAACAACTATATATGTATTCTATTTGTATATTCTATTTGAAACTGTACCCGTCTCCATCCACTTCAACAGCCTTAATCACAGCGTCAAAGATGTTGAACTCGTTGTGATTGAGGCTTGCAATGGTGATGACACACACCGCAAACTCAGAGAATCACACTGGATTCACCAACTCAAGACAGTCTAACCCTTTGGACTCAACATAAACACTGGTGTTAAATAAATTCCCATCACCCTCTTTACACTTTTGCTTGCTTTTTTTCTTTGATATAAAATAAATACAATAACTATAAATAACATGTTCTCCCAACTAGTCTATTTTAACGCTTCTTTCTCTTGCTTACTTCTTTGATGTAAAATAGATACAGTTATTGTCATTTACGTGTTCTCTCCACTAGTCCATGTTTACTCTTTTTCCTCTCAAGAAGTTTTAAAAAATCAACCCGTCAATCAACTATTCCCTTTGCGGAGAATTTGATAACCTGCTCTCTCTGCAGGTTCCTCTTGTCTAGTTTTAACTTCTTACACTGATTGTTTTATTCTATAATTACTTTATCTTGCCTACTATTGTTAGTTGCATTATCTTATGCGGCTTGCCCTCTAATCCTACCCTTTCATGCTTCCCGCATTGTAATGCCTACAATGCGGTACCACTTTTATGGTCCAGTGATCCAGCCTTTCACGCTGACCATCCTTTGTCCTCAACTCTTTACTCTGATTGGTTCTTAGCCACCCCCATTGTTTGTAAATTTACAACTCTGATTGGCTATATTTTCCCGCTTTTTTTCTGGATAACCTTTATCCTTTGCTCCTCTTTTTCCTATAAATAGATATGTTTGTGTTTGTTCTTGTTATCCCTCTGACGAAGGTCCGGTTGGATTGAAAGCTAAGGCCATCTCCCCTACTAATTTTCTATTTGTATACACTATATATGTTTATCTGATGATTCAAAGAGGACGATATTTGTCATCAGAAAGACTGCAGACCAAAACCAGTCACACTTGGTTTTTCAAACGTTATCAATGTGGTATATTGTCTTGGATCAAAGGGTGTAATCATTACTTCGCTCGGAAGCAGACAGTTATTCCATAAGCGGTTGTGAATGCTGTACCTCAACCAGGTCGTGTACTTTAACTTAATTCAAAGATAGTACGCACGTCAGAAGTATTTTTTTTTTCTCTCCTATCATTTTTCAGTGCCGTACTATATCTTGATTCAAAGGCAGTAATCATATCAGAATCAGTCGTTTTCTCCACCATCGTGAACGCTGTGCCTCACCCTAAAAATTGTAAGGTGTCTGGAGTCATTGCAATTTAGTTACGTTGCCGGCTCCCCGCCCCTCCCCCCCCCCCCCCACACATCACTCAAGGCTATTCTAGAGATTTCACATTATGTACTTCTCTTATCAAGACCATTGGACCATCATCTCCTCAAGAAGATTGTTATGAGCTTTTTATCTACAAGATAAGCCTCGTACAAAGCTCTGCCCCCCCCCCCCCGCACCGCACACTGCCGGTCAGTATCCCAGTCTCCGAATGCACGATTGAAGCCCTGATTGGCCAAAGGACACTGACTGATTGCCAACTAAGCCTGGGTTTGATTCCATTGAACAGTGTAGACACAAAATGGCCGTGTCGTGATAGAAGACACGCTCTGATTTTACGATGAAGCTATCGAGATGATTTGAACATAGCAAGAAGAAGTGAGCATTGACACAGTTTTTTGGGTTTTTTTTAAATCAATGAGTTTATTTGTTTGTTTTTCGTCGTCAACCTAAATTTAGCAAAAATGTAATAACCCCGGCATTGTTATATCAATTTATCATACACCTAAAAGCCGATGAGGGTCATGCGTCTGCTTTCACCTCAATTTGATATAAATTTAATTTCAAGAAGAAATGCACTTAGGATCAGTGCTGATGAAGATGAAAAGAAGGAAGCGAGGGACAAAATTACTGGGGGGGGTTCTTACATTTTAAATAAGTGCATTCTATGTTTCCTTTGCGAGAAGATTTGTTTGAAGTTTCTCCCCTTTATTTTTTAAAAAAAGACAATATAAGTAATCACAACGATAGCATTTTTTTTTGGGGGGGGGCATTAAGACACCCCGTGTTTGCAACATTGATTTTTCTGGAGGCCTCGATGAAGACAACGAATTATTTGATGATCGTCTGGTCGTAAAAGCTTTCGAGAATTTGATGAAAATCTAACCAGGCGAGTTGTTTGGCACCATGTATCCAGCTTGTACTAACTCGCGTGTTATATAAAAAGAGGACCAGACTGGTTTTTACTCTGAGCCTTGTTTTTGTTAATTTATTTAATAAGTGAGGAAGACAACCGCAGTCGCATTCGCAGTTATAATAATAATAATAATAATAATAATAATAATAATAATAATAATAATAATAATAATAATAATAATAATAATAATAATAATAATAATAAATTATTGGTTTATATTGCGCCCATTCCCTAAAATGTACACAAGCGCATAACAAAATAATCAACAATAATTTAATAAGCAGCAACAGCAAAAAAGACAATGATTAAACAGCAAAAACAGGAAAAACACAAAATAAGCACACACACACAAATTGTAAAAAGCTAGGAAAAACCACAATCCATAAAAATGATAACACAAGACCCTAACAGAACTTCACATACGGTAAAAAGGCATTAACATTAAGACAGTAGAAACAAAAATGTACTTTATAGGAGAGCAACAATAATAGCAAGTTAGTAAAAAGCTTGTTAAAAGGATAAGGCTTCAGAAGAGATTAAAATTGAGGCTATCAGCTTTCCTAATATTAAGGGGAAGTTTGTTCCAATTCTTATCCTAATAAAGTAACACAAAAAAGTAAGATAAAATAATTTCGAAGGAAATGCAATAAAGGAAAGTTATAAGGGTGTGAAGAGCGATTCTCTCTCGTCGTGAACACCCATTTCAATTCGTGTTTACTCTTTTTAAACATAATGAAATACCGGTAAATAAAATTAACATGTCTCTGCGCGAAGTGTGTGTGTGGTTGGGGCGGTGATCTATGCATGTCGAGTACCTTACTTGATTTGTTGTTTCCAGTAAGAAATAGATATTGACTTGTTGTTTATTTTGTTCTATCCGACCATCATTCTCTCGTACAGTCGAATTTTCGAAGGAGGATGTGGGTATTGGCAACTTAAAAGTTCACATGTAAAGCGTCTTTACACTTACTGTTATGAGTGTTGAATTATTCGCTGATGATAGCAAACGTCACGCAAAACATACACCTGCAATAGTGTTCCAGGTGAAAATGGTAATATATAGCACAAGGTTGCATGCCATTTGAAGTCGCCTTATGTGGGTCGTGAGGCTCGAGCAAAGACTACAATGCGTGTGACGCACGTACCCATCAGACATACAATTTACCATAATTACTTCACTTCGCCAGGGATCATAAATCAGCTGTTTTGGGGGCGCATTAGCGATCGTGAAGAGGCAATCTGCGTGAATTACGACGGTTGTAGTTATGATTTGAAATGATCTAGTTCGCACGATATTGTGCTATCGTTTGTTACCGTATCTTAAAGGGTTGGAGTAAGTTCCTGTCCATCCTTTATTTTGATTTTTTTTAATGTTTTTTTATTTTTTATTAATCCCACACGATCCATCCGCAAAATGTAATCAAGTTTTGTAGTGGCGTTTGAGTGATAACAGTAATACGTTTTATGTTCGTATAAAGAGCTTGTTTTGATTAACATGCTAAAATCCCCCAGTAAACAAACAAAGAAGCAAACAAACAACAATAAAAACAAGACAAACAAATACAAAACAAACAAAACATCCCAACACCCCGACAGACAAACAAACGTACAAACAAACAGTGGCGAATCAATGCTCTGACTTTGACACTATACTTCAGATGGAACTGTTTCTTCCGAGGCTTTGTACAGTTGTAATCAACTTTACAATCATGGAGCTTTCAAAGTGAAATTAATTATGTTGTATGTATTAGTGTATCTTTACAAACTGATCTCCCGATGACGACTGGAGCACACTAGTCGAAACGTTGGGAATTAATACAAGCAGATCTATTCAAAACCAACACTTCTTCCTTGAAGACAAGGTGCTGCCGATCTAGGTATATATTAATAATAGTATACCTCAACCAAACATCAGAGTTCGGTCTCGCGAGATCAACACCAACGGGAGACTCTTGGCGACATTAGGTGCCAGTAGACTTACCAGGTAAACCCGTTAATCTCGGAAATGTGCGCATGCTCAGAACTACATAAAAATGGGAATTTACCTGAAAAGTCTGCTGCCACCTAGCGTTCAAAAGCCTCCCATTGTTTTTACCCATTACTAAAAAAAAACTATAGCTTTTTAGGCAATATTTCAAGGGAAGATTGCTACCATGACCGTCTTCGTACCATACAAGTTATAATTCTGTGAACATTTATACTTTCAATATGATGAACCGATGAGTTCGTTTTTGTTTATTATTTATTTATTTATGAGCTATTTAATTATTGTTTCTTTCTGCTTTTAATCGTTAAATATTTATTTCAGGGGGCGTAGATATTTTTATTTTCATGTAGAACCTTGTAATCCTAATATTTTTGCCAAAAAGTATGGTTAAAAAATTGCCATTTGAAATACTTCCCGACAAAACTGTTCTTTAACTACATGCTTTCCCCTAAAATCGGATCTTTTCGAGGATGACACTACAACGTAATGTTCATCAGGACAGTTGAAGCTGGTTCATACTAAATACCAAGCAAGCTTTCAGATTCAAACTATATTAAATTCTACTCCCCGGTGTAAATTGAAATTACAGCATGAAACACATCTTTAAGGTCCCTCCATACAGCTATCAACTTGTATTATTGATATTCAGTATAAATTTACAGCAGTGTTGTTTGTGTCGTTTGGCGTACATAATGAAAAAAAAAAGCAATTGAAGCACCTTGCCTGTTTATGACCTAAGAGCGCAGCACCGGCTCGTAAATCTTTGTTTTCCTGGACAGTGAATTTAATGATGATGTCATCAAACATTTAAAACGAGCTACCGTGTGGGTGTCCCTGTTGTCCGAGGATGTATTAAAGGGGAGACACATCAATAGATTTGTTGTTGAAAGGCCATGTAAAAGAAAGTGTTGTTTAGAGGGTAACTCCTTTTCAGTTTCTGCAAGTCGGTGCGGCTTGTTTTCTCCAATCTCCGATCGTCAATACACTACGCAGATGGAAGATGAGTTTGGTGTGAGACACCTTTGGAAGCAGAGTTACTTTATTCACCATCTGAGTTGTAACCAACACCCTTGTGCCTCGGTAGTTGAGACACCATGATATGGGTAGTAGGCTTCATAATCAGGAACCTCTTTAAAAGGTCACTGATAATTATTTGAAAGATAATGTGTCCCTTGATTCTAATGATTAGTTTTTCAAGTTTCAGTTGCTACTATTATTATTATTTTTAAAAATGTCGGGTCGTTTTGTTGTTGTTGCTGCTGTTGCTGCTGATGCTGCTGATGCTGCTGGTGCTGCTGCTAATGCTGCTGATGATGTTGCTGTTGTTGTCGTTGTCGTTGTTGTCGTGGTTGCTGTTGTCGTTGTCACTGTCGTTGTCGCTGTCGCTATCGCTGTCGCTGTCGCTGTCACTGTCACTGTCGCTGTCGCTGTCGCTGTCCCTGTCCCTGCCGTTGTCGCTGTCCCTGTCGCTGTTGTTGCCGCTGTCGCTGTCGTTGTCGTTGTCATTGTGGTTGTCGTTGTCATTGTGGTTGTCGTTGTCGCTGTCGTAGTTGCTGTCGTTGTCGTTGTTGCTGTCATTGTCATTGTCGTTGCCGTTGTCCCTGTTATTGTCGTTGTTGTTGTCACTGTCGTTGTCATTGTCGTTGTTGTTGTCGATGTTGTACTTTTTTCCCACATGGTCTGAAGAGTAACTTCATTACGTTGAAAATAAAGAGACAATTCATGTTTCGTCAAGGAGTTTGTGTACCTTGGCACTTCTACATATAGGTAGGGAAAGCAATGGTAAAATCTTCGAAGGCTTTCGTTGACTTTGACGGTGTTTCAGCTTCACTACAGAACTGGCACCGTAAAGACTAAATAGTGTGGTGTACTAAATACGACAAATGTGCGTCGGCTAGGACGACGCGACAACGCGACGGCACGACGCGACTGATGACGGCAAGACGCAACCAACGACGGAAAGCCAAAACCACTATGATAATCAATTGAAAAACAGGCGACGCGATGCGACGGGCGACGCGACGCGACGGGCGACGGCACGAAGAGACGCACATTTGTCGTTTTTAGAACACAATCCAATAGTGAGTGAACCTTAAGATTTAATATTATCCTTAATATATGTGATATGTGTGCCCTTACACATGCCAACTTACGGGGTATTTTTAACAATGGAACAATTGACCCCACAAGGTAATTTCAATAGGAACAATTGGGCCCCACAAGGGAATTCTTTAGAAAAGGGAATAATAGAACAACAATAGCAGTACCCCACAAACCGGATCCGTAAGGTTGGGTGTGTGTGTGTGTGCCTTCATATTCAAAAAGGGAAAACAAAGGGTCTCCAAAGGTTCTTAACTACAGGAACAAAAGGAAAGAACAAAAGATGTCTCCACAGGGATGCAAAAATGGGAAAGTGTGTGTGTGTGGACACACGGAAGGGCATTTGTGGGGTCCTGACAACAATGGAACAATGGACCCCACAAGGGAATTCTTTAGAAAAGGGAATAATAGAACAACAGTAGCAGTACCCCACAAACCGGATCCGTACGGCTGTGTGTGTGTGTGTGTTTATTACGGACGATGGCCAAACGTTTACCTTTAACGGAGCTTCAGAGCAGCACTATAAAGACAAGCACTTATCGCTAAGATGACGGTGTTGCATTCCACTCGGGGGATTTTATCAAAAACGGTCGCGTTGATTTCTATCCGGATTTATTTTAAAATAACCCTGGGGTTTTTAACAAACTGGTTGATACATTTCAAAGCAGAGGTTTCTTCACGGAAGCGGTTTATTCCCCCCACGAAACATTGTCACGTATGATGACACTGATGTTACTGTAGGGAGGGGTTTGCGGCCCAAGACAGAGTTTGGTGCAATAACAACATAACGGGTGTCAGTGGGTATAAAAGCGTTTTTGTATCATTATTTCAATGTTTAATGTTCGCTCTAAAAGCTCCTGGGTCAGACTCCCGCACCCCAAAGGGGGCCTGACCCATTTCAGGCTGACCTGGAAAATGGGTATCTGGGATCTTGACTCAGATTCTGCCTCAGTTTGACCTACTTCCAGGTCAATTTTGACACAGATTCTGGGTCACATTGACCCAGAAATGGGCCAGACCCAACGGGACCCGAGACCCAGGGAGTGATCAGGAGTTTAGTCTTAAGAGTATAGGTACACTGCCATTGTCCATCGTCTGAAGAAAAATATAAATAGCGTCCAAAAGCTTGAACGATTTTTTTAATATACCTTTTTTTTACCATGGCTCATAGATCTCAGTCCGGACCCAAATCATTCAGCAAAATTCAGTCAAATTCTGAAAACCACATTGTTCCGAACCATGAATTGTAAACCATATTTTATGATGCTTAAACTTTTATGGTTTATAAACCACGTTTTGAAGGTGCTTTAATTGTCTTGGTTTATAAACCATGATTTACAAAATAACCATGTGTTACGATGAATTCAATGTTCATGGTTTAAAAACCATCATTTGTAAGCGTTGATTGTATACTCATGGTTTGTAAACCACAAAACCGTTTTTGACAACACTTTCTATGGTTTACATCTAATTGTTACAAACCATGGTAAAAGCATATCAAAAATACGTTTAACAATTAACTGACAAACGGCGCCCCATAGGGAATAGGCTTTGTTGATTCTCGAGCTGTAACAAAGAAGGTAGTTTTTTTGTACGGTAGTTATAGCGTAAACAATACTGCCCTCTTTAGGCAAGAGGGAAACGGTCCATCCCACTGATAAAAAGATCAATGTAGGATAGACAATAATCCCACAAAATTGATATAATACCTTGTCATATAAATATTTTGTGGAGTACAATTAATTCAGGCCTCCAGTTCTTAGTGAACATGTCTCACCGGCTACCCCGGGGGGGGGGGGGGACTTTGATCAAGTACACTCTTAAAAACTCCCGGGTAAGACTTGAACCGTATTCCGGATTCGATGTTGGGCCTGACCAACTTCTAGGTCAGGATAACCAGGACTGGTAAAAAACAAAACTGGGATCTTGACTCAGATTTTTGCGTCAACTTGACGCAGCTTCATGTCATTGTGACACAGAATCCGTGCCACACTGACCCAGATATGTGTCTGACCCCCACACAAGACCCGGAATCCGAGACGATTCTGATCTGGGTTAAATTATTATTATTTCAAACAGAGAAAACATTTTTGTTTCTGTTTTGTCAAGGATTTGAACTCGCTAACGTAGATCACGGCAATCGAAATAAAGCCAAGGTGACTTGGCGGTCCTCCAAATGCTATTTCTCGACGTACTTTGACAATCGGGAATGTTTTTCTGTTGACGATTTGTACTAAGCTTTCCATTTGAAACTACTTCTGTTCTTCTTTACAATCATATAATCCTCTACTTTCTTGTTGATATTAAGCCCTCAAGATGAATATCAAACGGAATGCATTTTATACAATTTGTCGTTCTGTTTCAAAATCTATTATGACAGGTTTATCGAGCTTTCGTGGTCAGTTTGACGATCAGATTGGGGAGATTAACGTTGAATTTCATCCACTTAAAACAACGAGGTCTTGTAAAGTATTTGCATAATGTCACACCCCGGGGCAGTGAAGCTTTTCGTTACCGTGAGTTTGCCCTCGGCGGGTTGGTCTTTTCAGATTTCAGAAATTGGCTCTGAAATTGTCGCAGTCTGTCGTTTCCAGAGGGAAATGATTTTGACTGTTATAATTATGTTTGGGAAAACATCAGTTGGAGGAGAACTGACCTCTAATGAATCCCGATATGTACTTAATTTACATAATTTGAGTTTAGTGCATTTGTACTTTAAATTAATTGACATCCGGTTTCTTTTGGCTGCGTTCCTTTTTTTAAATTTGGATTTTGAATATATATTTATTTTGTTTTATAAGTTGTTAATACATTTTCTGTTATAGTTATGAGCATTACTATTATTTCTTGTGCACATAGCTTTTTATTGTAATTATTATTATGATTGTTGGTTATCTTTAGAAATATTTGTATTTAGTGTATTTATTTCTATTTTGTAAGGGGGGCCGTTAAAAAAATGTTCTACGGAAAACGACCCTGGTTGCGATTTGTTTGTTCCTTTGACTAAGGGAACAGGTGCTGTCATCATTATTGATTGGCCAGTGAGATCCTGATTGAGGGAAAGGGTTCCAATTAGGGGAAAGTGTATCCCGAATGGCCACTCATTGGCGTAACATTGGCGTTTAGTTGTAATTATCATCATTGTTAGAAGTAGTAGTAGTATTTGATTTTGTCTGTTATGATTACTTACTAATTAATTTATTAATTATTTAATTTATTATTTATTTGTTTTAATATTCTTTCTCATTAGGGCAGGGATTCGTAGCTCTGACTGCCTTCAGCGATCAATATCTCCCACCCCCCCCCCAAACCAAGAAAAAACATTAACTCTTCTTCTTCTTCTTTCTTCTCGACGCTGCATTTACGCCAACACTCGATTTGCTTTATTTTTTTCATAACATCAAAGCAAAATCAGAGGCCTGGCAAATATTCTTTGATATCGGGGTGAGGTGCTCATCACTTTGATCAGAAAACGGTGCCCCAGATAAGGTGTATAATGCAATCGGATTGATTTCAACCCTTGATGGTTTTGTTGTTATGTTACTCGACACACATTGTAATGAAATATTCGCATATCGACCCAACTGAGCGAATGTGATAATGATCGTCAAGAGTCCCAGTGGTGGATTACTGACCTCCATGTTAAAAAAAAAATACAACAGCAACTCTTATATTTCTTTATTTCCTGTATTTGTTTCTCTTTCTTTTTAGCAGTTATTTGTATATTTCAACAACAAAAAGCCCAAACAAACCCTCAACACGTGATAAGCACTCTCCCCCACCCTCCACCCCCCAATCCCGCCGTCATTATACGTCATCGAATCTTCACATAATTTAAAACCGGCAGAGGTGTCACTGACCAATTATTTAAAGTGTTAATTTAAGACGTCCCCTATTTTCCTTTCACACTACTTTGACACACGTACTAATGTAGCCCGTGGTTAAACACAACGCAAACCCTGTACATAAACGTAGCCCGGGCCTAACTGTAAACCTTAGCACGTGTAGCCTAGACATAGGTAGTGTAGACCTGACACTGTACCTAAATGTAGGACGGGCCTATCTGTAGCTTAAGCATCGCATGTAAATGTAGCCTGGGACTAAATGGAACCCCCAGCTGTCACTCACATTTAACAGGATAACGTTACAGGCATTAACTCGTCGATGGACAAACAGAACTTTACGATCGAACTAAGACTGCCCGCAATTTTCAGGGAAGAGTACGCGCAATTTAACCCAAATTCTTTATTTTTAAAAATTAAAATACAAAAATGAAATCAGACAAATTGCTTGCAAAATATTCGCTACTGCCGTAAATTAAAAATCATTACTAGACCCAAAAGACGTAAAACGTACTGGCTGCCCATCCAACTCCACTGGTGGAAAAGGTTAAATGATAGCAATAACAAAATCGAACACTGAGTGTTATTGCAACACTGAACCGAAAACCCGGTCGTATGTAAATAATTCCCCCATGCGTATTGTGTTAACGTGTCACCGCGCGTCTCCCATGACATTTCACTGTTTACTTATGATATTCGAGAGCTGTAAATAAGGAATCAGACTCACTCTGGGTATCGAGGACCCCCCCCCCCCCTCCTGAACTTTTATTAAGAGGAGGGGGAGGACGGGGTAGAAAAAAAGTAGTGCGGTTATAAGCTGGAGTGTTTTTCCCGAAACGACCAGCATCATCGGAGACACAGTTTTGAAGTCTGCTTAGTTAGTCGAGCACACTTGAGTGAAATTGTAGCCTGCCTACTTGCAAGATTGCTATCAGGATCGTGGCTCCCTGTATTGGATGGTCGAGCGCGTGCTGGATTTATGTTGAGTTCAGATCACCCTATGCCTGGCTGCTTGGTTGCCTAATACAAACCAAGCGCATGTGAAGATTGAAGTATAACATGTACAGAATGTGGAGGCTTTCGCTGTCTCAGTTCCTTTGCTTCATTCTCTGTTTTTAATGATTTCAGTTGATCGTTTCTCTCATCATGAGCCCGTGGCGACTTGGCAGCGCGAGTGTTGTGTTTTTGATCTAGGTTTTACTTCTCAATGTATTGTTATCATTTTTTTTTTTTTTTTAGCTTTTTAATGTTTTAAGTTTTTCGTGTTTCTAATCACGATGTTTGTTTGGGGAGGGGGAGGGAATGCGAGGCTGTGATCAGAGTTCGCTCGTCCCCAGCGCCTCTTGCCTTAAACCAAAGGCGCTGGGATGGGCAAACGTATCAAGCATGCTCATTGGTTAATGCTCAGTCCCATCATGCATCACACTCACACTGCAAGCACTGCACGCATGACGTACTTCCTGAACAAGAATCTGTGCAAGCTGATTAGCCCATCCCAGCGGTCCTGGATAGGCCGCTGGGGCCGAGCGAATGATCAGAGGTGTTTGACTCTTGGCAATGTGTTCTGTATGTTGTACTTCACTATTTTAAAATATCGATGTTGCCCCAACTCCTTTTTTCTATATTTCTTAATGTTTGAAAACTTTACTGTCCTGATGTGGAGCTTTAATCACTTTTAGTCAGGTAAATTGTTCATTTCGATCTTTGGAGTGAACAATAAGGAAGTAAATTTAGATCCAGAAATTTAGAATGTTCAAGGTGCCACACTCCTTTTTATTTTTGCACAGCCCTTGATTTGTTAATTATGCACTGAACAAGTGACCTGGGGAGAGGGGTTCTACCCCCCCCCCCTCGCAAAGTTATCCCTGAGATTATCCTGAGATTATGTAAGATTTCTTGAGATTCTTTTCAAAGTCAAGGGCACGAGACATAAACGAATCATCCGTTAATAAACTAAAAGCTAACTTTGCTCAACATCAGGGCAAAATTTCTATACTGACACAATTCTGCCGAAACACTGCCAAAAGGCGGAGGGGGGAAAAAGCTCTCTCAAACAGTCTTCTATAGTCCCACCTCCTCTTTTTTTATCTTCCTTTTTCTTTCGATTCGCCAACTCCAAAGAAGTGCCCAAGCTAGTTCATGTGTCCGCCTAGTTTGATAAAAACAAAATCTTCAGAGTGGTTTGAGGGTGTATTTGTTGAAAAAATGCGGATACGATACGTTATTTCATAAGACATGACATTTCAACAGGTTAGTTTGAAGGGTGAGACTGTTGAAAACTAGAATGTTAAGATGAACGCGCACCCCACCCCCCTGAAAGATGGGGGTGATGTACAGAAGCTTTATTTGTTTTTTATCATTTATTAATATCAGTATTTGGTTATTATTTTACATTTCTTAATATTTTTATTTATTTTTATTTTAAAAAAATTATTTAGTAATGTTATCATATTTATTTATTAATTATTGTTTATTTTTGTCGGGAGTGTTATTATTAGGGTTTTTTGCGGGGGGGTTACACCCAAAAGTTACAAAAATTACTGATTCACCTTTTCCATAACAAACCGTTCACGCTACACACAGACTGCTACATTAATTAAGGACAGTTAAACCCTTTTTATATACTGTTTTATTGTTTTGTTTTATTTTATTTTATTTATTATAATTATTATTCATGTTTAGGTAATTTTAACAATGTAGGGTCCCTGTGTCATTAGTTTTGTCATATATTTCTGGTCATGAAACAAACTAGGGACCCCTGAAAAACGCTCAGCACTGTATCCCGTAGGCCTGTAAATACCCGTAAATACCTGTGTAGAGAAGATGATGAAGACATGTCCGTTTTAGATGTGGGAGGAAAACCAATTAGGGGACACCCCCCCCCCCCGCAGGAACTGAAAACCCAATCAACACGCAAGGCTCCATTTTGGAGTTCGAACCGGGGTCACAGAGGTGAAAAGCAAACAAAGTTTGAACAAACGTTGATATCAACCATGGTTGTGCTGCTTATTATTATCAGTGTTATTACCAATTTGTATATATAAAAAAATGGTCTTTCATGATCCGAATGTGTGAAAGTTCTGTCAACGTAACAGAAGAATAGACTGAACAAGAAGAATAGACTGAACAATATATTGATTAATAATCGAATGTTTTAATAGTGTCGGAATCGTGTAGCGACTGTTTTCACCGGGAGAGTACCATTATTAATCCAAGCGAACCACCATTCCCTGATGATTTGCAAAATGGATGCGATGTCGGCGATACCATCTGCCATTTCCAGATTGAATCATACTGTGAACTCGCAGTTTGTTTACAAGAAGAAGATAATGGAAAATGTAAAAGCCCTTCAGAAGAAGTCCAACGTATGTTCAGGCTAACCATTAATTTGATAGGTTTTGTAAGATTTACAAAAAAGTCACAATATTTAATGTTTTTATTTAAAATATATAATAAAAAAAACAGTCTACATATTTTGATGCTGGTATATATTTTGTGGTATACAGACGGACGTCGATTTTTCCTAAAAACAGCGCCGGGCTGTGTTTACAGAATACTCAAAACAAAAAACTGCCACAAAGTACTGTCTCATGCAAATGTTGCAACCAACGTGTTTGCACTCTGATAAACATTATTCCTCAAAATTTGAAAAATAAGGTACCCCAAGAAACTAATGTGAGAAACTTCGGACGTGAAAATATCCCTTTGCTTTTTTTTTATAGGAGGATATTACGAAAGTGGTAGCATTTCTTTCTTCAGGACAGCGCATTTAAATATTCATAAATCAAGATGGTCACGTTCTCGCAAAACCACCTGTTGGTGCTTTTATCAGGGTGTTGTTGATGCTGTCATTGTCGTTGTCGTCGTCGCTGCTGGTTGAGGTGGTGGTAGTGTTGTTGTCGTCGCTGCTGCGGCTGCTGCTGTTGTTGTTGTTGTTGTTGTTGTTGCTGTTGCTGCTGCTGTTGTTGTTGCTGTTGCTGCCGTTGCTGCTGCTAATGCTGCTGTTGGTAGGGGAAACTTGCGTGTTTGAGGGTGTCCAACTGTAGAAACACATTGTCAGTACCACACTTACATTGACTTTTTACAGTCCAATTTTAGAGAGTAAAAAATAAAATACCCTCTTAAGAACCTATAACTCATCGGGGGGGAAATAAGGTCATCTAGTCGATTTGTAATTTCAATTCATTACTTCCTCATATTTGATTTGATTATCTAGTGTCTCATCGGGAACTTTTGTTTATCTCCTTTTTATTAACTCTCTGTAGACGCAAGACGTCTTCTGCATGTTTGTCTAACATTTATGGACTTTGATTCTAGGCCATACGCGGTGTGTCTTACGCTCAATTGTTTGCCTGTATTTTAAAGACTGATGTACTTTTTCGCCTTTGGGTCTATACGAGAACACACATGGAAACATGAGCTATTTTCTCATCTGATAGTAAAACCCTGGTATCACTTTGTACACACGATTAAATCTTTCATTTTACCGAGGAGGACTCCGGCCTCGTCGTCTGAAGAGCCAATAGAGACGGTGGGGAATGGCAGCGCGCTCTACCGCCAGTGCTTAACCCAGATTTCGCTCCTCCTTATCGGTGAAAAACCGTGGCGCTTTAATCTTGATAATCGTTCGGTAATAAGTGCTGATATACCTTCCGGTACGGTCAGACTATGGACATCAGAAATCAAGATGTTGGGTTGACTTGTTATTTTGCCGCATGTCACCATCACTTTTTTTATAGAATTCATCCAAATGTAAATGTCTATTCGAAAAGTGAAGTTTGTATTCTGTTGAGAAAATTACAGCATTTCTTTATAAAACACATGATTTGCTGCTATTGTTAAACTCACGTCCCTCATTTTAGCTAAAACTATTCTTAAAACTATTTTCACAGCTGGCTGTAGCAAGCCCTCGTTTGGAACAGGGGTATGCCAGATCAAATACGAGTAATTTGAAGCCTATTTGCCGAATGTGTACAGTCAAAACGCATTTCTTTGATGTTGCATTCAGTATAGGGTTTGACGTTTTATTGGGTTATTCTTGTTCGTATGATGTGATGAATGTGCAATGAGATTAATTTCATTGCATTTAAAACGCAAAACTACAATATAATTTAGATCCTAACATTATCACCTCGTGTTTTATATATTTAAAATGTGTTTGTTGGGGTGTTTGTTTGTTTGTTTGTCTTTTGTTCTGTGGGTGTTTAGTTTTGTTTGGGGTTTTTTGGTTTTTACTCACTGGATTTCAAACACAGACGTTTGTTTTTGCGTGCCACCATCCCCCTCCCCCAGCCCACCACAAATCTAAGTGCAGATCACACAAACAGGCGCAAAAGCTTCAGTTCCTCAACTATTATGTCAACTGATTTTTTTTCTTCCCCCATTTCTAGAACGCCTACCGTTTTTGAAGGGATGACACAAAATCAATGGCCGTTTGTCTTTATTTAACCTACGACGCTCTCAGAAAAGGGTCCCTTTTTTTCTTTCATTTCTTTATTTTGGGAGAACCAGTTCGTTATTATATAAAGTCACATCTTAAAGATACAGTTCAGATTCGGTAATTATAGATTTTTGTTTTTTAACTTATCAGTTTCAATCTGAAATCTCACTAATCGTAAGCTTCATACAAATACCGTTTCTCCCGAGAGCTATTTTGTGTCTGAAATACTGTCAAGGTGGAGATAATTGCATTTGGAGACCTTAACTTCACCGTGGCGGTTTGGACATTAAACAAGATACCTTGCCTTTCTCTCTCTCTCTATCTCTCTCTCTCTCTCTCTGTCTGACAGTTTACGTCTTAGACAGGCAAAGCATACATTTGGGATTTGGAACCGTTCGATTGTTTTAACCCTATGTAAATGTCGATAATTACCCCCAAAAATACCTGTGAAAAAATTCCATTTCAAAATGTTTTTGAGATATCGCCAAAAAACTGGAGATGTTCTGTCCGCGAAAAAAGAACGATCTGGATTTGAGATACACAATCTGAGAAACGTTTCACGCAGAAATGTTTCACAGAGTGAAATTTTTTGAATCCCTCTATCTCTCTTAAACCAAATTCCTTAGAAGGGAGACGTTTCTCAAAATGCTATACATTATCAGCAGCTGCACTGCTTCTTATCAAGTTAGTTCACTAAATGTGAAGCCTTTCTCAGATTCAAATTTTGGGTGGAAAATTAACTCTTTCTCTAAAACCACATTACTTCAAAGGGTGTCGTTTCTAACAATATTTTAGAAAATCAACGGCTCTCCGGTGCTCTTTACCAAGTAAGTTTTTGTGGTCATTAACTTGTGGAGTAATTATACCAAAGCTATACATCCTCTCCCTCTTAAACTCTACTACTGCAATGGAAATAAGCTCGTATTACAAAACAATGCGCGCACTGCATCATTTTACCGTTGTAGTTGTTCTCACCTTTTTGAAAATGTGACTATTGGTGATCTAATTTGATGATTTTTTTTTTGTTTCATGGTTTGGTTTTACGGGTTGATTGTACGGGAGTGGTGTTTAATGTGCTAAAAACCAACGGTGCCATACCTTTAACCCACACACACGCACGCACATTCTGATAGTTATAAATCTAAGAGCATCCGAACCGCACGATCGATAATATCGAGCGAGCTGCTTTCCGTATCAGCGATTTGTATATTCTCCGAGTTGACAGTTGTGTCTTCTTCTTTCTTTCTTTTTGCCCCTGTTTCCTCTTTCGTTTTGTTTTGAACTGATCTTTCTCTGGGAAAGAGGAGTGGGAAAGAGACTGACGTGCCTGGTTAGAAAATAATGAAGGTTTTTATGCTTCAAACTCCAAAAATGGCTTAAACTAAAGGGGGAATGTTTTACTTGTCAACACTGAGTTTAGAAAATGCTTTATGGTTTACTTCATGGATAGAAAGACAAACCTACGGAAATTGTGCAGATGTGTTTACTCGATTCCTAAATTCGATTATTCGATTTGGATGAGGAGCCTTATCGTATAAAATAACTGAGTTAAACAGTCCTTATTTGATATTTAAAATATATATATATATATAAACTACTTTAAAAGTAGACAAAACGGTATATTTATTAAACACTTGTTAGTTTTAATGATGTGTTCTTCTCTCACTAGCATTTTTACTGTCAGATGTCGAGTAATTTTGTTAATGCACACATAAGGAAGGCCAATTTGGGGATACA
The DNA here is from genome assembly GCA_023634235.1 of Pisaster brevispinus. Classification (NCBI taxonomy): domain Eukaryota; kingdom Metazoa; phylum Echinodermata; class Asteroidea; order Forcipulatida; family Asteriidae; genus Pisaster; species Pisaster brevispinus. Next base: position 4,848,045 of record JAMKCF010000006.1, read on the forward strand.
GAAAGGCAGATGATTAAGTAACAATTAATATAGAAACAAAAATTGCATAAAACAATAACAAACGAAATAATAGAAAAAAGTGTTTATCTATTTGTTTGTTTATTTATTTCTCCTGGCTTATCCTGGAGAAAGCTTTCAGTGAAATGCTGATTTTCAAAATTACCCAGCAAAGTAAGTTAAAGGGCATAACAACAAACCTTGCGAGAATAATAATGTCAAACTGTACACCACTCATCCGCAGGGTACCCGTTGGTGACAGCAGATATTAATTATTTAAAACAGGGGTGAAAAGGTCACACTACTGAGCAGTCTCAATGTAGTTCCTCAGAAAAACTGAAATTGTTACTGATTGTTTGCGTTGATATGAGGATGGACTCTACAAAAAACATTCAAATTATTTGAGTGAAAAATGAATTTATTATTAATTAATAAGTGATATTTTACTGTCAGCTATACTGCTAGGGTGTTGGTGTGCGTGGAACTGTATATACTTACTGCAAAATATATTACTGCAAAAATCGTCAATATCCGCACGTTTATCATAGACCTTGCTAGCTTAAGGGTAGAAACGTGAGGCAATTTGCAAGGTCATTTTTGTAGGTAATCAATTTGCAAAAAGTTATTTCTTTTATTTTAGTTTGTATTTTATCACTGTCTAAATTGTATTTATCATAAGCGCATATGTGCTGAAGCTGTGTAAGCAATCAAGTTGTAAGCATAAGTTTGCGCAAGTTTTTAAAACGAATTTGAACTTTTCTCATTTTTTTCACAACGCACTTCATCGGAATTCTTGAAACACTTATTTCTCAGTCCCGCACATTACAGCAATACCTCTTGTGGGGAGACAAGCGCTGATAGGCGATTTCATTTTTACCGAAAATTAACTAATTACCAACAAACCCCCAGAGAAGTGATTTGGAAACGGCTCCGTTTGACGCAAGCTCCAAGCAAGTTCATCTCCAATTCTAGGCATCGCGATGAAGAAAGTGCAACCACGTGGTGCATTTTCCAATTATTATTCAAGTGCTACCGCAGCTGTGGCCAGTGTCTAATGAAGGGCAAAGACACTTCCAAAAAAAAAGAGAGGAACAAAATCAAAGGTAGTTAAGGGATCGAAAGGCGGCTTCCCTCCGGGGACACGGGAGCTCCGGGATCGGACCGGGGAGACGAAGCGAGGCAACACCGGCGCAGCATATTGCACGGAACACGGTGGCTGACAAATTAAAGAGCGCCTCATGTGCGAAGGGGGCAGGGCCGGCTAATCATTCAATTTACGGGGGAAGTGGCGGTGGAACGACACAGTCTCCGCGTATTATGATGAAGAAGGTCAGCCCGTGCTCCAGGCAAGGGGGAGGCGGGGTTAGGCGGGGTGAGGCGGGAGGAAGCTGGGTGGTGGGTGGGTGGGAGGCTAAGCAATAAAGCGATGAGTTGTGCCCTATATACCCTTGAAAATACCCCCCCCCCCCAATCCCTTTCTTGCCGGCAATGCGTATATGACTTGGTGTATGTACTACAAGCAGATGGAGACACGGATTTGCCTCTACTCTGATAGGCAATTGGTGCTAATCAAATTGATTGCTACAGGAATCGAAGGTTGCAAGTTCAACAGAGTATAACAAGGTTTCCTATAAAAACACCTTGTGTCAAAAAACGGAAAAAGATGCGCGTCGTGGATCTTCACAGCAATTATGTGCAGTCTTGTTATTCACGCGTTTGCCGTGTAAGGTCTTATTCCCTCTCTTCCCAGAATACGTGGGGATTGTGTGCCCATCGTGGTAACCAGCCTTTTTTTCCCGGACGTCGCTTTAAAATATCTTTTTTTTATGAATTAAAAGGGGAAAAAGTGACATCCAGATCTTAAGTTTGTTTTATGCATGCAGTCAGTTATACACGGATGTATTGTGGTAGACTGGTCCCCTGTCTTTATCCGCAAGGATAAGGACAGGCAATGGTTTTACTGACCCAATGATTCCATTAGATACAATGATTTCATTGGATAAACGTGCAGTGACGTAAGCTTTCCATATCTGTGTTATGATTGGTCTGCTCCGAAGTGCCGTGTTTGTCAGCTACACCATCGTTCAGTAGGAACTTTTCGATCGGCTGCTGCTGCGCGCGTGTACAATTTGTGTGTAATGTTGTTTTGTTCACAGTGTAATGTGCGTACACGTGCGTTCACGTGCGTGTACACTACGAATCTCCGCCGTGTGAATGGATACGAGGTCATAGGTCCATCTTGCGGGATCTCGCCAGGCGCTCAATGCTGGTATCTGGCGTTATTCACGAGCCTCGAAGTGTGACGTCAAAAATGTTCTGGCTAGTATTGTGGCAGCCGGTTGAGACAAAGTGCATGAGTTCAACAGAGGGCGCTTCAAACTTTAAAGCGGTTACATCCCGTGAATATCCAAAGGGCCTTGAGCGCAGTATATTCGTCTGTGAGACAACAGTGTACGAGTGAATTGCGAGTTATCAAATTGGAACCCGCGTCGCAACAGCTCAGGTGATTTTACCTAGTTCAAGTACAGACTCCAGAAGTAAAGTCCGCCTGATCTTACCCCCAAAATATCGCTGAAACTTTCAAGTGTGTGCTCTCTCGTCGCATGTGAACAAGTAACGGACTTCTTCTAAACCTTTGTCGTGGTTAACGTTACTTTCCCGAAAACTTGTAGGCCCCTATGCTATGGTGGGTTTTTTTTTAACTGTTTTTATTAAATCACCTCATGCTTAGTGGTAAAAGAAACCCTTATTCTATCGGCTGAAGTTGGCCAACATTGAGGTAACGTTGGGGGAGAGGGGCTGACCCGGTTGGGAGGCCCCGAACGGAGCCAATACGTAAAAACGATACTCTTGGAAACCGTCCTTACATTCTGACAATCTAAGGTCGTGTTGGCGGCCATGGCTACAGCTAAGGCTAGATTCCCGCGTTATTATGAGTTGAAGTATGGGACGTCCTTAGCAGCACCCTTAACAACAGCCATAGCCGTGGTTGTGTCAATTCGGGCACGACCTAAGCTCCATTGGTCTTTTCTAAAAGCCGCTTGGTGGCAGCAGACTTGCGAAGAAAAAAATATTGTCTCTCTCGATTATGGGCACAGCCATCAGAGTGATGCAAACAAACAACATCATTTATTACCTGCATGTCTGATGCCTCAGAACCTCCCCCAAAAATCGTTATGCGGACGAAACAACTTGGTGTGGATCATGACGCATGGGTAACATTCCACACACGTTGAACTATAAACGGAAGCACAACTCCTTAACATGCGTCACAGATCTCCCCCCCCCCCATATAGGGATAGTGAAGTAATCGGCCACGATGATGTCATTTTAACAACCTGCGTGCGTTTCATCCTGAAAGCATGACGTAGTGCGGTGAAGTGCATTGCTACTACTAGATTGATACACCAGTGTGCTTTAACAACGAGTGCAACTCCAATTGGTACATCTATGTAATTTAAGCCGGACATGCGTAAGAGGATGTATAGTAAATGGGAAAGCAACACATTGTGTACACGTGGATGATTATTGTTCGGGAAACTTGATCAGGTTGATAGCATAATATTTATTAGCACACAATCAATAATTTGTAGGCATCAGGACTGATTGGCCCTCTCCACTCTGTCTAGGCCAGCCCGTCGCGACGCGTAGTTACTCGGCGTCGGTCTCGAACATTCTCGGTATAGGCCTTGGACTTCCAAATCTCGTTTACAAAAAAATTGCTTACTACTAAACATTATTTTTTCGACCTTGTTATTAGTGACTCTCTCAGAGCACATTCTGTTCAATATTGACGTGATTTAATTTCATTGCCTTGCAGGGGCGGCCATCTTGTTTTACTTCAATTCAAATCAATGCCACCAAAGCGAGGTTGAACTAAAGAAACCAGGTAAACCCAATTTTGTTCATGATCATTTGTAATTGATAATCCACCACGGAGTATGACGTAGACGGTATCAGTGGACTACGACCTCGCCGGTCCAACAAAGTGATACATCTGTCAAAAACCACAAACTTTTTTTAAAATTGGTTCCTATACAAATTATTAATAATACTCATTACTCCTCAAATTTTCAGCAAGTTTCAAACACGCAATAGTTTCATAATTTCACTAAATTTCTATGAACGACGTGTCACCTGATTTGTCAGATTTACCAGATTTCATACACTGACACACTTGACAATTCTGCTATAAATTTGGAAAGGCGAGTCTCATCATACAGCCGCGCAATATTGTACATAATGAGAAAACCCGATAGCTGTAAGCCTTAAATTCTGTATAAACCCGTAACTGAAACCAAGATTATTATCGAGTGTCCTTCCATAGTTTTTTCTCTTTAAGTATAAAGCCCCGTAATCTTGACCTTTTCCATCCATAGTGCACACGGGCATCAGATGTCAGTTCTCCCCTGCATCCTCACACATAAACAGAAATCACTTCATACACACTTTAGTGTGCACGTATGAAATTATACCCCCACCTCCACCCCCATCCCCGCCCACGCCCACATCCTTCTCACTCCCTCTCGCTCAGACGTCACCCCCGATGTATCCAATAACTTTCCACCGAAATGTGTAATGGCCACTTAGCTAATGCATCGTGTTGAGTTTTCTTAGAGTTGTTTAGTAAAGGGTGAAGGGCACCAGAGTAAGATCACACCATCGCTTTGAGCAAAGACAAAAGAAAAAATTCTCCGTTCAAAGCTCCATGATGTACTCTGACCCCCCCCCCCCCAAGATGCGCACGAATGACTGCGTATCTAGACGACAAAGGGGCGGGGATATAATTTCATACCATTTTTGTAGGGGCAAGTATTTTCTATTCGGTGGTGTTAAACTCACACGCAGGTCAGCCCTTGCCCACAGCCTCGTTCCATTGGCAGCGTGTCGTATCGTCCCCGCTCACCACTATTATAACCTAGGGAAGCCACACCGGGGACAACTTGCGCAGCAATATCGTACACCAATGGAAACGAGGCACTCCCATCTCCCCCTGTCCCAATTCTTCTCAAGGCCTATTGTGCAACGCAATCAGAGTAATTTGAATGAGAGAGTAAATGAACGAAGATGACCTTGCTATTTGTTTATTGTTTTTTTAAACAAAAACCTACTACTACTAGGTTTTTTCGCCACAGCAGCTAGACCAAACATCTGACGTCACACTTCGCGGCTTGTGAATAACGCCAGATACCACCCTAGCCGGATGTTGTCAGATGTACCTTTGACCAAAGCAAGAAATCGATTCGCACGGAGACTTGCAGTCAATTCACACGTACACGTTCACATTACATAGTGAATAAAACAACACTACATTGTACACAACGTTATGCACATGCTGCATGCAGACGATCAACAGTGCAAGCTGATATGCTATACATCACCTCGTAACCTCGAAAAATCATAACCCAGATATGAAAAGCTTGCGTCACAGCACGTTTAACCAATGAAATCATTGTATCCAATGAACTCATTGGGCCTGTAAGACCAGTACCTATCTTTATCCTTGCGGAAAAAAGACAGGGGACCAGCCTACACAGTAGCCAGCAAGGCGGACTACCGCCCCCTAGCGGTAGCAATGTATTCCGTGTTTACATACACGAGACTAGCTATAACAAACATTTGACTGTTAGTTTCTTAATTTGAAATAGTACGAAAGCGGCCAACAAACAAACAAACAAAATAAGCAGACACCCCAACAAACAAACAAACAAACAAACAAACAACAATGCGAATCCGTTATTACGGATTCACAATCCGTTACTACAGACAACACTATTTCATGAGATTATCTACCAAAGAAAAAAAAGGGGAGAAACGCAAATTTACGTCGCTTAAAAAAAATATGGTTTCTAAGTTTGTTGTGCCACAACTTTAAGTTGTATTAACGGGCGTCCATGATATGCATATCATATAGTGTAAACAAAAACTGTCATTGAGGTTGACGTGGATAAACCTCAAATATTGAGCAATAGACTCGGATCACGCCAAAGCAAGCCAAGGGAGGTTTGTAGACCGTGGGAGGCAAGCACTGACGTCTTTGGTGAGCTTGGCGAGGCAATGACGTCAACGTAGGGCGATTGCAAGCTGCTTTGGAAGTGTTACAGCGCCCCTTCGTGGGGGCTTTTTTAAATTGTTGAATCTGACGATGCCTGTGTCGTGAAGTAATCTTTGATGGGCAGGTTTGTGTATTAGGATAAGCAAATGCCTTCAAGGGAATGTAGAGCATTTAGGCGTGAAATTGTAAAAGTGGGGAGTTAATAACGGTGTTTCTGGTTCTTGGCGAGCGCTTCCTTCCGGACTGTGATCTTTTGATGAATGTGACGACTTGATTGACCAAAAATATATTTATAAAAAAAGTTTATAAATATTTATTATTATTTAATATGTAGGGTCATCAATTTTTTTCAAGGTAATGCTAGTTTATAGGCAAAATTATCAAGAAATATACAATAAAAGTCACTTGTGAAACTTTTAGTATTGGATACAGTGTCTACATGATGAGAGAACGGCAAAGAAAATGTCAGGGTATTTTCATCAAGAAAGTCGAAGTTGTCGACGCTTAAGCGAGGTGACAGCGGGTACCAACTGCATCTATGGCCTTTTTGGGGGGGCGTGTTCAAACAGACATGGCTGAATTATCCAAACTTGTCGACATATGTTTATTTATTTCTAATCAATGGGGACAATTCAGCCTTCCACGCTTAAGCGAGTGAGGTTGTCGATCACCCTTATCGTAAAATGCACTGCACTTCTAGACATCCGGGACAGCAAGTGTTTGCTGTTAATGATGATTAAGTGTAGCATTTAGCAGGATGCTTACCACCTTTACTATCTTTATAAAAAGTAGGTTTTCGGATAAAACTACGAAATTGACCATTATTTACCAAACAGCCAATGTTTGAAACAAACATCCTCCGTCTAAAGGTTTGACGGAGGCGTAAAATGGCCATTTCCATTTCTATTTGCTTCTTTTTGACACATGTGTCTTGCTTCCCATGACCGTAGATCGTGGTTACCAGAATTCCACCAACTTGAAAATGTATTTGGTTTGTTTTCGAGAGGTTGAGAGACTTTAAGATATTGTATTTTTGAGTATTAAGCAAACTTATTTACTGTGGTGTATCCTTGATTCTGAGACAGGCAGTCTTCGTGCGCCTTGTTCGTCTTCTAACCATTCTTACGTGTATACGAAATGTCTAGTGCGAGCCTACTTTTTCTACCTCGTCTTTTCGTTTTTCGAAATAAGATTTAGTTTTTGTCCTATACATTTCCAGATTTGTACACACAAATTGTCAGAAAAATTGGAAAAACGATATGACGACTGATGTTTGTACCAAACTTAGGTAAATGATCTGTTCTTTCCGAATAAAGTTTCAACTTATTTTGTCGCTTTCTTTTTCCTTAATGTCACAAAAACTGCTGTAGTTCAGAGTATCCAAGGATTTAGTTGACAATTTCTGTGTAAAAAAAACAAATGATTGTTCCTTCGCCATTCTTATTATGGTGAAGGATATCGTGCATATACATGTTGGTCTATGTCCTTCAGGCGTGCTCGATCCCCAATCGTTCTTATTCTGATTTCATTTGATGATGTCATAGAGACGTGAGTGTCTCCTTGCTGCGTAGCTCCTAATGGTGACGTCACCAGGTGTGTGGCTGATCACCTGAAGGATCGATGCCAGGTACGACCCCCCACCCCCACCCCTGCAGCGCTTTACATTACAAGCCTCTGTTATAATCGATTCTTTATACTGAGGACAAAAGCAGTGATTTAAAGAGGGGGGAACTTGGGAGTTATTAAGGAATAAGAAGACACTAGGACAGGTCATAAACAACACGATTCATTTTATTAATATTTTTGCTTTAATTGTCACGTCCGGAATCCGAAGGATGACTTGTTGTTGTCGCAAATGGACAAAAACTGTCCGTCAGTTGTTGATAAACATTAAAGCATTTACCTCTAGTTAGGCTCATCATAAATGGTATCCTTCTCGTTTCCATGACGATCGTTTTCGCATAAACAACAAAAACAAGTTCTCTACGTGTAGTTAGTATGTTTACATCCAGTAGAGTATGCTTGATGTGTTCTTTTTCAGTTTTACATAACCAATGGCTCCAAATTATTTTTACCTTCTTGGGTTGCACAGAGCCCGTATAATTGTCCTTACCAACAACTCAAACTTCCAAAACAAGTTTCTAAAAATGATATTGGTTTGTTGGATTTTAGTATACGCCATGCAGGTTTTAAACGTCATGACCCTGTGACGCTTTTCGGTTGTTTGCGCAGCATCTAAATGTAGCCCTATACTAACAATATGTAACGTGGGTTCGATTTCAGAAAACACTAAAGGTTAATTTTGAGATGCATTGTAATTTTTTGCCCTGGGCTGGTGTTTTTTTTTGGTTTTTTTTGACATCAGGCTTGCTTTTATAGAAAACAAGATTGATACACAGTTGGTATCAATCCTAGCTCTTTGGTGATCTTTTATAACTAGTTGCCGTTATTCAGCAAACTTTGTCAGCAAAGTATTCTTGTACTTGAGCAGCTGCATTAACTCGGGCCCGGATTATGTAGTAATGATTATTTCGTGACAAGAAAGTCATGACACGTGGTTATCAATAGACCCCTTGCATTGGCTGCCATCACCTGAGGTCAAACAAAGGAAACATGCGAGCGCGTACGCGCCATGCACAACTCTCAGCCAATGATAGGTCTTCCTTTGACATTAGTGGGGGCGCTGTTTGGGCTTGTGGCATCATTTGTGGCACGGGGTCTATAAATGAAGCTACGGAACGGCTCCTGTTTACAGCTTACTTATAACATATTATACATCAGTTTCATCTGTCATCTGCCTCTAGTCGGTTCTTCGGTCGATTTGCTATTGAACAAAATAAGCCAAGATGATCGCGCACGCAAACCGTTGTTACAGAGGGATGGGAAATGCGTCGCCAGTTGAACGTATTTTTAGTAGTTACGCAAAGTTGTGGTACTAAAATTAAATCTCATTGTATAACACATTAAAAATAGTAAGTCTGCTGACGTTGTTCAAGTTTCTGTCTTCGAACTGAATGAAATCTAGGAAACGTTTGTAAAGCGAGTTAAACAGACAGCTAGCAGCCTTCATTTCAAAAATGTATAATATATCAACATATATTACTAATAGGGGAGATGGCCTCAGCTTTCCTTCGTCAGAGGCATAAACAAGCACAAACACAAACACAATAGTTCCATTTGTAGCAAAAAGAGGAGCACGGGGTTAAAGGAGGTATCCAGAAAAAAGTGGGAAATTTATAGCAATCAAAGTTAGTAATTTACCAACAATGGGGTGGCTAAGAACCAATCAGAGTAATGACATAAATCTATATATATATTAAATATATACATAAATTTATGTCATTGAACTATAGAAGAGGAAAGAAAGTCTTATAAAAAGCTAAAGAATGGAAAATGTACTCTTCCCAAAACCAATCATTTATCAGTGTTTAAAGGGAACATATACCTTTGTTTTTGGAACTGCTCGATTGTTTAATCCTTTATAAACGTAGATATATACAATAAAACTAACCTGTGACAATTTCATTTCAAGAGGTGGTAGAGTTGAGATGTCGGTAATGTCCACCCAGGAAGGGAAAAAAACGTAATTGGAATACACAATCTGAGGAACGTTACTGACAGTAACGTTTCTAAGATTCAAATTTGGGGGGGGGGACTGATATCTTTTTCCATAACGACATTACTTCGAAGTGCAATGATTCTGAAAATGCTTTATATTACCGAAAGCTGCTGTACTTCTGATGAAGTAAGTTGTAATTGCTATTAATTTTAAGAGTGATTACCAAACGTATATATACCCTTTAAGAATACATTCCACGAAGGCTATACAGAGGCTTTCGACCCCTCCCCCCCCCCCCCCCCGTCCAACTGACGGAAGTGCGACACCGTGAACGAAGTGATCAGTCGAGGTTTTTACAGTAGTCATGCCTTTTTAAAGCATGCAAGGATGAAGAGATTACGTGTGATATCATAATATTTGTATTGCTACGCATTAGAAGAAAGCATTGTCGGCAGCGGTCGTCGACCTGAGATGCTATCACCTACGTGTTTGAATCTCGCACGATATGAAGTAAATGAATCGGTCTGAAACGGGATTCGCGAGACGATTGGCTTAGCGAGAGGGGAAAGCTGGCGTGTCAGACGGACTGAATCATTAAAGTTGCATGGCCCGGTTGTCGCAGACGGACAGTGTCTTCTCTAAAAATTGTTGTCTTTGGCGAATTTTTGGCAGACGATGCTGTTTTAAAACGAATGACATACACAAACGTTCGAACATGCCTCGGCCAACAACAAACATGTATGTTTTGTTTGTAGATGGCTGATGGACGTGAGATAATGTTGGGACTATTTTGTTTGTTTTTTATTGTTATTTTTTTTAACTACCACTTAGCTACCACCATTGGTGGACTTGTTCGTGCATTACCTTAAATGCCATCGTATAGCTTCTCCAAAGTTTGAAAACATCCACTTGAAATTGAAGACAACATTTATGGGCCAAATTTGCCAAAATAAGGACCCAGCCTCTCTACACCGTTTATAAAATACAGTCGCTCTCTATAAATTTGACAAACTTAATTATGTTTGAACCAACAAAGGGCGGCAATTTTGTCTTTGTTTGAATGGCATTTGGTCTGGAAAAGGGTATTAAAGTTCATTTCCATCGATCAAAAACACACTGGACAATAAAACCGTCCTGTTAAAATGTCCACAAAACTGGATGGTCTGGTTTTAGAGCAAACAACGAAGAACAGTCTATATTAATTTTGTCCGGACTTATTGCAATTTCATGTAAACGTGTGGTATTTAGATTGTTGTCATAGAAATAAGCAACTGTGGTTCTTGGGGTTCTCAACTTTCTTTCTTTCTTTTTTTTTCCTTCTTTTTTTCTTGTAAGTCCACCCCAAACAAAGCCACGCTCAGTAAAGGGAATAAAAGAAGAAAACATTTTAAGATAAGGAAAAAAATCAGGGGAGCTGAATTGAAATTCCTCAACAGTCTAGATTGTAGTAATGAGGGAAACATACACAAACAGGCAATGAGTGTACTGGGTGAGAACAAGCAGAAACCCTGGGCTCATGCACGTACACCCTGGAAAGAGGAACCAGCAGCCGATTTCACGAAACGCTAGGATTAATCCTATCTCGAGTTAGGACGAGTAACTAGTCCTAACTTAAGATTAATCTTAAGGTTTACATGTTACAGTGCAAGGCTGGGACTCGTCCTAAGTCCTAAGATTAATCCTAAGTTAGGAAGAGTTTGGTGAAATCGACGGCTGGTCGGACACACTGGTGGCACATTTACCATGAAAATATCCGTTAAAAAAAGATGCCGGGAAAGAGGTTGTAACATTGATCCCAACTCGTCACCAACAAGATTAACAATACGCTTCTGCACTCTATCTAATGTAGATACGGAAATATTTCTCTGGGTAATTGGTACTGGTATGGAATTTATAACCAGTGAGCTTTCATCAGCAGCTTTAGTTTTTCAGTTATCTTCTTTTGATAAACTCACTGACACTAGGTCCCTTACACAGCCCTGTGAGGACTAGCAGCAGTGACTGTTGGCTGTAGTTAGTGGTCATAGAGATAATTGTTCGGTTTTTTTAATTGAACTAGATTTGATTTGTACACCTTGATGCTATTCACATAAACCCTAACGCAAGCTGCGCACATACACGCACGAACACAGCCCGCATGTCAACCACCCTGCATAATATTGGCTGCTCGCTGTCATCGTTTTGAATTTCCTAATTACATACTTCATTTACTAGACATACTCCACCTGTGTTAATTGCTAACAAAAGCGCAGCTGAATTATATCAGGATGTATTTACCATAAAATCAAACCCAATCAATTACAAGTATTGCTCGAATGACGTCAATCAAAATAGATGAGCCATCATACATTTTGGGAAAATGAGATTATCATTTATCTATCATTATTCACAGTGCATTTTAATGATCCCGAAAAAAAAACACCGTTGCCTTCTTAGATTGCAACGATGAATTAATATGAACGTGCACCAAACCCTGGACAATAAAACATGTACACAATTTCCAACGTGACCAACCAATGTAATGCAAATGTGGCAGATGGCGTGTTTAACGGTCTTTGTTATAGGATTGATTATAAATAAATACAAATTAAATCTTCGTTAAGTTTTAGTTTGAAATTTTACAGATTAGAACTTTCTTCTTCTGAAAACTCTAAAATCGTTTTGTTTTAACGCAAGAGCTGATTTCGGTTGTTACAACCGATTTCGAGGACAATGTGTTTACATGCTGAAAATTGTGCATGGTTTTTCACTATTTTTTCCTTACTCACATGACGGATTAAGCCCAATTTGTTGAAGTTTTTTATTTCATTTATGTCTGATCACTCGAAACTAGAACACTGTCTGTGACTAATCTATCAGCTCTACCAATCCTGTATAATACTTTTTTTTTAACTAGTCGAGTTCATGGCATCTAAAATCAAATGATGTACGATTGCCTTTAGGTAAATATTCTCTTTTTCTCTGCGAGGAAGAGAGGATAATCCCTCCAAAAACAAAAGTTATTCTTGAAGCATGTCTGTTATTTCACTAAAGAATCTGCGTACACATAAAACACTAGTTCCGTCCATCTTTGCTTTCTCCCCTAAGTCCACGGATGTTCTGGAAACCCCCAAAATGTAATTCCGTCTTACGTAAACAAGACCCAAGAAACCACAGTTTTCATTTTTGCTCGGATCGTTCTTAAAAGCAAGTTCTTGCGTCTATAAAAGCGCTCCTGGGTCTACCAGCTTTTACGACCACGTGATGGTTGTCGTGACGTCACAGTTGACAAGGGTAAGAGTTCATTGAGGGTCTCTTTAAGTCAGCCCACCCTACTTAACATTAGAACAACATACCGCCTAGGAGGTAATGTTATGTTTATTATTGCTTTTAAATAGGCCCATGATATCCAAAATATGTCTATGCAATAATTTCTTTACAAAAGGTTTTATAATTGGATACTAAACTGCATGTGTTGGCGATGAATGATTTTTTAAAATAATAAATACAGCCAAAAGCAACATTTCATAAAGAAAAGTGTCACCAAAAAGGCAGCAAACAAATAATCAAATAAATACAAATTAATAAATGAATCAGTGGGACACAGTGTACACAATTCGGCCGAGTGAGATAATTTCGGATGACTTTGTACCACAAGCAGCGAAGCTTAGGGGTTAGGTTAAGGTGGGCACGTGCCCCGTTTGCCGCTTTTCGGCACTAATGCTGTTTGTGGTTGTTGTTGCTGTTGTTGCCCCTGCTGCTCTTGCTGTTGCTGTTGCTGTTGCTGTTGTTGCTGTTGCTGTTGCTGCTGCTGCTGCTGCTGCTGCTGCTGCTGCTGCTGCTGCTGCTGCTGCTGCTGCTGCTGCTGCTGCTGCTGCTGCTGCTGCTGCTGCTGCTGCTGCTGCTGCTGCTGCTGTTGTTGTTGTTGTTGTTGTTGTTGAGAACTTCTGTTTTCATTATCTTTAGTTTTCAAAGTTCAACCTGTTCTTGCATCGCATGAAGTGATTGTTTTTTCAAGAAACTATTTATAGAGGTTCATCCCTGTTGTCGGGCTGTTATTGTTTTTGTTATTGTATTTATTTATTTATTTTTATTGTTTTTGCTAAGAAAAGTTTGTACTTTTGTCTATCTTTTTTATAAGGGCTTTCGGAAGAAACTCGTCCTGTGTGCAATACTTTGTTTAACCACACTCAAAAGAGCATTGTTGTAACCTACAAACTATTGGCCTAATAGTTTGAAGAGTCTGTTCATCTGTTCTTCCTCTTAAAGCTTGGATTTATACATTTGTTCTTAATTCCTTAACCTTCGCTGAAGCCATCGGACTAGTGTTTGTAAAAATTTATGAGTTCTGTTTACTCCGCCAAAAATTCGGTTGAATAATCTAAAGTATTCTAAGTTCCCTAATGAGTGGAACATAGCAAAATAGCACTGGACAAGTCAAATTATATCATGGGTTGATTATTTGACCCCCCAAAAATCATCAATGACCGTCCCCCAAAAAAATTACGAATCTCTTGGCTTCCAGATGGCTTAACGGGATGAAATTTGTTTTATTGGGTCTAAATGCTTCAGACCATTTGAAATGGATTATGTTCACCTCCCCCCAAAAAACATTTAAATAATGTTAGACAAACAGACTGCTGGAAGCAATACCATGTTGTGTGCGTTTTATATTCTGATGGTGACACGGAAGGTGTTTGGGGCCATTTGAAGTGTATCCCAACTTAGTGTTTGTCGACTACGGGCCTATTGCTTGACTGAAGTGTCAACCCAAACACCATGTGTGCTGCAACCAACCCGCTCACTGTATGGTGTGTGTGGGCGGAAACATCATCCAGGGTCGCGGGTATAAAATTCAAACCACCTACATAGAGGGCGGCCGAAGGCCAGAATATGAAGGCATTTATAGTTTCTTGGATCACTTTTCTAGGCGTAGTGCTTTTCGCAGAAACCTACAGTAGTTAGGTCTACTGTGCTGAATCGAATGCCGATTTTTCGTAAAAAGAACACCTGATAAGTTTAATATGATGCTATGTAAGTCCGCATGTCTCAAAGTGAAATTGAATTAATGTTTCCAAATTGCTCTGCTTCGAAAGTATAAAGGGAAATATGCTGTTTCTGTTAGGGGTGTGTTTGGGTGGTTGCTTTGTTTGGTTTGGTTTTTTAGGAGGTTTCTTTTTCGTCTTTTCTTTTCTTCTTATTTCAAAGTAACCGGAAAAAACCTATAATCACTCGATATCAAACACTTGAGCTCCAGAAGGATAACACTGTAAAGATAATTGGTAATAATCTCAAAATTTCTTTATAGTTTCATTATCCCAAATTATTATTTTTTAAACACACGATATTTTCTTTATTTTGTTTTCAACGAGAACAAAATCCAAAATATTTCAAATTTTGCATTATATATTTTTTTGTATTATTTCTCTTTAATACTAAAAAAATATATGAATGAACTAAGTGTGTTTGGCTTTTATTTAAAACAGTGGAGCTGTACTTGATTCCATATGCCTCCCTTGAGTTTTGTTCGCGGTTATGATCGATTTGTTTGGGTGAATTAAAAATCATGGATGCTTTGACTGGCCCCGGGCAACGGGACTACTGTAAATAACCAGCGAGAGGACCTGCCGTAGAATAGACCGTACAGAGCGTCCGGCTCCCCCACGAATAAGTCGGCGAGCCGTCCGCTGAAATAATGACTTTCGCGGTCATGGCTGGGCGCAATGAGAATCATGTGGGTGAGCACTAATCGCTTCCGCGCGGAAAGAAGATGCCTCCTAGGTGATGTAAACATGACAGGACAGCCAAGGAAAAGAGAGACGGAGAAAAGGGGTGAAGAAATCCTCAATGATGTCAGTCAATTCTGTCGATTTTATTCTCCACTAATTATTTATTTGTTTTAGAGGTGAGCTAAGATGGTACGCATATAGTGCTATTCTAATAGTAGTTATGTGTTTGTTAGTGACAATGATAAATTATAATAGTAGTTTTATTCGTGTAATCACAGTGGTATTCTAAATAAAGACTCAACCCTTGTAAAATAATAAAGTACGCTACTTTAACAATAAACAAAATAGTATTATTTTTTTTGTTATATTTACAATGTGTTTATTATACATGGTATTTTGTTAAGATCATCGCCGGGCATACGTTACCCTTCATCTTCAAGAAGTTACAAATTAATCAGAAGAAGAATAATAATCAATCAAGTTGGTAATGTACATCACATGGTAAAGTAAATATAGTTATTTCCAAAGATACAATGAGCTGATGTGAAGAGTTCAATATTACTCACAAGTTATGTTTTATACAACTGTAAACGTTTGTTGAATACACTGGCAAACGATTTATAATAAAGTGTTAAACGTTTTACACAGCGGTGAACGTTTAACACACTGTAAACGACATGAAAACACGGGTTTAACGTTTTTCCCGTTTTATGTTTTTACTCGGTACACGTCGTGTTGAATGCAGTAGTTTTAACGTTTGCACTATTTTAACGCTGAATTCTTTCTTCCAAAGGTAGGCTAACATGCCAGGTAAACACTTTTACCGATTAAAACGTTTTGTAACCAGTGGTAAACGTTGTATACTTTTTATTGAGGAATTTAATCAACGTTTGTTTTAGATGGATAACAGGCAGTTATTCGCAGGTAGTGTTTGGGTTTTGGGGTTCTTCAAAGTTGTAATAAACGGTTATAAAATTATTATTTGGGGCAGGGCTTACTTTTCTAAATGAAATTCTGTGAGCTGCTGGTCAGAAAAAACATCCCCGATTTGACAAAGTCCTTGTTTTATACCTTGTTTTAAAAAATGAGATATGAAAGCTCTAAATGGCATGTAAGAAATTTAACTTTGCCCAAGACTTTCTAAGAAGTGTTTATACGCTCCAACATTTTATAATACTTAACTTTTAGACTTGTCTTGATAAAAGACAAATAACTAGGGCTTTACGGAGCACCAGCGAAAGGTTAAAGTGATCAATGGAATACAAAACAGTTCACCCACGAAGCTTTAGGCGCTTGGTTATCTGGTACCAGCCATTTTGGCGGGGTGTGGGGGACATAGCCAACTGCTACTTGAGTTTCCGTATGTGAGTGGTGGACCATTCCCGATAGTCATGTGGTCGAAACGTGGAGTTGTTTCTTTAACCATTGTTGTGGTCCTCATTATTTCATTTGTCGCTCCGAGTAGTCTTCCATGGTTTTAAACAGTCCCAACAGACTGGGTGAACCAAATCACGTGATGACCCTTAAGCCAATCAGCAATTGCCTTCGGGGGCGTTTTACTTATAACATATTTACGCAGTTTGGTGGAATCTGCCGTTTCATTAAAGAGTCAAGGCACGTCAGATGTGACTGAAGGGGTTTCCATCGCTCACAGAACCTAAATTAGAAAAACTAACTGCAGGTAATTGTTTTCCTATTAGGTTACTCGTGACGTCATTCCTAACAGCTGATTTAAATATCAATAATTATAACAAAACTGCATGAAGCCTTTCAATTTTAATTGATTTCACACGACGTTAGTTTGTTTATAACGACAGCAATGTATACAATATTGTCGCCCAGCCTGATCTTTACACATCGAAAATAACTTTAAAATGTCACTGTTATTTAAATGACATTTCAATTTTACCAGTTTGGTATTTCAAAAATCAATATTTAATGTAACCAGTTAGATCTTTGTATAAACTATCAGGCGATATTTCGCCAGTGGAGAAATACTTATAATCTGTAGCTTATTTTTAAAAAATAAGGAGGTTTTGAAAGAAGTTTACCCTTTCTATAGATCAAACTTTACAGTAACATTTCTTTTCTTCTTCTTCTTCTCCTTGTACTTGAGTTACCAGACCTCAGGTTTTCACTTTCAGCTTTTAGTATGACATTTGAATATCATTCCATTGTTTTTTCTAGGTAAACAAAAAGGGGGGATCAATGGGTGGGTTTCGCATTTGCAGTTTTGATTGTGTTGAGCTGTTTGTTGCGGCATCAGTTTGCACACGTTTACGCAATGTCTAAAATATATCTCATGAGCTTCATATAAAGTCACCGTACACCTATGTCTGTACCATTTACCGGTTTAATTTAAGGAACAGAACAACAAGACAGTTTTAGTTTAAATTACAGACAAGTTGTTAAGTACTTCTTGATACTATTGATAATCAACTCAGGTTGGATAAGACTGTTCAGAATAGGGTAATGCAGCACCGCGGCAGTTAGTGTGTTGCGTCGGTGTTAGTTATTTTCACCAAACTGACACCCGGTAACACCAAGTCAACACCACATTTTTTTTTCGTATAACGAACTCCACTTCGAGCAAAATCGACAATTTATAATTTTTCGAAATCGATGTTTAAAAATTACGCAAAACGAATCGAAAATTTGCTTTGCTATTTTTTTCTTTTTTTTCTTTTTTACTAGCGAGACTTGTATATATACGCATTATTGAAAACAAATCTAATTATGAGCTTTCGAAGAGTTGGTGCATCTTTCCTATTCTTTAACTTCATCAGTTTACGTCCAAATAAAGGGTTGCACTCAGGGTTAAAACCTCACCAAATGAGAAAATAAACACCGCAGAAGATTACAATATTAACGTCTGGTGTTATTTACAAACTGCGTTTCGCTAGGTGAAGCAGTGCGTAAAGATTGATAAGCATTTTACGTTTAGATCGTCGCTGGTCCATGGTCGGTTGATTGATTTCATGCCGTCGAGGTGCAAAGTTGCTGTTGAAAGTCTCGTCGTTTCGGTTTAGTATCATCAACGGTTCTGAATATTCAAACAAATACATTTTGTTTTAAGTGTGAGATGAAACGGATATGTTGTACAATAAAATAAATGACTGGCTTTGAAAGAATGATTCCATTCACATCCTTTGTTCAATCAACAGACCAAACAAACGTAGTTAGAAATGTCTTAAAATGGTAGTTAAGAGTGAAAACAAGCAAAAGCTATGTATCGGTGACTCTGTACTTGCTCTGTACTTATCCCGATTGCTGTAATCGGAGTTAGCAACTTTGGTTTGGGTTAAGTGTTTCCAAATTCACATTGAGTTTTTCCCAGTATTTCACTAACACGGCCGTGTGCTGGATAAGCTTCTAATCCCGATATCTGACATTTTGTGACAATTTTAAGTTACCGAAATGGGTATCAGAGCCTATTTTGGCAATTAAAACCTCATACAGACAATTGAAATGCTTGAAGGTCTTCAAATGAAAGTCATCATAACTGAAATAAGGAAAGGACATCTTCAGCAAAAACCTTATGCGGATTAGTTTAGTTTCACCAGCATTTTACTGGAATATTGAAATCCATTCTTGTTTAAATACCTCATGCGGACGCTGGTATTTTGCCACAACGGTAAAGGCCGCCGGACGCCACGTTTTTGCACAAAACGTCGTCGTTACCAAATACGGGCAATTTCATCTCGTCTTTTAGTTCACTGTCGTCCATTACAACGTAATCTGAAAAGAAACGGCAAAAAGAAAGAGAACAAAGGAAACTGATTAATATTCATGAGGTGCTACGGAGAGTTACGATTGGGCGGCACCAAAATGTTGCCCGATGCCTAACTGTAGCTCGCCTCATTTACCTTAATGATAGCCCGAATCATAATGTAGCCCCAACCCTTTACCTTAATATTAATGTAGCTCGAACTTCAGTTTCGGGACTACATTTAGGACAGGGCTAGACTCGTGTCTCGGGCTGCATTTAAGTACCGCGCACATGGTAAACAAAACTCAGCTTTTGGCAAATTTATCTGCCGTGCCGTTTTTTTGCTGTATATCGTCTTGTTAATTATTTATGTGTATATAATGTGTATATAATTATTTATATATGTGATTTAGTTAAACAGTGTGTAAGGTAAAACGAGCTCCGTCTGATTCTCAACTTTATTCAGAAAGAAACAAAGAAGCGTTAATTGTAAAGACGGTAACCGCAAACTCTGTTAACCATGCCCTAATGTTTGTTAGTTTTGTTTTGTTTTGTTTGTTTGATTATTTGTTGGGGTGTCGGGGAGTTGGGGTGATTATTTTCTGATTGTTTTGTTTAATTGTTTGTTAGGGTGTTTGTTTGTTTGATTGTTTGTTTCTTTTTGTGTTTTTTCTTTAATGCTATTCTTTTTCTCTCTTTTTTCACTACCCAGTTAGTTTCCTTTGTGGTTTACGACTGCATACCTTTTTTCCTACGTAGGAAGAGCATCTGATCGTATCATGT
Source organism: Pisaster brevispinus (assembly GCA_023634235.1). NCBI lineage: Eukaryota > Metazoa > Echinodermata > Asteroidea > Forcipulatida > Asteriidae > Pisaster > Pisaster brevispinus. Next base: position 4,867,856 of record JAMKCF010000006.1, read on the forward strand.
GATGTCTACCTTCAAGTACAAACAGCAAGGACAATGCCTGCACGCCTCATACTATCACCCCCCCCCCCTCACCAGCCGCACTAAAGTATACTCACACACACACGCGTACACACACAACAAAACATGGACCTTCATCAATTTGTACGACAGGTTCGAAGGTCCTTGGTGCTTTACCTTGTAGATTGCAATCAGATATAAAGACGGACATGGGGATAGATTAAGGCTGAATATAAGCCCGAAATACCCATCCATGCTTAATCGCCATGAAGGTCCGGGAGATTCTGCGCTCCTATCCACGGCCTGCCAAGAACCTAAACCGATTTTGATGGACGTTTCACCAAGCGACCCTCGCTCCAGGAATTGCTGTTTATATTTTTTCGGTGTAAATGCTTCATTAAATATCACAACTGATTGCCTTTTGGTTGGCAAGCACAGAAGCAGGAATGTCGATACCACGTTGAGGACGCACGTGGTCGTAGCTGCGTATGAGAGAGTTGCAACAATAGAGGGACTAGTTTTCTTTGCTCACGTGGTAGCTGGACGCCATTTTCAGTCCAAATGCAGCACAACCCAATGGGCGGACTAGTCTGAGACCCTGTGTTCGCCCATACGTTGTTTTTGTGGACACAAAATGGCTTCTAATTGCAAGTTGTCGCAACTCTCTCATTTTACGGCTCTAGGTCGTTGACTACAAAAGTACATTAAAATGATGCGTTTTCTGTCTATTTCAGGAGGTGATTACGGAAAGAGTTTTGTTGAAGGGTCACAGTTTTCGTCTATTATTGTATAAAATCATCTAAATACCAAAACCAGCAAACTGATCTTACTTTTATTTGAAATTAAAACCAACACACGATACTTCTTGCCGTTCACAAGTCGCGTAATAAAAACAAACTCACTTTCTACGTGCGTTGTCTGCATGTGGCGAGCACTAACAGCTGGCCTTGGAGAGATGTTTATTCACGGTGCTTTTCGTAGAGTAGGGCGATTTGAAAGTTATCTCGAAACAGCTTTTAAGAGGTTTTGTATTTGTTTTATTGTGTCATCTCACAACTTTGTCAACGAAATATTCCCGCAGAGTTATCTTCACCCACCTATAGCCATTTATCACGTGGTCCAGAACTTTTAAAAGGGGGATGATAAACTGGGGTTTTTTTTAAACAGATATTTCAAGTGGATGGGAACATAAAAGGCGACCAAGGTGAAATAACAATCGTCCTCTTTGTCTATCAACGGGAGTTGTGTGTTTTGTAAAAAGGCCCCTGATAAAAGAGTACAATACGTGGGCGAAGGAATCTCCCATATGTAGGGGACCGCAAAATGCCAACTAAGTCAAGGACTTGGGATGTGAGGGCGTTATGGCGTTGACGTTTCGAGGGCCGCTGGATAAAGTAACATCTATGAATACTAGAAACGCTCTCCAATTACGTCAACCCCCTTTTTCGTGCGATTAAGGCCATTCTGGAGGCAGGCAACCCTTCTTAAACACTCCCACCCCCCCCCCCCCATGAAAGACGAATACTATGCGGAAAATGATCAAGCTTTTGAGAAACAGAGCTGAAGTACACTCGTCTTGTTCTAGTGAAAAATAAACTTATTCATTCACTTATTCTTATTCATACTAGTACTCGCTGCAAAGTTCTCGTATTAATGTCATCGCAATAAACTAATCTTACTCGTACTTACAGTGAAGAACTCTATACTCGAACTCACAGTAATGTACTAACGCGTACTCACAGTAGAGTACTTTTACACGTGCTCACAGCAAAGTTATCTATTTTTCCTTGCAATAAGTAATCTTGCTCGTACTTACAGTAAAGAAGTCTATACTCTTAGCAGAGTAACTCAGAGTAAAGTACTTTCACTCGTACGCACAGTAAAGTAATAATAATGGCTTCTTATATAGCGCTCATATCCGTCATTCAGTGACGCTCAAGGCGCTCCAACATTAAGTATTTTCCTGCAAGGTATTTGGGGGGGGGGGCTACGTTCGAAGTACTCTTTTACACGTGATCACAGTTAAATACTCTTACTCCTACTAAAGTTCTCGTATTTGTCCTCACAATAAACTATTCTTACTCGTACATACAGTGAAGAACTATTATACTCTAACTCACAGTAAAGTACTTACTCGTACAATTATGTACTCTTAATCGTGCTCACAGTAATGTTCTCGTAATTGTCCTCTCGCAACAAAGTACTCTTACTCGTACAGTAAAGAACTATACATCCTTACTAAGAATAAAAGTACCCTCACTCGTACGCACAGTAAAGAACTCTTACTCCTACTAAAAGTCTCTCTTTTTGTTTTCTTCTCTTTTTTTTCCTCACATGACCGTACTCTTATTCGTACTCACTGTAAAGTATTATTACTTGTACGTGTGCCCTCCGAAAAGTAAACTAGTTTTTGTTTTTGCATTTTGTTGTAGAAAATACCTCAAGCATCATTAGCAAACAAAAGTTTACTTTATCTGTCAGCCTGTTTAACATGAAACGATCCTTGATCAGATGAAGGGAATGTGAAGAGGAGTGGGTTGGGGCACGAACAGGGGCGTGGACGAGACTGAAAGCTGTATTTTGTCCCGGAACCTCCAAAGAGTAGGTTCTATTTTTATTTTTATTTAAGTGGCACTTATTTGTTAAACTGAATGACAGGAAAAGTGAACAAACGAACACTTTATACACGAACTTGATAAAAACAAATCTCTTTCCAATCTAAACTCATTCGTATTTAATAAGAGTAAGAAATTGCACGAGACGGCCGGGACCGTCGTGATTCAGACTCGGCGTGGCGTTGCCGTGGTTCCCGGGGGTGGAGATTGTTCAAGATCACGAAACAAACCCACCTCGGCCGGCCGGCCGGCTCAATTACCCTTCTTGAAACACCACCACTCATTGAACAGAAGAAGGAAAAAACAAGCCATGGCTCACCTAGAGATTAACACGATAACCATGTGTACCTCTCGTATAATATCTCAATTAATCAGCACGATTCGACAAGACACGGTTGCTGGATAACGAAGATTGCCTTGGGCATCAACAACGAAGTCCAGAACTAATTATTCACACAGCGAATGCTTTTCTTTTAAAATGTTTGCTCAGTTCCGATGAGGGCTTATGTAAGGTATAGAGTCCTCCCTTTATTTTGGTGAAGCGTAAAACACGATGGATGTGTACTTAAAGATCTGGATGATCAGAAAGTAATTGCGTATTAAGTTACATGATGAGAGACTGGAACATAAAACAAAATTGTGCGACGATGTAAACACAAAGTACTGTATATGATTTGACAATGTCGTTGAAATGTATACACAGTGCAAAAAAATGATGGTTTTTCGTGTGTACCTGCATGGAAAAATGTCCGGCTTAGCTAGTGTTTTGCTTTTCGCAATGTTTTCAGACTAGCAGCAGTGGAATTCGATTTCATAAAAGTAAACAGGAACTTGATTATAATCAGTTATTGTCTGATGTTATAGTTGGAGCTCTTAGTAGTTCATTAACTTCTCTTTCTTAAGTTCCGAAATGTTTGTACAGAGCAGCTTATTTTAGTCTTGATGGTCAATCAATCTATAAAAAAAAAAATTAACTTTGTGAATTCACCTTGTCTGATTTGAGTGTTTCGTACAAGAAATACAATTAATTAGAGTTGTGTACGCCCATTCGCTCTGCCCACGGTTGAGAAGTGAGGCGGCCGTATAAAAAAAACACAACAGCAAACTTTTTAAAGCAGTGAAAAGAGCCACAAATTAAGATCAGCATCACCACTTCATGGCATAATATAGAGTAAAAAACGTCATGTTGTTTACTCGTTTAATTTCTTTTTTAAATGCATTTACATCTGAAAGTGAGGTTGTCCCCGCAAAGTCACCCAAAATAGTCAGGTTACCACGCTGAGCGTGGCATGCTTAAAACAGCTTTGTATACGGGAATTAAGACCTAAGCTGGTGTCTCTGTGAGAGTAGTGATTGTTGATGTGATTGATAAGCAACATGTGGGTCCATTTGGTTGCCGGTGATGCATACTCCCAAGATGCTGAGATGGTTTCAGGAATTATTAAGTAAAAAAGGCCATCTTTACAGGCAAATAAATCATTTTGAAAGCACTACGATACGTTATGCGTAGCTACCGCGTGCGGCACGCCATGAGTTGTATCAACCTTGCATGATTTGGTCGGTGAACCAATAAAAAAAGCCAGAAGCAAAGTTGTCCAAAGCGTCTATCGGGAAATAAACTCTTAAACACTTCTGGGTCACAACTGACTCGGATTCAGGTCCACTGAGGCTTTACCCGTTTCTGGGTCAGTATAACCTGGGCCCAATTTCATAGAGCTGCTTAAGCACAACAATTTGCTAAGCACAATAAAATGTTGCTTACCAGATCAAGGTTACCAGCCAAACTACCATGTCACGTGTACAATTTGTGACTGGTATTCTGCTCACTTCTGCTTAGCAGGAAATCGTTAAGCATTATTTTCTGCTTGGAATCAGTATCCAAAATGACCCAGAAATGGGTCAAAGGAACCACTTTCCGGGTTCAGCCTGACCCGGGTCTGGGTCAGGGCCCCCGAGACCCTGAACCCGGGTTATTTCTGACCCGGGTTTTTTTTTCTAGAGTGTATCTAACATACATACGTACCTGGGTTGTATCTTTTACCCCATCTCATGAATTTTGGGAACCTAGTTTTCTCATCTGCCGTGGCCGAGTTACCCAGGAGAACTTGCGCTACCAGTAGCGTCAGTAAGAGCCAGGCGCTGAAGCGTATGATACTCGGACAAATGCTGCCTGCCCTATAAAAGATAGAATACAAACAGATAACATCAAAGTTAGCGTTAATTAAAGCACATGGACTAACATTACTAAAGACAGGTGTCCACACTTTATGTGAACTATTCACATACATAAAAAGGCTGAGAAAGTTTAAGCTCAATCAGTCATCTGAGGCACACGCAAAAACAGTTTCAAATCTCCTGTAAATTGTTCTTTCTTTTTTTCGCGAAATCATAACGAATTGTTTTACTTATTTCTCAATATACTATTGCATTTCAGACAAAACATCTCAAGGGAAGTTTTACACTAAGGTCATGTTTATATCATGAAAGTTATTTGCAAACATGTGCACTTTTATTTGTTCAACCGTGTTACTTATGTAGCAAACACCCTTTAGAGATACCAAAATCACAACTGAAGAAGTAAGAGATACGTTTATGAAAATAAATAAATCAACCAATCAATCAATTATACATAGACACTAGTTTCAATCTTTAAAGAACACCTGTTATAAAGTTCAGTTGATTTTGTTTTTTATTTTTGTATTTTTTTTTACTCGACAAAGATTGTGACTGCGATTAAGATCCCACAGTGAGGGATAATTTCATTCAACTCCTTAGATTTGATTTGTTGATATATATATATATATATATATATATATATATATATTGTTTTACTTTGACAAATCTTGAAAAGGACACTTTCTTATCAAAGGCATCAATCTGCGAAGGTTTGGATCATAACACGGATTTATGTAAAGGCCGTCCCCACTCAAGGGCTCTGACAAAAAAAGAACTTTGTAAAAAAACAAAAAATCTTTAAAAAATTGATTTTGGAGTGTCAAGGTTGTTGAGGCTAATGTTTAAGTAGGCAATGCTTAATGTTGGTTGACGGTTGTTTGTGATGGTATTATTACATTATTGTTTTTTGGGAAGAATGAAATCATTTCCACCCTCTAGCTTTCTCTAAAGTGACACTCAATAGGCCTTCAACCAGAGCCCAATTTCATAGAGCTGTTAAGAAGTGAAAATGCTTAGCAACAATGATTGGGCAAACTGTATGTTATATTGGCTGATTACCTGATTCTTCTAAGCAATATTTTTTCTGTGCTGAGCACGTTTTTGTGCTTACATGCTTTATGCAGATTTCATTTCATTCAGTGGGAACAGGTCAGTGTGACTTGTCTTGTATGCACGTTCATACTACGGGCTTATTTTGATTGCAGCGATCGATATAAGCCAAACAATTCGCCAAGTCTTCAAAGGTTCTCGTCTCTTCTTCAACATTCTTGAGAATTATAAACATTTCACTTTGTCTCTGTGATATAATGTTACAACGCAGCACTTTCTTTAACTTGGTTGTTGTGGCGTGGAGTGTTGGTCACACCTGACTGAATGTGTAGCATTCCTTTGACTGATCTCTAATTCAATGTACCCAAACCGAGGCTGGAAGGAAAATTAGTCTGGTCCTTGTCCCTATCACACATTAATGATTGACAGTGTTCGTTAGTGTGTTGACGGCTGACGGTTTATCTTGAATGTTAACCCTATGCTTGGTTTAGCTGTCAGTACTGAATACTCGCTGCTTTCCCCGAATCCTGCGAAACAGAGTCCTGCATGTGTCCACTACAATTGGACCATCGTCCTGTGTACTAGTAGTAGATGACTTCCCACTCAATTGTTGTTGTTGCTGTTGTGTTGTTGTTGTTGTTTTGTTTGTTAGTTTTTTGTTTTTTCCTAAATCAGCAGAAATTGGTTCTATAAGTGTTTGGTACTCTCTTTTTATATAAGTGTTTGGTACTCTCTTTTTTCATTATCAGGCCTGTAGGAGACATACGCCTTATAGCAACAGTCAAGTTTTTCTTTTCTTTTTTACTTCATGCTCTCTTGGGCATCCCATGGTTTTTTTTATTGAAATGTTTGTAAATGGACTTGTGATTGCCTTGCCCGAATAAATAGTATTACTATTGTATATTGATAGAAATTCATTGGGGCATTTTTTTAATTTTTATTTTTCTTCAGTTTCTTCTGAATTCTGGCCTTGGGTGGGGTTTATGCCTACATCGCGCTGAAACTGTTCGTATATTGTACTCGACCAATCTCTGTAAAAATAAACTCGATTGAAATTTTGGGGTTTTTTTTTATCTTCCTTCAGTGTTTGGTAACTATAATTGTTTAGAGAATATGGATAAAAGACTCCGAAATTTTAACCAGAAGGGCAGACCCATCTGATAAACAAAATCCTTCGATAAGAAATCAACATAACTTGAGATGAGAAGATTCTAAATCCTGAGGTAAAAAAATGTCCTTCAACCTGTGTCTAATTAATTCCCTTTTTTCCCCCAGCCTCCCGTCAAGCATGAAACAATCAGTCTTTGCTGCTTTTTTTTTACATGGCCATTATTAATCTGAACATTTGACTTTTCTATTTTGTCTTTCTTATTAGTCATACAAAAGGTTTTAGCAATTCAAATGCGCGACTCAACGCAGGAGTTACAGTCTTGCGTGTTTATGGCTGTCATACTCTGCCCCTGGCAGCGGTCATGGGGAGCGAGAGAAGAAGAAGAAAAAAAATCGACAGAATTGACAGAAAAAATTCAAGAGCAGGGTTTTGAAATGAAGCGTCAATAACAGCCCGGGCTCGGATCAGATAAAGCGCGGCTGCTCTCGGTGACTCGCACTCGGCCAGGGAATGCCGTGAGTAAACTCGCAAGGGACCCCGCTCGCGACGAGGAGGTTGGACAGCAACGCGGTGTCCTCGCTACGAGATGCCCCGGCACGATTACACCTCACGCTGCATCACCGATAACCGGCAATCAGATCCGAGCGTCGGATGTGCTTTATTTCAAAAACATTATAAATAAAAAATAAAAAAAAGAGAGAAGAAAAACTTGTAAAGGTCTGAGTATTGGGCACGTATGTGAGGGGGCGACGTACTTCAATCCCAGTGTCATCATTGATACGGGGAAACACGAGGCACCTAACACCCCACCCCCCCCCCCACCCCTCCCTCCCTTCCCACAGCAAGATAAGAACATTTAATGATATACACAGAGAGACCTGCCCCAATGTTTTCACCCCGAGAACAACGACAATAATTAAACCTTTTCAATGATTGCCTCGCACAGGAAGCTTTGTGGGAAGCAAGCCAGTCACACACACAAAAATCGCCATTTCGATTGAACACTTACCTCTTTCCGGAGACATCATATTTAAGAGGAAAAAGTCAATCGAAGTATAAAAAAAAAAAACTTAACCCCCTTGTTCCGATAAAATCTCGGCGGGGAAAAGCCAAGCGGCACCAAACGCACGTTCCGGTAATCAATTTATCTACTTCTCAACCATAATTTGTTCCCACCCCTCTTCAAGGTTTAACATTCTGAAAAGAAGAGGAAGAAAACACTGTCTCGAATTTGTTTGATTCGATGCTCGTCTTCTCCTATGTAAAAAAAAAGACAACCACGGCTTGTAAATGCAGTCACGCAATTCAAGTTGATTTGGTACTGGGAAATATCGATCGACCAACCATTGGTATTTGTCGATTCAACTTCGAAAGCCGTCATGGCTTGTTTGATTTTCCCTCAAATTGTCAAGGCGTTGTTTGTAATAACTGTCTTTAGTTACAAATTCATATTTTCATTTCGTGTCCCGTGGGTTTCGGGTTCCAGTCTTCTGCCCCCTTTTTTTTCTTTTTTCTTTTTTTTTTTCTTTTTTTTTTCTTTTTTTTGGACGGGGACGCAAACAATTCAATTATAGTTTGGCTTTCTTGGAGTTTGATGTCTTCACCGTTGGGTAAGAAGACCTTTGTTATGGAGTTTGACTTCAAGCTGTTAATACATTCGGTCGTTTAGGGTTGTAGGATGAGCAGTGCTTGAAGCTTTGTAATGGTGTTGGAATTGAGAAATGAGTGGAAATGACTGATAACAACCGAGTGAGTTGAATCTCTTTCGGAGAGAAGCGTTGTTCTGAGATGAACCGGAGTTTGAGATACAGGGCAGTCTCGACGTTTCGATCAGTGTGTTCTTCTTGTTTTCATGGGAAAGGAAGTTTATTGGCTAAAACTTAACATTAGGACACTATGTAAAAAACAGACCCCCAGAATCAGGTCAAGCACCAGGGATCTGAGTCAATTCTGGCCCGGTATAGGTTTTTTTTAAGGGGTAATAAATGACCAGCTCTGGTCATCTGGACATCCATATTGCATACGACGTCACGGGGAGCGGAGTAAAAATGACCCGGTCACATTATCGAACCTTCTCGAGCCTATTCTAGCCCGGTATATCTAATTTTAAATGGGAAGTACTGATCCTGTCAGACGTAGAATGATCCCCAATGGTCACCTTCTACCGTTCACGGCCGCAAACTGGACCCGACGGTTGGGGTTCAAGCCCATGAATAGCTCTCTCTCTCTCTCTCTTTCTCGTACTCCGAATTCGAAACCCACTTTACGAGGGATGACATATCAATCAATGGGGGGGGGGGGGGGAAAGGTGGTGACAAGAAGATCAGTCTCATAACTGTAATTGGATATGGTAAGCAGAGAAGAATACCCTTTACAGCTCCCCGCTCTGCCGAGTCTGTGATCAGATCAAGTTCTGTACACGATTGCATAATTACCACACGTTGCTTGTTTTAAATACCCGCCAAAGTCGTTGTGACTATACCATACAAATAAACTGATAGCTTCTTCAATTTTTAAAGTATACCGCACCGTTTATTGTTCGTTGTTGTTCATCCCGTTGCTTTAAATTTACAAATCATCGAGCTAACCAGAGATTTTGTCATGACGTTGGGTGATTCCGTTGAAGCGAAAACAATGGAAACTGTGTATGCTTTTGTTAGTTGTTTTAAACTCTTTTTGTAATGGTATCATTATTTTAAGAATGATTTATTGTCTTTTATTTATGATTAGAAACGAAGCTTCAGGGATGTCTCACACCACGGATCCATATAACGAGATATTTTTTCTTACAGAAACGAGTCGACTTGTTTTATGGAATGGGTCGACTTATTTTATAGATTTTGTAGACTTTTTTTATGGAATAAGTCGACATAATCAATGAAATGGTCGACTTATTTCATGAAATAATTCGACACACTTTATGGGGTAAATCGACTTATTTTACAGGATACGCTTTCGTCGGCGTCTTGTAGGTTGTCGACATCCCAAGTTATAAACATGTCGAATGGCACGTCCAGAGCTCCGTAGACATTTGGTCAGGTCTTAATTAAAGTAGTGATTAGCAAAAACAGGGCTACCTTATTCTTGTTTTTTGTCAAATTCTCTGTTTTTGCTTAACTGATAAATGTGCACTTGGTCTATAAAAACAACTTTATTGGTCTCAGTGCTTTTACCGACCTTGATTGTGCAAATTTCGGCCGCGTGATTAGCAAAGTTAACTAATATTTGTACATTGGTGCGTGCCGGAGTACTTTCCCAATTGGCTCAACATCGGATTCCCGTTAAAGTTTTACAAAAACAAAACAATATTTAACAACTATTTATAATCCCCCCTCTCCTAGAGAACACCCCACCCCCTCCCTCCCCCAACGCCAGACATTCTGGTTCTGTTCCGGTAGCAACTCAGAAACATAATTTCATTTCAACCCCCTGTTTCCTCGCGTTTGACAATATTCTTAACCGCTTTCGGCATTCGGTGCGTCTGCCTGCAAGGGGGTTTCGGCTTTCTCTGTGATATTTAACGAAGGTAAAAGGCGTATTTATTATACGGCAAAGGCGGGCTTGTGTGTACCGAGCGACCCTTTCCAAATCTAATATGCATAAAGGATGCAGGCTCACGATTCGGTAAATTTCCGTGCATGATTACGATGTAATGAATCTCTGATTCAGAGCTGGGTCGATAGCGAGAGCTGCTTGCGGGTCCACGCGGCAAAGGCGATTCCACAACTGTTATTTGGACAGAGATTTTTTTGTTTTTTCAAAGGAATAACGCTCTCTCCCCCAAAATCATGTGGTTGTATGATTGAGGCCGGCTTGGGAGGGGGGATCTTTAGAAAGTTGTCCCCCAAAAAACTGGGTCAGGTGGTTGATGACGGGACTTGGCGGGAAACACTGCAAACGTCAGCCGCGGATTTGCTGCTATTAAATTTAAAGGGGAAAAGTGCATTAGATTAATTCACAACCTCTCGTTTTCAACGAACAAGTCAAACAAACAAAAGGCAAAGCATCACCAAATAAGGCGGTCACTTTTTTGTTCTTCTTTTTTTTTTACGTATAATGACGCAAACGGTCTTGTGTTTTTTTGTCAGTGATGTCGTGCGTGTTTACATCGGCCTTGTTTCTTTTTCGGCAATCAAAATAACGATAATTAGCATGAGTGATTTTGCGGGTTCCTATGCTATTTTAAGGAAGAACTTCGTTGCCACGGGGCTTTCGGATTGAAACTAAGCTTCTTCTTCTTCTTCTTCTTCTTTTTTTTTGTTCTTTTTCAATTATCAAGTCCCTGTCTTTTTTTTTCAACGAGGACAACACGGTAGTGGGGAAGGTGAGTGACTGTTTTGGGGGAACTGTGCATTAGGATGATGCAAGCATGAAATTTGGCATTACAGGTAGAATATGTATAATAAGGTGCCGGCAGTCTATAACTTGCGTCTGGTCTGCAATTTCAGCCTTTTTATTTATTTATTTATTTAATAAAAAATGTGTTTGCTTTTCAGTTTGTATTCAATTTAGGACAAACTGTTTCTGTAGTACTTCTTAAAGTTCTGACATACAAGATAGCTTTTCTTTGTTTCTGCTTTTCTAATTTCGGTTATCAGGAAACTTTAGTTTTACTCTCCGTGCATTTTTCTCGGGAAAAAAAACAGTCAAAAGGTTTCTTCCATTATACAAGAAAGAACGCGAGTACCTTACGTAATACACAACGACCTTGATGGTGCTCATGCCGAGACAATAGTCCTTCCCCTTTAAGTCAACAGGTCCCATGTTGTTGTCGCAAGAGACATTCAAACTACAATTTAGTTCATGTTAACACGCGGTACTTCAGAAGAAATACGACAATGCGTCCTGCGTCACGAGAAAAAAAAGGTAGTCTGTTTAAGAAGTTGGGACAGCTTTGCGCAAAGACCCGCGAGGCGCCGTGTGCATAAAGAGAAACAATTAATATTTCTACCGCCAAATCTCTTCTGAAATCAAAGTAAGTTGTGGGGCCAGGTAAATTGATGTTATTTAGTTTGAGCTTCCAGATTGAAATTATTCCCTTTTTACCGATTATTATAATCAAACCTGTTGTTTGTCTTTACTAAGAACAACAAGGGAACGCTTCTCTTTTTAACCATAATTCGTTGTAACTTTCCAATTTAAGGTTTCTGTAATAGGGATGCATTAACGGGGTTTTTTTTAGGTTCTTGTGACAAACACCAGCCTAATGAAAAGGTCAGATATTGTTTGACTTTGCAGTGGACTAGGTTGTCTTGTCGTTAGCACAGCACCAAATACATTCAGAACCGTGTACATCACTGTGCACACACCCAAAGCACCCCCGATCATCTGCCGCCAAACTTTTTCACATTCCACGCACGCACCACTTGATGAGGAACCCGATCCTTCTCACACTCTGGCCAATTACTATGGAACGAACTCCATCCCAATATCCTACACGTCACTACATAAAATGATTTGAAAACTTATCCGTGAGTTTAAATGATCAACTTTGTAACTCATTGATAGGCCCACTTGTTTCATCTGCATCTCTCCTGCGCCAGGAGCGTCTTTTTCAAATAGACAGACATGACACATTACAATTCATTAACAATTTTAAACATTTTTTTCTGTTTAAATGTATTTTCCCTGAATCTGTTTATTAGTATTTTTACCCCATTAATATTGCCAGATACTGGCAGGACCAGATACTTATTATGAGTGATACTTATTATTGTCAATTCTCTTGTAGTATGCAGTTTTGTAAATTTTTGAACCATTTTTCTGCTAGTGACTTTTGTCTTTTTATCTAGCTTTGTTTTTGTATATAGCACTTTGAGGCTGTTTTGCGGCAATACTGCGCGTTATAAGTTTCTCTAAAGACCACCATTCTAAAAAGCTTAAATCAAGTTGTTGGGCTTGATAGACTGATGTCAGTTAGTTAGTTTTAGATGAACTTAAGTGGTAAATCTACTCAAGACTTTACTCGGCATACGTTTTGGCTCTCAATGTTTCAAACGCAACGTTTTTTCGAAGTTTTAAGTTTTATTGAGCAAGTTCGTCTGCCTGACCAGCTGCCATTGTGCAACGGGTGCAACCGAGTCCTAAAAGAGACCTCCCGATTCCACTAGCCACAGTCGCTCGTACAGGAAAGATTTATAAGCAAAAACGTAAAGCTCATAAAAGAGCCCGTAATGCAGTTCTAAATAAACTATTCTAAATCCGCCTCGCTTAAAAAGAGCGGATGCTCTACCATGAAACCAAGATAGTATCATGAGTGTTTTATAAGAAAAGCAGTAATGCTCAACGGGAAGGTATCCGTTTGGTAATCACTCTTAAAAGCAATGGCAATCAAAAACTTCCTTGGTTAGAAGAACATAGCAGCTTTCGATAGTATAAAGCATTTTTTAGAATCATTTCACTTTTAAGTAATGTGGTTATGGAAAAAGATATCTGTTTGTATCCTCCCCAAATTTGAATCTGAAAAACGGTATAGTGCTAGATACATTTTTCCAATTACGGATTATTCTTCCTGCGTGAACCTAACCGCTCCGGATATTAGTCGAAATCTCAAACACGCTACTAATGAAATTAAATTAAATTTTCAGAGGTTATTTTATTGCATAATAGCTTTAAAACAATCGAACTGTTCCAAAAACCAACCAACGGTAAACATTCAATTGAAAAAATCCCTTAAAAGTGACAGTGGCGAGGCGAATCGGTGACAGAGAACATAGCACTGGACAAGGAATGATATAGTAGGGGCGAAAGTTGGAAGAGGACGGGGCGGGGCAGCTGCTGTTTGGCGGACAATCGACTAGTATTATGAGAAGTTGGGCGTGGTCCACACTGCCGAGCTGACTCACGGGGGGTCACTCAAAAGTAATCAGTTTTAGCATTGAGCATCGGGTTCGAAGGAATACGAGTTAATTGTGGAAACCGTCTCTTAGTCGGAGTTTGAAATGCCGCGTTTACAGTTTTCATCCAGGGTTCGTTAACCAGTCTGAAATGGTGTGGGGCTTCAACATCTACCGTGTATCAGGGGGCGATCAGTGAAAACCCTCATGGGGAGATAGCGCTTGAGGCTACCGATTTGTAACAAAACAAAACAAATATACAGAAACAAGACAGAATGGAGGTATTAGTTTTCAAAAAGTGGTTCCTGGGGAATTGCACCCGACCCTCGCTAGCATCTGAACCCCGTCCCTACTGCTTATAGCTATCCAGGGAAACAAGGATAGTGCGGAGCATGTCTGTTTGTCAAAACAACCTTCAAACAGCTGAACTGACTTGGCCAGTCCTCAAAATGAGAACACTTCCACGTTATTGTATTCACAAGCAAGTAAAAAAAGACAGAAAATTCGGAGCGTTTGAGAAAATAAAATCGAATAAAACCACTGAAGGTCACGAAAACACTCCGAGATGCACAAGGATCAGAGCCGGTCCGCGTGCTCCTCCGAATGCTTGAGCACCATGCGATGTTTATCCACGTAAAGTGATTGCGGAGATATTGTAACTGTTCACAACGCGGAGTGTTTGTAAAGATATGTTTCACCTGATACTGAGGAAGAAGGGAGACAAAAAGTTCCACCCATTTAGGTTTTTTTTTTCTCGACCATGCTGCTGAGTGCAATTACACGCCGTTTATATTTACCCGATGTTTATCTCGTGTGCTGTTTTCCTCCACCGTTCCTTGGCAACTAGGATCAGAGGTTTTTGCGTTTCGATTAAACTGAAAGTGTCGATGGAAACTATCATTGAATGGATTGCGTGTGATTTTGGGGCCAGTCTAGTGTATTGTTAACATGAATTTCAGTTGTGTTTCTGCGGTGTTATGGCCGTGTCACACGAGGCAATTTTACAGGAAACCATTTCCAGGCAGTCTCCAAGAAGAAAAGGCTGTCACGTTTCAATTTTCATATTATTTCATTAAGGATTGTAAGACATCGTTATAAAAATAACTCCTGTGCAACCAAAGTGTTCCTTGCAGCACAGTGGGTTGCCTCCAAGTTGCCAGTAAACATTGCCCGGTATGGCAAGGCCCTTAGGCTTAATTAAATGGCTCGGACCGGCGAGTATAAGCACGAATATTATTTCATTAAGGATTGTAAGACATCGTTATAAAAATAACTCCTGTGCAACCAAAGTGTTCCTTGCAGCACAGTGGGTTGCCTCCAAGTTGCCAGTAAACATTGCCCGGTATGGCAAGGCCCTTAGGCTTAATTAAATGGCTCGGACCGGCGAGTATAAGCACGAATATACAACGAAAACAGCAAATACAAAAACAGCAAGATAATCAATAAACAAATACATTTGTTTCAGCGAATCAGCAAACAAAGTATCTGAGTTATCTGGTATCGGTGTCAACTTCATATCAAATAAAAATGCCCAGATCATTTTTTCTGAAGAAATGAGAGGCAAAAAGCTCTGGAGAAATCTTCTTAGTGTACGTCAATTAGTTTCCCCTCCCCCATCCTTCCTTCTCCCTCATCCCCCTTCCTGCAAAGTACCACAGGTGGTGAGATCCAAAGTGTTTCAATTTCATTCAAGTTTTTGAGTGGCAACCAAGCCAGTAATTATACCTTCAGGGAAGATGCGGTGGTTTCTTGGAAGAACCAGGGATATTGAAGTAAGTCTCCCCCCCCCCCCCATCTCCAGATACAGCCTTTTTCGAACTGGGAAGAGAGCATTAACTCTCCTCGAAACTATACGGCTTTTGCTCCGGCTCTGGTTCTGGCTACGTCAATAAGTTTGGAAAATGTGCACTTTCGATGCGGGGCTTTAAGCAGGCTGACGAAGCCTAAGCCGGAGCCCATAAGCCGGAACCATGGTTTCCAAAAGAGCCAGTCTTACCTTCTGGGCCTACTCATGTATCTTTTGGGAAACACATTCTGTCATTTTTTCCCCAGTTGTTTGAGCACCATATCGTAATCATACGCCCACTATAAAACTTGTGAAATTTGGCTCTATTATTTTTATCCTCTAAAAGACAAAGAAGCTTTTCTGAATTACAACCCAAAGCTGCGTTTTGGTCCTTTAAATGTCAGTAAGTGACTGATGGAAGATCTTAGGTAACTCTGTTTCCAGTGGGAATAAACATAACACTTAATGCTTACCTTGTGCATTGCTGTTGAGCTGTTCTGTTCGTCATAATCGCAGGCAACGCTCTCTGTGTTCCACTCTTAAATTTAAAAAAAAATAAACTGTTCACAGCGTTCCTCGGCTCGAGTTCTTCCGATCAAGGTATTAAACGAAGTTGGTGCTGCTGCGTCGATGGAGTCTGTTTTCCCGTTTATTGCTAACTATTACATCAAATGCCTACACCGAAAAAAAAGACGACCGTTCCTCCTGACGCGTTGGGTTCCAATGTCTGACGGTGCCGTGTCGCTCTCTCTCGCCCAACAGCGCGGGACAGCCTTCGGGGCAGCAACAAATAAAAACGTCATCAAAGAAGGAGGGGGGAAAGAAAAAAAACGCCTGTCAAACTTTGAGACCAAGTTGGGTTGCCATGGCGACGGCTTACTGACGACTATGGTTGAAGGCGTCGGATGATTGATCGACACTACATATCGGCAAAAACACTGCTTGCATTACGATGCCCAATTAAAACAACCCCTAGTCCAATCTTAAAGGGAACGCACATATTGCATTAAACTAAGGCTACAGCCCTAAGCCATAGTCAGGTATGAGTCTGATCTGAAGCCATACAAATTCACTTAGCGATGCCGGTCATCAGCCAAAAGAAGACCGTTGTTTATTAATGATCCCGCACCGATCAATGCTAAGGTAATAAATAAAGAGATATATATAAAGATAAATTAATACGTCATTAAAAGGTATTCTCAGTAACGTAGTTCAGAAGTATTCATTTCATTTGGGTTTACTTTCAAATTCGAGAAAATTCCCATAGCGGCACTCCCCTAAGCCCCTATCCAGGTGAACGGTTTGGATTGTGAGAGTATCTCAAAGTCAGATAAAGGTTTCCATTGTTATTTAATTTGTTTTTTTTCTTTGTATATATTCTTCTTCTTCTCCCCCCCCCCCACCCCAACCCTACCCCACCCTACCCCCATCTTCTGCCGTGGTTGCTGGGTGTTGGGATGTTGTGGTGGACAAGCACTACATAATGTGGACCTCATGTTTGCTTGCGTGATTGTTTGCTTGTTTGATTGTTTGTCTGTTGGGGTGTCGGAAATATTGCTTGTTTGTTTGTCTTTTTGTTTGGTTTGGGAGTTTTTGTTTAAAAATAAAAAAAAACCTCCAGCGAGAGACCTGATTGGTTGCAACGCCCCCGTGATACGTTGTCAGCACACGCCCACAAGAATAAGGTAGAGGGTCTGATTTGCTTTTCTTTCTCTTCTTTCTTTTCTTTCATTTTTTTTTTCTTTTTTCACTGATTCTGTTTTTCTAAGTGTGTTGTTTGCGTTGCCAGGTATAGCCTGGGTTAATTTAAGCTTGTATGTTTGCTTAAGGCAATGGAGGTATTAAAATACGTCAACACGTACTGACTGCGGCTCTCACGACGGGGTTCTTGAAATTTCAATTATTGATGATTTTCAAACAAATCGAATTGACATCTCAAAAATGAAAACAATAAGCTTTTCAAATACAACGGTCACTATGTTTCTTCAAACAACATATTAAATAAATATTCAAAAGACAGAGTAAGATTTCATAGAGCTTCATAATTTGTCAGAAGATGAGTCATTGTAATGATTCCATGTCATGTAGAGAAAATGAAAACACGAAACATAGAAGAAACAACGCCGGAGTTCTGCATTACCTTGTTATAGGGGTTAACTCTCTAATTGTAAACTCCGTCTGAATACCTTCTGCAGTAATGGGTGGAGACAAAAGATTGAGGAAACTTTTATTGTTCGGTTAATTAACTCAACGGGAAATGAGATTAATCTCTTACGTCGAGGAAGTCGCAATTCTTGCTCATGCCTTTTGATAACCGCTTTTATTGAGTCCTCATTCTTCGGTTGCAACTAACCTCATGAAGGAGAGTGTAATGACCGCAGCCCATGGCCGCAGAGGGGAACATGACAAACCTGCCATTGTCAAACACTCTGCCGATCTAGACCAAGTCGTAGATAGGGATGTAGCTCGAATCATAGCTCCAGAAAAAAACCTTGATATACCCGTCGCTTCGTAGAAGCTAAGGAGATCCATAAGCACAACACAGTTCCTCAAGACATAGGCTATTTCATTAGCAGCATTTGGCTCACTATCCTACCACCGTAGTCCACTGACATCCCACACTTCCAGTGACACGCTCCAGTACATCAGAGCAGTGCTGACTCTACACTGAAACCTCTGATAAAGAGACCTGCATCTCCTACACTCGTCAGTCTCCCAAAGAAGACTAGATGGCTGGTCGAAACGAGTCCATTTATCCCTCCGTGAATCCACGGGGAAAAAATTACATGCTGAACCCACTGGGCGCGATCGGAAGGCAGATTGTATTACGGGTAAATAACTGTGTTTGGGGGCACATTTCGTGTTCTTATGGTCTGAACAGATGAATAGATGTTCCCTGGACCCACACAATAAAGATTGAAGCATTCTGAAAATTTACACAATGGTTCACTACTAATTTTCAAAAAATAGTACATTTCGAAATCCGCACCCCAGGCCCTCTGCAAGCTGCCATCCCCAAACAACTCAGCAGTTGTTTATTTACTGTTTGATTTTAAGCCACACAGCTATTGGCAACACTACAAGGGTAAACAGCACCTATTATCTATTATACCCACCCCCCCCCCCCACCACCACCACCACCACCATAATAGCCAGATATTATAGTCAAAAGCATGTGAAGATTACATGTATTCAAAGGATTAAGTTTTTGTGCACACAGTAGGATTTTTTTGTGCACATTATAATGGGTCCATATAGACTAGTCTGCCATCCAACACTATTTGTCAACCTCTGAGTTTACCCACCCAGAAATCACTACAGTATATGAAAGAGTGATGTTTATGGGTAGTTTTAAAAAAATCTACGGAATTGATCCACACATTTTTTAGTTACTAAAAAAAGTATGAATCTGGTCCTTCCGCTGCGCCGAGGGTTAAGAACTCACTCCGCGGCAGTGAACTTAAGAACGAAAAGTCCCCTCGATCAACCTAAGCGCATGTAGTAATCCCGCCCGATCTCCTACCTTCCTCCCAAGTAGTAGTTAATAAGCAGGACATTTCTTTCAGGACTTACACCTTAAGATTTTTTTCAAATTTGTCCAATTTGTTTAAGTACCAATACGTCCCAAAATAAAGCTGATATCCAAGGTCAAGTTAAATAAAAAGGCATTAAGGGAAGCCTTGCATCATTTGACGGACTAAAATCGCAACTCAAAAAAACCACGAAATTTTTGAGAATTGTTTCCAGTTCTGGTTAGGGTTGGTATTAGGGTTGGGGTTTAGGGTTAGTGTTGGAGTTTAGGGTTAGGGTTGGGGTTTAGGGTTAAGGTTAGGGTTAGGGTTAGGTTTAGGATTAGGGTTAGGGTTAGTTTTAGGGTTAGGGTTAGGGTTAAGGTTAGGGTTAGGGTTAGAATTAGGGTTAGGGTTAGGGTAAGGGTTAGGGTAAGGGTTGGGTTAAGGTTATGGTCAGTGTTAGGGTAAGGGTAAGGGTTAGGGTTAGGGTAAGGGTTAGGGTTAGGGTTAGGGTTAGGGTTAGGGTTAGGGTTAGGGTTAGGGTTAGGGTTAGGGTTGGGGTTGGTGCTGGGGCTGGGGCTGGGGCTGGGGCTGTGGCTGGGGCTTAGGCTGGGGTTAGGGTTAGGTTTAGGGTAAGGGTTAGGGTTAGGTTTAGGGTTAGGGTTATAGTAAGGGTTGCGGCTAGGGCTAGGGCTAGGGTTAGGGTTAGGGTTAGGTTTAGGGTTAGGGTTATGGTTAGGGTAGCGGCTAGGGCTAGGGTTAGGGGTTAGGGTTAGGGTAAGGGTTAGGGTTAGGGTTAGGGCTGGGGCTGGTGCTGGGGCTGGGGCTGGGGCTGGGGCTGGGGCTAGAGCTAGGGCTAGGGCTAGGGTTAGGGTTAGGTTTAGTTTTAGGTTATGGTTAGGGTTGCGGCTAGGCCTAGGGCTAGGGCTAGGGTTAGGGTTAGGGTTAGGGTAAGGGTTAGGGTTAGGGTCGGGGTTGAGGTTGGGGTTAGGGTTAGGGTTAGGGTTAGGGTTAAGGTTAGGGTTAGGGTTAGAATTAGGGTTAGGGTTAGGGTAAGGGTTAGGGTAAGGGTTGGGTTAAGGTTATGGTCAGTGTTAGGGTAAGGGTTAGGGTTAGGGTTAGGGTAAGGGTTAGGGTTAGGGTTAGGGTTAGGGTTAGGGTTAGGGTTAGGGTTAGGGTTAGGGTTAGGGTTGGGGTTGGTGCTGGGGCTGGGGCTGGGGCTGGGGCTGTGGCTGGGGCTTAGGCTGGGGTTAGGGTTAGGTTTAGGGTAAGGGTTAGGGTTAGGTTTAGGGTTAGGGTTATAGTAAGGGTTGCGGCTAGGGCTAGGGCTAGGGTTAGGGTTAGGGTTAGGTTTAGGGTTAGGGTTATGGTTAGGGTAGCTGCTAGGGCTAGGGCTAGGGCTATGGTTAGGGTTAGGGTTAGGGTAAGGGTTAGGGATAGGGTTAGGGCTGGGGCTGGTGCTGGGGCTGGGGCTGGGGCTGGGGCTGGGGCTAGAGCTAGGGCTAGGGCTAGGGTTAGGGTTAGGTTTAGTTTTAGGTTATGGTTAGGGTTGCGGCTAGGCCTAGGGCTAGGGCTAGGGTTAGGGTTAGGGTTAGGGTAAGGGTTAGGGTTAGGGTCGGGGTTGAGGTTGGGGTTAGGGTTAGGGTTAGGGTTAGGGTTAGGGTTAGGGTTAGGGTTAGGGTTAGGGTTTGCGTTAGGGTTAGGGTTAGGGTTAGTGTTAGGGTTAGGGTTAGGGTAAGGGCTAGGGCTAGGGCTAGGGTTAGGGTTAGGGTTAGGGTAAGGGTTAGGGTTAGGGTTAGGGCTGGGGCTGGTGCTGGGGCTGGGGCTGGGGCTGGGGCTGGGGCTAGAGCTAGGGCTAGGGCTAGGGTTAGGGTTAGGTTTAGTTTTAGGTTATGGTTAGGGTTGCGGCTAGGCCTAGGGCTAGGGCTAGGGTTAGGGTTAGGGTTAGGGTAAGGGTTAGGGTTAGGGTTGGGGTTGAGGTTGGGGTTAGGGTTAGGGTTAGGGTTAGGGTTAGGGTTAGGGTTAGGGTTAGGGTTAGAATTAGCGTTAGGGTTAGGGTTAGGGATAGTGTTAGGGTTAGGGTTAGGGTAAGGGTTAGGGCTAGGGTTAGGGTAAGGGTTAGAATTAGGGTTAGGGTAAGGGTTTTTGCCATATATCACTATAGTAGATATCCTGCTCAAGTTCTTTTCAAAAAAGCATAATTAGCGCCTTTTGAATCGGCTTAAAGCCAAGAAAACAACTTTTAAACTTGCCCAAAATTGATAAAAATGCTGGATTAACCCCTTTTGAATTTTTCTTTTTTTTTGCTTTTTTGTTAGGTAACAATATTTCCCAAAATAAAGCTGATATCGAAGATCACGTTTAATGAAAAGGCTTATTTTAGCCTATTGTATCATTTAAAAGGCTGAAATCCCAATCTCAAAGAAATGCCTAATTTGATAAATATGCTAGACTTACCCCTTGTGATTTTTTTTTAAATGTTTGCCTTTTTTCGTTGAAAAACAATACTTTCCAAAATAAAGCTGATGTCGAAGATTGAGTTAAATAAAAAGGCATTATTTGAGCCTTTTGTATCTTTTTACAGACTTCAAAAAATTGCCAAAGTTTGATAAAAATGCTGGACTTACCCCTTACGATTTTTTTTTATTTTTTGCGTTTTTTATGTAACAATATTTTTCAGCAATTAAAGCTAATCTCGAAGATCAAGTGTAATACAAAGTTATATTTGAGCCTATTGTATAATTTTGGAGGATGAAGTTGCACCCTCAAAAAATTGCCAATTTTGATAAAAATGCTGAACTTACCCCTTATGTTTTTTTTTCAAATATTTGCATTTCTTTTATGAAAGGTTAGGGTTAGGGTTACGGTTAGTTTTAGGTTATGGGTTAGGGTTAGGGTTAGGGTTAGAATTAGGCTTAGGGATAGGTATAGGGATAGGGTTAGCGTTAGGGTTAGGGTTAGGGTTAGGGTTAGGGTTAGGGTTAGTTTTAGGTTATGGGTTAGGGTTAGGGATATGGTTAGAATTAGGTTTAGGGATAGGTATAGGGATAGGGTTAGCGTAAGGGTTAGGGTTAGGGTTAGGGTTAGGGTTAGGATTAGGGTTAGTGTTAGGGTTAGGGTTAGGGTTAGGGTTAGTTTTAGGGTTAGGGTTAGGGTTAGGGTTAGGGTTAGGGTTAGGGTTAGGGTTAGGGTTAGGGTTAGGGTTAGGGTTAGGGTTAGGGTTAGGGTTAGGGTTAGGGTTAGGGTTACGGTTAGGGTTAGGGTTAGGGTTTGAGTTAGGGTTAGGGTTAGGTTTAGGATTAGGGTTAGGGTTAGTTTTAGGTTTAGGGTTAGGATTAAGGTTAGGGTTAGGGTTAGAATTAGGGTTAGGGTTAGGGTAAGGGTTAGGGTAAGGGTTGGGGTTAAGGTTATGGTCAGTGTTAGGGTAAGAGTTAGGGTTAGGGTTAGGGTAAGGGTTAGGGTTAGGGTTAGGGTTAGGGTTAGGGTTAGGGTTAGGGTTAGGGTTAGGGTTAGGGTTAGGGTTAGGGTTAGGGTTAGGGTTAGGGTTAGGGTTAGGGTTGGGGTTGGGGCTGGGGCTGGGGCTGGGGCTGGGGCTGGGGCTTGGGCTGGGTTTAGGGTTAGGTTTATGGTAAGGGTTAGGGTTAGGTTGAGGGTTAGGGTTATGGTAAGGGTTACGGCTAGGGCTAGGGCTAGGGCTAGGGTTAGGGTTAGGGTTAGGTTTAGGGTTAGGGTTATGGTTAGGGTAGCGGCTAGGGCTAGGGCTAGGGCTAGGGTTAGGGTTAGGGTTAGGGTAAGGGTTAGGCTTAGGGTAAGGGCTGGGGCTGGTGCTGGGGCTGGGGCTGGGGCTGGGGCTGGGGCTAGAGCTAGGGCTAGGGCTAGGGTTAGGGTTAGGTTTAGTTTTAGGTTATGGTTAGGGTTGCGGCTAGGCCTAGGGCTAGGGCTAGGGTTAGGGTTAGGGTTAGGTTAATGGTTAGGGTTAGGGTTGGGGTTGAGGTTGGGGTTAGGGTTAGGGTTAGGGTTAGGGTTAGGGTTAGGGTTAGGGTTAGGGTTAGGGTTAGGGTTAGGGTTAGGGTTAGGGTTAGGGTTAAGGTTAGGGTTAGGGTTAGGGTTAGGGTTAGGGTTAGGGTTAGGGTTAGGGTTAGGGTTAGGGTTAGTGTTAGGGTTAGGGCTAGGGTAAGGGTTAGGGCTAGAGTTAGGGTAAGGGTTAGAATTAGGGTTAGGGTTAGGGTTTTTGCCATATATCACTATAGTAGATATCCTGCTCAAGTTCTTTTCAAAAAAGCATAATTAGCGCCTTTTGAATCGGCTTAAACCCAAGAAAACAACTTTTAAACTTGCCCAAAATTGATAAAAATGCTGGATTAACCCCTTTTGAATTTTTCTTTTTTTTTGCTTTTTTGTTAGGTTACAATATTTCCCAAAATAAAGCTGATATCGAAGATCAAGTTTAATGAAAAGGCTTATTTTAGCCTATTGTATCATTTAAGAGGCTGAAATCCCAATCTCAAAGAAATGCCTAATTTGATAAATATGCTAGACTTACCCCTTGTGATTTTTTTTAAATGTTTGCCTGTTTTCGTTGAAAAACAATACTTTCCAAAATAAAGCTGATGTCGAAGATTGAGTTAAATAAAAAGGCATTATTTGAGCCTTTTGTATCTTTTTACAGACTTCAAAAAATTGCCAAAGTTTGATAAAAATGCTGGACTTACCCCTTACGATTTTTTTTTATTTTTTGCGTTTTTTATGTAACAATATTTTTCAGCAATTAAAGCTAATCTCGAAGATCAAGTGTAATACAAAGTTATATTTGAGCCTATTGTATAATTTTGGAGGATGAAGTCGCACCCTCAAAAAATTGCCAATTTTGATAAAAATGCTGAACTTACCCCTTATGTTTTTTTTCAAATATTTGCATTTCTTTTATGAAAGGTTAGGGTTAGCGTTACAGTTAGTTTTAGGTTATGGGTTAGGGTTAGGGTTAGGGTTAGAATTAGGCTTAGCGATAGGTATAGGGATAGGGTTAGCGTTAGGGTTAGGGTTAGGGTTAGGGTTAGGGTTAGGGTTAGGGTTAGGGTTAGGGTTAGGGTTAGGGTAAGGGTTAGGGTTTGGGTTAGGGTTAGGGTTTTTGCCATATGTCACTATAGTAGATATCCTGCTAAAGTTCTTTTAAAAAAAAGCATAATTAGCGCCTTTTGAATCGGCTTAAAGCCAAGAAAACAACTTTTAAAAACTTGCCCAAAATTGATAAAAATGCTGGATTAACCCCTTTTGAATTTTCTTTTTTTTTTGCTTTTTTGTTAGGTAACAATATTCCCAAAATAAAGCTGATATCGAAGATCAAGTTTAATGAAAACTGCTTATTTTAGCCTATTGTATCATTTTAGAGGCTGAAATCCCAGTCTCAAAGAAATGCCTAGTTTGATAAAAATGCTAGACTTACCCCTTGTGATTTTTTTTAAATGTTTGCCTTTTTTCGTTGAGAAACAATACCTTCCAAAATAAAGCTGATGTCGAAGATTGAGTTAAACAAAAGGCATTATTTGAGCCTTTTGTATCTTTTTACAGCCAAAGTTTGATTTTTACAAATTTTTTGCGTTTTTTATGTAACAATTTTTTTCAGAAATTAAGCTGATCTTGAAGATCAAGTGTAATACAAAGTTATATTTGAGCCTATTGTATAATTTTGGAGGCTGAAGTCGCACCCTCAAAAAAATGCCTAGTTTGATAAAAATGCTGGACTTACCCCTTATTATTTTTTTTCAAATGTTTGCATTTCTTTTATGAAATGTTAGGGTTAGGGTTAGGGTTAGTTTTAGGGTTAGGGGTTAGGGATAGGGTTATGGTTATGGTTAGGGTTTGGGTTAGGGTTAGGGTTAGGGTTATGGTGAGGGTGAGGGTTAGGGTTAGTGTTAGGGTTAGGGTTGGGGTTAGAGTTAGGGTTAGGGATAGGGTTAGAGTTAGGGTTGGGATTAGAGTTAGGGTTTAGGTTAGGGTTAGTGTTAGGGTTATGGTCAGGTTTTTAGTTAAGGGTTTGAGTTAAGGTTAGGGTTTGGTTTAGTGTTAGGGTTAGGATTAGGGTTAGGATTTCGGTTCGGGGTTTATAAAGTTGCCTTAATTTGATAAAAATTATGGACTATCCTGTTATTACTTTTTACAGATTCTGGCTTTTTTCCTATTGTCAATACTTCCCAAAATTGGCTGATATCCAAGATTTTCTAATGGCATCAGTAAAGCCTACTTTTCCATTCTAGAGACCAAAATCGTAAATTTCTACAATTTCAAATTAGTGGCAGTATAAACTTCCTTGGTTAGAAGTACAGCAACGTTCGGTATTCTGAAGCATTCTGAGAAGCATTTCACTTCAAAGTAATGCAGTTTTGTTAAAAGATATGGGTTTTTGTTCCCCCCGAAAAAAAATTTTGATGCCATGGAAAGTTTCTGTCAGTAACGTTTCTTGGATTGAGTATTCCAATCACGGATTTCTTCTTGTGTGGAAATAACCGCTCCGTATTTTTGGCAATATCTCAAAACGCTACCACTTTTCGAAATCAACTTTTCTCAAGTTATTTTTATTGTATATATCTACGTTTATTTAGGGTTTAAACAATCGAACGGTTCACAAAATCAAAGGTATACGCTCCTTTAAGGACCACGATTATTGAACAACTTCCGCTGTAGATATTAAGATTGGCTTAAGAAATTGCCGTCTAGGCAGTTGAAGCAACAGCCACATTAACACCATCTAGTAATAAAATAAATCAAAGAATAAAGGTCAAGTATTAGGAGACGTTATGAAAACCTTATACGACAAAGCTGTGAAATTCCATCAGATTTGATTTACACGTTAAAAAAATGGGTTAAGTTTTCCCCGTATTCTGTTGCCTTTCATCTTGGGCTTATTTCTGTTGTGGCAATCTAAATAAGCACCGGTCATTCGGGCGGTCTTACAGCACTACTTTTTAGACGTTACTGGTGAGGTTTGAGGGTTTATTTATTCTTTATTTTATTTTTATTTTTCATTATTATTATTTGGGGGGTGTTGGTTTAAGTTAAAAGTGTGTATGCGTGCTTACAGATTCAAAAGAAACAATTTGTTTCCAATCCTCTTATTTATCTTTAAATTAAAACTGTGAAGAATTGTATAAACATGATCTTGCAAAAATTTGCCATACTTTTTCCTTATCCCATGCAAATCCGTGTAATGAAGGCGAGGCTTGAGGGTCAAGACTCCAAAGTTTTAATGTTCGTGCAGGGCAATATCCCAAACCCCTAAAAGATTAGATTCGTAATGACATTTATATCAGCCGACTCTCGACCACCCTTCTACTTCTACTTCGGTTGGATCCATAAAGTCTGGACACAACGCCGGGGGACCCTTTGTCCATGAGCGGTTCAGATGGTTGCGTATGTATACCATGTAATGGGCAAGTAGGAAATTCATTCATTCATTCATTTCTTTTATGTTGTCCAACACACAAGAATAAGTGATGAAATAGCAATGTATTGTAATTTACATTATATTATAATAATTAAGAAATCTAGATAACTGTGTGAGGATGGAGGTCTCCAAGAAGCATAAGCTTGTCGAGTAGAGACCCCACTCGATACAAGAACAAAACAAGAACAATACAACAATATGAAAACACTATTACAACTAAATTACAACTTAGATATTGGTATAGCTAGTATAAAGTAAACTCGGGGTTGGAACAAAAGTTAGCCTGCTTA
Organism: Pisaster brevispinus; assembly: GCA_023634235.1. Taxonomy (NCBI): domain Eukaryota; kingdom Metazoa; phylum Echinodermata; class Asteroidea; order Forcipulatida; family Asteriidae; genus Pisaster; species Pisaster brevispinus. Next base: position 4,894,669 of record JAMKCF010000006.1, read on the forward strand.
TAAATATTTGCTGATTAATTGAGTTTTTAATTTCCGTTTGAATAAGAATAAACTGCGTATTTTTCTCAGAGAGGTATTCAAGGAATTCCACAGCTTAGGCCCTTCATGTTTGACTCCTTTTTGAGCTAGTGTGGTACGAGCATATGGATGATGAAAATCAGTACACTGCCTAGTGAAGTGATCGTGAATATCTCGATTTTTACTGAACATTGAACAGATAGTGCTAGGCAGTTTTTTATTGTGAAGCTGATGCATGAAGGTCCCAAGACGTAAAAGATATATGTCATCGACTTTAAGTGTTTTGTGTTTATGAAATAAAGGATAGCTGTGAGCCTGGTAATCAGTATGGTTAATAATTCTAAGTGCCCTTTTTTTGAAGTAAAAACCTCATTGGTGCTTGTGCAGCTACCACTCTCCTTAACGACAACTGAGGTTGAGGCAATGACGGTTCACCAGGTGACAGTTTTCTTGGGGGGAAAATGAGTTGGAGAAAATCTGTGTCCTGCCTGGGCTGATCTGGTATTTCTTGGGATGGTATGCCCTGGACGGCTGGACTACGGTAGAGATCTGGGTTGACTGCAAATAGTCTGCACCAGTTCGTGTGCAATCATGATGTTCCTTTATTTATGTTAAAGTAGAAGCTCCAGAGTCAAGTTCAGTTTTGTGATGTACTCACTTTCCAATAGAATCCCAATGAAGGTAGAAAAATTAAAAAAATCGCTAACCTCACGCTATTAAGAGGGTGTCATATGTCATTTTATTTTCATACTCTTTCAGAGCGAAATTTGACACACGACGTCAACAAACGGGTCTGTACATTCCAAAGAGAAATTTCCGCGCCTGTCATAAGCTGAAATTCAAAACCTGGACAAAAACCTGGACAAAAGTGTGAAGACCCATATTATATTTTAAATGTGACGTCATTTTGATGTTTTTTGGATGATGGAAACATTTCTGCTAGGAGGGTATAAGACCTAAATATAATGGCATTTTACACAGCTTTAGTAATGTGAGGTTTGAGACTTGAATTTGTTGTTATATTTCATATTAAGGACGCTATCAATTGCATCACAAAACTGTATTCGACCTGGGGGCTCTCTCTGACACATTGCCGACTAAATTATAACACGTAACCGTCAGAATCAATGAAGCATTAATTGACGTGACAAGATCAAAGTTGCGTTGTCTGACGTCCCTTCAGGGCCACCGTACGTCAGCTCCTGTCAGAGCCCGCATTTCATGTGACTGCACATACATAGTTGACTCCTATGTAGAGTTCCGCCAAAGGGATCCGATCTCCCTATACATAATGTATCAACTATTGATCAACTCGAACATGTCATCTCTTGTTTGACTGTTTGTGTCTCTCTTGAGACGAGATAAAACCGAAGTGGTGTACGATCGACCACGCCATAAACGATTCACGGAATAAGTGCCGTGCTTCCCCTCTTCTCGTATATGTTTACAACCCACATTTCCCCCTCCCTCTGGAAGTGGCTGTGCCGCGTGTCACGAGGGACCGAGGTGACTCGAGAGCACCCGCGGAGGACCGTTTGTCCTCCCTGGCTCTCCAGACACCGCGCCTGGCCGGTTATCGCAAGGGGGTAAGTTTAACCTTCCCCCGAAATCAAACCTGGAACTATTGGCGACGGTCGATACCTGGAGCGAGCTCAGGCCCTGCGTTTAGGGGGGGCATGTTCGTGGTTCGTTGAAACGGTGACTCTACGGGCTTCCTGCTCGGATTTTTTTTTCCTCTCTCTCTCTCACTCTCTCTCTCTCTCTCTCTCTCTCTCTTTCTCTCTCCCTCTCTCTATCTCTTTTCTTCTACTACTTCTTTCCACACCAGTCTATCTTTCTGTTTATCGTATACAGAGCGTGCTAACATTTTGAAGGAACTGAACATGCCAGAAACGTGGTTTGCATTTTAAAAAGACCGGACTCCGAGACACAAAAGCATCGGCTTTCCCGGTCGGTGGAATGTCTCCTGTAATTTTTGTCTGACGTTTTTGAATAGGTTATAAGCAAACAACCTTAATGCCATTCGAACCATGAAGCTAAAAGTGCAAAATAAATTCAGTCTCTGGGGATGACCAGCGACAGAGTACGATTGCGTTCACACGAGTCAAATAAACAGGCTTGTGAAACGCATTGGGGGAGGAAAAACCTGCGTCCATCTGTGGGAAACGTGGTAAAAAATAAAACATTAATAATGAATGGTCATGTGAGTGCATTGAATCCCCCACTAAAACTAGGCTACTAGAGGCTATTTGGTTAATACGTAAGATCCGGTTACGAATCTGGGATCGGTTTTGAAGTTTGATTAATAATATAAAATTAAAGCATCACAGACCTAAATGGACACTTTGCATGGTCGAGATATTCCGTCAGCCCTGAAGACAGTCAGGGCTGCTTGAATGAAACGTCGAGTAACACCACCGTTTCTCATCACTTACTCGCACATGGCAGTTTTAGACTTCGGCTGCTGCTGGCTGTAGCCGTTTGATGCGAGGGTAGCATTGAAGAGTAGGACGTGTTGGTGGCGTTCCAAAAGCCGTCTGCCGAAGCCATTAATTCAGACAAGGCCGACCTTATTACGAAGGCCATGAAAGCGTGCAAGTCTTAAGCCCGGCTCATGCTTCCTGCGAATGCGAATGTGAAGCGAAATTCGGTGACGCAATAATCGGTACGCAGTATGCCCACCCAATATTGTGACGCAAGAAATTCGCTTTGCACGAAACATTCGCAGGAAGTATGAAACCGGGCTTTACACGAGAATGGGAGACTTTGAAACTCTAGGTGGCGGCAGACTTACCAGGTAAATGTCCATTGTCTACGTAGTTCTGAGCATGCGCACATTACCGAGAACATGAATTTAAGTGGTAAGTCTGCTGCCACCTAGCGTCATAAAAGTTACCAATTCGAGCATTATGGGAAACCTTTGAGTTTCTGCGCACAACATTTGCTTTAATGTGCCAAGAAAACATAATATTGCATACTAACGGTTCAAAACACTGGCATACTCCGAGACTTCTATAACCGGTTTGATATCGCTATAGAACGGAAGAACACGAAGTAGCACAAGGTTGCCGGTAGTTGGACGTTTATTTGCGTTCTGATGATAGCAGCTCTCACTGCCTAAGACTCTCTGACTTTCACAGGGCATTTATTGAAAAACCCAAGACTACTTGTAACAGCAGGTAGAACCGTATTAGGAACTTTTTAACACATCATTAAGAATACACTTGAATAATTAAACAACACAAGAAATATATTTGGACGGTTTTAAGAAAGAGGGTTGCTCTAAACAAATGAGTAGGAAGGAGTTGCCATAAATTTGGGCACGCTCGACTAGTGGCCGGTGCTCCCTGTCATTACAGTGGAATGTGTAGGTAGATGTAAGCAATGGAATCCCAAGAACCAAACACACTTTGCACCAACGTCCCGAGTAAGAACACAGAGACTACTTTCTTACTGAAAGCGTAGATGTATACTGAAATTGCTTCAATCTCAGATGTTATTAGTTGCATTTTTAAGTGAAAGCTTTCTGTTGGATGATATTTGCACGGTCCATCATTAAAAATCGTTGATCCACGTAATAAAATCCAAGAGAAACTGACTGGGTTGATTTTTAAAAATTTGGGCGTTGAACAAGGACAAGAACATCTTTGTTCAACCCAAAATTAATATTATTCCATTAGATTACAATTTTAGAACACGGTCAATCGTAACTGCTAATTAATATTCCTATCATTTCAAAACAACACAAACAAGAGAGATTAAACAAATACATAATATACAAAGTAAAACAATTACTCTGTTTTATTAACCCAAGCATTCCATACATCATAAATAAATGGTAAATATGTATATAACAAAAGCAAAAAATAGTTAGTGGATTGACGTTTCGACCCTAGCAGAGTCTTTCTCGAAGGCTATATAATTATATAACAAAAGTTTTTTTTACAATAAAAATCAGCGTGTTTTAGTGCGCAATACTTGTGTAAGCATTAATTATAGACTTGCCACGATCATGGCAAGTCACTTAATTACAAAAGTTCTTAAATATCACATATTCATCATTATTAGTCCGGTGAATACAATCAAAGTCAGCGTATTTTTGTTTGCAATTAAATTAAGCATTATTCATAGACTTGCCCGTAGTTTAATTAGGAAGTTCTTAAAATAACAAAATAATGATTAACTAGTCCGATGAATACATGAAAGATGGCTTTCGAGTCTTAGAAAAAGGCGTGTAATCTAAGGCAGGAAATCTTGGAAATATGGCAACAAATAATTTATGGAGGGTGGGGATGTAGTGAGACATAAACACAGAATTATGAGTCCCGGACACTTTAAATAGGATTTTGGTCGGGAATTGTTAGTTTCAACTTAGAAGCTTAGTAATTATGAAATTCTGTCTGGTATACTAGTTCCAATCGAGGAAATAGTTGTATTGACCTAACAAATCGGTCACTGTTGATTATTTCTATGTGCAGCAATCGAAATAAGCACTTCCATAAGCGTCCACAATATCCCGCCACAAAATCTAAACTTTGTTTTAAATTCGCTTGATGAAACTTGGTTGAATGAAATCCAGAAGATGAAAAAAAAAAAAATTTTCATCCAAAAACCGTCTTCTAAAAATGTACTATCCATTTTAATTTACATTTCATAAATTTTTAAAGCTTGTTCACATTCTAATACTATCTTCTTCTTCTTCTTTCTTCTTCTTTCTTTCTGTATGGAAGTACGAGCAGTATAAATGCACGTTGATTTGACCAAACGGTGTGCACTGTCTGATGTCAGCGAGCGATGATGCCAAGTAACCTTGGTAACCTCACTGGAGCAGGAACACTCAGTGCAACATAATCTCCGTTTCGTGCGATAAGGTGGACCGTGTGATGGAGCTGGAGATTGCGAGAGGTCTGTAGGTTGCCTTCTAATGGACGATGGATCATCCTTTATCCTTAACCTTGTCATCAGAATTTGTTCTGCTAGACGATGGAAGGTAATTTCTTCTTCTCTTCTTCTTCTTCTTCTTCTTCTTCTTCTTCTTCTTCTTCTTCTTCTTCTTCTTCTTCTTCTTCTTCTTCTTCTTCTTCTTCTTCTTCTTCTTCTTCTTCTTCTTCTTCTTCTTCTTCTCTTCTTCTTCTTCTTCTTCTTCTTCTTCTTCTTCTTCTTCTTCTTCTTCTTCTCTTCTTCTTCTTCTTCTTCTTCTTCTTCTTCTTCTTCTTCTTCTTCTTCTTCTTCTTCTTCTTCTTCTTCTTCTTCTTCTTCTTCTTCTTCTTCTTCTTCTTCTTCTTCTTCTTCTTCTTCTTCTTCTTCTTCTTCTTCTTCTTCTTCTTCTTCTTCTTCTTCTTCTTCTTCTTCTTCTTCTTCTTCTTCTTCTTCTTCTTCTTCTTCTTCTTCTTCTTCTTCTTCTTCTTCTTCTTCTTCTTCTTCTTCTTCTTCTTCTTCTTCTTCTTCTTCTTTTTTTTGGCTGATAAACTTTAATCTGGTTAGCAAGGAAATGGTCTTGTGCTTTGCTACTTTTTTGTGCCTACTCTATGAAACTATGCCTAGGGCACAATTTCATAAAGCTGTTAAGCAGAAAATGCTGCTTAGCAAATGTCTTTACTTTGCAAGAAATGAGCGGGATACCAGTGGAAGCAATGTAAACTTAATGGAATGTTGGTTGGCAACCTGTGTCTGCTAAGCAAGATTTTCCTGTGCTTAGCAAGTTTTTGTGCTTACACTACAGGCTATATGAAAAAGTGTTTCCAACGAGGGCAAAACACTTTAGTATTAAAAGAACAGTATTCGCGTATAAAGCTAGACAACAGGTAATTACTGCAGGCTTAAGTGTCTATTAACAAGATGATTGGACGAAACATTGAAATGTTGACTTATCGCGGAGAGTGGTTTCTAACTACACGGCTTGTTGGTTGAATCACATTTGAAACAAAACCTTGCTCTGTTTACTTCATTAACGGATAAATGCAGCACACGATCCCTAAGCCTAGACTATCTTTGTAATTTGTTCTACCACATTATCAGCTTTGTCTGTAAACACAACGTGACTTTGATGGTGAAATCATGTTGAGAGCCGAGTAAACACGCACCATATGACGCCACATTCTCCTTCTTAGTGAGAGAGGTAGTGGCGTAACAGCAGAATGTACCAGGAACACCTGCTCCATGGGTCTCCCTTCCCCCGGGTGAAAGGGGGGCATCTGACAGCGAGGTCTTCCCTGCAGACAAAGTAGAGTAGCATAATTACCAGAACAGACATTGCAGGCTTCCAAAGGAAGTAGACAAAAGACGGACTACTCACGATCAAGGCTAATGACTTTAACCCGAGCCAGTTGTTTTTGTTTATGGGTATGCAGGGAAGCTGCTTTTTAGATATCCAATTTTTCTTCTTCTTGGAATTAGCAATTATACAATTTCTTCATTAAAAAAAGCCTTTTTGAAGGCACGTATTTTGCCTAACCTACGGTAACAAAAGAACCTTTTCAATTTTGGTTCTTTGAAGATCCGTAGCTTTTACACGATCACCTAACATTGGGAAAAAATAGTGGCGTGTCATGGACGCGCGGTTAGGTTAAGGGCACCGGACTCAAGCTCTGGTGTTTTGCAATAAGCAGAGTGTGGGATTGAGTCCCGGTCTTGACACTTGTGTCCTTGAGCAAGATATTGTATGCTTTGAACTATACGCAGATCCGTAGATTTTACACGACCATCCAACATCGAAACTGTCTTGAAGATCAACTTTACCAAATTTAACATTAATGTTGTTTTGCTATAGAAAGATACACGCGAGTATGTCATGATGACAATTAATTCGGTAAAACTCAATAAAAATGGTTTCAAAGTCTAAAAAGGGAGCATTGCGCCGAGTTTCACGAGAGCCCCTGGGCGCAAAGTAATTGCAACAGCACTGTGACGTCACACTACGAGTCGAAACAAGACTGATAGAAAATAAACAACAACGAAGATAAACAACCTTTGTCCAGTGTTCTGACGTAATTTATGTCACAGCACAGACCGGTTTTACGCTGGTTTTCTGGGGAACTGGTACTTCAGTGTTGATTTCGATTTGCATTTGTATGGGTCCTCGCTTGGAGCCATGCAGGGGCGCCGCCATTGTCAGGAAAACACTAGTTTAAAAAACGAAGAAGAACTAGTTTTTCCGATAAATTTTGAAAAAAAATTACAGGGAGGACAAAATAATGCTTACACACAATTAACAAGGGTAACAAGTCAAAATTAGTGTGTGTGATTTCGTTCAAGTTGATCTTTAATTGCAAGTTTTGTCGTCTGCCAAAGAACACCATTGCTTAAGCTGTGTACGAATTGGCGAGACTTTGGCCGAGGTTTGACCTTTAAGACGCGAGAAAGTGCCTTGAAGTTTAGGCGGCCCATAGAAACAGTTGAGACTGCTCCGGCAGCCGCCAATTCAGCCTCAATGTGAAGAGAGGCCAAACTGTTTCTGGCCTCTCCTCAGCCTCGGTTTGCTTTTCAAATCTAGTTGCATTACAGACAAATCAAGGCGGATACGACCAAGAGAATGCGAGTTCACATAATCTGATGAGGTAGTGTGTACAACCGCTGAATCACATGCTGACAACCTCTCTATCAGCGTCTACCCTAACAAGTGTGATACCAGTAACTGGATCATCAAAAAGGAACCTGAACGTCGAAAGTTTGTGATATTGCAATTTTGACCCAATCCGGATGATAACGAGACGATTTGAAACTCGAGCTGCGAGATTCACCGTTGAAATTAATTTACACTATTGTCACCTTAGGAACATTCTATTTTTATAAAGACACGCTTCCCTTTTACTGAGAAGCTGAATAATTCAATTCATAAACAGGTGTTTTTAAAAGCAACTACAACTTTCAACTATTACAATGGGGCAGTTTTTAATCACTGGGTGCTTTCTAAACTATTAGGCTGCCTTTTGACCGATAGAGCAATTTCACTTTCACCAATAGGAAGCTTTTATTTAACTTCTTGCACAATTGTTTAACTTGTTTAATTTTTTAACTGCATGGTAAAGATAAATATCGAGACCAGCAGTTTCGGTGTCACAGGAGATTCTGGCCCCAATACGGCAAACTGTGGAGAAATGTCATCTGATAGCGCCCTCTTTTGACCTCAGCCCATGCTAATTTACCATAAGGAGGTGCACACACGGAGGGACAGAATCCCTACGACACCGATATTAGAACTTACACTGTGTAAACAGCAGAGTAGAATACCGTGTACTAAAGACGACTAGGCCCCGACCCTCCAAAATCTGTATGAAGAACCATTAACACGCAGCAGGATCTAGTTTCTGTATTTTCACCAGTAAAGGTCCGTTTTATCAAACAATAGACCTGTTCTGTGATTTAACCAACAGTAGAGAGCTGTATTCAAATCAGTACAGCGCTTTTTAAACAGAATAGCGATAGTTTGAATTAATTAGAGACTAAGACTCGTTTAAAAACCTAGAGGTAGGCTTAGAGCTAACAAAAAAATTCGCAAACAGCGTTGATGTATTGTGTGATTAAACATACACAAAACAACAAACCTGTGAAAACTTTGGCTGACGTTTTGTGAGTCAGGAAAAAAAAGTGAAACACCAAGCCCGATTTTCAGAAGAAAAAAAAATTGGAAAATGAAGTGCTGTTTATAAGAGTATTCGTTCACGCGCGTAATGACCACCCCCTCCACATACGGTGAATTGTGTAGAAACTGATAGCGCCCTCTTTTAAATCAACTTCCTTCAGCCCCCATGTTTAAAAAATACCATTAAGGGGAACACACACCAGGGGACAAAATCCCCTGTGACGCCGATATACACAGAGAGCACATGCCCAAATGCCCCCCCCCCCGGTGTAAAGGGTGGGACATTTTTAGGGAGGGGTCGCGTTGCCAGTGGACTTGATTTCAAGAAGGCATTACCTACTCCTCAATTCTGACAAATCACGTGTCTCAGTGACGTAAACCAATCAGCTGTTTGCCTTGATTTTCTCACAGCGTGGCAAATCGAGACGTCTTCTGTCCACACATTATACATTACACCATCGCATTGTAGATATTGCAATCTCGGGTAATTACCCCTGTGGAAGTATCCCCTCCCCCCGAGAGTCGGCACCCCCTCCCCAAACCCCATTGCAAAACATAACTCAATAACGTTTAAACCCAACGGCAACAACGTTCTATTACCCATCAACGGGACAGTTTTTTGTGGTATTTTGTTTTGTTTTGTTTATTATTCAGGGAGCTGGTGAAACTTCTTCTTTTTTTTTTAATGGAAACAGGCACATGTGGCCAAAGCTAGAATCAGGTTGCATAAAATAACTACAACGGATCAATATAGAATAATTCTATGAAATAGCAAAACAAAACTGTAGTGAAACTGGTGGTCATGGCGTCCTAAAACCTACTGCTATCGTACGAGAGCCCTATTGTCCGACTGGGTGGCATGTTCACTCACACTTTATGGACCCTTTCTTTATTAAAGACACGTAAATCTAAACCCCCTACAGTGGATTTTCACCTAATACCTGGCTTTCTTACCAGACAGTGGCTTGGTATCTAAAGTAAACTAGAATTGTTGTTGTTTTGTTTACAAGATACGTTACCAATAATATGGCTATGATACTCTCGTTATTAATCCGGGTATGTGATCATATTTCCATTAATAGGGCAAGGCTAATCTATTGTTCTCTGTTTGCATCGGCATCTGCTGACGTGGAAAACAGAATAACAACAACAACGTCATTAGCAGACTATAGACTATGTTAATGATAACGATAAGAACAGAAACCACTAGAACAGCTTGTCTACTACAGACTATACGTGGCAGAGCATCACCTAATAACAAAATGGGAACGGGCGGTTACAAAGGTCGGTGATCGGTTGGCTACCAAAGTCTACTAAAACAATAATCAGACAGTACAGTTGAAGTCATTGACAGTATGGCACTTACAACTATCACAAACTGCTCGTTTATTAATTGAACAGCCTGAAACATCCTCGCGTAAACAAACAATTTTTGCGCCATTGTGGTCCATATAGATTATCGTTTTTACTGACAAAAAAGAAGAAGAATTATTTAAGTCGATTTAGATTGAAGTCTGGATTCTCGGGCGAAGGTTGCCTCACCCCTTTTTCTACCAGCAGGTACGGACACGTGATCAATATGCAAATTAGGTCCTGATATTTACGGATTGCTATGAATTGTTATAAGCTATAAAACTGTATATAAACTAGACTCTGTATACAATCTACACAAAACAGTACCAACATATTACCAGAATATAGAACAGAATTTCTTTCTTCTTCGCAACAAGGTTTCGAAACTGTGCCACACACCATGAAGGCAGTTGGTCTCCTGTTATTTTTCGCTTTTGCAGGTAAGCTCAGTCATTTTAAGTTTTATGTTTTAACCAAACCGATGTGTGTAAGCACTGCATATACACGCTACTTCCCCGATTACTATGGGCAAAAGAAAAAAACACGGAAATATTATTCGGCGATCCGAATCCACGCCATTCTGGAGCAGATGTTATACCAGTAGACCACCAAACTTGTCCAGCAATTCAGTATAGTTACGTGTAGCTTTATCTTGGCCATTGGGGTGGCAACAACTTATGTCTAGGGCCTACATTTAGAATGTTATATAATACCACCAATGCAACAGCCGAATAGAGACAAGTAAGAGCACGGTGCAGTTATAGTCTGGTTTTGTTTCAATTCTCTTGTAGTTGCCTTGATGCCTGATGGGTGCTGGGCTGATGACACTGAGTGGCAGGTAAGTTACTCCAACCACGGCTTGGACGCTGATAAGAGCCAGCCTAGTCCAACTTGTTTTACAAAATTACACACGACGAGCTCATTTCGTGCAATGTTGGAGATAGACTTGATTGGTGACGTTCGTTTTGTTAACGTAGACAACGGTATCACAACACGAATTAATGAGGGAGAGATATTATCTTGACTTTTTTTTCAAAACCGTAGTGAATTGATTAAATTTATTGAAACACCACAATACAAGTTCTTTGTTTAAAAACAACTGCCATAATACACGCTGTGGCTGACCAGAAGTCCAGCTGCGAAAGCTCGTAATCTCTCGAAGCAAACTTACACAGACTAATGCCAAGCAAAGAAGATATGACAATTTAGGATTTTATGTTTCTTATTTTCTGGTAGCTTCCTGAGTTCTGTCAGAAATGGGAGGGGAGGACTGGCTGCCCCCGAAATTATGCCCCAGTCTGCACGGACGGCAATCGAGAATTCAGCACCGAGTGCGTCATGTGCCACAAGATAAAACAAGACCGACTGAACGTCAGCTCGTACAAGGATGGAACGTGCGAGGGCTCCCCGGGTCGCCGTGGCTAAACAAAATCGGCAAATGCATTTGTTTGTTTTGGTTAAAAGTCAAATTGCTTCGTGCAGGAGAGAGCACTGAACACGATCAGCAGAAAGATAGGAAGTAAATGAACCCATGTCTAAGATTATTAAAATGGGTTTCTGTGGAAAGCCATGTTTTTGATTCCACCCACGTACAGTTTGACCTTCACCATTACTTCATGTGAAGCCATCTTGCAATGTTTTCTCCCATTCAAATTAGTATACATGTGAGCAAGGTGAGGCGGGAAACGCTGGCTCTTTTATGTATCTAATGGGTCTCATCGTGCATATTACTACTTGTGTTGTAACTAGAGTTGGGGTGTAGGTTTTTGGTGTTATGTAATTATTGGGTTAAGGTTAAAGGTATTATAGGGTAAGGGTATGGGTGATGTTATTTCAGGGATTGGGACTGGGTGCAGGGTTAGTTCAGGGTAAGGATATTATGGTAAGGATATGACAAGGATTAGGGAATGGAGTGGGTGAATGTGTTGGCAATTGTAGGTTAAGGTAAGGGTTAAGGGTAAGGTTGGGGCAAGGGCAATGTGTATGATACGAAGGGTAATCGAAAGGAATGGGTATAAAGGGTGAAGAAAAGGTACGGGTTAGGTTGAGGTTAAAGGTATGGGTAGGGGTGAAGGCAAGGTCAAGGTACGGGCGAGGTGTGTGAAGGGTAAAGGAAATGGTAAGGGATAAGGTGAGGAAAGGGTAAAGGAAAGGGTAAGGGTAAGGTCAAAGGAAAGGGTAAGGGGTGAAGGAAATGGTGTGGGTGGGGTAGAGCAAAGAGGGCAAGGGCAGGATAAAGGGTAAAACTAAGGGGATGGGTAGAGGGAAAGAATAAGGTGAGGAAGCGATAAAGGTTAAGGCAAAGGTTTGGTTGTCAGTATAGGGGAATTACTGTAAGAATTATAATCATTAATTGGCTTGAATATGTTCACCACTTCAAAACACTCTTCGCCTTTTATAAATAACTAACATTTATCCAGTCGCGTTCCTGTTATATTGGACTATCTGTTAAGTGTGAATGTACTTTTTCGTTTGTGTCGGATTTAATGGTTTGAAGAGTTATTTCGGGTAATTAAATTTAATTGCAACGATGCTTCACCGTGCATTGTTATAATTGGTACATGTTTATTGATTGTGTGCACAAAGCGTGATCTTCCCTTTTAAATTCGAACCCACATCCTGTATACATTACAGAACTTGAGTCCACCGCCTCAAACTGCCCTGCCACTCCAACCCCACTCCACCCCCTTTATTTTGAAGTACATAAACTATAAAGAAAACTCAGTATTCTCCATCAATTTGACTTTTGGAATGGAGAAGCACTTTGAGAATTTTGCGTAATGTTGACGAGTGGGCATTTATCTGTTTAAACCTGTGCCTTCCACACAACTTCCGACACGTGTGTTTTAAGGTAATAGACCTTTATCATGGTGCGGCCATCTTGATTTTCTCCTATTCAGCTCAATGTAACCAAACCGAGGCTGGAAGGAAAAATAATCTGGTACCTTTTTTGTACAGTGAATATTAGCATCCAATACTGTTACTGGATACAGGGAACATGACCAAGATGGCGGCAGCATGATAAAGGTCTATTGTGGCAATAGTGCAGTATCTGCATGACAGTCATGCACGCAAAGGTTCCACCATTTCCGCCATAACCCATGCGTGGGTTAAACAAGGAAAGTATTGCGAAATATTAACGAGATAAAGACGTCTACTTTGACCACATGCCCTCAATTAGTTGTGCCGTTTTTAATTAGTAAGAGTAGTGTATTATTTTATTGGTCACGCAAAAAATCCCGAAACAATATGAGGTTGGAATACAAAAGACAATAGGTCTTTGTGGGGCCTTCGTCACACTTGAGTATTATTAGTTCCACCAGCATGACAATACACAGACCGTAGACTACTGTTGTTGTCGCATCGGTATACATTATGTTGGCCAATAAAAATGTATTTTAAGTTTCTCGTCTTAAACATGGATCTGTTGAGACAAATCGTTGTGTTTATCACAAGAGCAAAATTTTTAGTACACTCTAAAAAAAAAAAAATCCCGGATCAGAATTGGCACGGATTAGAGGTCCCGAAGGGTCCTGAGTCATTTATGGGCCAGGTTGACCGGGAAAGTGGTTTTAAAATGTGATTTTAGCTCAGATTCTGCGTCAGTTTGACCCATTTCTAGGTTATTTCGACACATACTAGGGGGGTCAGCCTGACACTCAAAAGGGTCGGGCACCCTACCGGACCCGGGAATCCGGCCCAATTCTAAGCGGGGCGTTTTAGACTGCACAGGTACTTTAAAGAGTGTAGCTGTACGGTCATCAAAGTTTACGTGCCACCATTAAGCTGTTAATACCAAATCACACAAAGCCTCGCTGTCAAATTGTGAACAGAAACTACTCCCACACGCTGCAGCAGGATTGCCAATTGATAGTGATTATGTGATCTATACCGTGGGAACAGGTATAACGATTTGTACATCCTTGAAACGGGATGTTTTCGTCCCTACAGCAACCTTGCGGCTTTACACCGAGTTGATTATTGATCATCGACGGTCATCATTTTGTTCCGTCCAAGCACCTCTTCCAAAGGCACTGGGAGGGATGACGTATACACCTGCGCATTGGACCACCCCTGACCTAAAATAACCCCCAGTCACCTCTTCCTGTTCGGCTATCAACAATAATGTACCTAAAGTATCTATTGTGTAAATCCATCGCAAATAATTATTGTCATTCTTTGCCGTCTAGGGCCTACTAAAAAAAAAGGGTTGCTCACAACATTCCTCTTACTAGGATTAGTTTTTTTAAAGATCGTTCCCATAGAGCCTCCATGCTTTATCATAATCCTCTGTATGTACATGTCGTGATTGTGTGCATTGGGCCGGTTGCACAATCGTTCCCATCATGCATCACTACATCCTGAACAAGAATGTGTACAAACTCATCAGCCCATCCCAGCAGTCTTGGATAAGACTGGTGAGGGCCAGCGAACGATCATCCATGTCTAAGTCATGTTCATCCTAATTTTAAAATGTAGCAAACTTTTAAAACATAATGGACTTTGTGAATTCAGCGCAATCGACCTTCAGAAAACAATCAGAGCGGTAGATATTATGTTCTCTCCTTATATAAACGATGCCCTTGTTTGTTGGGGGGGGGGGGGTTCTGCACGGAAGGAGCTTGCAGAATAAAGACATACAAAATCGACTTTTATTTCACTAATGAGTTATTTCGGAAAGCTGAGGTCTTCCAGTCACAATCATGGGTGCGGCAGTCGTTACCAGGTTTGCAACCGCAATTTGTCAACAACAGTAATCATTTTGTCCGGTGTTTTTGGGGGGGTTTGTGGGTTTTGGGGTGTTTTTTTTTACGTAGCACAGCTGAGAAACTTAGCGGGGAAAAAATTGAAACCAACAGTATGAATTAAATACAAATGCTGCAGAGAATGCGACCTTGGGTTTTTCAAACTTGTTGATGACCTGGTATTCTTACATCCAGGTATAATAACAGCGTTGTTTTGTTTCTATTTTATTGTATTTTATTTAATTTATTCCTTTTTTTTTTCTTTTTTCTTTTTTTCTTTTTTTTAAGACAATTTGTCAACGAAAATATTTTACACTCTACCGTCAATTTTTTTTTTTTTTTTTGAAAATCAGGGTCAGTATTTCAAAAGATTGTCAGGTGCTTACCTTAAAAGCCCTGGCTACATTTAGGTACAATTTCGTATAAGCAATAAGGTCAGGAATAAATTTAGCTACACGTTTGGGGCTACATTAAGGTCGAGGCTCATTTAGGATACAAGCTTGGTATTACAGCGTTCTCCCATAACGGTGGTCCGCTGGTCAAATGCCAGTTAAAACACCCGAGGACCAGTCACAATATTCTCTCAAAGTGGTGCCGGTGGCTAATTCGGTGTTCAAAAGCATTCCTTTTCAATATACATTACGGACCAGTGAAAACGCTGGCAGACCAGTGAAATGACAAGCTTTATTAACTGGTCCCGCTACTGGTCACTGAAGATGTGAGGGGCAAACCCTAGATTTCATTCAAGTCGAGGCTACTTGTAGGTACAAGTTCAGCCGGGCTACATTTAGGGCTCGGGCTATAATTAGGGGCCGCACATACGTGTCTATTTCGATTACGGTAATTGAAATAAACCTTGTTGATTTTGAGAGGGGTTTCAAATGCTACTTCAAACCACCGAGGCCACCGGGAGCATGCATCCACTGGACTCAAGGAAAACACCAAGTGCAGCAGTGCTAATATCGCACACATCGGTTAAGGGTAAAAAACCAAAATAATATTCTTTATTCCCGCTGCATGTTACATCAATATTCAAGGAAAAACTGTACAAAATGTTCTGCAACCCAGCTGTCCATATAAAAGTTACCGTCATTTATTGCTTTGTATACATCCATGATTGGTATTTACTTCCACAACAAAAGAGCTTTCAAAAAGATTGGGTTTGCTTTTAGTTTCTGCTGTACATGATTAATGCATCAAGATTCAAACTGAGCAGATCTAGTATTTCAAAAATAGTGTCTTCGTAAAAGCTAAAGTGCACATAGTAAATACATACAATATAGTGTATAAAAAAAAACACTCCATCTTTATTCCACTGAACTGTGGTAAATATTGCAACGTTGGTGTTGTTTATACGCACGTTTAATTACGATAAAAATGAAATTATCAAGGCATCCACCCTTCCAGTTTTACTTTGAACGGAGCATCTCCTCTCAGAAGGTATCAAAACAAGTCCACGAAGTTCAGCTGAGGCCTAAGTTCGAATATGTAAGCTCGAGACTTGCTCATTATTTCTTCTAACAACAGCGTTTTCAGAAATGGCGGGTAGCAGAGAATTTTTGCTTTTGCGCGTCCGTACTCTACGTTACTAGGCGTTCTTCGCTTAGGCTACACAGCTAGCACAGAAATTCGGCGCCAAGTACATACTGTAAACGAGGAACGGTGATAGCAAGCGCATGATTCGCAGGATTCGCTGCTAAGCAACATTACCGGAAAACCAGCCACAAACAGAAATAATTTTGGATGGCTACCTGTTACTGTTACGCAAAATCTGTAAAGGCTTAGCAAGTTTTTGGCTCAAAGAAATATCAGGTCCTCAATTGGTTTGCAAACCAATATCAACGAATATAAATCTAGCTTAATTTACAAAAATCAATTTGATTTACAAATCAACTTAGATTTACAAATCTTGTTTGATTTACAAATCAAATCATCCTGATTATCTTCACTGTTACATTTCAGATAGTTTTCAGGGAGCTTCTGATTTCAGACCGTCCATTCTGTTTGTTTTTTTTTAAACAGAAACTAGTGATGCAACATTACCATATCTATTTCTACTTTGGTCGCGACTCAAATTTTGAACAAACATTTGGCAAACTGTGAGAACTTAGACGGTAATGAAAAAAGGCAATCATGTTAGAAATCACTGATTGACATTGAAAACAAAATTGCTTTCACAAATCAGAGTTCTGGCTGCCCCATGTATTAATTTTAAGCTAATCGATCAGGTAAGTTGTTTTAGGGCAAAGACCGATCAACAATGCATAGACCACCATCGCCGAGGTCACTGGAAACGTGGATCAGGCGTTATAGACACCTGTACATCAGCAATGGCAGGTGTCTTCCTTTGACCTCAATGAGGGCGCTGTTCTAGCTTGTGACGTCAAATGCAAGGTGTCTATTACTTGAACAATCCACAATCAACAAACACCATCCGACTGCCGACTGCCTACTTTGCATAAACATTTGCCAGCGAGTTGGCCAACGATTTGGAAACCACTAAAACAGCAAGGGGTGGGTGTATGGTAGAACCGCGCACACAGCTACCTGTGCACTGATACATGCGCCATACTGCAGGTCTGCACCACATTGCATCTACCCTTCAATACCATGTAGATGATATTCAGATATATGACCTCAGCGAATAATTAACAAATGACCCCATTGAGTAGAAAGTAGATATGATCTCAGTGAGTAGTTAAGATATGATGTCATCGTTAAAAAAAAAAAAAATTGAAAAATTATGATATGACATCAATGAATGATTAAGACACAGCCTCAGTTGAACAACTCAAATATGACCTTATTGCATAAATTGAGATTGATTTTTCCTCTGATCCAAGAACATTTGATGCCCCACACCAAAATAGGGCACTTCCCGGAAACAGAGAAATTGCATTAAAAGTGGATACAACCGAAGCATCACCTGATGTGAAGTCTTTAAAACATTCTGCAGGTTGAGGACCATTTACGTTATACATGTATTTCCTAATTTGGTGTTATTTGAAAACTCTTATTCTCATCTATTTGATGAGCACATAAACCCAGTTTTGCGTTTTGGCGGGAAGTGCCTGGTTTTGGCGGGAAGCATCTTATGTTCTTCACAAGCTACAACGCTTGAAGTGGAACATAGGCGGATCAGATAAAAAGGAAGACAGATTTAAAAGGAACTCCTTATTAAGCATGCACACACAAAAATTAAATCACCCGAATATGCCAAGTCCTCCAAATGAAACAATATACACACTCAAACACAGAAGGGGGAAAAATAATATTACACTACTTAGTATAATAGTCGAAACAAACAATAATGAATTAAAAGTAATGCATTCTGAAAGAACAAAACAACTGTTTACAACACAGATCTGAAAATGAATCCGTAAATTATCATAAATTGAATGCCAGTCAAAAGACTTCCTTTAAAGGGATTCCCTTCCAAGAACCCTATATATAAAATGATTCGGGGGAAAAAGTGGAGTGTTTAAAGAATAATAATAAAAACAAAAACAAAAACTAGAAATTTAGTGTTTGTGACAACACAAACGTAGGATATTCGGGATCGCACAAAACTAATGAAGAGTCAGCATGAAAATGTCAACCCAGATTATTATTATTTGTTTGTTTGTTTTTCTCATAAATCAGTTTCTCATTATGATTGAAAAGTACATCTGACTGTTAATATTGGTCCTTTGGGGACACCGTAACACATGCTTTTCCCAATCGTGCAAACAACACTTTCTTTCGACCATTATTTTTATTTTGTTTCCTTCGATGTCATCTAATACTCAACAAAAGTTGATGCCAGAATACCTAAATAAAGAAAAAAAACAATACAAAAATTCGAACAAAAACAAGCAACATTCGGTTATTGCCCCAACTCTTTAGAACCTACCACACTGGTATAAAAAGCCTAATTAGAAGAGAAGTTACAAAAAAGTGAGGCATAGTTTTCAATCTATGGGACTAGTGCACAGGCTCAGTGATAAATTGGCACTGGTACTTCTAATCCTGAGAAATATTCCACTCTTGTTTTCTCCCATTTTTTTATTATTTTTTTTTTTTCTCTCCCAAGGAGTTAAGGCATTGTTGTCACCAAGCAACTTGGAGACCCTCTCTGACTCTGTGACAATGTGACAATTCTTGACAACGTGATGAATTGTTTTTCATCTGTGCCATGTTGGGAGTGTCACTGCCCACAAGAACAGTCAAAAACTAGGATCCACATTTTAGGAGGTTCGTTGAAATGAGGTCACTTCCACCTTTTGGTAACCCCCAGATATAGCTTTCAAGGAGCTTTTAGGAACCAGCATCCACAGTAGTAGAGAGAGAGCAGATCAAAGAGTATGATCAGATCATACCTTAAGAAAATACCAGCAATGTTTCTCTTCACCCAGGCAAACATTAAAAAAGTTTGGTTTCAGAGAAACAATCAGAGATTAGTCATCCCTGGAGTTGGTCGTGACTGAGCATGCGGTCTAGTACACCGCACTCAAGTTCAACTGGCCGAGTAATCAGAGAGTGGGTTTTAAAATCCGAACATGCTCCTTGTGTCTGAAAGTGAAACACTGACACCATTATTTGCTTCTCGTTCAAACAGATGTATAATTTTTTTAGGGGGGGGTGTTGGGATATGTAGATAGAACGCAGTTTGGAATTGAGTTGTGATGAAGTACAATGGTTGTAGATTACACAATATAATAGCCATGAAAAATCAGTTTGAAAAAAAAAGAAGTTGTCTCTTCCTGTGTTTCAGATTGAATTATTTTATGCCCGGCTAATTTCACCTAATAGCAGTCAATGACCTTCATCAGAGTTCTTCCTTAACCTGGTCACCGGTCAGCGTTTTAAGACCTTGCATAAAGGAGAAAAAGTCGCCTTTCGTCCGGCCACCTTGGTATTCCTGCGTGGCCCCGTCTGAAAATATTACGAAAGTTGGGAACCCCTTGATGTCGTTCTCTCTGCAAATATCTAAAGCAAACAGAAAAGGAGAAAAAAAAGTAATGAAATTGGGAGGGAGATTGTTTCATATCAAGTCAGTTCACTTTAGTTCATTTATCACATCAAAGCACATTATCAACATTGTTTACATCTAGAGAAGTACAAATCGAACTATTAACAGGAAGAAAATAAAGAAAAGGTTGTGAACAGAAAGTTCCTTTCTTTCTTGTAGAGAAAACAGGAAGGAACTTCCCCCCCCCCCCGAGTCCTTTCCAGCAGCAAATTGTATCAAATCACTGGGCAATGGAGCCCACATCAAGGTTAACCCACACCCAGACATGGCTAACCCGCACCCAGACATGGCTAACCCACACCCAGACATGGCTAACCCACACCCAGACATGGCCAACCCACACCCAGACATGGCAACCCACACCCAGACATGGCAACCCACACACAGACATGGCTAACCAACACACAGACATGGCTAACCAACACCCAGACATGGCCAACCAACACCCAGACATGGCTAACCCACACCCAGACATGGCTAACCCACACACAGATATGGCTAACCCACACCCAGACATGGCCAACCCACACCCAGACATGGCTAACCCACACCCAGACATGGCTAACCCACACCCAGACATGGCTAACCCACACACAGACATGGCTAATTTTGTTCATTTGTGACACAATTTTTTGGAAAAAAATACAAAAAATTTTTCCCCAAGAAATGTCGAAAGTGTCGTGACTTTATCTGAAACCTTTTTGATTGAGTGGGAGAAGGGCAAATCTTGCGGCCGCTGTGGGCAGATCAGTAGGAGCCCCTTGTGGCCACTATCCTCTCTGATAATGCTACTTATCACCTCACCTCTTTCGATTGTGCAGTCAACTGCGGCCAGTTTCATCCCTTCCTCGTCCTTTATGGCATCGGCAGTGGCCTGGAAGGCTGGCTTGGCAGCCTTGCAGTGGCCACACCACGGTGCATAGAACATGGTCAGTACGTGCTTGTTGGCCTCTGTGAAGGTCTTAAAGGTTTCCTGCGTCAGGTGGGTGACAGCACTTGGGACGTCACTCCACTTTGCCTCTTCAGCTGGTGGGGCAGGGGTCGCTGCGGCATCAGGACTGTAACAACAAAAATGGGCGGTCATTCAATTACCTAAAACCAACTCCTAAATTACAGTGAATTCTACTAGAAATTCTCAGTTTGAATTTGGCGTCGGGCCAATTTCTGTGCAGCAAAGTCATACTTAGCTCAAGCATTAAAAATTTCTCGGAAATCAGCATGAATGTGATTGTACGAGAATGAGCACTCTTGAAAACTGGATCACAATAACCTCTTATCAGCATGTTCTCTGGTTATGAGCATTTCCATTTGACCATTGGCCTTTATCATGGTGCAGCCATCTTCATTTTTCTCCCATTCAAATCAATCCAAACCGAGGCTGGAAATAGAAAACAGTCTGGTTCCTTTTTTGTACAATGAATGTTGAATTGCTGGAGTTGGATACAAGGAACATGTCCAAGATGGTGGCAGCAAGATCTTCTTGATTTTTTTCTGTTTTTATGCCACTTTAAGGTGAGCGCTACACTTAACTGATTTGGGCTGTCGCCCCCAAATCAACTGCCACCAGGGGCACGTTGCCACCTACTCCTGGGGCTGAAACAGGGTTAACCCCCTCCACAGTCCATAAGGATGTAGGCATGGGTATCATCCACTAGGAGCCTGGCTGGTAGAGCAGAATGCACCACCTTCCCAACTTTAAGGTCCATTGGTGGCACAGAGGAAGCAAGTGCTACGGGCAAGGGCATTACGATGGGAAAGGGGGTTCACCAGACCTCATGACTCAGAAACCAAGATTAAAAAAAGAGGAAATTCAATTCTTACTTTTGCATGAATTGCACCAGTTCCTCTGTTGAACGACCTGACATGTAGTCATGGGCAACTCCATTTCTATTTCGGACAAAACAATAACGTAAGAAATTATCCTCTCCATTTTTTGGGGGCATTTAAATTTTAAAATCTTGTTTCACAGAATCTTACTATCCTAAGCCTAACTTGGAAGATGATTTTCCGTTTTGGAGGGTTGTGTGTTTTATTCTAACAAGTCCTTTATTTTATTTTGAAAATGTTGCATTTACAGATCAGTGGCACCAATAAAATCTGTAAACAAGAGTGGTCTTTTTGAGCGAAGGGGGGGGGGGGCAGTTGGCTATTTGCGAGAGTGAGAATTTATGTTTCACTCAAACGGAAAATCATCGGCCCTACTAAACTACATTTTGTAAAGATTCACTAGCTGAACCCTATTTAACAAAGCTTTACAATACTTCGTACTTTGAAAAAACAGAGTATATAATCTGTAATTGTTGGTTACAACAGGAATGATTCCGATCCGAGCGCTCACTGAATATAAAGTTAAGAAAGTAATAACCCTCCAACGTATAAGTTGTCTGGAAATACTGTCAAAGTCAAGAAAATTGCATTTGAAGAAAAGTTTTTTGGTCATTCATTTTTGCGAGTAATTACCAACGGTATAACCTCCCTTTCAAAGAAGCAAACTAAGAAAGCTATTCAACAGAACAACAACAGTGAGGTTACACAGTGGACCTGTTGCACAATGCCTTGTGTTTCAAATGCAGAGCTGCCAACATTTGCAGCCTTGCAATCAGGGGGACTTTGTACAACAATCAGGGAAGTATTCAGAATTCCATTCAACATAACAGGGAAACAGTTTCCATGATTGGGGAGATTTTCAAATTTGTTCATCAGATCTTGGAGAGATTGGTTTCATTTTGGGGAACTTTCTGCAGGATCAGGGAGGAGTTGGCAACTCTGCTTATGCAAATTGAAGTTTTCAATTCTTCATTTTTAACATGGGTGGGGAACAAGCAACAAATATATGGGCAGAGCTACGAGTTATACAACAACAGGATTCTAGAAGAAGAAAAAATGTGTATTTTATTTATAAACCAATACTCACTTAAAGTACTTTACTGTGAGTCCATAATGTAGAAAGTTCATATTCATGGAAAAAACACAAAAACAAAACAAAGAAAACTTAAAAAGGCGTAAACAAGTATTAGTTTGTTAAACTTGGGAGGTTAATATTAGTGACATTTCATGGCAGTCACAACAATATGCAATGTGACAAAAAGCCATGCCCATAATATCAGCATAAATACATGGAAGGAAACATTTTAGGGGGTACAAAAGGGGGTAACGTTTTTTTTTATAAGGGGGGGGGGCCACTTCTGTACAATTTAGTGTAGTTTGCATTTACACTTTGTTAAACTTTGAAGATGCAGATCCAAACATTTGTGAACGTACAAAACAAATATTGAATTGTCTGTGGGTAAATAGAAAAATCAGTCTTCAACATTATAACTACATAAAACGTAACATTTTGTTCTGGTAATTTTTCTATCTCAAAGGTCCTCAAACCATGTGAGTAAGCCTGCAACTGCATCTAGTCGGGGGGAATTCAAATTTAAGCCGTAACTTGTGACTGAGCAAGTCGCTGTACCAGACTTCAACTCGCAAATGGCTTACGTTTTTTTTTATTCTAGATGAACCCTTTTTCAAGTTGACTTAGCATTTCATTTGCCAAGTGAGGTTCAAAATGCCAGTTGGAAAAAAAAACACTGGGGAGGGGGGGAGGGGGTTCACACGACTCAATACCACTCCCTGAGTTACTAGCCTTGAATGAAGGCTAACACTCAACACACTTACACATTGGATATCCCCTAATGCCATACTTGGCAGCGGCTGCTTTGTGAACAGTGGCGTCTACTGCTGCAATCACCCCTGAAATCTACAAAGTAACAACAAATACACCAACAAAAATATTAGTTTTTAGTTTCCCACTGATTTCATCATCTACTTCTATCATAGACGCCATGACGATTTGACCCAAGCAGAGTCTTCCGCAAAAGCTCAATAATCACATTTGAACACCTCGACCTTTACCCCCCATCCTCAACACCCATGGATGATTGTTACTCACCCCTCCCTCCTTCAGAACGGTTGCTGCCTCCGAGTAGGCTGGCTTCATCTTCTTACAATGACCACACCCTGAAGACACAAAATCAAGAGCAAATACAAGATTAGTATTATTGAGGTTCACTGTACGATTGTTTGGTTCCTTAATGGCATTATATGAGTATTACTGCTTAGTTTCAACCAAGTAGAACCTCTTTCACAAAGAACACAAGATTTGGCAAATTCAATGAACAATTGTTCCCACCTATCAGCCATAGACATTCAACCACACTCAGAAAGGGCTTTATCATAGCTGGAGTGTACAGGTCCTCAGATAATTTGACAAACTCGCATTTGGAATTGACTCAACGGATAAAGATTGTTAACAAGTGAGACCTGAATGCCAAGGATCAAGATCTTCTTTGGGAACACCAAATTTTTCTAATCGCCTAAATATGAAAAACTTCCTGGTTATCTGAGAGCAAAAACAGAGTTAAAGAGGGGCTCCAAGATCAAAAATTCAGTTTTGTGATCTACTCATTTTCCAATAGCTAGAGTACTTATTAAAAGGAAAAACTTAGACGTCTCTAACCTCAGGTTAAAGCGATGTAAAATACCACTGTATGTGATACCCTTCAAGTGCAATTTCGATGACCTCACATTTCAGGTTCAAATACATGCTCTGTACATTTTTGTATAGAGAATTTTCAGTTCATTCCTGAACTTTGATAGTATTCAATCAAAACAGCATTGGGTTTGACCCTTTCGACTGGCACAAAAAAAAAACATCTGTGTGTTGAACAGACCCATTTGTTCTTGATGGTCGATGATGTCACATTTCAAATTTCACTGTGAAAGAGTATGAGATAAAATGACATTTCACATCGTTTTAACGTCAGGTTAGAGACCTGTAAATTGTTTCCAAACTTCCATCTATTGAAAAATGAGTGCATCACAAAACTGAACTTGACACTGATGCCCCTATTAAGAAATCATGCCTGCCACTTACATGGAGCAAAGAACATCACCAGGGCCAACTCCTCGTTTTGAATGACGTCATCGAAGGTGGCATCCGAGAGTTGGACGACGTTCTCTCCTCCGTCAAGCTCTGACCAGAAGTCCACCACAGGTGGCTCCGGTATGGCGGGGGCAGCGTCTGGGTTCACCAGGAGCATCATGAAGCGGACAAAGTCAATCTCCTACAAACAAACAAACAACAACAAAGATTTCAGGATTGACAATCACTTTTGAAAGAGGACATTCCTTCAAATATCGCTAATTTCATAAAGATTAAAAATAACTAGAAATGGGTGCACACTTTTATCAATAGATGATGGTTTTAATGGCTGAAATGGGTTTACATTTTAGCCCTGAGCACAATCTCATAGAGGTATTCAGCGGAACAATTTGAAAAGATCTTTCCAATCCAACTTTAAGGGATTGCATAATAGGATAATATTCTATTTTACTATTATTAGAAAGATGATGTTTCTCTTTCCTACCACTGTAAGCTTGAGAGTGGAAGGTGAACATGAACAAAACTATAACTTTATAACAAATGACTTTTGTGCTCAGGCTTGAGTGCTTTTTTGTGTGTAAAGGTGGGTGACAAAAGTCACTAATGGTAAAGAAGAGGGGTTATGGGTGCAGTCCACTTAAGCTGCCTATGGTAAAAAAGAGGGGGTATGAATACAGTCAACTAAAGTCACCTATGGTTAGGAAGAGGGGGTATGAATACAGTCAACTAAAGTCACCTATGGTAAGGAAGAGGGGGTATGAGTGCAGGCAACTAAAGTCACCTATGGTAAGGAAGAGGGGGTATGAGTGCAGCCGACTTAAGTCACCTATGGTAAGGAAGAGGGGGTATGAGTGCAGTCGACTAAAGTCACCTATGGTAAGGAAGAGGGGGTATGAGTGCAGTTGACTAAAGTCACCTATGGTAAGGAAAAGGGGTATGAGTGCAGTCAACTAAAGTCACCTACGTATGGTGAGGAAGAGGAGGTATGAGTGCAGTCGACTAAAGTCACCTATGGTAAGGAAGAGGGGGTATGAGTGCATTCGACGTAAGTCACCTGAGGTAAGGAAGAGGGGGTATGAGTGCATGGGACTTAAGTCCCCTATGGTAAGGAAGAGGGGGTATGAGTGCAGTCGACTAAAGTCACCTGAGGTAAGGAAAAGGTTAAAGCTTACTTCTCGCCCGCCATTATACGGAGTTGGATCCTTGCCATACATAAAGTACTTGAGTGTAGGGTAGCCGTTCACGCCAAACGATTGACACATGTCCTTGCTGTTGTCCTCAGTGCAGTCCACAGCGGCATACGCTACTTTGACTTCATCTTTCAGCTGCTCAGCAGCGGCGCTGAACTCAGGCTTGGCCTTCTTGCAGTGACCACACCCTGTTCATGGAAAGAAAGAGGTAAAAAAACATGGTGTGATTCTTTATCATCCACCACCAATGGATCACTGAATTTGCAAACAGTTTACAAGCATAAAACCAAGAAGACAATAATTATAAGGAAGAACACTTATTATGCGCGGTATCCATCAAGTCTTGGCACTCATGGCACGGTACAAAACACTAACAAATAATATAGCAATATTCTAAAACAACATACATGTATCACTTACATCCGAAATCAACACCTAAGCCGAAAGACTAACTAGCTGAGCCAGCTGCCAGCACAAGGAGTCATGGTTTAAATGGCACTACATGTATTCGGGAAGAGATAGGTTTTGAGATAAGGCTGTGCATCCACGGGTATTTTTAGACCCGGGTACCCGAGGTGAATACCGGTCGGGTACCCGGGTACCCGAGTAGAAGCCCGGAAGTACTATTGTAAAAAACAAAACATGCCCCGGCTGGCCGCGTGAAAAAGTATCATAAAACTGTGATCTGCGATTCCTTCATCATTAGAATGTGACAATGTACATTTTAAGGTTGATGTATTCATAGACCCAGTTTTTATAAACAAAATGAGAAACTAAAATGACTTTCAAAACGTTACATAACATTACCTGATTCAAACACGATGTATTTCATTATTTAAACCATGCACTGCTGTCTTAATCAATTCCACCACTACAATTGTTGTCCCATTTTTACTGCCTATAAATTGTTGTTCCTTCTCTACACTTGAAGGAACTTCATCAACAATATAATATTCCAGATAAGTCCCCTGTCCGATCTATCCCGCAAAGAACTGTGTCAAGGGGGATGTTTAATAATGAAGAAATTCAGCTCTATGAAATGGGCCCTGAAAAATGTCACAACAAAACTGTAACAGAGACTTACATGGAGCATAGAACATGACCAGACTGTGCTTCTTCTTCTTGGTGACTGACTTGAAGTTGTCTCCATTTAGGTGGATAACGTTCGACTCGTCGTCACTCCATTTTGGCTCGGGGGGTGGTGGAGGAGGTGGTTCAGACGGACTAGCCGAGAGGGGGGTGAGGAAAAGGAAATTTATTGGGTTATTTAAATACTTAAGAAGTGGTTTTCGCTCACTACCAGTCATCGATCGCACGTTAACCCTCCTACTGTCTGACCAATTAATATCACCCCATTTGGTTAAGAATAGTTGATGCACTATTAATGCCTGCAATATGATATCATGTTGTAAATGCATCTACACAGTACACAGTCAACCCTCCTACTATCTGACCAATCAACATCATTCACTTTGGTTTTGAATAATCGATGGGCTGATGCACTAGTTTTGCCTGCAGTATGATATCATGAAGTGAATGCATGTACACAGTACACAGTTTGGTCGACTCATGGGCAAATGTTTTAAAAAGTTGATTCATTTTTTTTCCATGGCGTAAAAAAAAAAATGGCAACAACATCAGTCAAGTCAATTATACAAACAATTGTCATAAAGGTTCTCAACCCTGGAGGGGAGGGCAAAAGGATAAATGAAAGTTCAGTCTCAACTCAGCAAAAGGTACATCGTATATACCATGCCCGACATGAGGCAAAGCCCAGCCCCCCACCCCCTGTACCTTTTGTACCGAAGTAACCCCTTAAAAAAAACCTCTAAAGAATTCCTGCGACTCCCAGATCACAGTGAAGACACAAAAGGAGGAGGTGAGGCTACCATCATGCCACAAATAGAACACCAAGTGAGTCTTGTCTTCCAGTTGAAGGATTCTTGAAAACAATGCTAATACCAAACCCAAGCATGGCCCACGGGTCAGGTTTGCCATTTCCATGCATATCACGCTTATCAAGAAGTTTGAAGAGGAAAAAAATTATACACTTAAAATAAATAAACAGATAAAAACATTGAAGTTGGCACTTACTCTTGCATAAACTCCTTGATTTTTTCGCCAGTTCGTTCATTCAAATCCCAAGCAAACTCCCCGTTACTGTGAAAAAAGATTGATAAAAATTAGAAGAAAATCATATCAAACTCTGCCTGGGGAGTCATGGGGGGTGGGGGCTTACACTGATTACTGCACAATGATTCTCATTCAGTAATCCAAAGGTCCGTCAACTCTCTATATTTTCCAATCTTTGCCTCTGCTCGCT
The DNA here is from genome assembly GCA_023634235.1 of Pisaster brevispinus. NCBI lineage: Eukaryota > Metazoa > Echinodermata > Asteroidea > Forcipulatida > Asteriidae > Pisaster > Pisaster brevispinus. Next base: position 4,922,820 of record JAMKCF010000006.1, read on the forward strand.
TCGTTTCTTGCCCTACTCACTGTAGGATGGTCTGTAAGATCGATGCTAGCATCCTCAATTAACCTTGCCATCTTAACAATCTCAAATTACACTACTCATCTGCAGGGTGTAGCTGTTGCCGACAGTCAAAAAGGAAATCATGCTGTTTGCACTAATCAAATTATTTTACTCTTTTTTTTATTATACCTTTTTGAGTTACTTTCTCTTCTGAGGGTTTGCAGATATTTCTTTTCTTTTCTTTTTTTACCTCTAAGTAAATTATTTTTGACCTCGGAGGGCTAGCTGTTTTTTTAATACATTATATGACCCCCAAGGATTTGAGAAACAGAGGCATTTGGGGTCAAGTAATAACACAGTTGAACAGGCTGAAAGACATTTCTCAGACTAGTGGATTTTTTCCTGTTTGTCTGTTTCTGTTGATATGACGATAGCCTATTAAAACAAATTAAAGTATTTGATTAAACAATCAATTAGTTAATGACTGATTAGTGAATTAGTTGAAGAAATCAAAATGATCTGTTCACAGAGTCCTGCCAGATGTATCTCATTCCGCACCAACTTTCGTAATTCTTCCCGTGAATTTTTCATGCTGTGTTTTGCAGCCCAATAGAACCGTGTATATTTATCACTCTATAGGATTCACTCTGACCTTCAAAGGAAAGATGAAACTTAAGTACTACGCTTACCTGAAGTACTTGAGGGTAGGGAACCCCTTGATGTCAAAGCGTTTAGCCAAGTCTTTGGCGAGGGTGGCATCCACCGCTGCCAGCACTCCTTCCTTCTGTAGAACGAGAGAGAAGAAAAGAACAAATTTAAAAGTGCTGTGGAAAACTTGGAAAAGGGGACAATCAAAATTGCACGGATTCACACACAGGCAAGAAGGATGAGAAGTATTTTGGGCAGCATGCACAGGTGAAACATTACTGTGTGACAAAACTCTAGGCAAGGACGAGAAGGAATAATGAGAGAACACTGAAGTAAAAAAGGAATTGAGGGGTGAAAATAAGGACAAATGAGAAAAGTAATTCATCACAGCAAAGAACCCTAGGTCTCAGATAAGGAAAAAATGCAGAATTAAACATGTGGTAACTTGAGGTTGAACCCCTGTTTAAATTTGCATTCCTCCCCAAGTGAAGAAAAATCGAGACAGCGGGTTTGCCGAACATCATGCGGAGATAAACATGTGCAACAGACAAATTAAGATTCAAACAGATGTGGCGTACGTTAATTTTGTTAGTAAATTGCTTGACCTGTCCTTGTCCCCATTTTGTGTATGTCCTTTTGTCCTTGTATGTCCCTTTTCTTCATATGCACTTTTGTCTCTTATCTGTACCTAGACTGGAAATAGGGTAGGGTTCAAGAGCTATGCTTCACCCATCTGACCATGCCATTCAAAAGCCTCATTACCATCAAAACCGTCTATAAATTCAAAATATTTGTCAGCCACAGTCAGTGATGCACTATTGATCTAACATGACAACCTTGAAACAACTAGGAGATGAAATTGAGTGTAAAGAGTACAGGAGTTACTGAGAGGATGTTAGTCATGTTAGTCCATTGCTGTGTCAATGACAAGTTGATCGACTCACCCCTTCATCTTTTAATTCTTGAGCAGCGACTGTGTACTCTGGCTTCATCTTCTTACAGTGACCACACCCTGAAAATCGTCAAACAAAATATCACAGTATATTATATGATACCATGTTTTAGTTTTGTCTGCCCAGACTTCATCATAACATTTTGAAATCTTCATCATAACATTTTGACTATCTCAGAATCTCAACATGTCGGATGGCACTTCCAGAGCACCGTACTAAGCAAACAGTGACGTCACAATACAAATCAATACGATGACATTGACAACTCATCTTAAAATGAATCTTATCCCTTTGTGAAATCGAGCCGTGGCTCTTGTGTGAAACTGGTGACATCATAAGCCACATCGTCGGTACTTACATGGTGCGTAGAACATGACCAGGACAGACTCATGGCCCTCAATGTAGCTGTCGAAGGTATCGTCTAAGAGATGCACGACCTCGGACTCCTCGTCACTCCACTGGGGCTCCTGTTCCGGCTCCTTGGGAGGCTGGGGACTGAACAAACAATAACACCATTATCTCGTCTGAAACCATATATTTGTCCAATCTCATATTAACCCATCTTTATATTCAAACTAAAAGGAATTGAATATTATTTGTGTGTAAAGCACTGTTTACTCAGTACTTCCCCCCCCCCTGAGTCCCTGTGAAAAAAATCCACAGGCATTACTACTTGGGTGGGGTTCGAACCCACAACCTTTGCCATTCTCGAGCAGGTGTCTTACCAACTAGACCACCGAGATTGCCCGGTAGCTAGAGGCAGTTTGAATCCTACACTTTAGCAGCAGGTACTGCGATTTTAATAGATGTTACATTTGCATAGGGGAAATTTACTCTAGAATGGCACGGGTTGTGGGTTCGAATCCCAATCACAGGACTCTGGAAAGTACAGATTATACAGTGCTTTACACACATCGGTGTAAGGGTAAGACCAAATAACATTCTTTATCCCCGATACAAATTTAACATCAAATAAAATGTATTGGGTGATTAAAAAACAGAAATTTTGCCATGATTTCAAAATATTGCTGTGGATGCAGATTAGAACAAGATCATATCTTTGGGAGTTAACCTGCAAGCCGTTTTGCAAAGTTTTCCTCAAAAACACAAAAACCTATCACCGAACTACAAACGTTTTATTTGTTAATTGTTTTTGTTACAGCACCGGTTAAATATCTCTTTGGGAATCTGAACAGAACCTTTATAACCTACTTTATCAATTTGCTTGGATTGTTGCTTGTTTGGCAATTTCCCGACAAAAATATCTTCTATCTGTGGATTTCGTATCCTACATCAAATAAACTTAATAATCATAGAGCCACATCACACGAGGAAATTTACAGGCAAACACTTCCAGACAATCTCAAAAGAAAGAAACATTCACATTTTAATTTCCATGGAACTTTTTTTTTTTTTACAGGAATACACTGTCTGAAAAATGTAACTCATGCCACCAGAGTATTTCTTTTGCACGCAGTGCTGTTGGTTGCCTCCACGTTGCCTGTAACAAACATGCCTTGTGCGACATTGCCAAGATTGTAAGAGTGTAAAGATTGTAACGCCTTGAGGTTAAGACTAAGGAGTTTCTTACTTTTTCATCCATTCGATGATGCCGTTCTTGTCCCTCTCTCCGCCAAAGTCGTATTTCCTCTTCCCTTCCCTGTCATGATAAAAATGAAGCAACAAATGATTGAAATCCATTGATCTTAAAAGCGTAAGAAGTTTAGAGACAAAGTTCAGGATTGGTATTATCAAATTGTCAGTTTCAATCTCAAAGCTCACTGACTATAAAAAGCTCATACAAGTACCAATCCTCCAGAGAATTACTGTACTTCCATCTGCGACAAAGTTGAAAAAATGTCCAGACTTCCAAAATTATCATTACTATCCCTTGAAAGGCAAGGTGTACTTTTGGTAATTGTCAAAGACAAGTATCCTCACTTGATGTATCCCAACATATGTATAAAATAACAAACCTGTGAACATTTGGGCTCAATTGGTCATCGAAGTTGCAAGAAGATAATGAAAGAAAAAACACACAGCATTGTGTGCTTTCAGATGCCTGAGAAAAGCCTCATGCCTGAAGCCTTTCTCAGATTCAAAGTTTGGGGGTACAAATTTCCTCTTTCTCTAAAACTACACTAGTTTCTCACAATGTTTTAAACTATCAATAGCTCTTCAGTACTCCTTACCAAGTAAGTTTTTACACAGCGCCTTTAATTGGAGTGAAGGGTTTTTTTAATCTGCAAGGTTATAATGGAGCTAGTTACTAGGTCAGGATTACTTACTCAAAATATAAAATTGTTGGGAACCCGGTGATATTGAAAGCATTTCGGACTTCGTAGTTTGAGGGTAAATCGACATCAAGACCGGCTAAAACCTGTCAGTAAACAACATTTTCAGGAAAAAAAATGGAAATTTAAATTACAAATGAAGAATGCAGATCATAACCTTCATATTAAAGCTTTTAATATAGAAATAGAGGTGCTTAGAAGTTGTCTGTCCAGGAAAAAAACTAGCAGGGAACCAGTCACACCACAATTATCATTACATGGTATTTTGGCAGGTAACTGGTCTCTGCAAAGATTTTTCTGTGCTGAGCAATTTTTTGTGACAATTGTGTGTAATGGTCAATAATAACAAGGGCTCAGTCAGGAATTTTGAAAGTCAGTGTTTGCTGTACAGGCTTCACAGGAGGATGGAGCCTAAGCCGGAGCCTAAGCCGGAGCTGAAGCCAGAGCCTAAGCCAGAGCCAAAGCCAGAGCCATGGTTTTAAGAGAGCCACAGACACAATTGCACTAGATGTGCAAGCAAAGCATTACAAATAACATGTAGTATGCACAAGCAAAAATTCACTGCCCGCTCTTGAATTCGTTGATGTACATGTAAGCACAGTAATTTCCACAAAGTGATCACCAATTTCCATTCAAGGTTAACAGCACCTTGAAATTGGGTCCAGATGTCTCAGACTGATAGACTACCGAGCTGGCCTCGTGACGAGAAGCCAGCTTGGTCCTTGTAAGCACCGAGGGGGGGGAGGTAAAGCAATCTAACCACCAAGTATTATACCCTTTACTCAGACAGTCAAGTCCTCAAAAGTGCTCGGTAGCCAGGCTAAAAGCAATTTTTTGGCAACCTGGTTCCCAACAAAAATTCTCTCCAAGCACAATGTCGTTTGTGACTACCTAGTACAATGCTTCTAAAAGCAACAAACCAATGCCTGCATAGACTGTTCAAATAGCTTGAAATTCAAAACATTCAAATGAAAATGTTGAAAGGTAAGATCAAGATGCATGTATCAGGACCAGTGGAAACACTGGTGGGCAATGTGAAATGACAAGTTGGCTGGTATCATAGGCTAATCTCTGCAAAAGTTTAAGGCAAACATTATGGTCATCATGCTCAGCACATTTACCAAGTACCGGTTTGAATCTTTTACTTCTCTAATGTACATGCAATGCACAGCTCATAAGAATCTAATCGAGCCCTCAATGTTTCAAATATCATCCCTTCCCATCAATCATCTTCAAAGCCATATTAATTGTGCTCTAATGACTGCAGAGTCTGGCCACCAGACCGTGGACACGAGAAGGCAGGAGCCAGCCGCGTGACGAGGACAGCGACTTCACGGCATGGGTTGACAGCGCCGGTGAAGTAATTAACAAAAATGGACGATCCGGAACAGCGGAATCATTTTCCACGACTTTTGAAGCAACCGGGAAAAATTGAAATATCAGATGGTGTACTCAGGTTGTAAGGGCTCAAGGTGACCTTGCGGGGGTAACGCTGCACTATTGGAAAAAGTATAAATCAAGACAGACTGACCTACATGTATCAAATGATGTGATGATCCATCTTTCTGAGGTATTATTGCCAAGAGCAATCTTTCCATCATTGCACAAACAGGAATCTCTGAAGATGACTTTGTTTAAAGAGAGGCTCCAAGGTCAAAGTGAGTTTTGGGATGCACGCATTCATTTTCCAATAGATAGAGAACTCAACAAAAAGTAGGGGGGAAACCTCACGTTAAAATGGTGTAAGACGTCATTTTATTTGATACTCTCTCAGAGCGAAATTTGAAACATGACGTCATTGGACATCAAAAACAAATGGGATTAGTCTGTACAAAAAGAGGAAATTCTGCACCAGTCATAAGCTCAAATTCAATGCTGTTTTGATTGAATATCATTGAGTTCAGGAATGAACTGAAAATTCTCTGCACAAAAATGTACAAACCAAAATCGCTCTTGAAGTGTATCAAACACAGTGGCATTTGACACCATTTTTAACGTCAGGTTAGAGACTTGAAATTTGTCCCCTTTTTTTTCTCTACATTGAACATTGTGCATCTTCTCTCTTATTATCTGAAGCTAATATTCAATGTTTTGACATCAGAATTAAAGTGACGTCATTTCACTTCAAATCTTACCGCTGACTTTTTTAATTCTGTTGCTGCCCCGGCAAATTCTGGCTTCATCTTCTTGCAATGGCCACACCCTGGATAGAAATGAAGAAGAACAAAAAATCCTTAGATCAAAAACTTCTGTTAAAAACTTATTTCTACCATCTTTACGCCTGTTTTTCTAACTACTAATTTCTTTTTTTCAAAGGGGACAAAGAAAAAACTTATCTTAAAATGGCATATTTCTGAAATAATTTTTAAAGTGGAATCCAACACCTTCAGCAGTTAAAACAAATTTTCACTTTTTATTTGTTCAATAACCAAAGTAACACTCCCCCCCCCCATAACGCATTGACCAATCACAACAAAAATTGCCAACAAATCTGTAAAGAGTAAACAAATTAATTAAAATCTTGCTCATTTCTTTTTTTCAAATTCAGTTTTTGTGACACCACAAATAACAAGGTTCAAGATTCAAGATTCAAGATTCAAGATCCACGGTTTACATCACCACCTACGGTAACTTCATCAATGAATGTCTATTTTTTTTTTTTTACATTTCCTATGACACAAAGAAAGTTTTTTTTTAAAACGCTACTTTGTTCAGGAGTTATGATTTAATGAAAAACAAATGGCGACTTGAGACGCTAGGCAGCAATACACATGCAAGGTAACAATTCTAGATAGGCACATAATTTTGAGATTGGTGGATCTAACCCAGCAAGTCTGGTACCACCTAGCATCTCAAATACCTAACTGCATCTTCCACTCATTTGTCGTACACGCTGTTCCCAGATAGAGATTTCAAGCTGAGTGGTAAAATGACAAGCCTTAAATTACACGCGGACCTGAGGTACAAGGAAAATATGCCATTTGCGAGTTAGATTTGACTAATGTCTGGTACAATGACTTGCTTAGTCACAAGTGACTGCTTAAATTTAAATTCCTCAGACTAAAGAGACAGTTGCTATGTCACATGGTTCAGGGCAAGCTTCTGTATAGCAACCTCCAGATGAGCAAACCCTGGTGCCATTGTGCCACACACACTGCTTCAGAATTGTGTATGGGCGTTCGCCGTCTCTTACGTAGCTAGGCGAAAGCTTTCCCCCGAATCATGTGACATAGCAACTGTTTCTAAAGTCTGAGAAAGTCAAATTTAAGCGGTACCTTGTGACCAAGCAAGTCATTGTACCAGACAGTGTTCAAATCTTACTTGCAAATGACTTATTGGTGACAACTTACAAGGTGCATAAAACATCACTAGGATTGGTTTCTTCTCCTTCGATAACAGCTTCCCAAGATCCTGTATACCGGACAGAGATGGAAAATTATCAGCAAGTAAAAATGATTTAAAGCTGTACTTACATAATGTATCATCTGCTCAGTGCTAAAAGGTAATTGATTGCAACTACATATTCATAATGATCAGAAGGTCATTAAGTGAAAAATGCGTATAAATTTGAAAAAATAAATCAAAATCAAGTTTTTTTTAGAAAATGAATGTTTCTTTTTACCAAATAAATTCTTTGAAGAACGCTCTTGATCAACAAACCCCATTTATCAGGAGCTCCAAAATATGCAAGAAGCAATTATACGAAACCCATACAAATTGCACTAAGTCCTGAGCAGACGATAACATCATTGGAAGAGTATGTTACTTCAAATCTCAAATTTTTCAATAAACACACAGGCATGGAGTTCCATCTTTGAGAGGGCAAGGCCATTTTCATTTTGCAAAGGGCACTTCCATTGGAAAATCTCAAAGTCTATGGGAAACTTTTGATAGGGCAGTGCGCACCAAGGCCAAGACCAGGGGAAACAGAAGCCATGACCTCTGTGGCCTTCCTGCCATTCCAAGTCTGAACCCACCATCCAACCAAAGAGCAAGGACATTCAACCAACCTGTGAACATTTCATTTTCAGAGTGTCAATAAAACCGGCTTATGCTTGGTCAGGGATTATGTGCACATTCATGTACAGTGACTATTTTTGATTGCTGGAATCAAAATAAACAATTTTTGGATCTCAAAAAACAGAAGAAAAAAAACCAAGTCTTTTACACCAAAACAGTATTTCAGTCAGAAACACATGATGAACTTGTCCAGAAGATTGGTCTTGGGTCGACCTTTGTTAGGGATTTTGTGCACATGCAGAGCTTATTTCAGTTGTTGAAATCAGAATAAGCAATAAAGTTTTACAAAATGTATCTATACCATAACAGTATTTCAGTCGGCAATACTTCTCTAGAGGTTTGGTACTGGTCTGAACTTTATAATAAGTGATGTTTTCAGATTGAAACAATCCTTTATTTATCTATTTATTATTATTTATTTTTTTTACGGATACCAATCCAGAAATCTGTCTCTCAATATTTACTTTCCAACGAGATAATAACTGAGATCAAGGTGAAAACTGAGCACAGATGAGGCTCCTAAGAGTCTGTCGTCTGAGGTCATGAAGTTTGGGGTAGCAGTGTTCTGAAGGTTTTGATTACAAAGTGATACTGTCCCTGGGTTTTCTGTGATTACACATGCTAATTAAAAAAAGAGTGCGACTTTTCTAAATTGCACGACAAGGCTCGTTTGCCAAATCATGTTACATGTGTTCAATAAATCATGACCTAAAGTAGGGACTTCTGAGTGCATATTTGAATGCAATACCGTGGTACGCAGTGGATATTTTGTCAATATCTTTGTTCATGTTGTTCGGTGGGTGCCAGTCAGAAGCCATACAGCCAGGGATCACACCCAAGTTATGACATCCCACCTTTTATTTCAACAAAAATCAAGAAATAAACCACAAGATTTCTGATTCCCTTGTGGTTTATTACTTAAAATTGTTATTTTCTTTAAAAAGGGATTATAGTTCTTGAACAAAGTATATTATCTCTGGAGACAGCAAGGATAAAAAGTACAGGATTTCACTAAAAACAGGAATCACTTAATTTGATGTAATCATCATGGGTTGGTTGGGTAGTGTGTTTGTTGATCACTAGAAGGCAGATGGGAATTAATTTATACCTTTAAGGCTGTCTCCCATGACAATAGCGCCTTTAATCAAATTCAGCAATTTACAAAATTCGGTCAGCTTTCCAGCTCGAAACTGGTGTGCGTGTTGAATACACGTTTAATGCCATTGCAGTACCATCTCATAGCATTAGGCTCAACGCCAAGGCTGGAAGCTAAATCAAGCATAATTCTGACTTTGACAACGTATTACTTACGCCCAAATAGCCACTAACGACCCTGGAGGGGAAAAAACTGCCGAGTACAAAAATGGAATGGAAGTGTTTTGCATGTAGTCGGAAATTGTCTTTCAAAGTGGCTGGAAAAGAAGTAGAAACTGCCTCCTGTACATCAAAAGATGTACTTTTTAATCAGGCATGATTAATTTGTGATTTTGGGGGGAGGGGTTGCCAGGAATGGCAGAGTATTTGGGAGGGGGTCGGATTATTATTATTTTTTTTACAATGTACCCTTTCCATACATGTACATTACCTAGTATACCGAGTACTAACTGACTTGACTAGAGATTTTGTAAATACATTTCTCAGGAAAATATCTAAGAAAGAATTCTTAAATGCGACTTTTGTTTGAAATGGAAATGTTTCAACGTGGAGAGTTGACAAATCAGAACATTGACGCTAAGAATTATTGTGTAAAGCATAATGGGACTAAGCCAAATGCCGACCTTCTAATTAAGACAACAGTACATGATTGGTAATCGTCAGGGGGAAAAAATTGATTGGTTTCAATCGGACAGCACGCTTATTTTAAAGTTCATACCAGTACCAATCCTCCAGAGAAAAATTTCCACAAAAAAGCGTGTTGATTATAAAGCTTATACCAGTACCAATCCTCCAGAGAAAAATTTCCACAGGAAGCGCGTTGATTATAAATATAAAGCTCATACCAATGCCAATCCTCCAGAGAAAAATTTCCACAAAAAAGCACGTTGATTATAAAGCTCACATGTACCAGTACCAATCCTCAAGAGAAAAATTTTCACAGGAAGCGTGTTGATTATAAATATAAAGCTCATACCAGTACCAATCCTCCAGAGAAAAATTTCCACAAAAAAGCGCGTTGATTATAAAGCTCACATGTACCAGTACCAATCCTCCAGAGAAAAATTTCCATAGGAAGTGCGTTGATTATAAATATAAAGCTCATACCAGTACCAATCCTCCAGAGAAAAATTTTCTTTGAAAGCGCACTGATTATAAAGTTCATACCAGTACCAATCCTCCAGAGAAAAAATTTCAACAATTACACACATTGAACATACGTTTTGACCCAAGTTTTTAAATGCTCCGATGTTTCTGGCCCATTGGACAACATTTTGTAAGTTGTTCCATAAATGTGCAGCAGCAGGTATGAAAGAGCAGGAACCACCGACTTAGTTTTTAATAACTTGGGGAGTCAATCGAGCTCTATCGTTAGAAATCCCTGACAAACCATTTTTGTTTGTTGTTCTTCACTCAAACCTGGATTGAACCTAATTTGATGGAAACTCCCACATTTCACAAATTGGTTTTGAGCGTATGTTTAACTGAAAACCTTGAGGATGAATATATTAATTTACCCTTCCAAAAATACCTTTAATTGGACTACGCAGAATGCCAAGATTGATTTGCAGCTGCTGAGTGCCCCCCCCCCCATGCTGCCCTGAGGGTGCTCGGGTCCTTAACAGAATGTTTTCTTGCTTTTTAAATATGATACTAATGGGATTTGCAGACTGCCAAATGGTTACAAGATGCTCCATTACGATTGCATTGAAGAATAACACATACTAAAACCTAACGGGCGATTCAGAACAAAAATCAATGGTAAAAATTGTTGTTGTTGGTTGGTTGTGGGGTTTTTTTCTGGGGTTTGTAATTGCTGGTGGATCAAAGTAAACAGTCTGAAATTCGACTTTCTGCTTTCAATTATTACAATAATCAGGGGAAAATAATTCTAATGATAATTTGTTTTCTGTTTCAACTACAAAGTTGCATGCTGAAAGCCAGGAAAAGCCATTGAGCTGGGAGAGCAATCCGCTCTAAAATACCTGCTACAGTTGAGGCATTACTTTGTTCTCCAGTGTGAAGGGTATGTCGAACAGTAGGTCATTAGTTAAAAACCAAAAATCTTTAAATGCTGATTAATCTGAACTGCCCCTTGACTCCTTTATGGTACCTTAGGCGAGACCCACCAATATCCCCCCAAAAAATACTCCACACTACACTAACTTGACACCCAAATGTTGGGAGTGTAAGATTGGTACATGAAGAACAGTTCCAGTGATAAGGAGCTGTTCTGGGGGCCTCCAGTACCACCCAACAAAGTCAGACACCATCTTGGATAGAATGTGGAGGGAATTTGGTATACCGTCGGGGTATGTGCAGCAATAATAAAATGATCAAACATGAAACCAAACAAATCTGCAATACATAGGGGCTGTTTCATCATGATCAAAGCGGGCCTGTGGTTGTACATGGAATTATGAACTCTCACCAAGTTTCTTCACGCGCGAACCCCTCCCTCCCTATCAAATCTATGGAGAGTGCGCGCGTGTGTGCAGTAACTGGGTCAGAGTTTATAATTCCATGTACGATCACAGGCCTGCTTTGACCATGATGACACAGCCCCTTTAACATAAGCTTTACATGCAAAACAAAATAAATGATTCTTGAAAATTGTATGCATGTATCATCATGAAATTCAAAGTGCATTTTTGTATGAAATTTTGCTGGAAATTTGAGCAGCGGCAAAACAAAGTTTATATAAAGGGTATAATTTACCTTGCCTGATGTAATGTGTTTTACATCGGATGACGAAATGTCTTCTTCCCACGGTGCCTCCCCAGATGGGTTGTTGAGAAAATACGACAGCGACTACAGAAATAACAACACAAAGAAAACAAACAATTCTTTCACTTTTGAGAAATCCCTCAGTTTCATTACCGGGAAAAGGGTTACATGAATTGACCCGATTCAACAGACGTCATCATCACAATAATCTTGGTTGTGCCATTTAAGGAATTGATGTCCCCATGTGTTATACAGTGAAGCATGCACTTAATGCATTAAAAAAAAAATTAAATTTTTTTTTAAGTGATCAACCCAAGTTCCTGCTAGATTTACAGGTAATTTTCCCGTACAACTTTATGTGTTTCCTCTGTCAATTCTAACCCCCCGCCCCCCATCCCACCCGCACAATAGTACTCTTATGAAAACACTGCAAGTTTGGATGGCCCATGAAAAGATTTTCAAAGTTTCTTAAAAACAGGCAAACAATTAAGAAATTATGGTATATATTTGCTCCCAGAGGTATTGCAAGTTGACAAACTAGTTCCTTCGGGTTTGGCTCGTGAACTAGTTTGCCAGTTTTCAACACCGAGGGGAGCTTATATCGACTGTCCATTAAAACTAAACCATGTTATATTTGTTTTACTAGTCCTCATACTTCTCTAGTTCAGCATCTTGAGCTCAGGAAAACGCGGATTGACACTACGTATGCCACCATCTTACCGTGTGTATGTAGCAGTGCTGCTCCCGCATGTACACCCGTGCGATAGCTCAACAATTGCTTCGCAAAGCGCAGGCGTAGTGGACAATTACACATGTGATAGTCTACAATGCATGCGTATTTACCCTGTGCGAGTGTTGCCCATGCAATAGTTTACTACGCATGTGTATTAAACCTGTGGGTGAATACTGGCACGCGCGCTTGGCAAACAGCAAAAATAGCATGTAGCACATGATGAGAGTTCGGCTCTCAATCATGAATATGTATGAGGTGTAGTAATGAATATTAGTTCCTGTTTAACCAATGCTGAACCTCTCAATCTTTACTCGGGTAATATAATAGTGTAATGGGCAACTTTGACATGCCTGTTGGCAACGAGTTCAGGTACATTTACTCAGGTAATCATGGTAATATATTAGTGTAATGAGCAACTTTGACATGCCTGATGGCAACGAGTTCAGGTACATTTTTCAGAGCATGTGACAATTTTTTGAAAACAACAGATGTAGCTGAATTAATTATTGCGTTATGGATTCAGAACAGTATGGTCTAGCGTTGTACACTCAATCCTGTCTGAGCACTGCCGGCAAACAATCCAGACGCTCGTCGGAATGACTCGGTCAGAAGTCTACATGGTCTACAAACACCTATCCTTTCCAAAGGTCCCATCAGCCCATGCATGCAAATCCACATCGTTCAACGGATCCCAATGCTGGGTTTGTTGTCAGCGCTTTCAAATTACAGAGTTACCGGGTGTAATGACAAATCATGGTGACCTCATCTGCGTGACAAGATTATCCTTCTACTAAAACGACCCTCATGCATTGCTTTCCAAACCTATACATACATGTACATGTATTAGGCATTATATTTGGCCCTTGAAAACAAAGTACAGGGGCTGATCAACATGTACATGTGGAAAAGGCTTTTGTAGAATGTTCAGGCCATTTAATAAACAACTTAACTGTTTTATTCTGAGGGGGAAAAAACAAATCGGAAATCAGATTAAAGTAGGAATAATGTCATGCATGATGTATGTATTAAAGCAGAGCTGCCAAACATTAACATCTTGCAGCCAGGGAGATTTTGTACAACAATCAGGAAGATATTTAGAATTACATTCGACACAATAGGGAAAAAAGCTTCCATAATCGGGAAGATTTTTTTAATTTGTTTATCAGAACATGGAACTAGGGTTTTTTTTCAGGGAACTTTATGCAGAATCAGGAGTTGGAAGCGCTGACTAAAGCGCCTCGCATATACATGTATTAAACCATATTATCTGCTTCAGGTATTTTGTCTATGTCATGTATGTGGTGTCTATTAATTTTGGACTCTGTAATGTACTTTTCGACATGTGGCTTCTCAACTCTAATAGCCTGTGTAACCTGTGACATCCCATGTTTACAAAAGAGCCACAGAGCCTGGACTTCCTGCAGGCACAATTAATACACAGCTCAACGAAAAAAGAAAAAAACACAATAATATTTTATAATTTCATAGAGATTTCACCGAACAATTTTGTATCACTTTTGGTATGAAGAAAGGGGGGTGCAACTCAAAACCAGTACAGCTGTTATTTTTTCAATTCTTAAAATTATGTGGAAAATATTAAACAAAATGTACAATTTCAAATATGACCAGTTTAGTATCTTGTATGCCAGAAAATGCACTGGAAATGTACAAGACCACTCTTTTTGTTTGCATGAAAAGTTGCATGGCCCGAGTTTCACAGGGAGAAGTTTTTACAGAAATTTGTTCTCTGAACCAATTTGGACAGGTGATGCCGTTTCGAGACCCAAAACATTACAAAAACTTTCGCATATGCCACGGACAATGCTCAAAATGTATGTAACCTTCAAATTTGTTTGTGTTTAATTAACTGCCACTTGTCACTGATTGATTTTTTCGTGCAACACCTTAAATAAAGGCTTTTAACTTATTTGAACCAATAAAAATAGTAATTTAGAAGTGAAAATCTCAATTTTGGGGTCAAACCAGCCAACACGCCCACATAGCATCTTTAACATAGATGTTATAACTGTCCACTTTGTGTCTCAGAACCACATAATATGCACCTTGGGCATTGTGTTCTGTCTCTGTCAGTGTATGAGCAATTATTGATTTTTCTTACAAATCCTCTCCTACAAATAAAAGCTCGTTGTTCAACGATATTAAAAGAGGGGCTCCAAGGTCAAGTTCAGTGTTTTGCTACATTCATTTCCAATAGATAGAATCCTCACAAAAGTTTCAAACATATTAAAAGTCCCAAACCTCACGCTAAAAATGGTGTGAATTTTGTTAATTTCCACTTATGTCAGATTTCAAATACATGGGTCTGTACACTTGTGTACAATATAGTTTTAAATCATTCCTGAATTTCCTTAATATGCAACCAAACCGGCGTTGGATTTTACCTTTGGACTGAAAACGCTCATACATGTAAGGGGGCGTGTCACATGGGGCAATTTATAGGCAACCCGTTTCCCAAGAAGAAAAGCCATTCATATTTTCAATCTTCACATAATAACTTTCTTGAGGATTGTAAGAAATCATTAGAAAAATAGCTCCTGTGCAGCCAAAGTGCTCCTTTTACATGCAGTGCATGGTTGCCTTCCAAGTTGCCAGTAAAAATTGCCGTGTGTGGCAAGGCTCTAGGGCCTAATTAATGAATGTCACAATGTTGGGGCAATTTGATAGAAAGCATCCAACTTCATAGCTCATTCATTTTTAATTCCCTCCCTTCACAGTTGACTGGTTAACACTGATTATAGTGAAACATCAGCTCTAACCAACACAAAAATCTATTAAATGCTGACTGTTATTCCATGTGCCCATTTATTATTGAAAAAAAATGGAAAAAAAATTCATCATAACAATTTTTTATTTTTTTTTTTTCTCATTTCAATTCTGGTCTTGTCAAACAGATTCTGGTCAAGTAAATGTTTCGAGCTAGAGGTTAGAGGCCCTGAGGTCTTGTGGGTTTTTCCCGCAAAATCGATCCAAGGACTGAGACTAATACTCGGCCGTTTTCAAACTGTTGTTCATAACATGGACACACAACAAATGTGTACTTATGATTGTGGCTGTGCATGTGCTGTTGGTTTTTAAACTTTTACTTGTATATTGTCAAAGGCCGACTGAATTTCCCTGATGAAACATCCTTGCTTACGTTATCTTACCTTAGCATATCTTTTTCAATTAGGTCTATACAACATCAAGATCACAGTTTTTGTGTGTCTCATGAGTCCCCCAAGGTACATGTACTTGCACAATCTCTATGATCTGATTAATCAGTAAACCTTTTTCAGGGACCCAAAGTCTGCTCTTAAGAGGACGACAGTCTAGGACGTGAAGGATGGAAGGAAAAGTCCCGAGTGAGTGATCAATTGTGAATCGGACAGGGAATTTAGAAAGTGCATCAACTCCGAATAATCCACGGGCAAGAGGGATTTGACAGGAGTGCTGGCGTGATCGAAAAAGCCATAAAACCACCTGATGAAGATGCAGCGTAATTGATCAAAGTGTTCTCCTTCAATAAAAGTTGTCCATTGGCCAATGCCCAGATAAAACACCAGTCAAAAATTCTGTCTAACTAGTCTGGCTGGCGAGTTTAATATTTGTAAAATTTCTACATGGAAACCACTGACAGCTCAAAAGACTTCCAATGTGATTTGTTCATATTACTTAGAATTGTGAGTCCCGTGCACATGTCATTGTTGAACGTGTTGAAAGGAAACCTTACAATATGGACCTTCGAAAAAAACGCTGGCGGAACAGAGAAATGACAAACTAGGGCACTGTCCGAAACGGCTACGGCTACGGCTGGATTGCCGTGTAATCTTGCGTTGAAATATAGGACATCTTAAACAACACTCTTCTTAACAACAGGCGTCTGTACATGTAGCTGCCAATTCGGTTACAGCCTAACTGAGACCAGATAAGCCTAGTCTGAAATGACGGCTGTGGCTATGGCTGGATTGCCATGTCATCATGCATTGAAGTATAGGATGTCCTTAACAACAACCTTAGCAACAGTCATAGCCGTAGCTGTAGTTACCAAATTAATGGACATCGCTATGTCTAACTGCTGAACTAACATGTTCAAGCATAGGCTGCTCTTAGTAACACCCTTAGCAATAGTCGTAGCCATAGCTGTTACTACCATTTCGTGTACGGCCTAACTGAGACTAGTCAAGCCATTTCCAAATTGGCGGCTACAGCTATGGCTTACGGCTGGATCAACACGTTCAGGCATAGGTTGCCCTTAGTAACATCCTTTGCAACAGCTGCAGCAGACAATTTGGACACAGGCCAAGTCACTGAAAAATTCAAGAGGTAGGTTGTTTATGGTAGGCCAGTAATTTTTGTTTTATTTCATTTTCTATTGTTTACCTTTTTGTTTTTCCTTCTGTCGTAATCTTTGTTGAACTCACCATCTCTGCAAGGAAACAAACAACTAAACCATTAGCCATTTTCGAAATAAATACAACAGCACCCCTGTCTGGGGTTTTCCTCATTACACATTGCACCCCAAAAAAATTAATGAAAAATAAAATAATAAAGAATACATTCTTCCAAACATACAACAGAATTAAAATGTAAAATTTCTTTCTCTCATGTAAATGTCAACCTCTTGAATTAGAAATCAGCTGTCCCCACTTCCACGGCTCTGTACTTACAATGGCTCTATGCTTTAAGGTGCACAGTACACATTTACATGTACATGCCTTGAACCAAGTCTTCCATTTTAAGCAGTGCCACGAAATTGAACCCGGAATTATCTTCTTCTTCTTTTTTTTCCCAAAGTATTTTGAAATCAACTTACTGGTAATGTTTTAAAACTAAGTTGCTGGGTGAGACTTTCAACTTCTTGCAGAGCTTTTTAGCGTCGCTGTACGAAAAAAACAAACCAAAAACACATTTCAAATAAAACAGCAAAGAGTTTTCAAGCCACAAAGTACAGTTTTAATTTGTACAACAAAAACGATTTCTTTTAATGGACACTGTACTATTTCCCCCCTGTAAATGAATGTGACCAAACTGTGACTGGAAGGGTTAAATAGTCAGACCCCATTTCATTCTAGTGAAAATCAGTATTAACTATTAACATTTGCAGCCAGGGCACACAATAAAGATGGTAGAAACATCATCAACCTTTGAGTGATCAAGATAAGCATCTTGCTCTCTCTCTCTCTCTCTCTCGTGCAGTCTCCATTTGTTGCCCTTGACAACAGCAATCCTCGCAAGCACATTGCATATTTCCCATGGAATTTGTCAGAATGAGTTGTATTGGGGATTCATTTTCCATGTGTACGACATACAATGCAATCTTGATAGTATGCAGACAGCCAGGCCCAGGATGCCAGTTGAACCAATTATAATGCTTTTGATCGCTTATAAGGTAGAGCACTTAAACAGATACATGTATATTTTTTCCTTCAAAATAAGGGGCATGCACAACATTGTTACGATTGAACATATTTGTTCACATTCGCACATAGCGTGCATGGTACAGCCTAGAGATGGCCTATGATGGAAAACTTCCCATGAAATAATTTTGCTTAAAATGTTACAGTTTGAGAGAATTCATTAAAAACTATTTGTTTGAACTCAACGAGTCCAAAACATAATGTTTGAAAACCGTGAATACAATGTGGGGTTTTTTTTTTCACTTTTTTTTTCTTGTGACTCTGATGACTGACTGAGCTTAAAATTTCACAGGTTTGTTACTTCATAAAAATGTCGGGTCACATACAGTAAAGTGTGGATGCTGGTCTTTGACTATTACCCGATGCTATCAATGTGCTTGAAAATAATGAAAGTGCAAACTAGACACAAAATTCACAGACATCAAGAGTGGTTGGATCTGTACCTGCAGTCCACTGTGACTAGAGTTGCCAAGCCTTTCATTTCACTTGCCACTTCCCCGTACACGTTCATCCATGAGCTGGCGTCGTTGGCTGTGTAAAAAGGTCAACAAAAGCAGCGTTAAAGCCAGGACCCAATTTTATATCGCTGCTTAAGCACAAAAAAGTAACTAAGCACAAACCTATTCTGCTTACCAGATTAAGGTTACCAGCCAAAAGTACTACATCACATGTACATGTACCATCTTTGACTGGTTTGACTGGCATACTTAGCACAGAAATTGTTTTAAAAGCAAACAAAATTTCCTGCTTTAAAGAAATCTCTCTAAAATTGGGTCGAGCTGACAGGTTTCAGGTTTTTATGTAGGCCTACTAAATAATGCAAGCTGCTGATTCATTTCTGCAATCAAGAAAAATAAAAGTCCATCAAATTCAAGCTCCATCTGCAAATATCAAGTAATAAACCACAAGGGAAACTGACTAGGTAAATTTTGGTAGCTGCTGTCACCTCGCTAAAGGTGGTTTGGATTTGAAGTTCTTGAAGAAAATACAGTGACAGTTTTGTTTCCCTTTTTCTCCAGAAGGACTGTATTCAATTCAAACTTTCACAGGTGAATTTTAATAAGTCATTCTTGATAAATTTGTCTATAAAAATCAGCATTACGTTGACTAAAACAATCTATAAATACCGTACATATGCGTTCAATAAAAAATAACAGCTGGCTGGAATTTCATAAGGGAAGGGAGTCAGGGACAGAAGCATTTTTATTTCAATAAAACTAAAGTTCAGCTAATTGGAGCATTTTTAATGGCCATCTATGCCTCCAAACCAAGGCCCTTTTCAAAACCATGGTTCAGCAGCTTTGACTTAGGCTCTGCCATACTTTGAAAAAGTGCACTTTCTGTACTGGGCTTCAAACAGGTACATTGTAGATGGAGCTTAAGCCAGAGCCTAAGCCAGAGCCGAAGCAAGAGCCAAAGCCAGAGCCAAAGCCAGAGCCAAAGCAAGAGCCTAAGCTAGAACCGAAGCAAGAGCCAAAGCCAGAGCCTAAGCCAGACCCAAAGCCAGAGCCTAAGTCAGAGCCGAAGCCAAAGCCATATCCATGGTTTTGAGAATGGACTCAATTGCATTCCGTTATTAGACTACTCACCTGTTTTTGAAAACATTACTAGCACATTGTTGCGCGTGCGGAGTAATTTCTTGAACTCCTTCATGTCCTCCACAGCCAAGACGTCCTGCGTTTTGGCCTTCTTGGCATCAGACTGTCCAAGGAAAAACTACAGATAAGAAGAACAAAGAAACAATTCATGCAGTGAGAACACGTTTTTGAATGCACTGATTTTTTAAACCTTGATCCCTATTTTGAGATCCTTTTTGAGATCCTGCATAAAGACATGGATGATTTTGCCTTCCTTTTGCCGTCAAAGTATCTTTGAACAAAAATTCACCCAAAAACAATTGTTAACGGCATTTATATTAAATAAAGTTGCGTGTCCAATCAGTTGTAGGCACTTCTTGCGAAGAGTTGTTGACATGGACGTATGGAACACAGTGCATGGCCTTATGCGCAGCAGTGAACAGTTGCCTGTATAAATAATTGACAATATTAAGGATTTTAAGTCACGATGATATACACTGGCAGGGAGATTTATAGAGTAACATCTCCTTGTAATGCCATTCAACTGCTTTTTTTTTTTTTAATGTACGTCATCATTAATTAAGTTCCGGAATTAATTTTAATGACCACTGTTCTGTTCACCAAGGACTCACTGTTAATTGCACACGTATAATTTGTATTGTCATATGTTCAAGTTTTATTTAACTACGATTTACAGTTCATAGTTTACAGTTGTGTGTCGTGGCCGAGCGATCAAGCACACTGGACTCACGGTTTTTATGTTTTTGATCAGCAGAATGTGGTTTTCACTATGTGTGAATTACATGAATAACATTTAACAGCTTCTTCCCCTGCACCACTGCACAAGCTAGCGTTTCAGGCCAATACGCACAAATTGCGGGCCAATACACCCGTACCTGGGCCATTATGCCAAAGACAATGGGGGGCTTTCTTTCTCTTTTTTCTTTTTGACTTCAGATCAAATTCACAAAAATCATAAAGATAAAACCATTTAGAATTCCCCAGATTGTACAGCAGGGCGTTTAAAACCAAAGATAAACACCAAGGAAATAAAAAAAGCCGAGCACCACGTTTCAAATTAGCGTGGTCAGAGCTTGTTTCAATTCAGCGTGCTGAGGCCACAAACTTAACAAATTTGGGTCCAGAATGCCCTGCAGTTTTGAAAAATTCTGAGAGATGGAGGCAAAGGGATAAAATGAGGATGTACGTGTAGCTGCTGCACTGGGTTTGGTAGAGGCTGAGCCTCTGGCTACTGCACTGCAACAATTGCTTTAGGGCTAGGAGAAATTGCAGGGGGAGGAGGTGGGGGTTGGAAAGAAAGGCGAGGAAGGAGACATGCCTTGCATTACTTGTTTATTATATTAAACTCTTATGTTCAATCACATGTTCTTTTAGACGTGTCTATTACCCAGTGGAATCCTTAGTGTTTTAATTTTTATGTAAATTTTTTATTTTTTATAGTATTGTTTTTATAATAGTATACATAATATTTTCATAAGAATGTATATAGTCATTCCATGTTTCTTTTATATCCGTCTATTGTTCTAATATTGCGGGGATTGCTCTTTCAGATAGTGATTTGGTTCGCTTTTGGGCAATCCCTAGGCTGCTGTTTGTTTGTATTTCTACATATTCCTCTGTTTTTGTAATTCTTGGTCTGATTGGGTTTTTTTTAAGTCTCCTGTATGTATTGTAATGATGTTTGAAAAGCCTGAATGAATAAAAATAAATAAATACATTATTTGCTAGTTGAAACTTGGGGCGTGATGTAAATACAATTCCTTTAAAACCTCCAGGCAAACCTAGTTATTTACACACACAAATTTTTTACACCATACACAGTCTGTTGTAGGTCTTTCCAAGCTCACAGTCAGTGTTCAACAGTGCAATTCAGCGACCAGAATGCTTATCTATGGATCTATATGAAGTTGATTTGGGAGGTGACAGTCAATAAACAAATAAAACAAAAATGGCCATTAACGATTTATCAATACTCCTGAAACAATGTGTGCTGCCGACCCACCATTCAGAAATTATTGATAAACAAAGCCGTCGGCAAAAAATGGCAAGAAACAATTGGGCTTTGTCATTTTTTTTAACTGCATCAATAACGTGCTCACTAATTGTACATCATTAACAGAACAGGGGTACTGTGTAGATATATGGCTTGATACTTTGTCTGAGAATTTACCTTTGTATTTTATTTTAAATTTGTAAAGCCAATCAATAACTTGTACCATGTCTCACTCTTTGTTGTGTTGCCCTGTCCTT
Source organism: Pisaster brevispinus (assembly GCA_023634235.1). Classification (NCBI taxonomy): domain Eukaryota; kingdom Metazoa; phylum Echinodermata; class Asteroidea; order Forcipulatida; family Asteriidae; genus Pisaster; species Pisaster brevispinus. Next base: position 4,944,612 of record JAMKCF010000006.1, read on the forward strand.
GTCCATTTGTTGTCCTGTTTTTGTAATAGGGAAAGGTACAAAAGCTATGCTTCACCTTATTTCATACATGTTGACAATGTTTTGTGTTTATGGTCAATCGTGCTCTTAATGCAAATTAATTAAATGTATGCAAACTCACAGTAAACCTGTTATATTTATTTGAACTGCTAAAAACTACTGCTGAAATCTTCCTCAAGTGTTCTGGGTTCTTTTACATGCACTACCACTACCAGTCCCAGTCCTAGTACAGGCATGATATTTAGTCCTCGGGGGTAAAAAAGTAGGAAGATTTTAACGAGCCCAAGGGCTGACCAACATGTTCACATGGTATAGACTTTTCAGGCTATTTAGTAATCACAATTTTTCTGATTTTTTCCCCAGGGTCAAAAAAATCGGAAATCAGACGGTGGAGCTCCATGATCAGACTTAAGTAGGATGAATATCATCCTGCTAGTACTAGGGACCTATGGCTTAAAAGTCCCATTCGAAGGACAAAGCAATTATGGTACAGTTTCTTGCTCGAGGACACATAACTCCCACACTCAGCTGATCAAAAAAACACTATGAGCTTGAGTCATACACTGCACCTTCCACAGTTTCTCCTCATCCTACTCTCATCTCTGATTCGGAACATTATGGAATGTAATTCTTTTCCATTGTTGGGCAATGATGAATAAAATATACAGTAGAACAATCACAATGGTGCTTTCAAATGTACCACAACCACGCACATTACAACCACATGTTGATTTGTTTGTGCTCAGTGAACGTATTGTATGTTCATTGTACACAAGTGCTCCAGCTGCTTGGGTTAGTTCAACACTTCAGAATATTAACACAAATAGGAAACCATATGGCAAGGGTCTGGTTCAGTAACTGCTGACTAAGTACGGCTAGTGTTTTTAAAAAAACGAATAAAAAAATCAATGTTTAAAATTAAATCTATCAAGCCATTCAAATACGTGTGCATGTGTAGGAGTGTGAAATCATGGACAAAATGTCACGAATGTGCTTTGCGCAGAATTCTGTGCTTAGGATCACCATTCTCCACTAAAATAACAGGGCAATTCCACATTTCTGCACTACATGTCCCTGAAGTGAAGAATGCTTCGTAAGATGGAGTTTGTGTACACACTTAGCAAAGTTTCCTTGCTACACATATGTAACCTATGAAATACACTGACTTTGGCCCAGGTCTTGGCACTTGGCCTCGATGCCCCTTCAAAAATTTCCCATACATGTTGACCTAACTTAAGATTTTCGAGGAAAGTGCCCTTCAAGAAATGAAACTAGCCTTGTCCTCTCCGAGATTAAATTCTGGGCCTGCTGCTGTACATGTAGGGTTATTTCAAATAAGGCAGGCCTGGAAATGACACGGAGGTCACGGAGGCCATGGCCTCTGTTGCCCCTTGTATCTTGGCCTTGGTGCCCCTTCAAAATTTGTCCTTAAACTTTCAGACTTTCCAATGGAAGTGCCCTTTGCAAAATGAAAATGGCTTTGTCTTTAATGAAAACATGAACGCCAGTCATGCAAGTTGGGCAAAGTTCTTAATTGTTTACAAAAAGTAACCGGAAATGGAGGTCAAGTCTTATTCTTGGGTAATCTTAGTGGATTTGCTCAAACCATTTTACTAAATATGTTTCATGGCTACTAAATCGTACTTTCCCAAATAGTATTATATTACTATTAGATGGAACAAAATTTCACCCACTTAAAACTCAATCAGGTTGGGACCAACTTAGTCAAAATTTCCACGAGACTTCTGTCTATTTTACTGTGGAAAACACTAATTCAGCAGAACTTGCTCAGTTGTGGGGTTGCTGACAAATAAATCAGAAATTGGATGTTCTCGTCAGTGGTCAAGTGGGTATTTCACGCACACCACAGCCTTCTTTTCAAGGATATTAAATTCAAGGGGCAAGTTATACAAGAAAAGCGTGCGTTGTATTATCATAGCAAGTTTACCGTTAAATTTCAGCCTTCTCCCTTTAACAGGGGTCCTACTAAAAGCCGACAACATGCTGACAACGCCAACAACAAGTCCAGTGTGCCGACAACATGCCGACAACAAGTTTCAGATACCTTAAAACCAGCAAATAAACCAAGGATTTATTAAAACAATATGTGCTATGTCATATTAACAGAAATACAATGGCATTATGTATTAAATATGTGTACAATGTAATATTAACAAAAATGCAATGGCATAACTTCACGAAAAGTCTGAATTTTTAACCAGAAAAAAACTAACTTATACGGAGTGCGGTCGGACGCCATCTTACCCGTATCATGATGGAATGGTCAAAACACGGTTTTTAGGCCAAGATTGCGTCCGACCGCACTCCAAGTAAGTTCGTGTTTTTTTTTCTGGTTAAAATTTCAGACTTTTCGTGAAGTTATGCCATTGCATTTTTGTTAATACTACATTGTACACATACTTTTAATAAATCCTTGGTTTATTTGCCGTTTTTTGAGGTATTTGAAATTTGTTGTTGGCGTGTTGTCGGCACTCTGGACTTGTTGTCGGTGTTGTCGGCTTTTAGTAGGACCGCTTTAAAGTTTAACAGTGGTCCGCTGGCCAAATGCCATTTAAAACACAAGACACGTTTTATTTGAAGTATTGTCTCGTGAAAAAGGTGGCGGACTAGTGAAAAACTGAAAAGACAAGCTAACTGACTGGTCAGACTGCTGGAATTAAAAAAATTGTTAAGTGTTTTGAACTTCTCGACATGGTTGTTTTAAATAAAATAATACTAAACTTTCCTAAATTTTAAAGTAATAACTATTACTATTTTACTGAAAACAACCATGACGAGATGGTTACTGCAAACAAAATGCAGATTTTCACTTCTTTGGTTTTGATCAAAAGAAATGGTATATTAATTATCAGATTATTAATAAAATTGTAATGTAATGTTACTAAAAGTAAAAAGGAATACTATTCGTGTTTTGTGGCTTTCTTTTGAGTTTGATTTCAACTTTCAACTACATTTGTATTATGCAATAAGTGAAAACTTCTGAGTTGTCAACTTTTCTGTCATTTAAAACAACAAATTTATACAAAGCAAAATGAAAGCTGTAACTTGTATTGTAAGGCATTCTGCTCATCCTCTTTTCTAAAATAATTTTTTTAAATACACCGACCAAACCCCCCTTGGCAGAGTTGGCCCCTAGACGTCTTGTTACTTAGAAAGGCGTGCATTTATTGGAGGGCGGATGGCCCCGACTAGGTCTGCAAACTTTTGAAGAATGTCTTCCACATGCAGAGCCCCAAAAAGTTTTATTTTATAGTCGATAGTAGTTTTAGAGAGTACACAAAGTGGATAAGGAGACTCACCACATAAATGATCAGTCCAATTAGCAAGGTTTTCCAAGCAGGTTTCCGCCGTAACGTATCCATGCTTAGAAGCAGAGGTACCACCGGCGATCTGAGTGTTGAGACCAGGTGAATTCTAAACAAAATAGGACGAGCCCCTACAGTGCCACGTACTCTTTACGCATGTCCACCACGTAAATGCATGGTAAAAGCCAAGCCATCCAATCCAGCCGGAGCCCAAGGCAATCCGATCACACGTGTGTTGTGCATGAAGTGGATAGGTATCCACGCATCAAGGACTCCTAAAATCACTGTATTTGTTATACAACACGCCTGGGTACCTAACACTGTGGCTTCCGAGGTATATCAACCTCGTCCTCACAAACTAACCATCTATGGTCAACTTTGAATGAACTGATACCATGAGATTGATATTTAGCCTCAGCCAAAGCCGTACCTGACGACCAGTCATCAGCAATCTGTGTGCAGCATGCACAGGTAAAGCCAGGATTGGCGGCTACAACTATGGCTAGGATTGTTGCTAAGGACATCGTAAACTATACTTCCATAGGGAACCATTTCTCAACTTGTATTTTCTCATTTCTCTGAACTTGTAACGACCTTATTTGATTAAAACTAGAAAAAGAGCCAGGTTTTGTTTTTTGCCAAACCTTGTAATGTGCCTCCCCCATTAATATATAGGTTTTTATTTGTTATTTGTTGGTTGGTTTGGTTGTAGATGGTTTTTCACCGAGCTCGGGAGCACCGAGCATACAGTACAGTGCTTATTAATCATGGAGGTAGAATAAGTGGCTTAATACACATTGGTGTCATACACATCGGTGTAAGGGGAAAACCAAATTACATCGGTGTAAGGGAAAAACCAAATTAAAAATTCTTCATCCCGATGCAAATGTTACATCTATGAGTTTATCATTTTATTATTTTTATTTACTTACTTAAATAGTTATAATTTATTAGTCATTATTTAATAAAATTTTTATTGTTATTCTTTTATATTGTTATTTATTTATTTATTCGTTATAATTAGTATTATTAATTTTGTTGTTTTTTGTCATTGTTATGTTTTTTGTTTGGGGGATATTAATATTATTTCCTTTTGTCCCTCTTTAGCCCAATCATTCTGAGGTCTAGGGGTCACCACCCATCTCCCAGGCACCATCTCAATGCCCTTTGACCCGCCTAATAGATTTAGGGCCATACTTTTCATTACAAACAAAATCTTTGTGTGGCTGCATCACAGCTTTACACAGCGGGCCATCCAAACTAGGCCAAATATCAGAGATACTCATTTATTATTTGTTATTCTGTCATGGTGCCGGTGTCCCAGGGAAATCTGTCCCCTGGAGTGTCTTCCCGCTTATGGGAAATTAACATGGACTGACGGAGGTTGATTCAAAAGAGGGCGCTATCAGAAGACGTTTGTACACCGTTTTCGCCGTATGATGGGAGGGGGAGACACAGAATCTCCTACCACACCGGTGTCATAGGGAAATCTGCCCCCGGAGATTCTGTCCCCCATGTGGGTAATTAATAGAGCCTAAAGGAGGATGATTCACAGAAAAGGGCGCTACCCGAAGAAATGTGTACACAATTCGCTTTATGATCGTGGAGGGGGGGGGACACAGAGTCTCAAAGAAAGAATCTCAGAATCTCCTGTTACACCGGTGTCTTTGGATTTTGTCCCTGGTGCGTTTACAGTGCACGGGTTGTATAAAGTTGAGTCAAAAGAGGGCGCTATTAGACGACGTTTTCTACACCCCACAGATAGACTTGTGGACAAGTCGTTAATGTCTGTCGCGGCTGTTTTACTGCTGCGACCACAAGAGACTACCGAACTGAAGAGAAAAACAAATATTAGCAAAAGACCGTTTTTAGTTCACTTTGCAAGTTGTCACGCTCCTCCCAAACGTTGTTTTGAATAACTGACCCATACGAAGTTTTAACAGTATGATCCAAGTAGCTGTATGCTACTTTACCTCCTTCACAAGCAAGTTTATCGACTTCCAATAAAAACAACAGATTGGCTGAAGGTGCGATGCAGCGTGTGATGTAAGAACAAACCTCCCGGCCCGGTCCTAGCTACGGAGCTCTGACAAAAATGTATTACTAATTGAATCGTTGATTGTGTATGGAGAATATTTAACACACCTTTTATGACTTCACTAACTTCACTTACTTTGTGATTCAAGTGAGAGTTGTCTTTCTCCACGCTATTAAAAAGAAAAGATAAAATTAAAGACAAATAATTGTCAATACCATTATCCAATAGGCACAAAATAATAAAAAACAAACTGTGAAAGTTTAGGTGCAATCGATCATCGGAGTCACGAGAAGGTGAGAACCCCAAAGTATGTTTTCACCGTTTTCAACGAGTTTTAGACACGCCGCGAGCGAGATAAAACTACTAGATTTACAAATTTCTATGCGGCTGCTTCGCTGACGATTTCGTGTATATGATTCTACTCATTATTATGCATTGTAGTGGTTTGGTACTTTTTTCATCTCAACACAGACAAAATAGGGCCCACAAAAATGGTACAATGTTCTGCCCTGGGGCTGTTGACTTTCAGCTTGCGGCATTCCGGGGGAAGCCTCCGAAAAAAATGTCATCTAATATGCTCCCGCCGCAGGTGTTTTGCGGGTACGTACGTGAGTTCGTCATGGGGTGGGCGTGGCATCATGAGCCCAACTATGGCTAGCCTCCCCCAATACAAGAACTTTATTTGTCAGCAAACAGGCCCTGTTTTGATTTTGTTTCCAAAGACTCAGATACTTGTAAACTTTTTAAAAAGTAGTTTTTTAGTATTAGCATTTAGCTGAGCATTGGTTTATATTTCTGCTCAATTTCGAGCGAGATTAGCTGCAAATCCAGAGGGCGCTGAACATTGATAAGCCTGTCATAAATTCCAAAGAACCCGGACCTTTCTGTTGACGACAAGACTTATCGTCGTACAGAGTGCAGTGTTGCACTGTGTGTACGGGTGACATAGTATGGGGGCAAAGCTCTGCAAAAGCACGGGATAATCAAACGTCATAATTATTTCTTAACATAGCCAATTAACACCAACAGGACTATCATAGTAAAACTATACTTCTATTTTTAATATAGCAAAAACTATGCTATTTTTTAAAAAGAGAATAAACAAGATTTTGTCAGACAATTAAATTGCAACCTTGTCAAAATAAATACAAGCGGAGCACCCCGATGACGTAGAGGTTACCTTGAATGTTGACTCACCCGTGTCGAGTTAGTAATGGCCTACGCCTAGAAGATTTTCTACTGTGGGCAAAGCGGCTTATTTCTTTGTACAAAACATTTATTTTAAATTATTTTTTTACTCCATTTTGTAGAGAAAATCATGTTACTTCGGTGCCTTTTAGTTGCAGTGGTACTCCCCGCCGTTTTATGTAAGTATATCTTCTGAATCACTTTCTGAAGTGGACGATTTGCTGTCGTCCGTCTCTTTTTGCTTGGTTGGCGATGGTTTCTCCATCGTTGCACCAGTTTCGTGAAACTTTGTTGTTTGATTTTCAACAATAACAAAGACCAGTCACAGGTGTTTTCGTTCTGTGGTCTATTGTAATACTAAGGCAGCCTGAGTATCTGTGCATGTATTACTATTAATTACATCTTAATTGGCAGTTGGTGTTGCTGTGTATAAATTAAACTCAGACAATGAATGAATAATAAATTGGTTTAATTTTGGATTTTAAAAATGTATTCAACATTTAATAAAGTTTCAAAACAAGACAATTATTACAATTCAAATTACCACTTTTAAACTTTTTATAATTGTAAACAAGTATGTACAACTGGGTCTTCATGGTTTTTTACTTTTCTTCATAATTTAGTTACATTTTAAACTAAAAATACTAAACAACTCTGCTTTGCACCTGTAGTGGACTGCAAGGTCTAAAATAAAATAGTTTTTAATTTAAAGTTTTTGTTTTTCTCCTTTATTCATCATATTATGTTGTATTCTGATAAGATCCATTTTTGGTATTATTATTACCCAAACATATTTTGTTCGGGAGAAACCATTCAAATAGTTTTACTGTCAGACTGTTACTGACAGTTACAGCAATATAACGTTTGCCTACTCCTAGAACTATTCGGTTCGTTCCGCTATCGTCTCCTCGTTAGGGAGACAATAGCGGAACGAACCGAATAGTTCTAGGAGTAACGTTTGCCTAACTCAGTCCTAGAACCATGATGTTCATTCTGCTATCGTCTCCATGATAGTGGAACGAACCTCCTAGGACTAGGAGTTACTTTTGCCATTCACACTTTGGCAACAAGTGCTATTTATTTATTGTTGTCATGTCATAATTATGTAGTATCACTCATCAGTTATAAATTTTGGGCTTGATTATTTTATAGAACAGCTTTTTTTCTTCAGTATTCTGGTGTCTACGTTATCATTTTCAACAACATTATCTTCATCATCAGGCCGATACTCCCCAGGGAGGGTGGATGAAGGAATGAAATAAATGGCCCAGTGACCAGGGGTATACTAATGTTTGAAGCGCAATGATCATTCTTTTACATTGCGGTATATTACTTATAAGAGCCGATATTATTATTATTATTATATTATTATTATTATCAGATGCTGAACGCTTAGACAAATTCATCAAGCACTATGAAACATTAAACTATGATTCCAAGGAGCTACACTTAAAGCATGAGAGGGCGAGGAGGTCAGCCCCTGGAGAAACCAGTGTCCACTTGGATTTCAGTGCTCATGGAAGGTGAGTCCAACTTCTCTAAGTCTAATACTATAGAGCGAAAAAGCAACCGATAATATTGACTATAATGTAGGTCAAACATTGGTGTCTGATAACTGGGTCCAATTTCATGGCTTGTCTCACTGCGTAATTCTGCGCTTATGCCGCCCTGTGATGAAGCACATATAATTCTGTTGAACGTAAGCGCAGAATTCAGGGGCAAGCAGAGCCATGAAATTGGGCCCTGGTCTGGTGTCTGCCTGCCTCGGCTCGGCTCATTATAAATGCCTTACCACCCTGAGTCTGCTACTTAAATTCATCGCATGGAAATATTGAAATATGATTGATAGGTGTTGTATTCATCAAATAATGGCAGTTTTTGGTACATATACACCCCCAATCAAGCCACTAGGGAGCCAGGCTTAGGTGTCACTTATCTTACAATCTACACAAATACTCACCATATCAACACCCAAGTCCAAATATTTGGTCACAGACAGTGTCCAATCATTTGGGTACAGGGTACCGGCTGTGTGACTGTACACTTGGAAAATGTGGATGGAATTATAACAGCATCTAGCTAAAACATTTGGAGAAAGAGGGTACATGTATTGTACATGTAAAAAGCCACCTGTTGGAATAGAAAATGTGTATTGTGTATGTCGATCGTTCATCTCTGATTCGTATGGCTGTGCCTGTGAAGCTTACCGCAACCACCACCCTTTAAAACCAGGCATTGCTGAACCGAAAAATGAAGAGAAGAGTTTAAGTTTTCAGCAGGCCTGAAATAAACCCCACAGCACCCACGGCAGTCGCCGTGGTGCCCTGTGCTTTCTCTATCAGTGGTGCCCTTTGCAAAGTTCAATTACAAAATTAGCATTTCCTTCAGAATGGAAGTGCCCCTTACCCGAGGAAAATTGCCATGTCCTTTCAAAGAACAAAGTCAAAGGTCTGTTTCAGCATTTATGACTTTGTAGCTAGACTTCCATAAATTTGTGGGTGATTTTCCAATGATGAGACTGTGTGATTGTTAAATGTCGTATAAAGTAGTTCGTTCTTCATTTCCTGAAGGTTGACTGGTACACTCAGGGCTCGAAATTAACACTGGACCGCAGGCCCGAGGCCAGTGATTTTAGCGACGGGCCAGTAAACTTACAACAGTACAAGTCCGGCGGTCTGGTGTTAAAAAAAAAAAAAAAAAAAAAAACCTCAGTGCATTTTAAAATTTAAACTGATATTATACAAACTCTTTAAATTCTGTCGAGTATTGAAGCATTTCCCTTAAGAAAAACTTGATAAATCTTCTCTCAGTGCTTGATAAAAAAAACGCTCAAATGTGAAACTGTGTAGATAGTGTTCTTCTCATGTTGATTCTGGTCTTGTAACATATTTTCTGCTCCAGTAAAAGTTTTAAGCTACAAGCCCTGCAGTCTTGTGGATTTTTTCCCCAAATTCGAGCACTGACACTCACAAAAGACAATTTATAAGAAAAGTTGTCAGTCAAGAATACTAGAAGTGCACTTTTAAGTTTTAAAATGTATGTACATAATTAGTTGTCATCAGGATGTTGAGGTTTAAGGAAGTCTTAACGGCCTTGTCACTTGAGGCAATTTTTAAGGCAACTTGGAATCAACCAACTGCAGTGCATGCTACAGGACCGCTTCGATAGCATGTATGAGTAATTTGTCAAAGGATGTCAATTACCAAGGGTAAAACAAAATTGAACATTTAAATGTGAAATACCTTTTCTTGTTGGAGATTGCCTGGTGTGAGATTATTGCCTAAAGCATGTAAAGTGTGACATAGCCCTTATCTATAGACGATCTTACTTCAGTTTAAAATACTTTTTGTGTGTGTACCATGTAATCTAGGATGTAACATTACCTAGTATGGTACAAACAAATGCATGTGTATGTATTATGCAGTCCACAATGTGCGAACACGCCCTGCTCAAGGAAACGTCAGTGTCAATTACATGTTATTGCTAATTCTTGAATTACATCATGTACAGTAGTAAACCAAGTTTATTGTATTCTACCAACCCAGTCTGGAGTAATTGTACATAATGGTCAATGTTGGCAGGAATTGTACAGTATTATATCGATGCGAATGACTTCTTTGAAAATGTGAATATTTTTCTTACCATAGCTTCCCTGGAAGCCACAGAGGGGCGACCTTTGCCATGGTCTTTTTTCCTTGATGCCGTAACGATCCAAATGTTCAACCACTGTTGTTCTAATTCACAAACGAAAGTGCCCTTTTCTTTAATCTCATCAAAAAAGAAAAATTAATGTATTGTTTGTTGAGTGATTGTGGCTGAGCAGTGTGCACCAACCAATTCATGGTGGTAACATGGAGTACATTTCCCTGTAGAAATAAACATGTGACTCTGTACAAAGTGATCTGGTTTTTATGCATATTTTTATTTACACCAACAGCTCTCAGAGCTCATTAAAATGTGCCACCCCCCAAAAAAAACAAAAAAACAGCCACTTCTCAGAAATAGTGAAATGTCGTTATTGAGTTGAAACAATGTAAACATCAGGCATGATTCACCAAGAAAATTCACTTTAACATGACCTACTATTTCATCAGAAATCCTTACATGAGGTGACCAGATATTCTTCAGAAATTGTTAATTAATTAAATAAATTTAAAAAACTCACTGTTTGGTGGTATCACAAGATCAAAAGTCACAGATCCGTGTTGGTTGCAAGGGCGTCGGCAGTTGCTGCTCTTACCACATGTCAAACACTTGCTCTGGCCTCTCTCACAAGTTCTAACTGGTACTGCCCTGAAGATATCACTTGTGCCCCCCCCCCCCTTTATGTTTTTAAACTAACTCTGCTGCTCAAGCACAGTAGCACACCAGTGACATACCAATCACATTCTTGAGATACTGCACCCACAGAACAACAGGCAGCATGCCCTTCTGACATGCCATTGTACTATGACAAGTGTTGCAGTGTGCACTTAGCACACACTTACTCACCTGTCAAACTATTTGCAAGTTGGTAATTGTTGCTTGAATTGTACTTGTTCCACAGTTTTAGTGCACACACCTTTAGTAAACCAGGGCCCTTGTTTTGTCACAAAATGTATACAAATTTATGTAGAATAAGTCTTCTGGGGGGAAAACCCCTATATAGTGCTCCTATTTATGGTCTAACTGTGATACAAAACGTTGAGCTACATAGTCATGATAGTGTACAGTATGGTATAAAACGCCAGACTGATAATGCACCAAATTGGTGTGTTATGAATTATTAGGACCTACAGTACTACAATATTGTCATATTGACTGAATTCACCTGACATCGTCATCCCAATAATCGTGGCCGTGCCATTTGGGGAGTCAATGTCCCTGTGTGTTGACCTGTACCATTGACTCCCAAAATGCTGTGTGTGACACACAGTACCTGCATGTGACAGCGTGTGACAGTGGTACAAGGGTTCAGTTGGTACAAAAACAACGGTGTACTTTACCAGTCCTTCTGATTTGAAAATTCCAGGTGTGTGAAAAAAGCACACCTGGATTCTTCTAGGCGTGTGATTTTTGTGGTACTGGCTGGTCAATTTAAAGTCGGTTTTCTTAAAACTAAACAGCGAGTAGTGATGTACTTAATACGACATGGCAAGGGATCTCGTGAAGGTACAATTGGTTGTACACTGGACTCTTTATCATCAAAATCTCCCATGACTGATACTTATTTATCTAAACACTCAAAAGTGCATACAATTGTCGAAGCTAAAAAAAAAAAAAAAAAAAAAAAAAAAAAAATGGAAGTGAAATTCACAAACTTGCGTTTTTGAACGATCTTATCCCCTAATTTCTGCCCTTAATAATACCATGGGGGTCTATTTTACCTACAAAATAATACTTTTTTTATCAACAATCATTTTTAATGGATTCGTAAATAAAGGATCGCTTATTTAAAGCTTCTTTTGCAATACATTTTCCATTGAACGATCGGTCGAACGATCGGCCCACATTAGGGAAAATTGTGCGGCGAGAGCGATGTGTTTATGAGTACGAGGTTAACATTTTGTATAATTTATCACCGCAAGGAGGTCGCGATTAGACTCCACCGCACGTCTTCTAACCCCTGGAAAATCGGGTTGTGTGTTTCCCTACTCGCCTACATATTGTGGTATGGAACATGGAGGAGAGAGCCAGACTAACAATGTGCATGCGTGTTTTAACGTTCGTTTACTGAAATGAACGATCGCGGCTAGTAAATATCAAGACTAGGGACTTTATCGCCAGAATTTTGAAGGATTTTGAAAATGATAAACAATTAATTTTACAACGTTATTTTAATTTACAAATTATGAAGTATGATGACGCTGTAAATGTTTGCCAAGGCGTGCGTTATGGAGGGATCAGGCGTGTGATTTTTCGCACGCCTGAGGAAGCTTTTAGGCGTGCGATGGCGTGCGGGTGCGATCGCACGCCTCAAATCAGAAGGACTGCTTTACATACATGGGTGTTTGTGGTAATTTTCGGTCCCTTATGCAGCGTTATCCCTTACCACTGGTCCTTGGCCAAATGCCAGTTAAAACACCTGTCATGCCTGTGGACCAGTCAAAATTCTCTCCAAGTGGTCCAGCTGGCTAGTTCAGGGTTGAAAAGCGTCCCTATATAATATAGAGGATGATAGGGCGAAACAGCTGATGGACGAGTAAAATAACAAGTTAACTGGTCCTGTTGGCCAGTCACTAAAAACGTTAAAGGCAAACCCTTATATGGAGAGCGAGGAAAACACACACAAAATGGGAAAACAAAAGGTCTCCATATAGGACTTCTCAAGGCAGGTGCTCCACAAGAAAAGTTGTGTGTACAAAGTCTATGGGAGGATGTTAGTACAGGGACAAAGGAAAGACAACAGAAGTCTCCACAGGGATGCATTTTTGAGAATTTGTGCAGATGTGTATTGGGATAATATGATCATACCAAATTCTTATTGATTACACAAATACATGAGTGTATACATGTACATACCTGTACTACATACACGTAAGTCATGTAAGTGTAGGGCCTACTGTATTCCCATACAGCTCTATTTTATGACACTATCAAGTGCCTCTTTGTTTGTTTACGTCTATTCTCAGACCCAACCTGAAAAGAGACTCCAGACTGGCACTGTTGAACAGTCAAGGACCCTGTATTCAGTCTCAAGGTTTCCAAAAAACAATACAATAAACACTCTGAGCTCATACAATGTACAATGTCTACACTCTGACTCTGGTCCCAATGTCATGCCTACTGCTAACTTACCACAGAAGTTTGCTCTTGTGGCATCCTGTAAGCATTACCTTTAAATAATCATATCCTTTTTGAAGATTTTTACAAAGTTATGTTTCGGATCTTCCATGCAAAAATCACCGCCTCAAAAAAATATCCACGAATATAAGAGTTAAGGAAATACACTTAGTTATGCACTAAAAACACCATGTACACAATTCCTTACAAAAATATACATGAATACACATTACAAAAGTCTTAAAACAGTAATAAAAAGGCAGCCCCGCAGTCACATGTATACAGTCACCTATTAATATTTTTAAATGCCATCATTAAGAATATAAACAGCAGTCGGATAAAAACTCTGTAATGTACGTTTTGAACCAGATTTAATTGATCGATATCGGTTGTTCGAACGCATGGGCTGTGTATGCCATAAAAGGAATACATCATGATTGTGTAAGCATGGTTTCAAATTCAAGTACAACAATATCTAGTGTGGTTGCCGCACCCAGCCTGCCTAGTGTTTTGTCAATATGTCTGAGTACACCAACAATGCCACGACTGACTACATACATGTACTGCCTGTATACATCCTGAATTGAATGACTGGAAATGAATTACATTGCCCTTTGTATTGTTGACCAAATATTGAATTAGTTATAAATCTACAATAATGGAGGTAGGCCTACATTATAGAAAATGCGTCCACCATGGAGAATGTTAAGCACAAGTTTACATTCAATTGGACCTTTCAGGCATGTCACTTGTTCATAGTCATACAGTGTAACACACTCAATGATTCATGTAAATTCTACCATAGGAGGATTTGTTAAGTGTAACAAAACGGTATTCCACTGTTCACTGAACTGGAGGCATTTTCAATCAACCATGACAAACTGGACTCTGTGTTGTGTTGTGTTTACCTTGCTACTGCTGTGATGTGTATTGTTAATGTTAGCTGTCAGTCAAAACACAAATGTACATTTTAGAAGCAGAGCAACTTACTACATGTATGTAAATTTAACTCTCTAGCTGATTGCAAACTGCCAAAAGGACCTGTTATAATAGATGCAAAAAAGTGGTAGTTGCCTGACATTTCGACCCCAGCAGAGTCTTTTTTTAATGCTATAGCGACAACACAGCACACTCAAACAGGTATACATAACAAAATCAGTCAAGTGGAAATAGAGATACATTTATAAGCACATAAAAAAAGCAAGGGATGAACTTTGACACGTAGACTACATGTACATGTAATTCACAAATACTTTTTACTCCTGTTAGACATTAAATGAGATCTAGACCAGCATGCACCTCATTTTACGGCTAAGCTTTACCAAGAAGTTACTGAAAGAACATACTGATCATCAGCTTCCTCCTTTCAGTGATAAGACTGAACTTGCTAACGAGATGGGGGTGCTTTTTCAAATCTAAAATTGATGACATTCAATGCAAGGCTCAATTGTCAAGCTATTTTTGCCGGATTTCAACCCAACTTTTGTTAACAGGCTTGAAAGATTTCTTCCACTCACTGAATTAGAGGTGAGAAAACTTATCATGGACTCCACACGAAGATCATGCCCATTAGATCCCATGCCAACATCTTCTTTTGTGGACTGTATGGACATATTGCTACTGGTTATATCACTAAGATTATCAACACCTCATTGAATTCCGGTACTTTCCATACAGACTGGAAAGAATCCCATGTTACTCCTCTTTTAAAAAAGGAGGGTCTTGATGTAAAGCAGTTTGAAAAGTATCGTCCTGTGAGAGCAACCTTTCTTTCATTTCTAAATTAGCTGAGGGCGGTATTCAATCAGGTTCACAATCATCTGACTGTTAATAATTTGTACCCGCCCCTTCAGTCGGCTTACAGGAAAAACCGTAGTACAGAAACCACACTTACTTCTAAAAATAGACTGTGCAAGTCTCGCGGGTATTCGAACATTGGGATCCGTTAAAGCGCGTGAGTTTATTTCTTTAATGCGTTAAAGCAACGACGTGGGACCACAGTGGTCCCAAAATGTTTGAATACGCGTGAGACTTGCACGGTCTATTGAACATGTTATTCTGCTTGATCTCAGTGCTGCATTTGACACTGTTGATCACTCCATTTTGCTGAACCGTTTGAATTATAAATTTGGCATTGCCGCGGTCAGGCACTAGATTGGTTCAAATCATATTTACAGGGTAGAAGTCAGGGGATTTTCGTACAGGGTGCCAAGTCCGACAAGTTTGATCTTCTGTGTGGCATACCCCAGGGCTCTTGTCTTGGACCACTTTTGTTTGCAATTTATTCTTTCGCTCTTTTTGATGTCATCCAACATCATTTGCTGAATACTCTTTGTTATGACATAGTTGTATTTATCTTGTATTGTAAGCCTACTAGTGTGATCAATCAATCTGATGCTATGGAAAGTTATATCAAAGACATTAAAACTTGGATTGTTTCATGACAGATTTATGTAAAATGATACTAAAACTAAAATTATTTGTCTCGGGACGAAACAACTTACTGTCTAAGATCAACATTCCTTGTATTGTTGTTGGTGATTCTAATATTGTGCCTGTTCATTATGTTAAGAATCTTTGTGCATGGTTTGATTCAACAATGAAACAATTGAGATTGATGTTTACTTGAAAGTAAACAAGTAGATTTTGTTTGTTTGTCTTAATGTTGATTTTTCCTTGGGCATCTGGTCAGATTTTCTGGGCATCTGGTCAGATTCCCACAGACATAATCTATAATAAAAGCAAGTAACTTTTCAACTGAGCCTATGCATTTACATGATTAACGGTTATTTTTGTAGAGCTGTGTACATGTCAAATTTCAGAAACATAATTTAGAGTTTTAACAAAACAACTTGTTTACACGACCGAGCATGTGATAAAAACATTACATCTTCATCACAGCATTTTGACTTCAAGCAATCACCCCTACAAAAAAAAAAAAAAAAAAAAAAACCACATTAACAAAAAAAAAAAAAACCAGGAAGAAATAATGGGAATATTTCACAACTTGGCTGGTAAAAGAGAATGAATTGCAGTGTTCCTCCGTTGGTCCTCTGGCCAAATGCCAGTCCAAACACCTCAGGACCAGTCAAAATACTCTCAAATTGGTCCAGCTGGCTAGTTCAGTGTTGAAAATTATCCCTGTTCATTATGAAAAATGAACGTGGACTAGCTGGCGGACTGGTGAAACTGCAAGCTAACTGTTCCCGCTGGGTAGTCTCTGACAAAGTTCAGGGCAAACCCTGAGTACATAATTACCTCACTCACCTCCCCTCTACATGTGTATGTGCCCTGTGGCACATATGTCCTTCATGCTCTGCCTATCCATTTGTGTCTGTCCCGTGCACAGTCCCCAGGGCTTATTTCCACGTCATCCACCCGGCAAAGTTTCCTTCCTTTTCAGCTGTCCTTCTCCCTCGTGTGACTTCACTGCGAATTGTCAAGTACGGGCAGTCATACAACGCTGGCCATTTTTCTTTCCTTTAAGATGTGGGCCAATGCAATCCAGGTCCAATGTCTTCGCTTGAATTCTTGACAAATTGTTGATGTTGGAGTGAGGTTGTTCAGTTCTTCAGTTCTTCTTTACCAATGTTTCTCTTAAGGCGTTGGTATTGGAATGAGTTCAGCCTATTTTTGTTACCTTTGTTAATTTTCCACATAGAATGCTTCCATTTACTTGAATTCTCACCATGACTATGACTGTTGTTCTTTTTGCTGATGTGTACAGGGACTTCAAGCTTCGACTGAGGCGGGGTTCCCCTTTCTTGTCACCTGATCTAATTGTAGAGACCTCGGAGGGAGCCAGGCACAACCAACCAGACTACCTATACATAGGAGAACTTGAAGGTATGCCCAGTATGGTAGCAGGTGTGGAATTAGGCCGCGGTGTCTGTTGCCCTGGTCTGGGCCTTCAAAAGTTCCCATAGACTTCAAGTTTTTCCAATGGAAGTGCCCTTTGCAAAATGAAAAATGGCCCTGCCCTCTCAAAGATGAACTTCTACTTAAGTAGCAATTAGCACTGCAAAGTCAAGCCATGTCACTGTGGCCCTTGACTTGAATATCTCAATGATCAACTTAACTGCGTTGAATCAAGTATTTGCTTAGACCAAAGCCCACAGTTCCCGACGCATCCTTCCATAAATGTTGTCATTTACATATTACCCAAGGTGAATCCAACACCAAGTGCCACGGCTCTATCCTGAAGGGCCGCTTCTCAGGAACCATCTATGCAGACAGCGACACCTACCACGTGGAGCCGGCCCACAGGCACTTCGACGAGCCGACGGAGTTCCACTCGATCATCTACAGAGGGAAGGATGTAGAGCATCCCAGCGAAGGGGGATGCGGCCTGACCAGCGAGACGTTGAAATGGATGCAGAAGGTCCAAAAGTCGGCTGTGAAGGAAGACCGGCCACGAGGGGAAGCGGTAGGTCATCTTTTGTAGTGTGGGATAGTGTTCACGAGGATCAAATGACCACTTAGTGCCTCTTTGAATGTTATTACACACCTTTGTGGTTTTTTTTTTTGCTGTGCTCTCTTTATACAACACAGACGGCTTTCATTCAAATTGGATATTACAACATACAGTTGATGATTTTAGTTGTCCCTAACATGCCTCCAGAAAGCCACCCAACTACATGTAGAAGCAGTGGTCACCCCACAAAGTACTGCTGATCGCACTCGATAGTATTTGACTGTGACAACGGAAGCATTTCAAAGACGCTAGTTTAGGTGGCAGCAGACTTACCAGTTTATTATAAAATTCACGGCGTAAATGTGCTTTACGGTCAGTTGTTTAAACACTAATAGTAAAACTTACCTGGTGTGCCTGCTGTCACTTAGTGTTCCAAAAGGTCCCAGTAAGTTGCATGCTGCTATACTGCCCTGGAGATGAATAATGCACATTGTACATTAAATTTGCCACACCTTACCTTTAAGATGTCTAAAGCTTCCCCATGCATCCCCCCCCCCTCTCTCTCTCTCTCTCTCTCTGTCCTTCTCTCTCAGAAGTCCACAAAGCAGAGTGATCCCAATCAGTACTCTCACCCCCTTCATGAGAATCTCTACACCGATCCAGTGCATCGCCGCTCGAGACGACAAGCTCCCGACAAAACCACGTGCAATCTATACCTCCAGTCGGATCACACGTACACCGAGTACTTCAACAATGACGAGACAGAGGTTATCCAGCAATTCAATAACTACGTCTCTGCGATCAACGCCATTTATAACCAGTATACATTCGGCAACTACAGGAGCGTTGGGTTCATGGTGGACAGGATTAGGGTGAGTGTGGTAGAAATATTCCGCCATGGATTTCAGTGGAAATTGCTGGCGAAGTAAAGTGACCGGCCATTTTGGGGAAAAAAAAAAAGAAACAGCACAGGTTGTCAACGGTAGAGCAACTGTGCGCCGATTTGTCTTTGTACTGTGTAGTTGCATTCACCGAGGGATATCACACTGCAGGCTGGCTCAGTGTATCAGATATTGAAGGGTCAAACAGTAAGAGGGTTGACTTTGTATGGTGTAGATGCATTCACCAATGGGATATCATAATGTAGGTTGGCGTAGTACAATGTTCATTCAAACCTACAGCAAATGACATTTGAGAGGTACATGTGTATACAAGTTTTTGCTGTCCCTTTTTGAGCGTTGATAGTGTTTTATTAATTATATTATTAATATATCATGTAATAAACCACAAGGGAAACTGACTGGATAAAAATTTTAAATAAGCTGGGGTTGTACAAAGAATATTTCATACGTTTAGGATGGAGGAAGCAGTATACAGTGTTCATTACACATCAGTGTGTAAACGGTCAAAATCAAAACAATGTTTACATCATTGAAGTTCAGAAGTTTGTGTTTCACGGTTCGTGGATCTCCATAAATCAGGGATGTGATTTCTCGAAATCCTTCTTTTTTTAACACCCCCCCCCCCAAAAAAAAATGTTTATTATATTAATTTTTTTTAATTAAGACCATTAAAAACATGAAGATAAAACCAAATACAATGCCCCAGAATGCAGAATAGGGCTTTTAAAACAAAAGTTATATGTATGTAAGTAGGCTTCAAGCTCGCAAGTTTTCGCCCTCGCAAGCATTCGCGCTTTGCGCTCACAGTTCAGGTGGGTTTTTTTTTTCAACACATCCTATCACATCCCTGATAAATGTAGGTTTCCTATCTCTCTATATCTTGAACTCCTCTCATGCCGTTCATCACCCAGATCAATGGCACTAGCAATAAGCAGGATTCCACCAACCCCTTCCGCTTCGACAACATCGGCGTGGAGAAGTTCCTGGACCTGAACTCTCAACAGAATCACAATGACTACTGTCTGGCCTATGTGTTTGCTAACAGGGACTTCAACGATGGTGTACTGGGTCTGGCCTGGGTTGGCTCCTCCGGAAGTGAGTTCCGTGTTTTAAGTGTACAATTTTTGTTTGTTTATTAAAAGCCATTCAGTGAGGGGAGTTTGTCTTCTCTACAAGGGGCAATTTTGATTGGAGTGAAAGTTAAACACCTGGGCCCAATGTCATGGCTTTGCTTATCCTAAGCAAAGAATCGGTGCTTACGGAAACAGGAAATTCCGCACTTACGTCAAGCGTATTTCACGGGTAAACAGGGAATTTGTGCGCGTACATACTCCACGTTACTATGCATTCTTCGCTCACACAGCTAGCACAGAAATTCAGTGCTTGCACGATAAGCCGAGAATGGTGACCGTAAGCGCAGAATTCGGCGGTAAGCAGAACCATGAAATTGGGCCCTGTTCTGTTAAAGGTTGGGTCATCTTTTGGTTTTTGTCAACGTAGTGCTGATTCATTTGCAAAGTTATCAAGAAAGATACAATGAAAGTCATAGGGGAAAGTTTCAGCTAAAATGCAGTGTCTGCCTGCTAAAAAAAAAAACCAGAAAAAAACTGTCGCGGTTCTTTCACAAGAACCTAGAATCCATCCACATTTAGCGAGGTGACAGCGGGTACCAACGGCCTCTCTGGCCGCAGCGAACGGACACCAACCCTTAGAAATCTGAGAAACAATTTCATGAATGAAACATTTCTCACGTTTTTTTAAATGTCTTTATTGATTTCCTATCAACGGGGGGCACTTCAAATGAAATGATTTCACAAGATGCTTACTGCCGTTAACCATCTCTATATGAAGTATGCTTTCGGGTAGACGTTACACTTTTTTTTTTTCAGGGTCAGTACCAAAGTACGACTCTACCTTTGATCATCTACATTCTTATCCTTTCTCCAGGCACATCTGGTGGGATTTGTGAAACTTTCAAGCTCTTCAGCAGTGGCTACCAAAGTCTGAACACAGGTATTGTTACAGTCAAGAACTACGGCTCCCAGGTGCCTACTAAAGTGACAGAAATCACCTTTGCCCACGAGGTGGGACACAACTTTGGCTCACCGGTAATTTCTTTTTGGTTGAACATCTTAAGGATCATTTACTGAATGAATTTTTTTAATTTTTGTTCATTTTATGTTGTTCACGTCTAAGTGAGCATCAGGTATTTTATCAGTTCTACTGTGGCCATGCTCACAGTTATTTCATTTCACAACCAACAGCACAGTTAGTGCCAATAACAGGATGAACCGAAAACGTTAAGAAGTATTTAGATGTGGGAGGAAAACCCCAATAGGAAAAAAACCCACGCAATCAGGTAGGGGCTGAAAATCCAATCCACATGCAAGGCTCCGGTCTGAGGTGGGATTCGAACCGGGGTCCACAGAGGTGAAAGGCAGGGAAGGAACCCACTGAGCCAACCTGGTAGTCAGTGTATGTATGCAATCCATTTAGGAGCACCGATGCCCGCATCTCTTCCAGGCAAAGTTGTCCAGGATAGGTTACTTGAACTTCAAAATGTTCGGGGCCCACAGCTTTGGGTCCCATCTGAAACGTTACCCCCCAGACAAGCCAGTCCACCAGGAAAGGTTACCCCCATCTAAAAAGTAGGGAAAACAACTCGGAAACAAAACGTTCTCGATCCCCTTCAGTGGGAAGGTCAGGTGCCGCAAGGAACAGGCTTGACTCCCTGGCAATGTTGCCACTGGGAAGGCATTGAAAATTACCTATTATTCCCTCCCAAGAATGTGGACCCAGGGCAAGGCAGTTTTTCCATAGTGAAGGATACTTCAATTTATTGACAAAAGTGACTTTCTCCTGGTACATTTCATGGAGCACTGAGGCAGTACAGCAGAGGACAAGGAGGTGGTTTAACCTCTGATGCCTTGGTGGAGTATACCCGATCATAGTCAGCAGTGGCTAACTTGACTATTTTATTGATCTACTGAGGGTTAAGGTCTGCTCGTCCCAATCATAGTCAGCAGTGGCTAACTTGACCATTTTACTGATCTACACTGTACTCATGAAGGGAGTGCTACATCATTAATTGTGTATTTTTGCATTCTTTCAGCATGACTTCCCGGCTGCGTGCATTCCCGGTGATTTCTCAGCCACACGCAGCCAGGGCAACTACATCATGTACGCCAGTGCCACATCCGGAGACAAGCCAAACAATAAGGACTTCTCAACGTGCAGCGTGGGCAACATCTCGGCCGTCGTTAACGCTAAGGCCGGCAGATGCTTCGTCTGTAAGTCTCTGTCTTGCCATCACCCCCCTGGGTCTCTAAGCATTTGAAAATGTGTCTCTTTGTTCAAGCGCCTTGGACACCTTATTGGTAGACAAGAGCGCTAAATGGTATTATCAATATTAATATTATTGAAATTATTATTATGTTAATAAGGGTCGGGGTTCGTCCAAAGTTGTCTTTGTCTAGGAGGTTGTACAGGCAGCACTACTTTTGAGACCCCCACCCCAACTTTAAAATGTTACTTATCAAATTTTGTCTGCATGGCAGTATCAATGTGCAATAAAATGTATACTCGTATAAGCCTTCATAGTTTTACTACCAAACAACATAATAAACTTAAGTGCCTACTTGATTATTCAGTCATTTTTCCCCAAGTTTTTGATGTTTCCTGTGGTGATTCTTCCGTGGAAGTCTTGGAAACATTGTTGCCAACGTTGGACCCCCACCCCCCCCCCCCTTCTCTCTAACTCTTTCAGTGCCAATATCGTACATGTACGATCTAATTTATGTATTCCGAAAGTGCCATTATCATACATGTACGATCTTATTTATGTGCTAAAAAAGTGTCATCAATCGTACATGTATGGCCCATAATATATGTTTTTACGAGAGGGCATTATCACTCTAAGAAATACTATTGACTTTGGGATTAACCAAGGCAACAGAAATCAGCAAGATACATTTGCTTGGGGAGAAAGACTTTTTTTGTAATAATTATACAGAATTTTGAAAAACATCAAAAAGCTGGTTTTTTTTTTTTTTTTTTTTTTTTTTTTTCTTAACACAGCAAAAAAGCGGGCAATGAAAGAGTTAATAAAAACAGATTGAAATGGTGTCTTCTCAGTTGTGGTAATTTTGTTTTTTCTGTAAACAAAGTTGTATTTGTACTGAGATTCTTACATAGGTAAGAACAACTTGTTAAACCATTTAATAAACGTAGGCACTGTCTGTCATAACGCTATACACTACCTCTCCATCCCGGCAGCATCCGACCGGCCTGTGTGTGGAAACCACATTTTGGATCCGGATGAGGAGTGTGACTGTGGCTACGATGACCAGTGCACCGATCCATGCTGTAATCCACGCAAGTCCGGGGTAAGCCTCGACGAAGACCCATTAGCCTGCAAGCTGCTGAAACGGAATGGGGTTACCGTACAATGCAGGTAACAATCACTCTGTTATAATGGTGGTGTTTTTTTAAAAATCTATCATGATACATTTTACTCCCTGAAAATGTTCTCTGCCTGCCAAAGGCCAGTCAAAAGGGAAAAAGGTTCAAGAGCGAAACGAGAGGGGTGGGGGGGGGGGGGGGGCTTTGATTGTGCTGGATTACCTATGAATAAAATTCAAGGATGCAAACTGGGCCGAGGTTTATTTGCAATGATGGATTTTATCTGCGACCAGCTTTATAAAGCCGTACAGCAGAAACTAATGTTTTGCAACTTGGTAAGCTTTGTGGAACTTCTCAGCAAGACTTGGCGGGGTACCAGTCACAGAAAATAGACCACCCCACTAAGCCGCGTCTGCCATGGGAGATGCTCATGAACACTGCTCACGTGGGTACGACAAGTGCATCCCTGTCCTCGATCTTTCCAGCTAGCGCTGTAACAGACTTTCTAATCAAGTCAAATGGGCGTCAGACTTGTGTGTCGCAGTCTCGGTTAGGCTGGAAATGCATGTGTCCTTCATGCGTTGTTTGTATATATGCGTATTGTGCGATCCTTTGAAATGAAAACACTCGCTGAGCAATGCGACATTGGCTCAGTTTATTTATGGGCAATGCAGCATGCAACAAGGATACATGGAAGTATGTGAGTTGCCTGAAATATGTTAGTTGCTTGTCGTGTACTTTCATTTTTAGGCATTACCAAAACGCATGACGGACATATGGATTTCCAGCCTTAAGAGGGGTCAATGCATATAAGGGCTGTCCGATTACATTACAAGGTTCGAATGTTCAAGAGAATCTCAAATAGACCATATTGTGTCACCGGACAAAAAAAAAAAGTTTTTTTAAATAGAAGATATTTTAGGTCTGAATTTGAGAAGCTTATATTCACTCTAGTCGTTCTTAAAAAGTATGTGTTTGGGAAATGTGTATGTGCTTGTTTGATTGTATGGTTACTGGCCCACTTGCTGATTACCCTTTATAGACAATCATCACCAAGCGCCGAGGCGAAGTTTTGTTGGTGGTTTTTTTTCCCTTGTAATTTAAGTGTCTATAACTAATAATATAAATCAGAAATTTGTTCTTGTTTTTTGGATACATAGATACTGTTTAATGGGAAACATTGGGAAATGTCACTGCAGGTGATGACCTTTACTCTGACCTTTTTCGGTTGAGTGGAATTAGGTCAGATCTTGCAGCCGTTTGTGGCTACGGACATTTTTGGTACAAGCTGTTTGTGGATGCTGTGGTCCCTATAGGTTTAACTGACTAGACTCAGGCCAGTGGACCAGTTTGTATTTCGAGCCCTGCATTATCAGTTGCGCTCAATTGTTGGTTCGTCAAAGTTTATCATTTCTGACTTGTCTGAGGTTTTTTTTTTTTTATTTATTTATTTTTTTTAACAGTAAATCAGCTGGACCCTGCTGTACTGAGGGGTGTACTTTCCAAACATCTGCAAGTGCAAAGGAATGTCGGCCAGGAACTGAATGCAGCATGCCATCAACTTGTGAATATCCTTTTTTTTGAGAGGAGATGCACTCATTTTCCTATAGATAGAAAAATGTTCTTTTTAGAACACAAATTTGGAACCCCCCCCCCCATAGAACGCACAGATGGTATAAACACCTACCTACAGGGAAACCCGCAGCGCAAATGAACAATACGATAGTGTCTTTATTCTCTCCTTCCTGCAGCAGATGGGAAATATGGTTAAGTCACATTAAAGAGAATGTGCTCTTTCCAACAGTATACAGTGTGTTGATAGGTATGTTTATTTGCAAGGCAGTAAATAATGACAATTTATTGTAATGTAAAACCACGTGGGCTTTTGAGCAGGAACAGTGTCTATGTACTCTGATCTGTCAGTGGATTTACATGTAGGTTAAATTGACCACCCTGGAAAAATCTGTTTGTTTTTAGACCGAAGAGAAACGTTTGACTGTATTTCAGGACTTTTCACTCTCATAGCGTCACACCCCAGATATATTCAAAATAGACTGAGCCCTTTTTGGTATAATAAGAAGTAGTATTTAGTAGTTGTATTAAACACACAGGGTACATGACAGTAATGGTGAACATAGAGCGTTTTAATACTATTATTGAGCTGTTTTGATACATGTAGTCACCTTAACTCCTGTGCAATGGGTCTAGTGCGGCATGCCCAGCCTCGGCGAGCCATGAAGATGACAAACTTTGCAACAGTGACAAGCAGACGTGTCAAAGCGGGGTAAGAGTTGTCCTACTTCTTTACAGCCTCATTTATAAAGTGCCCAGTCAATGTTTCGGAGAAACAGGGTTCCAATCGTCGTGGCAAAGGAACAAGCCCCAAGGGTTATGACACCGGCAGATATGGCACCAAATGGAAGGAGACTGGATCCAAAAGTAACATAAGAGGTCTTAGGTCTCAAGATCTGAAGATATAAGACCCCAAAGATTTCAGTACCCAAAACTGATGGGGATGAAGGTTCATGATAATAAGAAGAAGAATAATAATACCGACTCTTATGTAGCGCAATTCCAAAGAATGATCTTTGCGCTTCGAACAATGTTACTCCTGGTCACTGGGCCATTTATTTCATCTCAGCTCCCTTGGGGAGTATACAGCCTGTGCTGCCAAGTACAGTAGCGCATTGCGCTAAATCATTCACAAGAGCCATCACTGCCCTCACAGGTACCCATTTGCTCTTGGGTGATGAGAAGCAATTATAGTTCAGTGTCCTGCTCAAGGACACAAGTGTCATGACCGGGATTCGAACCCACACCATGATGACTCGGTCATCAGAACTTGAGTCCGATGCACTAAACCACTCGGCCATGACACGCTAGGTTGGAGATCAAGACCTGGAAACATACCGTGAATACAAAAATCTTGAAGTCGAGGAAGTTGGGGACTTTAGTGCCCTCGTGTTTATGCCTTCCATCTCAACAAATTCATCACAACTTTCACCCTCATCCACAGGAATGCACCGGATCTATCTGTCAGCTATTTGGCCTAAAAGAGTGTTACTGTTCACCCCCCAAAACTGAAAAAGAAGAGGATGCTAGATGTCACTTGTGCTGCCAACGAGGCGGTAAGTCTAAACATAATATACACACCCCCCAACCCCTCTGGTTACACTATCAATAGTATAAAAGAACTACCTTTGAGTGATGAAAACGGTGGTACCACCTTACGCTAGTTGACGGTGTTTTGTTCTGCAGACGGGCTCTTTGCTCTGTGCAAGATATAACACCTTGTAAATGTAAGGGTTAACAAGGTGAGGCGGTGCAGTCTGCAGCCGAGTACAGTCGTCTCTCGTTAATACGAGTTTGGAAGATACGAGACGCCGGTTTATACCAGGTTTTTCACCGGTCCCAAACTGTCCCATGCGTGTTTCTATGTCTTATAAAACGGAAGATATGAACGCGGTCATAACGAGAACACAGATATTACAAGGTATTTTAGCGACCCCGTCACTACAAAATGTATTGTTTTTCATACTTTTGTAGCGAGATCTGGAAATATTGTTGTGTAACAAAAGCTTACCGTTCAGTTAGGGTTCGGAAATTACATTCTCGTTGGCAAACTATTTATCGGATCGGACTGGATATACAACTCTGTCCGATCCTAACACCAAAACATTTCGCTGGTAACCTACGCTTGAAATGCTATTTGTACGACTACCAACGAAAACAACGTTCAGCATAGGCGCTTCGCAGTACCAAATCTGTCACATCATGGTCACATGAACGGCAAGTTTGACATCTTTTTCCTTTGATTTTTATCATAAGCTATACAAAATATTAAATTGCTATGATTAATTAGTCAATACAAAAGCATTTTTCATTGATGTTTTTGTGTGCAGGATGCTCGTAAAATCTGTACTAGGAAGCAAACCGCTTCGTTCTAGCCTAGACACGTGTGTAGTGCATGCACTATGACGACATGTGCATCTATAGTGTGCTGCGTTTAAGACGACGTTCGGATAATACAAGGAAAACAGGCCAGTCCGGCGTACCTCGTTATTAACTGACAGAGCATCACATGTTTTGCCCGAAGGGCACGAGTGCAATGGTGGGGAATGGAACCCACATTCTGACGACACCAGAACTTGAGGCCGGTGAACTTCACTGCTTGGCAACGGCCTCCCCAATGCTTATTTTGTAACCAAGAAAGATTAGGGTCAAACCTGATAGACTATTGGACCCTTTTTGCCTATACAGCCTCAGTTTGGTTGCATAATGTGGCATGTCGTGGCCGAATGGTCTAGTTCACCAGACCCAAGCTCTGGTGTTGTCAGCAGCAGAGTGTGGGTTCAAATCCAAGTCATTACACTGGTGCCCTTGAGCAAGGCACTTAACCATAACTGCTTCGTAAAAAGTAGGGAAGGTAGTGCGTTCTGCTCTACCAGCCAGGCTCCTAGTGGACGATACCCATGCCTAAATCATTATGGACTGTTAAGGGGGTAACCCTGTTTCAGCCCCAGGAGTAGGTTGCATCATGGGTTTGGGTTGACAGCCCAAATCAGTTAAGTGTAGACCTCACCTTGAAGTGGCCGTCCGGCCTTGTGATGCTAGGGGATATCACATGTAAACAAACATTTTTAAACAGGATGACATCACGTTACGGGAAAGCTCCATTGAAGAAAGAGGCCAGAATGAAACATTCTTTTCATCTGACAACAAACACCTGTTATCTCCATGTAATTCCTTTTCCAAAACAGTGGACTTAATTGGATCATGCACAAACCAGTAGGGCTGCTGACTGCCCCAGGCAGATTAACTGCTCATCCATTAAGCGTAATGACCCAAGTAGTTCAGTGTAAACACACCCACAGGTGAAAAGGATGTTAAGTGTCTGAGTTTTTCTGGCAAAAGTCTGAAAATCTTGAATGGAGCTTTCACATAATGATGAAAGTGATACAAAGGCACAACATTAATGATTCTCCTTTGACCTCTTTGCACTGTTTAGAGGATATAGACACTTGCCAGAGTAGCCTGTTGTATACTGAAATGGACAACCACACGGCTACCTACGGTGAGCTGGAACCCAGCGGCGGTTCCACAGTCAAGACCCTGTTCCAGGTTCCAGGCGCTCCTTGCAACGAACTCAAGGGCTACTGCGACGTCTTCTACAAGTGTCGCAACGTGGACTCCAACGGGCCCCTGTCCAGACTCAAAGACGCCATTCTGAATCCACAGCTGTACAAGGACATCGCTGCCTGGCTCAAGGTTTGTCGGACATCAGAGACAACAAATTTTGCTCTATTTGTTTACTTATTTAATGTTGGCGGGTGGTTTCCCTCTTACATCGCAGTGGCAGGCTGTTCTCAGTGAAAATTAATTTTGTACAAAATCAGATTCATGCAGAATATATTCTGGAAGATAACCACACTTCAAAAGGATGTATTTATTATTATTTATTCGACCACAACAATACCGATACCGATAGTTAAATCGGCTAGATAACCAAAACAGAAAACATCAAAGTAAAACAAAAATAAAGGCCTATCTCCAACACATGCAGAGTGTGTGGAATTGTTTTTATAACAACTTGCCCTGCTATTTGATCTACTGGCGCAGATTATACTGAGAATGGGACGACTACTGAGGGCAGTGACTAAACAACTTGTACTGCTGTATATGGTCTATGCATTTTGGTGCATTATACACATGTACACAGTCTGTTCCGTTCGGAGTTGTGCCGTCATACTCAACTCGCACAGTCAAATAGTTTCATTATCGTCCACCATTATTCAGTTTGAAAAAAAAAAAAAGAGTTGCCGAATAAGGCCTCCTCTGATGTCAAGCGGTTAAAAGTTTTCTCTCACAAAGAGATCATCTCCAACAGGTTGTTTTGTTTGCTCTGATTCTTTTTTGTCCAGGCAAACTGGTGGGCAGCCGTGCTGATCGGCATCGCCGTGATCCTCTTCATGGCCATCTTCATTAAGATCTGCAGCGTACACACCCCAAGCAGCAATCCAAACCTCCCTAAGCACAGACAACTGACGCTTCCCAGGAGGCCCAACTCACGCCAGCGCCCTGGAGGTTCCCGTGGAATAGAGATGGCGTAGTGCTCTGTCAGCACGCCCCCCTCCCCTCCCCTCCCCTCCCCTCCCCTCCCCTCCCCTCCCCTCCCTGCCCAGCCCCCTTTCTCTTCTTGATGGTGAGCCACTTTAAAAAAAAAAAAAGGGAGCTAAAGATTTAATTTTACAACGGAATATTTGTTTGTGGTGGTTTTGTATGTTGGTGTATTTTTTTTTTTTTCAATTGATTTGTTGAGTTTAGGTCCGATTACAAATTTTATGTGTTTTTGTCTGAGATAATTATGATGTCGGTTTGATAATTATGATGTTAGTTTTGGGGCATTTTTTGTGTGTTTGTTTGTTTCTCTCTTTTTTTTGGGGGGGGAGGGGGAGAGGTTATAAATGTTTTTGAGTGAATTACATCAGAATTATTTATGCAAGTATTAATACCGATTACCCAGTCCCAATTTTGAAAAAGCTCTTAAAGAACAAGAAAAAGTGGCCGAGCACAGAAATGGCTCGCTTTATAGCTGGGAACCTTCCAAAATGACATGTGTTTTCACATTGATTTGACTGGTACCCACTCAATGTTTGTTGTCGATCTTTACCTAAAGCAGCATTTTTTCTGCCCAACCAGTGCCCAATTTCAACGAGCTGCTCAAAGCACAAAATTTATGTGCTTACCCGGGAAAAAGTTACCAGCCAAAATACCATATCAAACATACCGCTTGCAACTGGTGTCCTGCTTGGTTTTGCTTAGCAGAATAATTGGTCCGCATAAATGTCTGCTTTTATGGAAAGCAGCTCTATGAAATTTGGCCTGGACTGGTCCCAATTGTATGGAGCTACTTAAGCAGGAAATCTTGCTAAACAAATATGTTCAACTAGCGAAAAGTAGTTGGGAACTAGTCACAAGCAATGTATGTTACATTGTAATTTGCTTGGTAGCACATTTGTTAAGGAAATTTCTGTGTGTAACGGCTTCATGAAATTGATCCCAGGTTTGTTTAGACAGATACTTAAATGTAAGTGATTAATTTTTTTTACATTTTTTTTAAAAATTCTTCTTTGAAGTATGAAGGTTTCAATTTGAGTGTAGTTTGTTGGGGTTTTTTTTGGTTTTTTTTTCTCTCTCTTTTTTTTCTTTCACTCAAAGAGTCAGAAAGGATTTTTTTTTTTTCTTGAGGGCATAATTCCTGATAAAGTTCACAAATTTGTTGCGGTAAGTTGAATGGAAAGACTGTCAACTACAAACATTTTGAAAATAAAACTTAGTTTTAATTTGTGTGCCATATCAATAATTAATAGTGTAATTTAATTCAAGGTTTATCTATATTTCAAGTCTTAATCGTAATGCATGTAATTGTTTCGCAACCACTTCCATTCTTTCCAGTCTATAAACAGTTGTTCGTGTCCACTTTATCAAACTGAATCACCTGCCTAACTGAATCCAAATCTGGTGTCAACCTAGTTTCTCAGTTATTATGCTAACTGCTTCTGCAGCTAGTCCAACTACAGGTCAAGGGTCAGTACAGTGAGTTGTCAACTGAAGGATTATAGATTAATTAAGCAGGAAATTGTCTTCAATCATTATTCAGACCATATTGCTTTTATACCGTCAACAAATTTGCACAATGAATATTTCAAGTACTTGTTAGTGGCTCATTTTAGTTACAGTGCACGAAATTTTAGACTAAGGGTTAAGTATATTTGGGTTTTTGTTTTGTTTCCTTCTCAATTTACTTAAAAAGAAAAAGAAGAAGAAGTATTTATTTTACACAGTTTACTCTATGTTCCCATCGACTCGGCAAAAAAACACACCACTGAATAAAATAATTGGTTGCTGGCGTAACTTCTCACTTGATCACAGACATGTTATGAGAGTACTGTGAGCTAGGTACGTAACTGAGCTTTAGAGCTGATACTGACTGGATAGCTTACATGCCTTGTGTACTGGTATCGGTGCTTTTGCTTACAAACCAATGTGGAAGCCTAAATATTGTTCACAGCAATTTTGCGTATCGCTGCTTTAATTATTTGTCACTGCACCATACAATCAGCTGACCAAGGAATTGGTCAGCTTAATTGGAATGCGTGCCTAACGCAAGGCCACCAAATATGCATGCGTGCCATTTTTACACAAAGACGCAAGATATGCAGAACGCCTGCTTGGAACATTCTCTGTAACCTCAGATCATTCCTCTGTTATGTACTTTCCATACATGTGCTTTACGACCAGGTAGCTTCAAAATATTTGTGACTTGAGAGTTCCTGATAAACACCCTCTTTCTGCTGCATCAAGTATTTTAATTTTTCTACGCAACCAAGAGTTTTACCAACCAATCGTGCACAGTCAGGAGTTTGATAAAACCCCTGCGTGCTGCACACTGTTTTTATGCAAAGCGCATAGTTGTGTGTCACTGCCCATAAAGATGGCCGACTTACCACTGACTTATGGCAAGTGGTCTCAATACATGTAGCTATGGTTTGTACTAAATGCTCCACTGAGCACAAGATGACTCATACATGTGGGTTACAATCTGCTCACATATCCTTCCTAGCGTAGAGGAAGGTACCAGTCCACTCTTGACTGTTACAGAGGGAAAAGCAAAGGTCAAGTCATTTTTAAAGTGGGTTATAAGGTCAGGATAAGTTTGAAGCTATCGATGGATGGTAATTTAAATGCGCATTCTTTAGATGTATTGTAATAAGAACATGCCAGAGGCGTTGGCCTGTGGCTGGCTGAAAACCAAATTTAAACATTATTCTGAAATGTACGTGCAAATGTATGAATAAATGTATGAACTTGTGAGATTGTGAACCAATATTTTATATTTAATTTGACACCCTCACTTAAGGTACATGTACAAGAGTTTGTGCTCTGGATGCAGTTTCCTGGTACTGTATTTCAGATTGTAAGGATTCGGAAATGCAAGTATTATTACCATTTTGCAAAAAGCCCCAGCTCTTGCGATGACTCTCTCGAGTTTCAGGTTTGGTTTGTCATGTCTGCCCGCTTTGCCTGCACAAGTCTTTATACTTGCTTGAAAAAATAAACTAGATGTTAAATTTGCATCAGGGATAAAGAATATTATTTGTGTTTACCTAGACACCGTTGTGTGGTGAGCAACGTATACTCGGTATTAAAATCTATTATTAAAATTGTTGTGGTACCTGCTGCTAAAGTTTAGGGCTACTTTTTAGTAGTATTTTTTTATTTCTGTCCACAAGTTCAATAAATTACACCCAAAAGAGAAACACTGAAAGGTAAAACAGATATGGAGAAGGCTAGACTAAGGAGGAAAGTGTAAAACTTTCCTGTAACCAAAAGGTTCAGTCTGCCAAAGGGTTCAAACTGCTTCCAGCTATTGGGCAAGTTGGTGGTCCAGTGGTAAGATATCTGCCCGAGAATGGCAAAGGTTGTTGGTTCGAATCCCACAGTACAGAGTATGGCTCAAACACAAATAATATGAAATCAATGAAAGTGAATATCATGTTAAAAATAGACTGGCACTGTTGGTTGATTTGTCCAGCCCCCATAGCGATAGCCACTGTGTCTACTGGGAACTAGCCAAAACCAACACGCAGATGATGTCAGTGATGCTAGAGTTTGTCTGACTATGAATTTAACAGAATGCACATAATTCTATCAAAGTTTGTTAAACTGTTTCATGTAGTAAAGTCCAACTTTGTGTATTTTTAAAACTACTTTTACAAATTACACTCCTAAATTATTATTATTATTTTTTTTTTTTTGAAAAAGCTTTAATCTCAGATTTTCATCTGTATTCCATTGTCTCAACATTTATATACAAAATTTACATATTTCAATCTGAATATGTGTATATTAGAGTAACTGTAAGTGTAAAATGAATGGACTTTTTGTAATAATTTTATATAAATGTATAATTTAGGTTATTTTTATCCAAGGAAATTGTTGCTCAGAAATCAGAAAAAGATAAATAATTCTGTGTTCATGACACTTAAATGTAGGTGCATGGGTTAGCAATACTTAATAATTGTGGTTTTTCTCTCGCATTTGTGATTGAGTGGTTTGTCTTTATGGATATTGTTGTCCCCCCTTCTTTATGTTATTGGTAAGTTTACCTTCATTGGCAATTTGTACCAGTATTGGTGATTTTACCTTCATTGGCAATTTGTACCAGTATTGGTGATTTTACCTTCATTGGCAATTTTACCAGCATTGGTGATTTTACCTTCATTGGCAATTTTACCGACATTGCGTTTACCTTCTTTGCAATTTTACCGGTATTGGTGATTCCACCAGTATCGATGGTTCAACTCTAATTAACAACTTGATCAGTAGTGATGACTTCACCAACATCATTGGTATTGGTGATTTTGATTGTAACTTTTCAGGCGATTTACCTCAAATTGACTATTTTCATGTCAGTTTATCGATCGATTGCTGTGAGATCTCTAAGATGGAATGTTTTAACAATACCCTTTTTGGGAACAGTAATGGTGTTACTTGCATGTGTAGCTGATCCTCATGTTACAACCAAGAAATTTCGGACTCCAATTCATCAACAATGTTAAGTACAGATCCTAGAAACTTCGCTTTTGAAGATTGTTAAATATTGGTTAGATTTCTATATACATCCAGGGAAACCTTTTACACATTTACCACAACGGGCTCTTCTTTGTTCAACATCAACTGTGGAAGTCTGTTTAACACGCAGCCTATGTAAAACTGTTGACATTTTTTTTTTTGGGGGGGGGGTTAAAAAAAAGGGACTCAATGTTTTCCCTATTGATCAGAAAGAAACAGTTCTGTTTAAAAGTGGAAACTGTAGATGCGTAGCGGGAATTGGTACCTGGCCGTGTCGGGCAAGAATGAATTTGTCTGAACTGTAGAGGTAATCCACAAAGTGTTTCCAACCTGTTTTCCTACGCAGTGTTAAACTAGTAGTAGGTCAAGCTGAAAGATGTACTTGAAATTTGCAGAAGAGCTTGGGGTCGTTCGTGCACAAATCTACTCAATAACGTGTGGACTTTTTCAACTTTTGTTGGGAACTAACTGAGCTGGGAATCTCACTACATTGTGTTAAAAGCAAGTACTTGTGGTTAGCAATGGAATGGAAGTTCCCTCAGCACAACTATGCACAAAACTCTTTGCAGGATTTAAAGCCAGATTTGCAAACCGGTTGCTTGCAACATTTTTACATGTGGTCCTTGGTTTTAAAAATATATATATAAAAAATACATAAGAGTAACCCCTTCAGCAACTGTCAAGCCTCCATGGCAAGTCGGCTTTATGACCTGCAAAATCTGCTTAGCTTAAAAGTTGTCTTTGTGCTAACCATGTTTCAAACATTTACCAGAAATCTGTCGACCATTTTGATGTTTACTGCATGATGCATGCTAGGAGTAG
Organism: Pisaster brevispinus; assembly: GCA_023634235.1. Classification (NCBI taxonomy): domain Eukaryota; kingdom Metazoa; phylum Echinodermata; class Asteroidea; order Forcipulatida; family Asteriidae; genus Pisaster; species Pisaster brevispinus. The sequence goes on from JAMKCF010000006.1 coordinate 4,979,118, forward strand.
AAAAATTACGTGCATGGTCAGTCGGAGAATTGTAACCAGAAGAATGATCTTGTTTAAAGGTAGGGGGAAATAGAGTGTTTTTTTGTCAACGTACATGAAGTAATGCTGATTTATAAGCCACATTAAAAAAGAAAGCTACAATAAAAAGTCAAACGTGAAAGGTTCAGCTAAATGCAGTGTCTACTTGCTGAGAAAACAGCAAAAAGCTGTCACAGTATTTTCACAAGAACATCCAATCCATCCATGTTTAGTGAGGTGACAGCCGGTAACCAATCGTATCTCTGGCTGCAGCATTCACGAACGGACACCAGCCCTCGGGAATCCGAGAAAGGATGCATACATGAATCTTTTCTCGGATTCAAATGTTTTGGGGGTGACATTATCCAACCATATTACTTTGAAGGGAATCCTTTTCTCAAATTAGTTTATACTATGAACAGCTGCATTGGCTTCTCACCAAGTAAGTTTTTATTCTCATTATTTTCGGAGTATTTTACCAACCTAGGACCCTACCTTAAACACTCTCCATTTCCTATTACTTATAAGAGTTGAAGTGTGTACAAATTCTTTAGTGTCTCACAGTGTGTGTAAAACAAAAAGAAAACAAAATGTAATTTGCCTTTTTTTATTAATGATTGTGAATAAGCTTACGTATGATACTTATGGTCTTTTATACTCATAAAAACAAATCTTTGAGATGTTTTTTTGTAGTAAAACACAAAATGAAGCAGCAGTGGGATGTGTTCCGGTTTGATGGATATGAAGAGGAGTCTAGACTCGTAAACAAACCTTTAAGATGTTTTTTTTTAGTAAAAAACAACAACAAATGAAGCAGCGGAAGAATGTGGGATGTGTTCCAGCTTGATGGATATGAATGTGAATCTAGATTGTGACTATTCATTTTTTTAATTTTTTTTTTTTCGCCATCTTGTGATCCCTCCCTGAAAGCTTGTCTGTCAATTTGCTGAGCTTTTCTGCCCTCTTTCCTGGCTACCTCACATTTTGTTTTCTTTCTTCCCATGTAAAAAGAAAAATGTCTACCCTACCATCTATCCAATGTTTATCCCCTCCCTCCCTCCCTCCCTACCCCCCCCCCTGAAAAAAACTAATTAAATATAATAAAAAGCCAGTCAACGACACTAGACAAATTTTGATTTTGTCCCTGGCTTTTTGTGTGTTTACCTTCACCAGGTAAATCTGTGATCGCTGATCTTGTGAACACAAATGATTTTTACCATAAATTTGTACAAATTCAGGAAGTAAGACTCGACAGTAGTTTTACTTTGTAAGCATACATGTTTCTCAAACTGATGGTCGTTGAAAACATTGTTAATTATTCTAAAAAATCAACAACTGCTGCAATGACATCCCACTCTCAAATTCCTTGTCTCTGCCTGCCCTCCTCCCCCCCCCCCTCCCATTCTCCAAACCACTGCACATCACTGCGCTTGAAACTTCCAATTCTTAGATTTCAAGGGAAGAAAGTCTTTCAGCTTGTATCTTTCCTGGAAGTAAGAAGTGTTATTTTTTTTCAAATGTTTGTAGTTGTCGCTTTTTAGCATCTTGAAAAGAAGAAAAAAAAACACGTAATTATTATTGAAGTAATACACAACTTAAATCATCAGAAAAAAATGAATTTGGTTTGAAGTTATTTTTGTATTTTTGTTTTTCTTAATTGTATGCACAGTAAAAAATAATTAAAAGATTGTGAAGATTGGAATGTAAGCTTTTATCACAATAAAGGTAACTTAAAAAATGATACACTATATATGTAGAATTGAGCATATCAAATAATAGTGTAAATATTTCAAAGCTAGAATTAAAGGAAGTGAAGAAATGAATGAATCCATTTCAACAGTGTTTGTTGTTTGTATTTCACTGCAACTCCAGTGCACAATTTCACAGAGCTCTTGCAGCACTAAATACTGCTGAGCAAAAATGAGCAGGATACCAGTCACAGATCGTACACGTGAAATGGTATTTTGGCTGGTAACTTTATTCTGGTAAGCATAATTTTGTTGTGCTTAGCTACTTTTTGTGCTGAACGAGGCAATCTCGCCATCACAGGGATGTCCTCTTGTTATGTCCTCTTTGCAAGAGTGTGCAGGGTGCTGTGGTCAAATCTGCAGCCAGCCATACCAAAAACACTGTGGCAAAGCCCTTCCCAATGCCAATTGTACTGGGTTCTTTTACCTGCATTACACAAAACACGGTACCTACAGCTAAACGCCTCATCCAAAAGACGACATAATTGTGGTATCAAGTGTCTACCTGTACAAGTATCATGACTAGGACCTGATCCCACACTCCAACAAGACCAGAACTTGAGTCTGGTCTACCAGATCACTCGGCCACAAACTCCATAGGTTCGTTTTATCCAATTCTTATGATTTTTATTTTATTTTGGTACAATCTCACTCTTGGATTTAGTGATTCCTCTCACTCTTGATTGAGGTCACTAGCCTGGCATGAATGCACTAGCCACTATAATTCTTGAGTACAGCAGCATGATAGAAACAAAAACAACCTAAAAATAAATTCATGAAGATGAGCAGAGTATTCTGTCCGAAACGTCAAGACCACACCGGTTCTTCTCAGAGCAAACACTTCTCCCAAAATAGTTTTGTACTTGGCTGTACCTACAAGTTAACTACTAAAGTTTTTTTTCTGAAAAATGAACACGACTGAAAACAAAATCAAAGTCGACGACACTGTACAGTATATGCAATATGAACTCGTCCTCTGCTAATGCCTTTATTACATTATGAAAATGGTTAATACTTCGCCAAATATACACAAATAGAACCCTGTAAGCTTATAAAATACATTATGCCTTATAGTACACATACATAGTTCAGTGATAGTTAACACAGTGGAAAGACAATGGGAACTTCTTGAATAGGGAAAAAAAATAATAATAATACATAAATAAATAAAAAAGAAAAATAAGATAACCTGAATACATTTTGAAAATAGTATGATTGAAAAATGAATGAATGTGGCTGGAGTGCCAATTTGGGATGTAGCCCAAACATGGTTGTCCAAGTGTGACAAAAACTGGGCCCAAAACCAAAACTCGTGTTAATTTGAATCAAAAGTGGAAAAGATGTTTCCAAACCAGAAGTTCATATGCTGCTACATGTTTAATCTCACAGAAATCTCTTAAATTTAGTAATGATCAGTATTAACTTGACAACCAATAATAGTGATTGCTTGTTTGTTGAGGTGACAGCTACTGATCATGATTTTAGTATAAAAGCGGCCAACACTCTTCTAAACAAACATGCAACTGCAATTTTGTCAAAAACTGTTTTCAAATTTTTGTCAAAAATGAGGAACTGTTTTCAAATTTTTGTCAAAATGAAGAACTGTTTTCAATTTTTTTGTCAAAAAAGAGGAACTGTTTCCTATGTCATGAAAAAGAAATCGCTGATGAGCCCAGAAGTGGCAAACCTGAGAATAGCTTGAAACATCTAAAATACACTTTTTCCCTCAGGGCTTCGAGTTTTTGCAGACATATAAGAACTTAAACTATTTTTTGGTAAAGCTTTTAGTTACTTTGAGCACCGGAAAATTACATTACATTAGTTGGGTTTTTTTCCCGCTGCGTTCCTCAAAATAATTACTTCTTATCCTGTCGGAGAATGTGCACTGATTTCGTTGTCGGGGCTGCATACTCATAAGGAGTTGAACTGGAAGTCAAGCAATATGGCTGCACCATCATGAAAGAATTCTATGGACCATTACATCGCCAAACATCACCAAACAGGGACAAGCAATCACGAAGCTTTGAACTGGTTGCCTGCCAGTCAACCAAAAGTCTTCAGCAATTTTCAACAGACAGTTTACTGAACCATGTAAAACATCCTCAGGCAAACTTTAATTATTTATGACACGTCCAACAGAACAAAGAGCGTTTATAACATGATGAATAGCCAACGAGAAGGAAATATTCAGTGTTAGATCTAGAAGGGACTGAAAACCCAATCCACATGCAAGGCTCCGGTCTGAAGGGGGATCCGAACTGGGGTCCACAGAGGTGAAAGGCAGGGCAAGAAAACCACTTGAAACACAACATTCTTGGGCTACAAAAGCCAACAACTTTCAGAAATATAATTCCACAGACTTTCAGCAGTGAAGATGAGACCCTACATCACGACTGAGGTAGTTCAGAGAGGTTGCATTCAGTCAATCTAGCTTCCATCATTTTGACTTTTTTTGGAAAAATTTGTTTTTTAATTGAAGATCGCAATGCCGTTTTTCTACCAATGCAGGCAAACTTTTTCAATGATACTCAAATTATTAGGTTTCCGATGATTACCAAGCGCTATGTGTTATAAACTTCAAAATAATCACTAGTACTGTGAATGTGAAGCACGTTCAATATGCTGGATGTAAAAATAATAAACAATTCATGGAATGATCGTGATCAACCGTCTTCGATGTAGGAATACAATTTTCGCAAACATGTACACAACCAACTGAATCCGATTATGAAAAAAAAAGGAAACGTGTTTCGGTTGTGTTCATTTTACAACAGCACATGACTCTAAAAAAACAAACTCACCACACATCATCTGACTGGATAAAAAAACTACATCGTTAGAATACGTAGACTAATTATAATACATAGAATTTTATAAATATTATGAAAACCATTATTAATGCACCACTAACCTTTCTAAAGAGCCTATCTATTTATTTAATTTTTTTTTATAAATACACCTGCCTTAAATTACACACAGGTCAAGGAGACCCTGGGATAAAAAAATACTTCTGAATCTGCTGAATGACAAACAAAAATGCTCCTTAAATAGACAGTATGCACATGACGTCATTTGATTAGGGCGCCCTCGCAGCCTAGAGCTCAAAAGGAGGCTGTTCATTGGTGCGTACACAAATGTGCACTTCCATTGTTTCATCGTCCATTAACCTCTAAGATGGCGGCTTGATGATGTCAGTGTAAAGGTCTATTGAATTGGTAAGCAGAATTAAGCCGTAAACCAGTTACAGGCAATGCACAATCCACCTTTCCGCGAGTAAAACAACAGGTTCCAGAATTTATGGCATGCGCACACTGATGTTGTGTACAGCTCCTTCTGTACACGTCTGCACATTTCCACCTTGCGACTAACACTAAACGAGGCTTTGCATGTTAAAACCATGTTTGCGACATGAAAAAGCTACAAGTGCTGACAAGTCATATCAAATTATGTAATTTTTTTTAAACAACCAAAGTTTCAAATACTGCTTTTTATGAATTGAAAGCTGGAACAATCTAGCAGAGAGGGTCTTCAATTTTTCCGGACCAGAAGTGTTCAGCTAATCCAATTCACCCAATGCCATCATCACAAATAAATTTTGCTTTTTTTGGGGAGTCAGTTTCGCTGTGTGTTACACTGTGTACTCCACCTTTTACCAATCGGAAAACAAGCATCAGGTATTAATTGCGCCACATAATTCACTTCGTATTTGCTTTAGACGAATTGCGGGCATTAACAAGCTCACCGCATCTTTACTCGCAATTTCACTCCCAAAATGGCAGACCATGGGCATACAGTAGCCACGTGTGACGTCAGTGCAAGGGGCCAATGCCAACAAGAATTGCGTCCCATTTATAAAGGATTAGGAACGAAACACTACAATAAATGTCACATATACACAATATAAATCTACAACAAACATCTCCTACTGTATCTCATACTTATAGTGTTAGGTCATATGAAAATATGTATAAAGACTTTTGTTAAAATAGCATCAATTTACTTCGCAATATATACATTCTTATTCATAGAAAACTTTATCAATTAAACATTTTTAAGAAGGTTTTTAATTTTTTTTTAAATGGAATGTGCTTATAGAGTGAAAGACAATGTATAAATGAATTTCAGTTTAGAGTACAACCTATAGTTATGTCTCTGGTGCCCAGAGACATTAAGCCAGGGTGTTTTTCTGGGACCCCGACCAGAATCATTTTTTAGCCTTACCCTTCGCTGTTCGGACAAAACCGCATCCGAGCTGTTGGCTCGGTTTGAATAAGGCCATTTTTACAAACTAATGAAACTGTCAACGGGATTCTTTTAAAAATGAAAAAACCTCGGAAGCATACCAATCCAAAAGTGTTGATAAGAAAGTAATGACTACATTTCGATATGTCAAAGAAATTAAAGGCATTAAAGGAATTAAAGGTATATTTTGAGAAAGTCAACTTTCAAGAGACGTACTACTTGTTAACCAACTCGTTTTTGGCGTAGCCCTCGGATACTGTTTCGGGCAGTGATTTATTCGTCGGAAACTTGTTACTAGTCAGGGTCACCAAAAAACTCCCCTGGTAGGATCAAAACAAAGCTAGGAAGCAGGTTCCCAGCCAGCATGCCATGTGATTAGTATTGATGTGACTGGTGCCCCGCTAACTTGTTTTTGCCAAGCTAAAAAAAAATTAATGTGTAAGTAACATTTTATCCTAAAATCTTTCTTACATTTGGAAATCCCCGCACTGTGTTTATGATTTTCGAATAGACTGGATAGCCAATAGCCACAGCTGTAGCCAAAGTCACTTCGTTCAGACATGACTGACTACTTTGCCAGATGACAGGGTAGTCCGTAAGACTTTATGTTGGCTTCTTTTTTAAAGTAGAGCTCAAAGTTTCCTTGAACTTAGAAAATAAATGTAATAACTTGTTTCCTGATTACAAAGCAATGAAACAACTTCATAATCTAAAAAGACTTTAAAAAACTGAGTGGAGGTAGAAGAAGGGGAACATAGTGCTTGATCTCCGAGTACAAGGAATATATACAGCAAATAGATTTTTTTAAATCATGGTGGAAGGAAACGACTATGGGGAAGTGAATTTGAAATTCTGAGGAATTTACGGGTGGGGAACATCACGGAGAAAAGGAAAGACTTATAATCTTGTGAAACAACAGATAAATTGGTTGACAATTCAATCTGTAGAGATTTATAAACAACCAATTTTAAAAAAGCTGGACTGACTGGGAAGGATGTAGGGGTGGGGGAAGATTGTTTAAAAAAAAATAGTAAAATATTAGATGGAAAAGGAATCTTTAGAATCTTGTGGCTCTGCTCTCGGCGTTATCAGGGTGCTGCTGAAAGTTAGGGGGGTCTGGGTTCCCGTAGTACGTGCTGCCGCGGTTGCGTTTCTTCTGCAGCTTGACATTGTTGCTGGCCCTTCGGGACATCTCGGCCTTCTCCCTGTGCCATGGGTTGGTGGTCGGGATGACGCGCTCACAAAAGAAGATGATGAGGATCATCAGGATGATGACGGCAACGACGACGAGCACAATCACCCACCAGTTATTCTGCAATAATGAAGCATAGAGGATGAACTTAGCAGGTGAAAAGTAAGCTACTCTGAGCCCGTGGGTCCATAAAAACCTTGCATAGTGCAAAGGGAGTCGATCCGCTAAAAATTGACCATGCTCCATGGAGCAATTGAAATGGATGACGAATCACTCATGGAGCAGACAGACACATGAATCCCTTCCTTGAAGACAGTCATCATACTAAAATAGTATTAAAGTATAACTTAAATCTTTAAACCTTTAAATAAAAGTTGTTTTTGTTTATGCTATCTTATTTGTGCATTTCTTTAAATAAATACTTTTTATATACTTATAAATAATCTTAAAACTTTTCTACTGTAAACTGTTTGTTTATGCAATCAGTCAACAATATGTTTGTTAGTAAATGGGAAAAAAAAATAAAAAATTAAAGCAAAGAGGTCATTTAGTATTATAACGGCAAATGTCATTGTGATACACCACAAACAACACATTTAAACTTTAACAATTTCAAAGTCCAATTAAAGCTGCCATTTGTACTTCAACACAGATCCAGGCATCTTCTAACACCAGTTGAGTACATTTTGATGACTACGAGAAACACTACTCCTGTGACTACGAGCACAAACTAAAAAATTGTCAGCAAAATTTGGGCCATTCAATTGTGCCACCAGCTGCTCTGCTCATGGCCTCTACAGCTCCCATTAGTTATGTCCACGGTGCTATCAAAGACAGTATTTGCACCAACACAGTTTCAAAATTCTACTTTTGATTAGAATAAATCAAACACAATTTATCATTTGCAGTCCAAGTCTGAAACTCCCACCAACACCCAGCCCCTTTGACTAACCCTAATCCAAGACCAAATGACGTCAGTCAGCTGATCCTCCGTGCCGAAGAAAATCTTCCTGATGATGGAAGCAATCGGCCCGTCCTCATTGGCCAAGCGACAGGAGTAGAAAGCGTCGCAGTAACCCATGAACCCGTCACACGTTGATCCGACGTCCCTGTACAGGATGTCGCCGGATCTGCTGCGAATGTTGATCTGGGAGGCCGCAACGCAAGACTCCGGCTGACCTGCAAGAGGAGAGTTTAGGATAATACTGCCTCAATTAAAAAATGCCTAGGTTGGAGGTATGCAATAATGAGCGTCCCCAAGACCATTAGAAAAAGTCAAAACAAAACAAGAGAGTAACCTTAATCTTACCAACGTTTTGGCAGCAAATTTCACACAATTCATTTGTCTGTGAACAGTGGCATTCTTCTAGGGTGTTGACCTCACAGATCGATTTGGTACATTCCTGAAGAGAACAGATTACACAGCCATTACAAAACGAGCAATTTCAACTTGTTTGCAGAGCTAGCTGCCGCTACTGTCACAATTACTTTTTTAGAAAATAGAATTAGCTTTTGCAAGCTGCTTACCAACCAAAAGGACCTACGGTATAAATGCAAAAATAAGTTAGTGGCCTGATGTTTGGACCCTAGCAGAGTCTTTCTCGAAGGCTAAAGGCTTTTAACCTTCGAGAAAGACTCTGCTAGGGTCAAAAGCGTCAGGCCGTTTACTTTTTAAAGATATTGTAAAACATTGGTAATATTGGCAAAATAACTGCTTACTCTTTTTGAATCAAGATACGGTACATTTATGCAGCATTAGTAAAACCTTCTCAATTTTGAGAAGGGCCAGCTTTCCTGCCATGAAGTGGGAGCTGGTTAGGTTCAGTTCCTGACCAGGTCTACTTAGCTGGGCCAGGAACTAATACATAGCCCTGTTAATTCCTGGCCTGGCTCAGTTCCTGGCCCATCTTAGTTCCTGACCCAGCTTAGTTCCTGGAATGGCAAAGTTCCTGTGCCAGCTTGGGTCCTGGCCTAAGCTTAGTTCCTGGACTGGCCTAGGTTCTGACCCTACTTTAGTTCCTGGCCCAAGCTTAGTTCCTGGCCTAGCTAAGTTCTGATGCAAATGCTGATCAACTTACCCCATTGCTGCAGACTTTCCTATCTCCATCACAGGGTAAATTATTAGCTTTGGGTGACGGGGCGTTGCAGATGGGACTGCTCCCAGTGTGATGAAGTTAAGGCAAACAATGATTTCATCAGTTGTCATGACAAAATAAACAATTTGTAATCATTGGGGGGGGGGGGGACACACAAAATTCTCAGGTTTAATCTGAGAGCTCCTTGAATATACAAATCTTTCCTCGCATTAGAAATCCTCCAGAGAGATATTTCCAAAGTTGAAAACTTCCTGAACCGCCCTTGCTTGTTTTGACTGCATCATTCCAAGCAAGCATTACAGAACATGCACAGAACCCTATCAAAGCATTAACTTCTTTTTTTCTCTCTTATTTTTCACTAAAACGTGACCAACACGTCTGATGAAATCTTCACAAGGTCGGTTGCATGTAATGTTTACTGAAGAAAAAAAAATAGATTTGAGAAAATGTATTCCTCCAGAAACCACTGACGTGCTATTCCTTTAAATGAATAAGTCTTACTTCCAAAAAATGTTGCTTCACGACCGCAAGATGGTATTTAAGCTATCTTCTTTACCAACATCAATTGAAAAACCGAGCTTTGTGATCGCTTGTTACCAGTCAGTGCGTTACGCATTAAATGCTCAACTGATGAGCGTTTTTCATGAGTCACTCATCTTGTCTCTGGCTCCTTGAATACAAGAGGCTGTGAACACACACACACTCATTCTAGTGACCCGACTATTGCCCGCCTGGACCAGCACCCCCGGCAAAGAGGGCATTAAACATGGTCATAAACTGCAGAGGCAGATTCCCCCCCCCCCTCACCTGGATGGTCAAGATCTAGAGGCCGTCCAAGGACATCTTGGATCGAGCAACTGGGTCCACCCAGCAAGGTTTACAGACTCTTGAACCTAGCTACTAACCGCAGACATAGGAGATCAGCGCGACGGACCCCAGCTGTCTAATGCCGTAGAGTGAGTGAGTGAGTGAGTGATTCCGTACTAAAAGCAACAAGCGAATCAAAGTCAGACTGGGACAACAACTCCGGAGGAGACATAAATAATAACATTTATGTGAAAAAGGATATATGCACATAGCATTGTTACTGCAGTCGCTCTCCTGCTTGCATATGAAGCCAGCCGGGTAGTAGTTGCAAGTATCTGGGTTACAGCAGTCTCCTTGTTGCTCACTGCACGGACAAATCAAATACAAAATGCATCTGACGGTTTTCAGGGTGGAGGTACAAAATAAAGGGGCTGTGTCATCATGATCAAAAGCAGGCCTGTGGCTGTTCATGGAATTATGAACTCTCATCCAGTTTCTACACACACACACACACGTGCCTTCCCTGCATAGATGTGATATGGAGGGAGGGAGGGCGCGTGCGTGCAGTAACTGGGTGAGAGTTTATAATTCAATGTACAGCCACAGGCCTGCTTTGATCATGATGATAGCACCCCCTTAAATGTCAGAAATGTTTGCATACAAGGTGATCACAATCATAATGTCAGAAATGTCTGCATACAGGGTGATCACAATCATAATAATAACATTGATAAATTATACAATTCATATAAAGTACCAAAACCATTTGAAAAAAAAATGTTCCCAAGTAACAGGTTCTACAGAAATACAAATTAAAAAGACACATTTATGAAGAAGCACTGATAAATATTGTTTAGTAAATAAACAAAATGATAAATATAGTAACAATAATCATAATACACAGCCCTTATACAGCACTTTATCAGGCCCAGACGGGCATATCAAAGCACTCATTATGTCGACGTACATAAAGACTTAATTAAATTATGAGTCCCATTTGTTTGAAAGCACCTTGTAATGATTCACAAGGTAATATCACAAGATTAAAAGTACACAAACATGAAACTCACAAAATGCACGCTGATTCAAACAGAGAAAAAAGTTATTTTACATTGTGTAAATATTTGAAAACGCACCTTTAAGCATAAATGGGTTTCATTACAAATGTTTGTGATTTTTGGCACATTCATCACCTTGTAATAAATGGTGACAACTTGACAATAAAAAAACAGTAATGTGATATTCTGAATGGGTTTTTTTTGCGACATGATATGAAGAGATTTGTCATCGGTAATAAGCAATTTCAACCTCGCAACTCATAAAAAAAAAATATCAAAAACAACAACTTATTTCTGATTGTGTCAGTGAAATGAGAGTGACTGAGGACATAAGCAAACGTACACATCATTGTTGGAGATCTATTTGTCTTACCTGCATGTGGACGTGGGTTTTAACTTGCACGCATCTGAGTTCGTATTTTCGGCATTCTGCGGGACACAGCAATTTGACTCGGGGCACGTGTCGTCGTAGCCACAATCACACTCCTCTCCCTCCTCCAGGATCTGATTACCGCAGAATGTGACGGAGGAGCGTTCTGTGTTTGACGAGACCAACAAAAAGAAATGTGGAATTTAGACGCAGGGCTCGAATTTTGGGTAAAATTCCACAAGATTGCAGGGCTTGTAGCTCCAAATACTCTTATCTTCATAAGAGCTTTCTACACAGTTTAACCTGTAAACTGTTTTTATTTGAACAGGCACCAAGAGAAGATTATCAATTTGTCTTATATGGGTCAGTATATTTTGCTACTCAACGGAATTTTATAAATGTAACACTCAAGGTCAACATTTGAACAACATTTCTTTCTGCTAAAGATATTACACAATGGCTATTATTAAATTGAAAAACACAAGACTGCCGGACTTGTCAGGTCATGAGTTTACTGGCCCGAGGCTAAAATCACTGGCCTCAGGCCGGCGGTCCAGTGTCAAATTCAAGCCATGAGACGCCGGGCGTAAATAAACATCTTGGGGTTGGAAGTTTAGGTAAAAATATAGAACTAAACAAGCAGTAACTTGAGGTTGAAACCCTGACGACCCCGGACAATCTAGAAAACCCTTGAGGCTAACCTCAAGTAATTACTGCCCGTTTAATTCTGCATTCCTCCCTGAAAAAGGAAGGGCTTCAAAGCTTCATGCCTTTATCAATCTTCTTTAAAACAGTTTGTGGGAGGAAAAGGAGTAAGACCATTTCATTTTTTTCAGGCAATAAGTTGTTTTTTGGGGGTCCAATGTGAACACTACACCCCTTGCTATAGGTTACAGCAGTTGAGATATGTATCAATGCAAAATGGTGTCACAAGCACTGCTGGGTTTTTTTTTCTTTGACCCAACCACCCACATTTCCGAGAAAAAAACCCTGAAATAATTTCAGAAATATCAATGTTTTAAAATTGTTTTACAACATTGATAGTTCTGAATGGCCCGATGAGATCTCATTTTATTAAGCTACAAAAAAAGCCTTCAGATCATTGAAATCACAAAACTACACAAATTCTGAGAGAAGAGGGATCGACACTGGGAGATAAGGCCATGTCCGAAACGGCGACTTTGGCTACAGCTACAGCTAGATCGCGCGCGTCTGCCTATTCTTCAACACTGGCAGACGCGCTGATCTAGCTGTAGCTGTAGCCGAAGTCGCCGTTTCGGACACGGCCTAACACTCTAAAACCTGTCCATTTCTGATCAATATCATTGAAGGATCGATAACCTACAATGGTTATCAACCTATAGTGATCAATAATCACAATGTTCAATAAACTGCAATGCTTAATAACATTCACAGTTCAAAAATCAACAATGTTCAATAACCTACAATGTTCAATAACATACAATGATCAACAAACTTACAAAGATCAATAACTTACAGTGTTCAATAACCTGCAATGGTCAATAAAAACCTAAAATGATCATTAACCTACAGTGACCAATTAACTACAAAGATCAATTAACTACAATGATCAATAATCTACAATGATCAATAACCGAAAACGATATATATAATTTGCTATGATCAATAACCTACTCATCAAATCCTCATTCACAGACTTACCGACGAAGCAGTTGGTCTTGCTGGTACCAGCGAAGACGGTTTGCAGCACCCCGGTGATCTCGCCGATGCTGCAGCTTGAGAAGTCATCATTATTGAAGAGGTCACCGGACGAGGCATGAGCGAACATGAGAAAGTTACCCAGGGTGCCTCCTGGAGAGCAGGCATTGTTGTTCATCGGGTCATGCTGGAAGGTGAGAGACATGCCAAAAGAATACTTATTCATAAATCGGTCTTATCTTTTTGAGTTTTACCCTTACACCGATGTGCTCTAGGCACTGTGTACTGAGTGCTTTCCTGGTACTGCTTACCAGAGAATTCTGTGCTTATGGAGCCCTGTAAAGTGCATACTTCTATGGGCCGCGGCAGGGTGTAAGCGCAGAATCCCACAGTATTAACTCAAGACTTGTTGGAGAAAAAACTTCCACAGGCAACTGGGTGGGATTCAACCCCACCTTCCCTGCATTCAGATAATAATAATGATAATAACGGAGACGTGAAGTTCACCATGTCTGTCACAAAGCGACACTCCTGGCACGGAAAATATCCTTCTAATCTAAACTGACATCTGAGAAGATACCAATAAACAGAAGGTGAAACATCTTATTGAAAGGGATAGCTCTTGAGTTAATTCCTGAATGCCAGGTAGGAAGTCTCCTTTCTCAGTTTGATGGGTGGTGAGTTCTGCAGGGAAGGACAGAACTGGGAGAAAGATCGGTTTCCCCAGGAGTGATGTGAGCGGGGTACTCAAACATTTGCACCGGAGGAACGAAGGCGTCTGTGTGGTATTATGGCAGCTGTTGGAGGTAGGTGGGTGCTGTGCCATGGAGAGAGTAGAAGACCAGGGCCAAGTTCTTGAAGAGAAAATGTTGACGGACATTCTAAAGTAGATTAATCACTAGACCACCGAGCGCGCCCGTTGACGAGAGGCAAGTTCAAATCCTGTAATCGGCAGCGGGTGCCACAAACAATTTCACGGATGAGAATAATTGCATCCGGGATAGAGTTGGATATTTGGTTTTATCGGTATGCTTACATTTGAGCCAAAGTTGTGACCAATCTCATGGGCAAAGGTGTTGTGGGACATCAACGGTGGTACGAACGCTCCGTAGTTGTTGACTGTAACGATGCCCGTGTTGAGCGTAGAATCTCGACTGCTCAATTTGGGAGCGCAGAGACCACCTGTGCTGCCAGCTGGAGATGGATGAATGGGGAATGGGGGGGGGGGGAAATGAGACACGGTAAAGAACACATTTGTTGAAATGAGGATGACTTAAATGGAAATGTTTCATACAAAGTATATATGTATAAAGCAGAACCCTTAAGGTGATCCCTTGACTGTCGCTTCCTAGGTTGTATCGTAAACTTGGTCGTGATCCCTAGCTACACGACAGTTACAGGTTGATGGGCTTCCAACTGGCTAGCTCAGTCGGTGGAGCGCCGGCACATTAAACCTGAGGAGTTGGTTCAAATCCCGCTCTAGTCAAATTTTGTTTGTTCAACCCCAATTTAAATAAATATTTTACTGAAAGTATTGAATAGGACAAAGGCCATTAACAGTAATGCATTGAGCGTAGTAACAAAACTGTATACGAGACAAAAAGCTAGCTACTTTTTTCCCCCGTGTTGCATAAAAAAAAATAAAAAATCAAGTGCTCTACTGAGTGCTAGAAATGGATTAACAGATGACACGCAACACTGGTGGACACCAGTGGATTCCAGGCCAAGGTGAAGTGTCATGACTGAGTGATTTTGAGCATGTGACTCAAGAATTAGCCTTCACACACCTATATGGTATAATCAATACTGATGTGAACATTGTCAAACCAGGACTTTCAACCCTGCTAACCACAAAAACATCGGGACAGTTCATACCTTCCCGTTACTACAGAAAAATTGTTACGCCCTTAGTATAATTATTAATTCAACTACAAAACTAAGCTCTCTTGGAAATACTCTTATCTACCTCAAATTCAAAGCCTCATTGACACACCGAGGTAATACTCACTTGGCACAAACTGATTACCAGCTAAAATATATATTGTATAATCCTTCGTGACTGGTACCCCGCCAATTAATGCTCAGCAAAAATACATTTTTCAAAGCACAATTTTCAGAGCAGCTTCATAAAAAATTCTGCTCTGGTCTGGTTTGCCATTAAAATCAAAGTACATGGAGTAGGTCAGGGCAAACTACAGGGGTTAGGGATTGGGGTTTTTCCCCCTTTTCCCTACTTCTGTTTTTTTCTCCTAATTATGTAAATTTAGACGGTATTTGGGAAATGAGTCCCAGCTGTACTTACTGAATTCAGTTGCAATCCATGCAAGGCCTAGGACACCGTTAGCAAAGTCCCTGTTTGTGAATGTGTAAGCCAGGCAGTAGTCGCTGAGGTCACCGATGGAGGAAAGATCCAGGTACTTCTCCACTCCAATGTTGGCATCTCTGAACGGGTAACTACTGCTGTTTAAATCCTCATCGGTGAAGACCTGGAAAGTTTATAGGTCAGTCAAAAAAAACCTTCTAACATTGTAAAATCCTCAGCAATTGGTTACTTAATTGTATATTTGTCTCTCAGTTTAAGAGTTTATCGAGCCGTTTCTTTCTCCCCGGGCTCACTTGCCCACAGGCGACCTCAATCCTCCACTGTCATCCATTCACTTCACACCGATAGATTGGTGTGCCTGGCTCAGTGGTGAGCAATTGCTATTTAGGCCTACATCCCTCCATCCTCCACAATCGGACAACTTCCTGAAGAGGAGTTTTGATGCTATGGGAGGGCTTGGGATAATGGGAAACAAAGGTTTTCTTTAATCTACAATTAAAAGAGCTGAATGAACTGACGTTTGTTATGCAGCCATGGTTCTGGTCACATTCCCCATGTACAACAGTGACAATGACCACTGATTCTCGTCATAACAAAAAAGGTGTCTGACTATTTGACCCCTCCGGCCTCAGTTTGGATTACAGTGCTTTTGAATGGAAGGCAAAATAAGATGGCCGTGACAAACAGACAGCATCTTACCCTTATTCTTTTCACAGCAAAGTTGATGTTCTGGTATTCTCCAAAAGATGTTCTGGAGTAGATGTTACTGGCTGCCTGGACATGCTCGCCGATCTGCTTGATCACGGCTGAACGACTATTGCCGTACCTTTGGGTATCGATAATGATGACATGAATCATTGAGAAAACAGTTAACCTCAGCTGAAATGCCCAGCTGAATTTTTTTTGTATGTACCTGTCGAGGCTCGTGGTCATAATTAACCTTCCTACAGGCCCCTCACATATGACGTCATGAACACAACACAGCGCCCTCACTCAGGTTAATGAAGACCTGTCATTAGCTGAGAGTTGCGTGCTGCACGAAAATAGGCTTCCATTTGTTTGACCTCAGTGATGACGGCAAAAGCAAGGGGTCTACACTCTGACCGTTCTATTGGATCATGGATCTAAGCGCTACACAAGAATCCAATATTATTATTATTATTATTATTATTATTACTACATGTCCTTACCTTTCATAAAATTCAATGTCCGTACGGATAAACAGAGTGCAAGTCTGTGCCGACGGTGCTGCCCTCTTGTGACGGGAAGAGTGTGATGATTTATCACTCTGCAAAACAAAACGACGAGAGGAGGAATTTTTTGAATCACTGGTGCAGGCTTAACCCGAGTACAAAATCCTGCAAACTGTGGGAGGTGGTAACAGTCCTTTCCATGGTCAAATCTTGACGTGTCATAAAAAAATTACCAACCTTTCCACAACAAAAATCCCAACATTTACAAAATACATGCATTACCATAAAAAGACCATTTTGTTGTTGTAAAAAGGGCATAGCAGTTTTTGCTTTTACGAAAGGTACCTTTATGAAAGAAATTACAATATCTATTGGAAAATTGCAAAGGGCACCAAGGCAATGCTAGGAGCATGGAGGCAATTCAGTGCGGGAGGGCAGACAGAGAAAATATGGGAGGATATTGTGCCTTTGATGAGACAACTAGCATGGGATTTGGCACAAAGCCAGAGTATGTCATAAGAAAGCTATTTCACTATTTGAATTTTGAAGAATAAAGGAAGAATAATGAGCAATATTCTAAATCTTTAATATGGCTGCCAAGGCAGTATAAAAAAAGAAAGAATTCAGATGAAAGTCTGAAGTGTCACATCCCTGTTTGCTTTTATTTCTAAACAATAGAATAAAAAGGGGTTGTTATACCTCTTCTTGTCTCTTTCCTTTTAGCTTATCCTCCTCCTCTTTCACTTTCTTCATCTTCTCCTCCATCCTCTTCTGAATTTTTCCGATCATTCCGCAGCCACTGCCGCCCGAGTCCAGGGAGGAGTAGTCCAGATCCTTGGCCCTGTAGATGACGGAGTGGGCTTCGGGTTCGTCGATGTAGTTGGAGGCGGGCTCCACGGAGAAGACGTCGTCCCCGACGTGGATCTTGCCCTGGAACAGGCCGTCCGTGATGGAGCCGTGGCAATAGCTTCCTGGTTCATCTGTTGGTGAGAATAAAAATGCATCAACCACTGAAAATACAAGCCTCAGAATTAACGATTTAGTGAGGTACCCATCCTTGTATTTTGCACTTACCAGTTAATTTTTCTGGACTGGCCCACAGCCGATGGCTTTTAATACTTAGAACAAATTCGGAGCGCCCTAAATTTTTTCGCTGTCAGTCAGTTGGCCGACATGAATTTCCAACTGGCTATTCCATTGCGTAGCATGCACAGGCAAGCCCCTACTGTACTACGCTTTCTTTTACCCAGACAAATAGGTAAAGAAGGTACTGGAATACATTCATGTAATTTCCCTTTTTCTGGGGGTTACAAACATTATTGTGTAGTTCCGGATTCCAAACCTTTGTCCTTCATGTCCTTTTGTGAATACAAGTGTGGCATACAAGAATGGACAAGCTGCCACCGTTGTTTATCATTATATCCGGCTCAATGGGAGGTAAGTCAGGGTGTTCCCAGGAACCCAGGTACCATGGAAGAGTATCGGCCAAGGTCTCTGGCCGTAGTCTGGTGAGTGCCTGACCCGTATTTTCTCAAAAGGCACCAACAAATGCAGTGCTAATTATCAGAACCTTTGTTGTCTCTCCTTTGTCAAGTCAGGGTTTCATTGTGGCAAAGCCAATAATATTTTCAAAGGAAAATAATTACAGCGGAAGCTCCAAAAAGTTCTGAAAATTACCACTCTGCATAAACAAAGACATTTTTTTCAGAACACCGACGTGACATGGTTAAAAGTTAAAAGTAACTGCACCTTAAAGTCCCCTAATGATGACACATGATGTATGTGTTCATGAACGTACTCCAAAAAGAGATTACTACATGATGTTACCGCAAACTTCCATCTTATCACTCCTACCTGATTTTGCCATAATTCTTAACATCCTCAAACAGACAAACAAAAGTCAATTCGACCTCAACTTGTTCCCTTCTCTGGGGAACCACTTGTACATGAACAAGTACTTCACAAAAAAGAAGACAACAATAAACAAGTCCAGGCAAGTGGTAGTTCAGACCATCGCTAAAATGTCACTGTGTTTATCACTCTTATAAAACATCATATAAGTTTTCAAATTTCTTCACCCAGAATACATATATTTTTTGCATAATAATCATTTGCAAACTCGCAGTAAAAATCATTTAAAATACTACAGTTTTTGCAGTACATGTCCAGAGGTAAAGAGCAATAAAATTGTAGTCTTTTGTCCCACATCAATGACTGGGCACTGTACAATCAGTACTCTTCAAAGCCATGCGGAAAAACTCAAATCAACCCCCATGCAACTCAGGTAGGATTCAAACCAAAGACTTTCCGCAGTCTAGAGCAGAAGTCTTAACCACTAGATGCCATGTAACCAAGTTTCATCAGGTACTGAGAAGCCAGTTCCCCTACAAATATTTTTCAAAAACATGATTGCACTTGGGGGAAAAAGACAATAACATTTACACACAGTGTATGATTGCCACCATGCATGAACAATTGCTTGCTGACAAACATTGGCAAAACATCAATACAAAGTTTCGACAATAGTAACAATGGTACACACATGTACATTTGTATCTGGACGACCTGACTGTGCCGTAATACCAACTGAACTTGAGATTACAATATGCATCAAAAAGTACCCCAATGGTCATTAAGGAACTTGTTTTCCTTTTTTGAAACAAAACCCGCAAGTAAACTTGATTCATGACCAATTCAAATGTAACGTACATGTATGTATGCAGGGTTTGAGTTTCTACTGAACACTGCCATCATGTACGATGCATAATCTGGTATCCAATGCACAATCAGATTGATCCTGAACCAACTCATTAAGCATCCCACGCCTATTTTCACGCCTTGCCAGCTTTTGACTTTATTTCCCCGTTCCTGTTTCCCCAGTGTTGAATACGTTTGGAAACCCCAGTTCACGGCCGGAGCTTTACGCGTGAGTGGACAGGAATGCTGACCCATTTCGGGCCAGAATCAATAGGCAGACCTTCGGGTCTGTCTGTTTGCTAGGAAATTCCATTCTGACGACCCAAATCTGAATATGTGAGATATGCCTGGTGTTCACGTTCGAATGTACATGTGATTTGTCGGGTGTTGCAAATCAATGAAATCACACAATGGAAACGCCTACATAAAAAATAATACATGATATCAAATAAACAGGCCTACAGATATGTATGTAACTAATTTTTTACCATTGTAGGATACAGAATGCAAAATAGTAACATTTAGACATTTACAAACACTGACATGAGGAGAAATTAAGTCCATTTATCATTATTTCAGTTTTCAAGTTTATATTTGAGGAGGAATAGGCCTACATGAAAGTTGATGAAACTGCTAACTTAGGGATCCAATTTCAATGCTCTAAAGTAGAGAATATTGCTTTGCAAATTGATCCAATAGAAGCAAAAAATTAAGAAGCAGGTGCCTAGTCATCAAATGGTATTTTGGGCTGGCAATCTGCTTGCTACACCTAAGAAAATTTTTAAGGTAATAGCTAAAACCCCTAATCCTCAAACCGCCCTCAACCCCCCCCCCCCAAAAAAAAACCCCACAAAACCCCCCTACCCCCCCAAAAAAAAAAAACCCTACTTCTTACTCCTCAAACCGCCCGAGAAGTTTGGCAAGTTGTAATATCTCGAGTTTTACACATGTGATTGAAATGCACCAAACAGCCAGAGATAGAGCCTGATCTCCATATCACGATGGTCTAAAAATAACACATGGTCCCCATAGTTTTGTGTGTGTACAAACCATGTTTTATGTACAATGTATTTCATGCACAATGTACACAGTAATAGCGCTCGTACTTATTTTCACAATAAACTTGCGGGTGTTGTTTCTCTCGAAATACTATGATTTGAAAGTATATTTCAGAGAGTTCTAGGTAAAGAAGTTATCGGTACATAATAAATGTAGGCATTAGTTTTTATTTCCAAAGGTATGTTGTGAATATTTTCAATCTCTTTTTTTTGAACAGTTTGATTCTTTGAGAGGACAGCTTACAGTTGAGCAAACTTCTGTGCACAACTTTAAAGGTTGTCAGGTGGGAACTTTCTGCATAGTCTGATAGTGTACATGCATACTAGATACAGTGCTTATCCCACATTCATTATATTCAATGGGTAAAAACATTGCGACAATAATTTTCTGTCTGAGCCAGTTTTAAAAACATTTTTAGGGGGACTGATGGAAGTCTAAAGTACACAGTACCAACCTTCTAAGTCGCCACTGTAAAAGTAACTGACATCCGGTGACTGTTCCTCCCCATCTGATGTAACAAGTGTAAAGTCAGGCAAGAAGACGCTGGTATCCCGCGTTAACCTCAACTTAAAATCTCTGTCGGGAAAGAAAAATTGTCAACATCTTTGTGAAAATTACTAAACATTTGTTTGTGGTTGAATTTATGCTCAAAACATTGTAAAAAGTTTGATTCTTCAGCCATAAACATGAATGCATTTAAATATTTCTTATTAGACAAGAACTCTGCTTTACACGACAGGCCTGGAAATTCATGTTTCAGAGGGCACGGCCATTTTCATTTTGCAAAGGTTACTTCCACTGGAAAAACTTACAGCCTATGGGGAACTTTTGAAGGGGCACCAAGGCCAAGATCAGTGCAACAGAGGCCACAGCCTACTCATAATTCCAAGCGGGATGTACATGTACAGTACATGTACATTAGATTATTAAAGACAATCTACAGAACCGGTCATTATCAAATAAAAACAGATAAGTTTCAATCTGAAAGCAAACTGTTTACATAGTTCACATTCACAAATTATGTGTAACCGGTAACAGTACAAATCTTCTAGACGAAATATTTCAATGTAAAATACTGTTAATTTCAAGAAAATAGCATTAATTTTTGTACATTTTTGTAAACCAGTTTCTTATTTTAATTGCCACAATTAAAATATGCCAGATCCAAGAACAGTACGAGAATGCAACTAAAAATCCCTTACTAAAGATGAACTGTTTTCTTTGATTTCACAAAACTGTGGCTGAATAAGAGGACATTTTTTACAGGTTGGTTGTTTGGTCTAAAGCAGTAAATGAATATATACCCTTCGTAAAAAACAGCGATGGATGTACTTTTCCTTTAAACTTGTAAACTGAATAAAGTTGGTAAAAATAACACAGTTCATGTAATAGACCACAAGGGGAAACTGACTGGGTACCCAGTCAGTTTCCCTTGTGGTCTATTCTATGTACATGTACATGTACTTGATATTTGAAACAAAGAGTCACATCGCCTTAAAAGGTGATCCCTCTGCTGCCGCTTCCCATTGGGTTGTATCGTAAACTTGGGTGTGATCCCTGGCTACACCGCTAGTTACAGGTTGTATGGCTTCTAACTGCCACCCCTGAACAAAGATTTTGACAATATAGGGACACCACCAACATCAGGGCCGGCTAAATGTAGATATATAGCTCAGTTGGTAGAGCGCCAGCACACTAATCCGGAGGTCGCAGGTTCAAGTCCCGCTCTAGTCAATTTTTCTTTGTTCAACCCCAAATTATTAAAATAAAAGTTGTCAGTCTTTCTGCGAATTTAGTTGAATTCAAATTTTCTAATACTTGCAAGTCACAGGTTGTTTTGAGCTGTCACATGTACACATCTAGGCCTACATGTACAATGTACTTCAGTATGAACAATAAGCTACACGTAAGTAAGACAATACATTAAGCCATGCTGTTAACATCGAGATCATCCACATGATCTAATTATTAGTTCATCCCCTAAGTTTGACCTTTTCACCTATCCCCCCCCCCCATTCCTGACTACCACAATTAACAAAACCACCACATAATTAACCCACATTTTGGTTACACTTTAACCTAATTCACTGGAAGATTGTCCAAATCTCATAAGCAGATAATTTTAAGGAGTTCCCAACTCTTATAGTCTTAATCTTACTTAAAAGCACCTGTTTACTGGCACTTCCTATAGTTGCTCTAAGGGTTCAGCTGGCCAAATTCTCTGTCAAAAAGTACATGGAAATGTACATGTAGGCTAGTCAACACCAAATGTACTTGGTGCAAGACGTACATGATGTCAAGGCGGTTACCGACCAATACCCTACACAGCGCGACAACTCCACCGGTAGAGAGTGTTTGATTAATGTACAGTAAAATTCCGGTCATGATAGCGGTTCGTCTGCAAGTCAGGTTTTTTGGAATCTGAGCACCCTCTAGTATTTGTTTGCACCAGTTCAATCAGCAGTGACACAAAGTAGTTCAGATTCAGTGATAAAAACACACAACGTCTTGGACAAGACTAACCTGTTATGCCAGAAATCAGTCCAATAGAGGACTGACCTCTGTTTAACTACTCTTTTGCATATCTTTTCCCAGAGAAGTTGACCAACCTTTCAAAGCCATTCAACTTCAAGGGTTGTGTATGGTGGCACTACTACACAGTTCAAACCGCAGTTGGATGATGTTGAATGGTCAGACAGTAGGCAGGTGTTATTGATACTAAAGTTTTTTCAACTGATCAGAAAATTACAGAGGCCCTAGTACTGAACACTGACATAATAGAAATCTGGTTCTAAAGCCTGTCAGATTTTTATGGCTTGATACATTGAGAAAAAAAAATTTTTGAATTTGATTTGAACAAAACATCACAATATATCAATTGTAACAAATGGACTATTTTAGATTTTTAATAAATCATTCGAATTTGAGTACATGTACTCATTAATTTGGGTTTTACAAATAAAAACAACATCAAGTACAACATTTCCGACATAATATCAAAACTTTATAAGGCAATTTACCGTAGCAAAATTAAATACTTTAGTGAAGAAAAAAAAAAGAAAAAAAAATATTTAAAGAATTAACTTTTAAACCGAAAACATCAAAAACTGAAAAGACGAGTACATGTCAGATCAAAAGAATCCACCAATTTTGCTAACCGAAACGTTTCCAAATTAAAATTGTTTCCTTACATTTTTTACTCAATTACAATCACAAATGATCTCCATCGAGACAAACATTTGAGACAAACATTTACAAACCTTTGGTGTGCTGAAAATGACAGTGAAACAGTCGGCCTTCCCAGCGACCTCGCCGCTCTTGTGTGTTGTTGATGCACTGCACTGAGGTCATAGTTTAATGTCTCATGGTAACGAATGAAAGGCCCCAATGGTTGTACTAATGTACAGAAAAGAAAAGAAAAATAAACAAATAAATATTTAACAAAAGATCTACACATAAGATGGTCTGACATCAAGACATCAATGTTTACAAATGATTCACAGACAACCAGCCACAAAATGAAACTTTGCAGGCACAAAGTGAAACTTTTCAGCCACAAAGTGAAACTTTGCAGCCACAAAGTGAAACTTTGCGGGCTGGCACAAAGTGCTGCAGGCACAAAATGTAAAGTACACTACAGCATGCGGGCACAAAGTCAGGCACAAAGCCCATGGCTGAGGGTCTGTGAACCACATTGAGTGCCTGATTTTCTCACACGACAACATCAAATCCAGGACTCCCAGTGCTAATTATGGGAATTATGTTGTCTTTCTTGATCAATTCAGGGTTTCATTGTAGCAATGATGTTTTCAAAGAAAACAATTATTAAAGAAGATACAAAAAGTTCTCAACAATAATACTGTGGGTGGGCACGGAACATTTGTCAGAATACCAACTCAAAGTGGTTTTAAAATTATGTTCAAATCATATAGTTACTTTGAGTCTGTTAAATATCTACTTAGTTCTGTTGAGTAATGAAGTAAAAGACAAACCAATAAGCGCTTGTGTTCAAATAAAAATAATTTTATGTTAAACTGTTTCTACTGACAGATTTTTCTCTTTTTGATTATGGTTTTGTAAAACAAATTCTGGTCCAGCATAAAATGTTGAGCTACTAAAAGGCCTCAGTCTTGTGGACTTTCCCACAAAGCAGGCAGTTGCAAGCACACACATCTTATTTGTGCAAGAATTTGGGTTGAAATTTAATCATAGAAGCAAACATACACCGTTTGCGATAGGCCTAGATTGTAGTTTCTCATGAAACTGCTTGAATGCATTTGTTTTGTAATGTAAATGTTAATTCCATCCTTTTTCAAGGTTGCTTTCTAACTGAAATTGTTGGATGCCTTACGCCTACTAACTCTTGATATTGTATTAAGGTTTGCCCTTCACAGTGACTAGCTAGCGGTGGGACCAGTTATTTTGACTAGTAGTTGCTCCCCTGAATGTATTCACTGGTCCACTCCATATTTCATATTTTACTACGGACACTTTACAAAACTGAACAAGCCAGGTGGACCACTTAAGAATTTTGACTGGTCCTTGGGTTATTTGGCTCAAAGACCATTGAAACTGTTAATTGAGAACGCTGTGTATGGGAGGACTACTGTAAAAAAAAAAATTTTTAAGCAATATTTATTAAAACCCTCCTACATACACAAGTACCACAGACAGCCACAATTTACCACAAGAATAGCAATTGGTGCATGGGTTTCTTATGTTTGTACGGCTGATACGTGTGGAAACCTCATGGCTTCCGTCTCCTGTAGTATTTTGTGGAAAGAGCCAATTGAGCAGCTGAATGCACCGATAATGTTGTTGATAATGTTAAAAGATTTTGTTATTATCTGGCGAATATGTAGCCTGGTCCTGAGAAACTTGCCCTTCAATGGTGGCATAAGTGTACAAAATAGCCTTGAAAAAAAAAAACTCTTAAGTGAAAACCACTCAAGAAATCCAACAAAGAGCTGGAAATTTGACATGACTTGAAACTAACCTGAAGTAGGCAGGGTGAAGATGGGTGACACAATCGTGTCAGATATATGTTTTTTGATAAATTGTCTGTGTACTGCGAGTCATAACTATGCAAGGTCACCCTATTCCTGGACCAAATATCTCACAATTTACTTAGGAATAGGCAATATAAAAAGTTGTTGATAGCATCCCAGCCCTACATTAGCAATAACACGTAGGATTTGAAACTTTGCATGGTGGGAGTATTTAACCATAAGCAAGGTGTGCGGTAACACCATGTGGAGATCTCTTTTGAGTAGTGTGGGTTCTGAAAAGAACCGGTGGTTATCGACTCCCTTGTCGACTCCCAGAGTCGTTAACCACCGGTTCTTTTCAGAACCTACACTACTCAAAAGAGATTTCCACATGGTGTTACCGCAAACCTTACTTAGTTAGCAATAACACCCAACCCCCTCCTAGTTTTCATTATGATTTTTAAATTCTCTCTCAAAAAAAAACTATTAACACTTACTCATTTAAAGAGAAAAAACACCTGGTAACAACACAGAAGCGTAAAATATAAACCAGCATGTAAAATTTATCGTCCGCAGTTAGTTGTTGCAGTGATAACCGAACAGAACACGCCCAATGTTTATCGACTTGGAGCAAAGAATATCAATGTAGCATGATGCTAATTGCGCTACCCTTTTCTTTCTGTTTTGGTAGTCTGGATGCCAGCCTGTTTTTTGCGGGCATTACATGCACGGAGAGTGCAGGTAAGGCGACTGCGCATATGACTGACTTTTTGAGAGGGGAAAAAACATGAAATAAAAACCTCGGGAGCCAGAGGAGCCCTCCTAAACTGAAAAAAAATGAAAAGGAAGGATGTTGTTTTTAAAAAAATGTAATATGGCCTTCTTACGATTGCTTGTCGGGGCTCCATTGTGGATTTTGGATTGGTTTTCAGGCACTCCTAATCCTCCATGTACATGTGGGGTGTAAGGAAATCAGGCCTTGCACAAAGTTTTTAATAAACTATGCACTTCTTCAACTACAAATTAACACATTTTTAAGGGTGTCGGTCACTTCGTACCCAAGTCACTTCGTACCCAAGTCACTTCGTACCCAAAATGTCATACCCTGGTCACTTCGTACCCAAGTCACTTCGTACCCAAGTCGTGGCGTACCCTCGTTTCGTACCTTGATTGTCTGCCGGCAGTCAAACTGGACAAAGAACCTTTCATGTATATCACGCGTTGTCGGTCGTGCATGATTTATTTACGTTGTTTTTGTTTTTAATTGCCGAATTTGGGTTCACTAAAAAAAAATTAAACTAAGTGGTATTCAGACCCGAGTGTCAGGCATTCAGCCTTGGTTGTGCGTTCATTTATTTCTTGCATGTGGACATCAGGACCAGCCTCCGATTAGAAGAACAATTCCTCAACCTTTGTTACTGAATAGGTGTACAGTTATTATTTTTTCTGAAGTTTCCTATCCCGTCCCCAAACCAGAAAACAAACTCTTAAGTTGCACACAACTCAACTTAGATACACATTCTTGTTTGGTCAAAAAAAGTTTTTAAAAGGATTTTTACCTCGTTATTAAACGAGCGATACACAGAGGTTGGTTTATATTTAAGACTTGACGTGGGTACGAAGTGACTTGGGTACGAAACGACCTGGGTACGAAGTGACTTGGGTACGAAGTGACTTGGGTACGAAGTGACTTGGGTACGAAACGACCTGGGTACGAAGTGACTTGGGTACGAAGTGACTTGGGTACGAAGTGACCGACATTCATTTTTAATACTATTTATTACAACATATTTATTTACAAAAGAATCCTGTAATTCATATTTACAAACTAATGTCAGGATCCTAACCTAACTAATCTTAGCGCGGTTGTTTGGTCACTTAAAAGAGTTTAAAACAGAAAAAATGCTGCATTCGACGACCACTTTTCCACTTTGAATGAGTCATTATGACCATTGTTTTCTATTTGTCTGCACTCTTCCATGTTGTTATGACCAACTCAATTTTTAATATGTTTAATAAAGAATTCAGACTAAGATACAATTTTTTGTAAATAATGGATGAAAAAGTGGTGGTCGTTATTCTAAAATCTTTTCCACAGCGATAAACATTGAACAATTATACTCAATCAAATGATAACGATTCTAATATGGAGCAAGATGCAGGTTATTTTGTTTGCGAATCAAATTTCAATATTGTCCGGAAACTAGACAAGCCAAAGTGCACTAGAAATAGGATTGGAATGTCCGTCCAAAACTCGAAATGCAAACTCTTAACATCACGTTAAAAAAATGTAAAAAGTTACCTTTTACAGCTCCAACCATTAGTGAGAGAAGGATAATATTCAAAATAACGTAGCCACAAAACATGGTTTGACAGAACCTGTGGACTTCAACTGTGGCCATTTTGATAAAAATTCCACTGAAGTTACGTTCGAAGCTTTTCTCAGGCAACTTTCGGTTTCAATTGTTTACCCATCAGTATCGATACAGACATTATTCACTACCTCACTTTATCCGCTCCGATAGCATCGATTCTTTTTTAACGTAGTAATGGCGTCTAATTTGACCCGATACTGTACCATCATAATACTTGGTATCGATAATGAGAAAATGACACATTGTACGACATTTAAATAACAAAAGGCAACTCGCGGAAAAGAATGAGAAAACGCCCGACTGTTCTTGTAGTCTGAAACCTTATGGTTTTCGTGTATAAACAACAGTGTTTAAGTGCGGGGTTTAGACCAAAATTTCCTGGTTGGTTTGTCATTTTTGTGACAAAGCGTATGTGAGTGGGATTGGCGGATTTGATGAGACAATCCAAGCATAACTTAAAAAGAAATTGTTACAAATATTCATGGTGAAAATAACCCAACCTAGTTGTGCCACTCGTGGTGTAGGACAATAAATAAATAGGTGGGTAAGTTTCTGTTTTTGGACTGAATTGCACTCAGGGGGTGAATCCCTAGACGTGGGCCATTTCCCGGG
This sequence comes from Pisaster brevispinus, assembly GCA_023634235.1. Classification (NCBI taxonomy): domain Eukaryota; kingdom Metazoa; phylum Echinodermata; class Asteroidea; order Forcipulatida; family Asteriidae; genus Pisaster; species Pisaster brevispinus. The sequence goes on from JAMKCF010000006.1 coordinate 5,007,576, forward strand.
GGTAGGGGCGGGGCTCAGTGTCATATATGACTGTTCCATTAGATCAAAAGCATGGCTTAGCGGGGTTGGTGATTTTGTGACTTTGTGGGTGGGGGGGGGCGCCTGGGTCAAAGGCCCTATGAACGTGTGTTTTCGAACTTGAATACAGAGCTTTTGTGGATGGCCGGCACAGTGATTTCATAGTAATATTCACATTATTTTCCTTAGCAAAAAGTTTTCACATTCCATTAATTAATGAGGCCTATGAACGCATCATGGTGACGACATCATGCATCATGACAAATCGGATTCCTCGACTGACATACACATTTCTCGGCAGATTGAGAGGCGATTGCGAGGTCCTCCTGAGTTCCTGGACCTCTTGACACATTTGTTTAGGCTACCTTAAAATTGTCAAACTTGGATACTATTTTTGTAGGTAACCTGTGTAACCTTGTGTTTTTGTTCGAGTGGTTGTCGGCAAGAATTCGTTCCAGATAGGAACAGTCACAAGAACGATCCCACTGGGATCCGGATTCCGAACCAAAACAACCGCCACTTGAACTGGTTTTAATCACCTAAAATCATACAGCAAGACTCTGTCATAATAATAATGCATACCACACAATATTGTTTTACGATAGATGGTTACAGTTTTTCCTGTGGATTAGCTGTCTTCAAGCATGTGAGACGATAGCACTGTGATGATAAGCGGTCGTCTTGGATGAAACTGTTACAAGCCGGCACTGCTGGTTCAAATTGAAGAATCATCTGACCCTCCTTCTGTCTATACAGATTTGATTTGACGTGGACACCGTCCCACACAGCCAATGTGGGCTGGATCGGATGCTGTGCCCTCCCATCCGTTTTTGTAAAAATCCCAAGAGCTCATGATATAATAATCTCTACATTCAATCCTATTATAAAGCCCCTGGATTCCATCAGCAAATCTGATGAAGACAAGTTGATTGAAATGTTGGGGGTGACTCATGGTCTTTTCTTAAGTTGTTTATTCTGTGTTTTTAAAAACAGGCCTGTTTTGGGTTTACGGTGGCTAAATGTATGTGTGCAGTCGCGCGCCTGAAGGGACGGGGGGTTCGCACCCAACGACCCAACCCACGCCCACCCAGCCTACGAGCTTAGCGTCCGGTGTCAAAATGAAAAATTATTTCAAGGGTTTAATATTGTGTTGACAAGCTGCTTGTCCGAAATGTGTCCTTAGGTTTTGCATACTCTCAGTTTTCGTATGGGGTGGACATTTATCTGTAGTCTGTACTTTAGTCATGATTGGAAAACAAATTAAAAGCTTTCTAAAAAAGAAAAAACAACAGATCTATTGTCATGAGAAATTCTCGATGAATAGAAGTTTTTTTGGAACTTTAACACCATGTTCCAGGAATGGATATTATCCCCAAATAAATCTCATTTTATTTTTTCGATTTAGAGATATTAAACTAGGCCTGAAACAAACAAAACTTCCGGGTCAGACTTGATCGGGTTCCGGGTGCCGTGGGGCCTGACTCATTTCTTGGTCAGTTTGACCCGGACTCTGTGTCAAATATGAACCATCAAAAATGGGTCAAACTGACGCAGCATCCGAGTAAAAAAATCCTATCTCTTTTAAAATCAGTTTTGTTTCCGGGTCAATCTAACCCTGAAATGGGTCAGATAACGGGACCTGTTGGGTCAGTTCTGACCCGGAAGTGTTTAGAGCGAAAAATGACCTACCAAAAGTAAAAACTACTTTTTCTTGATGCGTATCGTACAACACCTGATGATGCTTGTTGTATATTTTCCCCTCATTATTGCGCCATGTTTTCTTACCGTGCCCGCGGTACTTTTTTATTCATTACAGGCGGGATCAACCCCACGAGCTGGGATATCACCATAGGCTCATTTTTAAACATATAATACATTTTAAGTTTTCGAAACAATTATTATTATTTTGCCGTAATAACGTGGTTCCATTAATAAAAAAAAAAAAGCTAAAGCGCCCTCGTTTGACAGGGCGCACACATTTATATTTCGAAAAAATAAATATGTGAAAATGTAGGCTCTGAGACTATCTCGGTCTTCATCATTGACACAAAATGCTGCAACTATAACATTTGACGACATGAAATACCGGTAACCTTGTAAAAGCTCAATAAAAATGTGTTGACAATAAAACATTTCATTAATTAATGCAATATTGCAAAGTATACCATAATAGTTTATCAACGCAGAACATCGGTGGATATTACACAAATAAATACACTGCAAAACATCGAGGTTTCGGCACTATTTATGGTTCGTCAATCGTTTCAAATGACAATTCGGTCTTTGCTATTCTATAATCTACTTCTAATCTCGTCTGTATGCTTGATCTAGTGTTATTAGAGTTATGTATGTGCTCCACGTACCCAGAGTAGGGAATTGCTGTTTATATATTTTTTTTTCGGTGTAAATGTTTCATTAAATATCACAACTGATAGCCTTTTGGTTCGCAAGCACAGAAGCAGGAATGTCCGATACGACGTTGAGGACGCACGTGGTCGTAGCAGAGCTCAGTGCGTATTGAGAGAGTTTCAACAATAGAGGGACTAGTTTTCTTTGGTCACGTGGTTGCTGGACGCCATTTTCAGTCCAAATGTAGCACAACCCAATAGGCAACTAGTCTGGCACCCCGTCTTTACACATTCGTTTTTGGACACAAAATGGCTTCTAATCGCAAGTTGTCGCAACTCTCTCAATTGCTATGCACGGATACCTATGCATGTCTCTCTTCACTAACAGATGCATGTCATAGGCCAGTGTCTTATACACTCGTCGATACGGCTACGACTATTGTTAAGCGTGTTGCTAAGGGTGTACTATACTTTGACGTGATGACGCGGCGTTCCATGAGCCGTAGCCATAGCCGTAGCCACCAATTCCTGTCCGTTGCTGGTCAAACTTGGTTCCAACTCTGTGATTGTTGATATTTTTTTCAACTGTCTCCCGTTTGAGAGCGAGTGCAGCTTTTTTGGCTTTTGACACATACAAGTTGAGGCCGTATCCTAAATGGTGGCTTCAGCTACGGCTACGACTGTTGTTAAGGGTGTTGCTAAGGATGCATGATGACGAGGAAATCTAGCCATAGCCGCAGCCGTATAGCCGCCAATTCGGATACGGCCTAACATTTGATAAATGTCACATTTACGCCGAAAACCGTCACTGTGTCCGAATGAAGCGACTTCGGCTACGGGTGGCCGTTGACTGCAGCGAGACAACATTGAAGAATGTCAAGTTGCAGTGTTCTGGATTCATCAGAAGCCGATTTGGTCGCTGCCCTAGAACTATAGGCGAAGACGCGAGACAAGCACCGGCCTCGAAGAATCCTCGAAGACGCCATCTTGGAATACAGATGTAATGCTTACGATTTGACGGTCACCTGAGGCAGCAGATTTCACACATAAAACATTGACACACTTTGTGCAAATATTTTAAGCTCCTAAGACGTGAGCAGTTTCGTTTCGTTTGTTGATTGGTGAAGACGCTTTGCCAAATTGTGGCTTTGTGGTAAAATTAAGTTCACAAAATAAGGAATCGGTTAGGTGCAGCTAGACGTAGTATCCAGTCGCTTTGTTCGCCAAGCCACTGAACTCTCTTCATGTCTCATGACACTCTATGTCCATAATCAATCAACAGGCACGCAAAACTTAAATCAATCAGTTTTAGACCAAAACACATAAACATAAACCTCAAAGAACACGTTTGTTGTTTATTTTAACTTATTTATTTATGAAAAATTATTTCTCTTTTAATACGGGCACTTAATATAATCATTCATCACCCAGTGGTAGTAAATATTATAATAAAATATGAATACATTCACAATAATTTTATTGGATTAACTGTCACCACAATTATTTACATCGGCCTTTTTGTATTAAGAAAAATTGTGTGGTTGCTTATACAATAGTTATGTACATGTACATAATAAAATTCACCATGTTTTTTGTTTAAATACATACATAACGAAAAGATACCAGTCAAAATCATACATAACTTGAATATAGGATGCGTAAAACAGCTACTACTACGGAACCAACGGTGATGGGTTTTGCAACTTCCTGGATGTGTTTTTTTGAGCTGTGAAAATTGGTTCCAAAAACAGAGTTGGCCGAGTATATCTCTCAGACTTCCATTGCGTTAGTGAATGTCATATTTATCTTGAAATAATTGGATCGAGACTCCGTTAAACTCAAAAATATTTCTCTGGAATCTCAAACACCAATTTCTTTCCCCCACCTCGACATAGACTTACTAGATTCTTAGAAAGTTAGTTTTATCTCCCTTTTATAAAAGATGATATCCAAGGAAATTACAGTTATTCAAAATTGTATGACCCAACACGAACAGCAAACGTGTATTTCGTGTTAGCCAACAAAATAGTTTCGTCTAAAAGCAAAGTAAATAATGCTATTTTCTGCGTATATATGCATTGTCCGATTCAAACATCAAAGCCATAGGCCTAATTAGCAATCTATGATTGGCGTTTAAGTTATAATAACACATGTGTCTTACAAAACTACTAATTTACAAATACAATCGGTTTTTGTTTCGTTTTTTATAATAGAGTCAATATTTTATACATAATTTACACACATTTGATGCAAAAGATTATGCTATACAAGATGCCAGCCACCAGTAAAGCAATTTCATTGCAAGAAGTTCACCCTACAGTCACTGGAAACAAAATTAATAAACTTGGTCTTGACAGAATGGTCCAGGTGAGAAAAAAGGGTCCAGATAGGGCGAAACATACGATACAAACAGTTAGCTCAGATTTTACAGACAGATGGCAAGAAATGCGAGTTCCTAAAATGCGACAGAACAATCAAAATTCAAAATGGATAACAAAACAATAAACGTTTACGACTTCCAGTTTTTTGATTCAGTGCAAAGACGCAGCCTTTTCAACGAATGTTGACGCCCAACAACTCAATACATCTTCAGAGTTGATTAGTTCTGACGACTTTGTGTACAATTTATTTTCGAAAAACCGAAAAACAAATTACCATTGTCGTACTTTTTTCGCGAAGGCATTAAATTAAAGTAGGATTCCTCGACCATGGAGTCAAACAATGGTATTCCTGATAATGTGTCATTCAACAAATAGTTTCACAGGATTTAGAAATCTACGTCTTGCACTTTCAAAAAAATGGTGTACGAAAACCCGGGTTGACTAAGTAAAAATGCACCATTCTCACATGGTGTAGGTAAACTCTTCCTCACTACTGTATCCACTCTCATTCGAGATGGCACGGTAATAACTGGGGTTCTTCAACCACGGTTTCCCCGACTCCTCGAAGCCAGCAATGAAGTTTCCACCTTGTCCAGGCTTGGTAAACTTGAAAGCCGAACCAGTGGCTTCCGTGTACATCTCCATGGTATCCCCGTAGAACCCGATCGCTCCCGATTCGTCATCACCGGGGACCACGGCCACGTCCTCCGACGAGGCCACGCGGTAGCCCTGGCAGTATTCCTCGGGCACCGCCTCGGCGGTGAACGGCACCGTTGCCGAGTCCTCCTCGTCTTCCGCCGGAGTCAAGCTCTCCTCGTACCTGTCGATCACCTCGGCGTGATCGTTCTCAGATTCCTCATCCCCGATGTGGAACACGTAGCCTGCCTTGAGGGCTACCTGTAGCTTTCGCTGCCGGGCGTCGTTGAGGCAGAATGCCGCTTCCCGTGGTTGGACAAACCACAGGAAATTCTGGTAGCGTTCGCTGAGTGTCACCTCCGGATCTTGAAGAGCATCAAATACCTGGATCAAAAAGAAATAACTCTCAAATAAGCCCAGATATTTTCAGAGATTTAGAAGACCCGACAATATAGATTTGCAAAGAGTTGAAAAGTTGAAAGTATATTAACGGTTTCAATTAACAAATGTTTGAAAGACGCAAGGCCGTGTGTTATATACACGTCGACATTGACAGACTTTGAAAAAGCAATATCACTTAAATATCGATATCAATCTAATAATGTCAACCAATGGTTCTGCCACTCCTCTAATGTACAGGGTCTCGGTCTTGGGTGAAATTGTTGATGTCTAAGTACTTATAACCCATGGAGTAAAAGTAACAAACTATATTAAACTCTGGAGTCTATGACAAACTCGTAGATTAAGCACAAAAGTTAACAAACGTTGCTGATCAGAAAAAGGTTACCAGCCGAAATACGATGTCATATGTATGGTTTGCGGCTGGCTCCCGCTTATTTTTTTCAGATCTGACTCAGCAAAAATTTGTTATCAAGCAATATTTTCTGGTTAAGCACCTATGTAAAACATGTCCCCGGCTAGGAGAGAACTTTTTCACACATGCGTACGAGCTATTCTGAAACATCCGATCCCAAATTAATAACAATCGTTCACCGACCCCCTGTCTTCCCCCATTGCGATCCAGATGGAATTTTGTTGTCCCCCTTCGAGAACTTCGCTCATTACTCACCATAACATCATCCACAGCTTGCTCGAACAGCGTCATTGCCTCCTCAAGGTGATGGGATAGCCTGGTCTGGCCAAGACACTGATCGGTGTCCTTCTCCGAGGGGACTTCGAAGAAGCCGTGGTCGTAACTGATGTCGTAGAGGCTCTCGAAGCCCGGTCCCTGGCCAATGAAGCCGGCACGGTGGGTCCACGCGCCACTCTTCAGGTCAAATCGGTACTGCGTTCAGGGGAAAAAACAAAACAATCGGTTTAGCTAAAGGGACATACCAAATAAGTATGTTTATTGTTGGTTTGATGCCATGTCAATATAACAAAATCTAAAAATTTTCCTATGTACATATACATTGTTCTCCGAATGCCATGAGATAAAGGAATGTTCCGTAACTCATGTTAAGAACATAATTCTAATTCTACGCGAACCATTGGCGAGAGGTCGCAATATAATCCCAAGGCAAAATTCACGATCATCAGGTACTCAATCTCCATTGTACGTCAACAATTTTTAATGGAGACAGCACATAATCTAAGACCGTATTTACGTTATGAAGATTTTTTTTTAAAGGTAACCCGTTACAGTAGTTTTTGTTACTAATGCTCTCATTTGGTGCATATACTTTTAAATCGTTAACCGTAATTTTTACGGTTACTGTTCGGCACAACCGTAAAATTACAAGAGTTTATTCTCACCTGTGGGAGAAGTTTCCAGCCGTGTGTGGCGACTAGATCAATGGCCGAGAGGATGTAGTCAATGGTCTCGTCTGCAGCGAAATACGGCAGGTTGATCCGGACGAAACCCGGTCTGACGGCCTCCGCTGGCTCTTCGTTACACATATTTCTCCTGTCAAAGTAATGGAAGTTTATTCGGTAAATATTAAGATTCCTCTTGAAGTTTGAAAACAATTGTTCTTGTGCTTGCAGTTTTAACATAAACTTTTGTATATCCTACAAAAGTAATGATCCTACATTATTTTAGTTAATTAAAGTAATTAAAGTCATCGAAAGTTTGAGTGTCATATTCCTTGTTACTTTTTTTTGCCAATCACAAGGCTGTAAAAACAGGCCATTCAAGATTATGGCTTAAAAGTGAGAAGGGGTAAAACAGAAGAGGAAACCAAAAAGTAGATAGATGGCCTTATTTCTCTGTAATATTTGTTTTTGTAAAAAAGCATGGCTTTGTCCCGGTCTTTTTCAGCAAGTATATCATACAGGCAGCCAATTTAAATGTCGCGTTATTCTATTTTGCACGAAATTGAAAGCTTCTCCAAACAGTCATTAAATTTAACTGTATGTGTAAGTAATTGTTCTTTTGCGTCATGCAATTAAAAAATGATAAACATTCAATTTCACAATGCACTCCTTGAACAGCAGACAAATTTGCAGCAGCTTTTTGCAGAAACCTCTATAACTGTGCCTACTATATTAAAAAGAATTGAATATAATGCTATATATAAATTCAAATGCCTCAAAATGAAACTCAAAGACGGTTTCAACTAGGAGGCAAAATCGCTTTATTCGTAATGCATGAAAATAAAATGGGCGGCTTGTTTTTTGCCGAAAATGAGCGGGAAACTGTCATATATATAAAACTACATTTGTTTTTTTATCTTTAACAGCCAGGTAAAAACTAAATCTGATTGAGAATTCGTACCTATCTTCACGGATTAACTCGTAAAACTTGACTGCGCTGTCTTCCGAAATACCTAGAAGATCCTGCAACAGAGACAAAATGACAAGAAATAATTATACATTGTCAATCAGCTGAGCTCGGGGCATGAAGGGAAGGGGCTGAATTTTAGTCACTTTATCTACCAGAAAGGAAAAAAACGCCAGAAAGTAAATTACGAAATCATTTTATTTTAAGGTACAGTCAGCCATGTTAGTCAGCAATCATCGATCGCTTTATGTAAGGGCTTCGAAGTTGGCCCGGGTACTTACATGGGCATAGGGACCGGCGCACGCGCATCCTCCCCTCGCCTGGATGCCAAATAGATCGTTAAGTAGGACGGAGACAAAGTTGTGGTGTAGAAGTTTGCCCGTCTCCGGATGCCTGATTAGGAATGAGAAGATAGGAAGACGGGAGGCTTCCTTGTTGCCCAGGACAACCAAATTGTCGTTGAACTGCCACCGTTCAAAAGCAAGTCTGAAAAATGAAGGGGGCAAACAAACAAAAAACGATTAGGAAAATTACAAAGGCACAGGTCAAATGTTTTTGGAATTGGAAAGGGCAGAGGAGGGAAGGGGGTATGGAATAAGCAGCACTCCATACCATGATAATTATTGCTGATGTAAAAAATGTGTCGGGCGTCGGTGACTCATTCGTTGCATGCTGAGAATGTTCTGCGTCCGTTATCATCATATACAGCGCGGTTTAACCACCCAAATCAGGCTAAGCAAAGAAAAATGTGGCTTAACAGAAGTATAGTACCAGCCAAAAATGTAATGCACGGTACACTGTCTGTGGTTGGTTCCGAGCAAAAGTTTACTTTAAAGATAAAAAAAAGTTGTTATGCAAAAAAATTTCCTGCTTGGCAGCTAGTATTTCATATTGTGAAATTGGGCTGATCGATGTGTTTGCTACGCATAAAGTCGCATGAAAACGGCCGACCGAAGACTAGCATTTCTTGATAAATCAAATGGTGATTATAATTTCAAAATAAACAGATAAGAGCCTGACTACCTAATCGTTTGTACTTTGATTATGTTTTGTTTATACCTAGCTAGTTGCTGTTCTCGTTCTTCTATGAAGTGCGGACCGACGGCCTGCTTTATCTGAAACGTAAGCCCCGCACGGATGGATTCAACAATGGCCGGCGTGCCGCCCTCTTCCCTGGCTTCAATGTCCTGGAGATAGTGGTACATATCACGGGAGACCTGGTGGTGGTGAGACATGGGAGAGAATAGCTTTAAGTAAAAATATCACGACAGCTTTGTTTCCGCACTTGCGTGGGTTTTCACCAAAGATAAGGTGATTGGTGTAAGACTTTTCCCACCAAGGCTCGACACTAAATTGGGGTCATTCGCCTCATGTCGAAGATTACCAGAGGCGAAATGTGTAAACCTGGTAAATGTATGATGTATTAGACAGGTAGTCAAAATGTGTTGGTTAAACAACCGAGGGGGGCAGAAGCTAGGGTGTGAAGGTGGGGGGTATGTAGTACACAGACACGCTGTTAATCTATTATCAGCACCAGGCGCAGACCCGGGGGGACTGAGGGGCGCTTCCGTCCCGGGGATCAGACACGAGGGTGGGGTGACCCTAGCCCTTCCCCCGAGTTCCTGTGTGGCAGTGCTTAACTCTCTTATAACAAATCACGTCTATATTATATCCTACATGTTCAACCAGTTAAAACCGGCCTCACCGTTGAAAAGTCCCAATACTTTCCCTTGGCGATAGCTTGAATTAGCCGAACGGGATACTCGTTGAACATTTTCCACCAACAAAACAAACCCATTCAATTTTGATAGCAAACTTTTTGGGGGACAACTCAGTCAGACTCGCAAAAGCTTCCGAAGATAAGTAGCGATTATACCGTGGAATTATTCCAGTTCCTAGCATGCAGTCTGTCCTAAACTGCACACGAGTACTTGTTTGGTAGTCATTTTCCCCCCTTCTCCCCCCAAGAAACAAGTTGCTCTAGAAAGTGTGCAGTGAAGCCAAATTTTGAAATTCATTTTGACGCGATCCTCAGGTTTGTCTCCTCCTTTTAATTTGAATTTCGGGAACCCTTTACTGCCAAAGGTGCGTGTGTATCAGGTTCATACAAGCTAGTCTCCCGGATGGTGACTAAACAATCCAGGGTGAACATAAGGCGTGCCTTTACTTATTACGGCTGGGATATACTGCACCAAACCGATACCCTCTTTTTTAGCCACCGTTTAACATCACATCAAATGGGTGCATCTAAAATTTAGCCCAGGGAGGGAAGGGGAGAACCTTCCTGAAAGACACATTACCCCCGAAACATTACGAACCACCACATGGGCGCATGGCCACATCAGCGGAAACTTATAAGGTCAGAAGTGGGGATTGTAAGTTGATGCAATTCTTGATGGTTCTTATATTGTATAGTTCCTAACAAATGCTGCAGTTGTGGGGGTGACTATAAGGTAGAAGCGATGGTGGGGGAGGAAAGAGTGAAGTGTACGTACGTATGCAACGGTTCCTCCGCCCGCTCCGTGGGGAACTTTGTTGACAAAAAGACGCTTCTTTGCAACCAGAAGACCTATTGAAAATAACGTACAAATATTCATCACCACTAAAATGGACTCAATCTGTCGTAGAGCATCTCACCGACCGTTCATTAATTAAAATATAGACCTTATTTGTAACAAAGAGTTTTCGTCAACTTAGTCAATACTAAGTTGTTCAAAGAGGTGTAAAAAGTAACATTTAAAAATGTCATTAAAATGTTAATACAATAAATATTCTCACTACATCTTCTTTTTCAAATTCTTTTCAATCTACAGAGATACAACACCAAAAGACAACAATGAACACTGACCTGGCGTTCCGACTCCTCCCACGAACTTGTGAGTTGATATAAACACAGCATCTTTTGAACAGTCCCAGTCAGGTCTGCCAAAACATCAAAATATTCACACATTATTATTTGGAAAATGTTTTATGAAGACATGGCATTGTAAACAATGTAGTTATTAAAGATAAGAAAATATATAATTAAGATACACATTTTCATAATGTCACCCACCTGCTGTCTGTCGGATTCATGTCAATATCTACATACGGAGCTGTGAAGAAAACAAAAACAACATTTAGTCATGATTACACTTTCTTTCTTTACTATTATTCTTATTCAACTACTTTACTTTGTTTTAACTCTTAGTGACATTTTTTTTAGCATTAATGTCAATCGGAAAATTACGGCGCATACGTTTTTGCTTAGTTGTTTCGTGTTTTTTTTTGGGGGGGGGCGATTGGGGGTTTGGGTTGATTGTTTGGGGGGGGGGACACGAGTAAACGTTTCGTCATTGATGCAAGAAAACAAATTGCAGACAGTTTTAAAATTAGATGAAACTGTAATATTTTGATGAAAGAAAATTCCCTGTTAAAAGCGCCCTAGACTCAACAATTATTGATTATGTTTTTTTAAATCTCGCTTGCTCTCCGTCAACTCACCCGCCGTAGCGTAGTCCCAGAACGACAAAGCCCCGTAGTGATGCAACAGCGCCGCCACCGGCTTGGTGTCTGTGATGATACCCGTGACGTTGGACGCGGCCGAGAAGCAACCCAAGATGAGTTCGTACGTCTGACAGTGTGCCTGCAATTTCGATTCCAAGTCGTCCAGGTCGACTAGGCCACCCTGTGTCTGTTTAATTCTTTCCACCTATTGAGGGTCAATCGTAATTAAAGACCGTTAACCATTGGTAATTTGAAGAAGAAGAAAAAACCACATTTTTGAAATCTTGGTTTGAGTGAGAAGCTGCATTTGAGCAGTCGTCTAGGCCAGGTCAGCTCACGAGGTTTTTGTGCGTGACCTTGACAGTGCAAATAGGTTAATTTTATATATTTTCAAACAGAGTTAAGAATTAAGTTATGCACTGCAGACAAAGCTTAACGCCGTGGCACAAGAAAAAACACGGGTTGACACCACTGGTGTTATTTTAACACCGGGCTTTAAAGTTATTTCTTGATTTGGTTTTGGATGATAGTTATAGGCAACAGCACAAGTGTTATTTTAACACTAGTATTTCAAAGTTTGGACACCGTTACTTTGGCGTTATTTTAACGTTGTATGTTTCAGCTTATGTGGGTTTTTTTGTCTTGGGGACTGCGCGAGCATTTTTACTCGTGTGATTGATTGATTGTCTTTGTTAACGTTAGTTTCAACTGGCACTGTAGCATACACGGCAAGCTGTTATTCGCTTATTATAATTACAGCCCAGCATCTACTCACAAACCCAGATGCCTTTCCATCGTCTTATCAAGATTTTAATAAAGGGCATAACTTTCACTCCACTACTCTCCAGCCATTCTTTATTATTACATAAAAACAATAACAAGTCATGATTTTGATCGATAATTGTATTTTTTTTCTATTTATTTCATTTTTGTCTTGGCAATAATGGCGCACTCGACTCCACACACACACACCCTTCCCCCCACATCACAATAACGCAGAGAGATGTCCGCGCCTGTAAGTCTAGCAACGTGTTTGTTCAGTGTTCCGCAGCACATAATAAAATATAAAAAAAACAATAATAACACCAGGCATTGAGAACCCTTCTCCTTCCCTTATTAACCGCACTGACCTGCAGCGTGAATCTAAACGCCAAGAGAGAGAAACAAAAATCATTTTTGGATCGATGTGATGTTTTCTGGGGGGGGGGGGGATGTACACAAGAGTGAATTAGACCAGAAAGAATACGAAAGGCAAGAGAGTAGAGCTCGAAACAAACAAGCTGTCTGTTTTTTAACAAGCATTTAACACTTCGCATAAAGAGAGCAGCCGGCCCGAAGTAAACAACTTCACAACTGCGCTGTATGCAAGCATTTATTGTGTCTCCAGCACGTCCTCCCCCTCGCTCTCTCTCTCTTTCTCCAACCCAGCAAATAAGTTTCTACCGCTATACGACGAGTCAGCGCAGGAGAGAACATCAGAGGCCTAGGCCAGACGCAAATAGACGTCCGTGTGTGTATTACGGAAGTGCTCGACATTTTAGTATCCGTCAACAGAAAACGTCCAGAATGATTATTATTAATTTGGGTTAATTTTAAAGTTGACCTCTGCTGTTGTTTTATCCGATGGTATGCACACCCATGTTCCTTCCGAGATTTGGAAAGTTAGTCATATATTTCCAGTAACATCGAGGCGTTTGGTTTTTTTTATCCCCAATAGTTTAAAATTCACAAAACCATGATTCGTTCGTACTTTAAAAATTCTTTGAGTTATGCTCTGCGGTATTTGTACAGGTGTATTTGGCTCGATGTGGTTGCCTCACTGTGAGTAAAGAAAGGGCCGTTCGGTAACCGAGCGTTCAAGAAAGTTTGACTTTTTTTTGATTGGAAACAATTTGGGCGAAGGTGTGAACTTTGCTTAATCATTATCCCAACGATAAGTGAGCAATCCACCCGTATTTTGATTCGATTTCAGCATGAACTATGCAAAAATGAAAGTCACAGTTTCGTGACCTATGACATTTTGAGGAAAGGAATTACACACACACACACACACACGTAGAAGAGAGAAGAAAAAAACGCAGAGCGTACGCCAAGTGTGGGTTTCCCCGCTTAACATTTTAACGGTTACCCCCCAGCGGAAAAGGGCGCCCCGTGGGAAATGCTCGGTTGTCGACCTACAAAAAGGGTGACCTTAGCTAGACAAGTGCTTACCCTCGCACCGCTCTCTCTCCATGGTAGGATGTTGGAATGGTGTTCAAACGGTCCGACCAACACCATCTGTCAAGATAAACAAAATGTGTTCAGCTAAATTTCTTTCTTTCAAGCCTCAAAAAAAAAAAAAAAAAACTAAATTTAGACGAGCTAATTTCAGTACAAGGGCGTGTACACCCTGTTCGTCCGGGAGATTTTGTTACATGACAATGTGTTAAGTTTAGGGGCACACTTATTTTCACCAAAACATCACATATCTTGTTTTGGACAAAATAAACGAACTATGTAAAGTAAATGATTACTTCCGCCACGGGTAATTAAAGCATCGGATTCTCACGTTTTGACACCTGTCTAAGTTCCCCCGTAATGAGACCAGTGGGGCAAGAATTTTCCAGTTGTTTTTACCGAATCAGAATCGCTGTACTAATGTTGACAGTTTGCTGAACTGAGTAATCAGACCATAACATATCAGCAGTGGGAATAGGTTTTGACAGCAGGGAGGGGGGGGGGGGGGGACTTACAGTTTTGGAAGCTTTCTCCCCGTGTAGCTCCATCACATTGAGGAGCTTGTGGATGGCTCCTGTTGAACCGCTGCCCGTGAAAATCACAGCGTCATCCTCAGTGGCATTCACACAACTCCGAATTAACTCCCTGCCAAAAACAACAACAACAAAAGAACATAACTAATATTGATAAACGTATATATGTTGGGAACATCATCATATACTTTATGGCGAAAAAATATATTCAAGATTTGTGGAGGTTCCTAAAATGCGAATATTTCCCCTCGTCCCATGGGCCCTTTATCAATCTGCCATGCCACAGCTTGTAATTCGTTAGTCATCATCAAACGTGCTATGTCAATGTTTTGAATGGAACCCCCCCCCCAACAGATTCTACGTTTGCTCGGTTCTGTTTGAGACCTGAACTTGTCTTAACCTTGAGTCCAAGGACAGTACTTATATACTTCAACTTGCAAGTGCTGATGAACTTCTGGGATACGAGTTTAACATAATCAACATAGTGACCGTTATGTAGGGGAGGCTTTGGAATGAGACCGTGAACGTGGAGTTAAGTGACCTTCAAGATGGAGTTGTTGTGTTTCATTTCGAACTCTTTACCGTGCGTGCACGGTCGTCCCGCCCTGTCTCCCTTCGTGATTTCGCACCCACTGTGCGTAACAACACACCCCTCGTTCTGAACTGCTTTTAGCTCACGCTTCAATCTCGGCCAATCTCCTTCAATTCCTTCCGTGTGTTACCCGGAAACCCCCCCTTCATAATTATCTTCCCCTTTTCTCTCTTTCTCTCTTTCTCTCTCTCTCTCTCTCTCTCTCTCTACAGAAGATGTTTTTTATGTTTTTATGCAGCTCATTATGTTCACCCCTAATTATTTGCAATCAGCATCTGCATAATGCTCCCCCCCCCCATAAAAAAAACGCAAGTCCCTCGTCACACGGCCACAACCCCCATATTGCGTGGAGGATCTCTCTCTCCTACACAAGGGTGTGTGTGAGTTTCTCTTCGGGACCGGGATATGCCGTCTAGTCTCAGGAGGAAGGGTCCGTTTTTATGAAAGGCAACAACAGCAAAGTCACAGTGGATTTGTTAATCTTCAAGTGTCCCAGTTAAGAAAATAGAGGTCAAACCCTCGACTCTTGATGGGGGGGGGGGGCTGCAAACCGCAGGTGTCCATCTTCAGTTCGTGTCAGTAAGCAAACTTTATTAACTCCAACTTATGAATCAGCAAAAAAACTGTTTGATCCCTCCCCACCTATGGCCGAAGGCGGTCTTTAAACCACCACCAGCCCTCGGGGTGAACGGGCTCGTCTTGGAAGCAATTTCTGGCTAAGATTATGTGGTTTTTTTCTGACGGGGAAACTCATGGCGAAAGTGGCAATCTGCAAATGATTTTAAAAAAATGTATTTCGCGAAGAATCGTGGGGAGTGTTCTTGATAAATCACCGTACCTGGCTTCGTGTCTGAATTGAGTTGTTTGCTTGGACGTGATGGTGGTGGTGGTGTGGGTGTTGGCGTACATCGTGTAGACGTGCTCTGTGATGTAATTCTCGATACATCGAAGAGGCCTGCGTGCACCGAAACAGGAGAAGAAGAGGGGAAAAAACACAGTCAGGCATCGAGTTATTGCAGGAAATTAGGAGTTCACACATGAGACACGCGAAAGTGGAGTGAACTCAATTCTCCAGTGTATTATAATAGAAAAATCATCCATTAGGGGACTGTTTTCTCAAACAATACCGGGTTGTCTACATGTTTGTCCTCATCACTCAAGAAATTTGTGTTGGGACTAATTGCAGAACGGAGGGGGTGCAGGACGAGGGAGGGCGTATGCCAGACGGCCCATAACTTCCCCGTAAACACTGGGCTTCCTCATGATATTGCGCCAAAAAAACACGGTGGTGTCCCCCCCCCCCCCCCCCCCACCTACACTCCTAGCTTGTTTTTTGGTTACTACGCGGTGTCAGCACACATTGAGCAATCGGATGTGTTGGATTAAATAATTTTAAAAAGCTGAATAAAAAACACATACGGTATACCCTAAACAGTCATCGCAACTGAATTAAAAATAACACACACTGTTGCACGTAATCGCGCAATATATAAATCGCTTCGAACAAAGGAGCGGTTTGTGAACGCACGTGTTGATGAATAACTGAATTAGATGAGGTAATGAAGTCAAAGAAACACGTATGCCTATAGACATTTTGCCATTTCCGAACCAAAAGATTGGTAATTTTTTATCAGAACGCTCACTGATTGTTCAGTTTTAAGAAAGATTTATGTTTAGAACACTGTCGAAGTTCCCACCATCCCCGAAGAAAGCAAAACTCATGGTTTCCTTCAAAATAAGCACCGACATTAACATGCACTAAATCCCTAATAAAATGCAGGCATTTTCCGTTGTATTCACTTTAGCCTTAACTCTCACAGATTGGATGCTGTGTTTAATGAAATCTCGAGGATGGAAATTGAATAATATTCGCTTCCAATCATCATGTTTTCCTCATTAAGTGCAATGTTTATTTATTTATTTTTTTGCAGCTGAAGATTTGTGCCAAATTTCATGGAGCTGCATAAGCAGAAAATGTAGCCGAGCACAACAAAATTATGCTTACCAGAATAAGGTTACCAGCCAAAATAACAACTCGCATGCAGCATATTTGACTGGTATCCTGCTTATTTTGTCTTAGCAGAGAAGTTTTAAGCAGTATTTCGGCGCAAGACGCGTTTCTGTCGCGGTTCGATCGCAATGCATGCGGTGCAATCAAGTGCGCACGCCCGGCCACCACCAGGACGAGTCCGGGGTTTCTGTTTTGTTGTTGTTTCGTCTCGTTGCCCTAATCCCAAAGAAATGGAGGTTGACACGGCATCGGGGACGAGGAAATTAAATAGGAGGACAGTTTGTGTCCAATTTGTGGGAATATGCCGGCTTGCATTGGCATCAACTGTGCCAAAGACCAGGCCCATGGATCAAGGGTTTGATGGAGCTAAGCCCCGGCGATTATCAACAGTTCCGTTTTGAGCCAATACCCGGACTTTTTTGTTTTTTATCTTTCAAAGAGTTAAGACAAAATTAATATGAAATAATACCGACTGGCCACACCCATGTGCTTGTTAAAGTTTTGTCTATATTAAGGCGTGTAAAGGGGCTGTGGATATTGGGTTAGCCAAAATTAGTGATTTCTAACAATTTTCTCCGATAACAAATCAGACGTATTATAGATCGGAGAGATAGGTCTGATGCATAAAATGGCGGGAAAGAAACAGTTCACTCACAAGGACACATAAGATTCGACTAATTCTCCTCTGTGATGCCATCACCCGACCGTTATCGCGTGTCGTTCCTGTGTGGTTTTGTTTACATTTTAAAGCAAACCGCCGGGATATTGGGGGTGGGGGTGCAGTTCAGTAAAGTTCAGCAAGTAATACTGCGACGGGCATTTTGCTGGACCGCATGCGGGTATCTTAAGGCGGTGATTTGATGGTGGTGCGTGGTGGCTATTATGGAATGAGGAAGCTAACTTCTATTGTACGATGTACGCTATGCATAATTATTCGCGTGCCTTTAAACCACAATATTACAATATTTTATAAGAGCTGGTTGTGGTAGTTTGGTTGAATTCACTCACCTTCCAGAAGCTGTGTAATCGCAGTATATCACTGGAAAGAGAAAACAAAAAAACAAAAACACAAAGAAGTTAGAAAACGCCACCTGGAGGCCTGTCAACCGTACATGGAGATTTCCGCGATTGGACAAACGGGCACCAGCGTTTTTTGCCAAGTTAAAATCCGGTTGATTCTCTCCATTTGGGGTCCTTGGCTAGTATAGTGATAGTTCACTTTTCCGAGAGTCTTTGGTTTCACAACCACCAGAATTAACAAATGAAATAGTATAAATTGATTTCAACGTCTTGGCGCACACCAGCAGAGACTGTCCTTGTTTTGTTCAAGCTTTTGATAATGCAGAAACAAATGATCTGTTTCAGGCCTTGATAAGTCGTAAAACAAAGAAGCCCAAAATAATCAAAACGGGTTAAAAATTTGAATTGTTTTTTTCTTCTTCTCTCGTTCTTGTTCTAGCAGTATAGGCATACATGTGCATGTACTACCCCCAAATGCATCCCAGTATTAGTCACACTGATGTAAGTTGACCACAGTGGGCGGGGTCAATCCGAGTTGGGAAGGCGTTACATCCGCCTGGGGAAAAGGGAGAAAATCCATAAAACGTGTAAGAACCGCAGGGTTGTTTTCTGAAGGATTGGAAAAGAATTATCGGGATCCCTTTTTCCTCCTCAAATGAGAGGTTTTGTGGTTTAAAGGTAGATGTAGGTTTTATCAAATGTAGAATCTACAACTGTATGATGTGTGTTTTTGTTCACTAAATGACAAACTCATTACATCATTTTTGTGTATGTGTGTGTGACAATTGACCTTAAAAAACCCATCACGAGAACACTTGGTATGGACAATTGCTAAAGATTGTATGCAGATTTTAGTATTATAGTGTTTGCCTAATAATAGCCCATTGTGCCGACCGCTGTGGAGAAATGTTTTATCTTGGGCCGGCCGCGAGTGTAACAAACGAGTGGGTTTTAATACACGACTATGACGTGGCGTTATTAAGGCATTTTGTCCGTGTACAACAACGTCTGGCCGGAGACCTTGACCATCCGAGTAAGGTCATCGGTCAGTCCAACGGTGCAGACGGCTGTTGTATGTTTGCTTGTTTGTTCTGCATTGTTCAAATCGGTCCACTTGCTTGTAAATAAGCCATGTTGTGGTTTATGGCGCGTCTATCCCAAAACCACAAGCTGTGTTACACATAATCAGCTGTCAAAGATCACCCGTTTCTTCTTCAATCGGGATTTTTTTTTAGCCCTGTCATGTCAAAAGAATACACGTTGGTTCCGTACATGCAATAATCCGGGAGGCAGTTGCTCGACGAAGTGCATTTTGGGTTATATATGACTAATATCACGATTCGACCTTAAAGACGAGTTTTGGCATTTATCCACAAAATATTGCCATCTGTATTGTTTTCACGTCAGTTGTGTTCCGGGTAATGTTTTTCCTAGAAAAAGAACACCTTTTGTAAGGGGGTTGGTTTAAAGGTGAAACCGTTATGTACGATTTATTGAAAGTGACAAGCGGAGTACGGCCTAACAATCAAACCTCACTGTTCTCAATGTAAGGCAGAAAATGTGTTACTTCATGAAAAACACATTCGGATAATCTAGCTGTTTGCACGTTGTGACGGCAGATGAGTTCACGAGGCGTCATTGCAAAACTGTACTGTTTGTTGTGTTATAAATTCTGTTGCCTGATTTTGATTGAATTCATCAGCATTCCACCTCCAAGTGCTGCAGGCACAGTATGAAGGTTTGAGTTTGCCGTGGGATTTGGATAGATTCAGCATACAGTATACGGGGGGTTGGTAGTTGCGATAATAGAGATGTCACAGGCTCATGCAATTATGTAGGCCACATTTTTTTGCAAGACGTTCAGAGAACAGATGATAATTAACAAAACGTCTGAGCACTACCGTAGCCCGGAGTCACGCCTCACCGCAGACATTTATTTTAAATATAACGGTAAAGGAACTTACACAGGCCCGCGCTCAACATAACGGACCACGTCTCTTTTATTTTAGAGACTTGCGTGAGATGCTAAATGCCACTTAAGACTACCGATTAGCACACTCAGCACACCTCGCTTGTCTTTTTGGGGGGGAATGGGGGATTTACAATGATTCGGACAGGCAAACTGTATCCGTCCATCTGACAGTGTAGACGACCCAGCCTTAAAATCCCGGAAAGGCCTAATATTGGGTGCATAATGCTGGATTAACAAAAAAAAACAGTACCCGACTTTTGGTGTTGGGGGACATAATTTACGCAACACACACTAGCAGCCGCGGTTAGTGTCACTGACTACACACGCTTTAAACCCTTACACAACATTAAGTTGCCGCTTTCAAATAAATTAGAGTTTTAAGCTTTCTAGCTGTGCGTCAAATGGCTAAGGAAAGCACACTTTAGAATGGTTTAAGTTTGATGGCTTAATTTCTCATACTTCCTATTCCCGTTCCTAAATGACTGTTGGAACTGACTCAGCTGGATTGGATGTTTTTTTAGAACAGAAATTGTCATTTTAAAAAGTACTGTTCTTGGTTTTTAACACAGAGGATCTCTTGGTGACAAAAATAAAAACAATTACTAATTGAATTAGTACAAGCTGTTGGAAACTAAACCTAGCCAACTAAATGTAACTCATAACTAAGCACCATGGACCACCCCCCCCCCCCCCTCGCCCTAATTTCATCTTGGAAAGAACACGAGATTTGACAAGTTTTTTTTTCGGTCTAAATTCGCCCAAACAGGCTTTAGGATGATTGAGTCTTCCGCATATAAATTTATCAAACACATGCAGGCTTTCTTGTCGAATTAGGAAAGGCGTGGAGACAGTATATGTCAATGACTGTTAAAATGCCGCATTATAATTTACAACATATGATGTTTTTCTACGTCCATTATTCCCCTTCGGTTTTTTTCTTTCTCGAGACCTCCTTAATTCACGCGATAGAGAAAAGTGGGCTGTTGCCAGAAATAAACCACAGACAGCCTACACTTGATACGTAAAACTGAACACGAGAATGTCAACCTACAGCGTGCGTTTGAAGTTATCTTCAAATTAATTTATAGCCCCATACAACAGCGCCATTGATATTTCTCTCTCTTTCTCTCTCTCTTTCTCTCTGTCTCTCTCTTAAACCTCAGCATTTTGCACAAAAACATGACTCGAATCTGTTTATGCTAGACCCTGAACTAATCCATCTGACTAAAACTCTAACATGTCAAGATTTGTTTCCTTAACAAGTTAATACATTTAGACAACAATTATATTTCCCCCAACCACAATCAGCATATTTTAAATGAATGTAGACAACTGCTTGCCTTCGGTTAAAAAAACATGGCCCAATATCATGTGAACCCATGGGAGAACACGCTTGCGTTTCTTCCTCTTTTTGTTTTAAAGTGAAATTAGTTTCCCCGATTAGCTTGAAGGCACTGGTACCGGGAGCAAAACAATTGAGCGGTGGGGAGGGGGGGGGGGCACCTATTCTTAAAACCAATGTGGACATTCAAATGAGTACGACAATGCAATGGCATTACTTTTCGTGTAAAATACCCCGTCCCCAACATGCACTCCCTTACACACACCCCACCCCGAGCAACCCGTCCCCCTTCCTGATGCAACTGCTTCCCCCCTTCCCGACCAGTAAAAGTTAAAACAGGCACTCACCCCTTCTCTGTCCGAATGGACCGCGGAATTGCG
The DNA here is from genome assembly GCA_023634235.1 of Pisaster brevispinus. Classification (NCBI taxonomy): domain Eukaryota; kingdom Metazoa; phylum Echinodermata; class Asteroidea; order Forcipulatida; family Asteriidae; genus Pisaster; species Pisaster brevispinus. Next base: position 5,029,234 of record JAMKCF010000006.1, read on the forward strand.
CCTCTCCTCCAACGACATTGTTGTTAACATAGCTGAGTAGTGCTTGTTTAGGACTACTGCTGTCTGGTCTAAAAGCCTCCATGGTTGTTCTCTTTTCCTTCGCGGTTGTTAGAAATCCTCAAATAGATGTTGGGAAATGCTCACACATGTGTGGTAAAAAAAAAGAGTCTCTTTTTCGACGGACAGTACAGTACTTCCGGTTGCCGTGCTAGAACAGCTGTGGTGTCATGCATGTATCGAGTGTGAGTCAACAGAGCCTACACACGTGGGTATCGAGCAGCATTATAAGGCTCTCAGGTCTTGCCGGTCTCCGCTCGCGTGCCAGTTTGTATCTGTTCTCCAGTCGGTTTCAGTGGCGCGCTTTATAACCAACGAGGCTTTGCTTTTCTCGTGAGAGCCGTGACCATTGACGTCACGTGGTGGGGGGTGATCCTAGCTCCCCGTGCGCCTGACTGACTATTATTTCTCGAACTTACGGAGAGATGATGATTGCAACACCATTTCACACGTCACTCGGAAATTTACCAGCCTGGGTGAAAGAAAAAAAAAATAGCCCGGAAGAAATCAAACCACGCATTCTACTATTGCCGTCGATCGTCATGGAAACACCAACTGTTAAAGTAAGACTGCTTCGGTGAACCAGTTTTTTAAGTAACATTGTTGTTTCTTACCAGGTTTGAAACCCCCTGTTGCAAATGGAATCGACTGTTTCTCTCCCAGACCTTTTTGTGTTCCCTATTGTTGGGGGCTGTATTGTGGTCTTGTATGGTGTTGTAAAATGTTTGGATGTTTTGTTGTAATAGTTTGACAGCTCAATGGCCTCTCAAGGTAGGCCATCAATCTGAGAGATTCTGGCCGTATTATTTTTACCGTTAATCCCCTCAGCACATTGGTGTTTTTCCTCCCTTTTCTTTATTTCTCTCTTTCTTTAATGTCCAATCCTCGAGATGGCTGGAGATTTATTTACACAATACAGGGTCACAAGTCTTCCAAACAAACGTCATGAGGGTCGCCTATTGACATCTTAGGAGGATTGAAATTTTAAAATATATATATATAAAACATCTCAGTATAACAAATTCCTTTCGTAACAAGAAGGTTGGTAGTCGACTCAAACTGTGTACAACCTGTAGCCCACCTATTTATGAAAACAAAACAAAAATGTCAAGTTGGTGAAAATGGGTTGTACCCCACCGCCCTTTCCCTTCCGGGCTGTTTACATCAGAGCCGTCTGACTCCCAGAGCGTATTCCCCAAATAACCGTCTACGGTGCCCTCCCCTCATCTCTTCCCTCCATATTTCGCGTTGAAGTGGGGGGGGGGGGGGCGGCGGATAACGAGCCATTATGATTTTCTCCTCTTTTTATGGGGTGCCATAATTTGTCTTTGGTAATGTGAATTGTTTTCTCCACACTTGACGTCATTCACTTTAATGTTCCCCGTGCAAACAACGTTCGGATGGGTCAAAAAGCATTCAGTGTAACATGACCAATTGATTTGGAATAATCTCCCTCCTGTCATTAGGGAACAAAACATTTTGTTTATCTGTATTTCGGAAAGCTCTTAAGACTCACCTCCATACATGTTAATTACTGTTATGTGCGTTTTGATCTTGATGGAATAGCACCTTGAATTTTAATTGTTTGTAAGTTATGTTATGTTATGCAATGTTTCGTTATGTTATGCTATATTATGTTATGTTATGTCATCATGTCATGTCATGTCATGTTAAGTTGTGTTATGTTATGTTATTTTGTGCTGTGCTGTGCTGTTTTGTGCTGTGCTGTGCTGTGCTGACCTGTTTTGTGCTGTGCTGTTTTGTGCTGTGCTGTGCTGTGCTGTTTTGTGCTTTGCTGTGCTGTGCTGTGCTGTGCTGTGCTGTTTTGTGCTGTGCTGTGCTGTGCTGTGCTGTTTTGTGCTGTGCTGTTTTGTGCTGTGCTGTGCTGTGCTGTGCTGTGCTGTTTTGTGCTGTGCTGTTTTGTGCTGTGCTGTGCTGTGCTTTTTTGTGCTGTCTTGTTTTGTGGTGTGCTGTTTTGTGCTGTTTTGTGCTGTTTTGTGCTGTGCTGTTTTGTGCTGTGCTGTGCTGTGCTGTGCTGTGCTGTGCTGTGCTGTGCTGTGCTGTGCTGTCCTGTTTTGTGCTGTGCTGTTTTGTGCTGTGCTTTTTTTGTGTTGTGCTTTTTTGTGCTGTGCTGTGCTGATTTGTGCTCTGCTGTGCTATGCTATGAAGTGCTGTGTTGTGTTGTGCTGATTTGTGTTATGTTACTTGTTGGTTCATGGATCGACAATCGATTTTTTTTTTTTACTTATTTATTTATTTATTATTCATTGATTTATTTATTTGTCAGAACTGGCATATTTGCCACGCGTCGTGGTGGAATATGGGTTCATTTTGTTCAAACACTGTATGGGGACTTTTTTCTTTGCGGTCGGTCCATTTTCTTGTTTTTATATTTATGTTAACATGTGAGCATCAACATATAAAAGGTATCATCCAACCATTATTATTATTATTATTATTATTTTAATCACAGTTCGGTTGGGAGTTAGCAAGTCTTAACAGAATTAACTTTTGACTCCCCATAGGTTTGTTTCTAAGCTAAAAAGTTCTGCGCTTAGCAAATCTAGTAGTGCTGTTAGCAGCTCTATGAAGGCTGATGTGGTGGTCGGCTCCACGATTACCCGGTCGCGTGTCCACCTCTTTTGAGTTTCCTTCAAGGAAAGGAAAATGAGGTCAAAAACTAAATATGCATAGCAATTTCTCGACAAAAACAATTAAAGCAAAAAGGTCAATCACTTTTTTTTTGCGCGGTTAAAAATATAGAAAAAACCCTGCCTGTTATAGTTTGTGTAACGTCTGCCCAACCCTTCCGCGTAGCAACTCGGGGAGAAACCGGTCATTTGCTTTTCCGCTACGGATATTATTTTCTTTTCCGTGTGTTGTTTTGTGTCATATATTCATTAAGGGGGGTTCATGAACGAATGAATGCAAGGCACTTTTTATCACTGGGGCGTGCTGCTCTTTGAGTTTAGCGACTGGGACACGGTGAAATTGCACCATCGGTCGTCTCACCTGTTTTGACTTTCCGCACGGCTTGCTCTCTGACAGATAGGGGAAAAAACGACAAAAACGTCGAACGTGACAAAAAACTCCACAACAACGAAGGTGGGAATGTGAAGGCGAACAACCTCTCGTGCAAACGGACAACATACACTAATAATATTAACAATATTAATATTGATAACATAAACAATAACAAGATACTGATACTATCACAAAGTACACTTTATTTTGAAAAAAATGTATTTAATTGCGTGGTGAAGTTTTTAGTAAACACACCGTACGACAAAAATGTGAAAATTTCTTCGAATTCGGTGGTCAATCATAATTTATCGTGAAACAACTCAAACTGTTTTTACTTTGTTTGATTGCATCCACCCCCACCATCTCGTCAGTGCGTTTACCGTACAGGCGAACACGTTATAGCTGCCCTCCGAATTTAGGTCACAGGAGTCGAGTCGCCTTCTGCTTTTCGCTCTTCGCTGTTGTTGTTTGTGAGACCGAACCGGTGTGGTGCCACCTGCCGCATTTTTACCTTACACCCCGTATCACGCGCGAGCGTAAAGTCAACATGCATCCGGAACAAAAACATCTCGACGACGTGATGATGACGTAATGGCGATCCGTCCAATGCCTCCATAAAAGAAACGACATCAAAACAAAACATGATAGTTGTTGATAAGATGAGAAAACGTTGAAATCCGAGCCTACCGGTGCCACAAAGAGAGGGCAGGATTTTTCTTTGAATAAAGAGTTTGTTGACTATAGTGAGAGACCGCAGTAATTAATAAACAAAAACGACCCTATCACAAAAGTACAACAACAGCCAACAAACAAATAAACAAATAAACTAAATATATCCCGATATGTCGTATTACCATCATGTCTTAAAGAGGTGGTAACTAAGACAGGTTTCTTTATAAAAGGTCGTTAACATCGTATACATCCCTCCCCCTCTTCCCCCAAGAAATAAAAAGTCAGGCATCAGTGTCTTTGCCCAACACCGATGTTTTCTAAAGCACTGATACTCAGACCTTTTCCAGAAGGGAAAATATCACCACGCCAGTGTTTGTGGATGATTTTCTCGCACATAGAAATAATTTCTGAAGCATTTCTCAGTGTGGTACTGTTGATATCAAGTTTATTTATTTAATTTATTTCATTTATTTAATTATTCAAAAAAAGTGGTCTTTTTAAAGTATTATTTAAATTTTTACGATCATAACAAATGTTGATAATACCTTTAAACACTCTGGGCACTCTGCAGGAAATATCCGACCACGCATTTTGCGATGAGGCCCTGTACTTGGAGGCGATAAAGTATGCATAATGAACCATCGCTCGATCAATTTTCATTCTTAATACGGGGATGGATGATTCGACGTAGTGCACCACTGCCGACAAACCGATCTAGACACAATGCTATACAGATCATACGATGTGGGCGTTACCTGGAGACGCCAAGAAGGGGGAGGCTCGTCTCATTGCAGTTTACCTTGATCAGAGTCAGTCTGACTTGAAGAGAAAGGGTCGGTACTCCGACTCGGATCAGTTTGGCCCGTAAAAAGGAGTAAGTATGACCCAGAAAGAGTCAATTTGACCTAGATAGAGATCGAGGCGGGGTGACACAAAGGTTCATTGCAGTTACTTTGAACAGAGTCAGCATGATTTAAAGAAACGGTCAGTGCTGCGACTCGGATCAGGTAAAAGGAGTACATGTGACCCAGAAGGGGTCAATATGACCTTGATTCAAGACAGGATTACCTGAGTCCGTGCAACCTATGCCAAGAGAAGTTGGTGAGTATCACTCCGAGAATGGGTTCAGTATGACTAGGTTCCAATTTCATAAAGCTGCTTATCAGAAAATGCTGCTTAGCAAATTTGTGTGCAATTAAGCAAACAAAAAAAGTGTGGCACCAGTGGCAACAATTATTTTTGTATGGAATATTGGCTGGTAATCTGTTTCTGCTAAGCAAGATTTTCAGTGCTTTGCGAATATTTGTGTTTACAGGCTTTATGAAATTGTTACCATATATCATAATCTGATTTGGCTCACCATGACCCGGAAAACCAGTCATTCAGACTCACAAATGGATCTGTCCCGCTCCAGCAGGACTTGGCATGGAGCCAAATCCTAACTGCGACATTTATCGAGTGGTGATGTCATTAGTGCAAATTTCCAAAAGCACAAAATACAAATCTCGCACAGGTTGGTAAATGTGACTCCGCATATTTAGTTGTGTAAGTTTTGCAAACTACACATTGCATTCTTTTCAAACGAAACAAATATTCCTTTAGCATGTCACCTTCCCCCTTTTTTTCTCCAGTTCTCCCCTCAGAGACCTGACCACAATTGCGAAACTTGTGGAGACATTCGTGAGATGTCTCATTGTTCCCCTTCTTGAGAAATCTGTGAAATCAATTGAATCTAAATTGTGGTGCGTCTTGTGTAGTAGATAAGACAGGGAAAGGTGCAACCCCCATAAAATACAAGGTTTAATGTTTTTCTTCCACTGAGCCGCGTACAAGTCGTGCCTGCAGGAAGTCCGGGCTCTGTGGCTCTTTTGTAGACATCATGTGATGTCAAATACCACATGGTCTATCAATTAAGACTTTTGTACACTTCACTTGGCCTTGTCGACGCTTGGCACAGCTTATTTATTATTATTTGTGACGTCATGTACGTCATACAATATTTATGGCACCCTACACCATTCCTTGATTTGTGTTCCCGTTCTTACACCATACCAAACCACGGATCGTTCAACATAATAGTTCTGGAGTGTTCAAATGCACCAGAAGTCTAACACAGCGTATCTCCATTTACACCATAACTGGTTTTATAACTCTGACGTCACAACGTATCACTTAGACGTGTTTTCCAGCCGTGATGATGTGTTCAAGTGTTTGACCGCGGATCAAATCGCACTTTCCGGTTGTTTGTTTGATCATGGGGTTGATTTGTATTGTGTAAAAGATTTTGTGATTTTTCTTTACGCCTATCAAGGTAGCGTGTGTAAATCCCTGCGCATCAATCAAGAGAATTATGTCTCTTCTTCTATCATGTGTGCGTAGAAAATGCTTCCTACAACAAGATCGTGTTTGACTCTGCTAGTGACCATTGACTTCAACGTACGGAGGGTGGGGGGGGGGGGTTGTTGTTGAAAGTTTGCAAAGAAGAAGGTCCGTGGTAGCGCATGTTCTGGCTTAATCCCGGGTAAGAATTGGCTTGGTTTCCGGGATACATGGGGCCTGACCCAAGGTTGAACCGCAAACTGATAGAAACAAATTTTGACCCGTATTCTGCGTGAGTTTGAACCATTTCTGGGCCATTTTGACGCGGATTCCGGGTCACACGTACTGACTCATAACTTGACCAGGATCTGTCCCAGGAGTTTTTAGAGTGTGGATGCCAAACGACCTCAAAATAATTTCTGTCGGAAATTCTGTAATATTTCGAACCTGCAGCCTTCTCAGATAATTGAGGGGGGGCGTTAGAAAAGAAAATATCAAGGGAAAGAACAAAGTACAAAGCTTAATTAAAGGCAAGAATCGTTGCAAAAGATGAGCCAAAATATGGGGCAAGTAAGGTGAAACTTTCATCGTACCTTGCCCTTTCATTGAAAGGTTGATTTGATTCGGTATGCCACCCCACACACGAACAGCCATTTGATCTGTTGACGCTGCCGTTAGGCCAACCCAGTCTTTATCCACACTTACAAAATCCCGAAAGAAAGATCCTTGAGAGATTCAGAACACTTTGGAAGCTCACTCGACGTTAAGCTTACACTATTATTAACTCTGTTTGTGTGCATGTCTGATAAGAGGCAATTTCTATCACAATGTGCATTCTTTTGCTAAATCTTTTGTCCAACTGGTCCACAGTGCGAGGTTTTTATTTTATTTTAGATACTTACTTTTTTTTCTTCTTCCAAAGAACTTTTCTCCTCGTCATGTTACGACATAAAAGAACTGTCGGGCGATAATGAGTTATGGGGGGTACATAATCGCAGCCCGACCTTGGGATCCGAAACGTAAGTCCATCGAGGCCGCGTTGTTTACCAGATTTTCTGACGGGGGGGGGGGGGGTTGAAGAGGAGGGCAAATAATGTTGGTCGTGGCATGGCTTGAAGCAAAGTGTAGACAAATTTATGAAAGAATTAGCACTTGTTCTGGGAGCGTATGTTGAGAGCTAGGGGTTGGGTTGACTTGTGTAAGGCTGTATCAATGACCGATTGCATCAAACAGTCAGTCCTTGCCCTTTGGTCTCGTCGGTACGGAGCCCCCGCAAGGGACAGGTTAAAACAAATAAAAAGGTAAACGAATATTAAAATTATTTCGTTATCTCGAAATACTATTTCGTTATCTCCAAATATTATTTCGTTCCCTCAAAATGATTTCGTTCCTCCGAAATAACATTTCGGGGGAACGGAATAATATTTTGAGGGAACGAAGAATCTTGGATATAGTCTACATATATATTTTTTTTGTACCTTTTTAATTTCTCTTTTACTTGTCCCTTTAGGGGCTCCGTACGATCGGAGAAAAAAAAAGATAGCTGCGTGTGCCGTCGGATATTGAGTAAAGTCCTTTATCATTATGTGTCCATCTTGTTTTTCTCCCATTTAACTCAATGAAATCAAACCGAGGCTGGAAGGAAAATAGCCTGGTTCCTTTTGTACAATGAATATTAGCACCCCTTACTGTTACTGGATACAGGGAACATGAGCATGATGGTGGCAGCATATTTCCGCAGACTGAAAAACAAATGAATCGAATAGCAGATAAACAACATTCCGAATAGGTTCAAATGGGTAGAAGAAAAGCCTGTAAAACGCCTCTTAAATGACCTATAGAACCAGAGAGAATGTTTAACCATTTTCCTGTGGCCCTAAAAGCAGACCATGGACGCTGAGATCAAGTTATCTTCAAAACAACTGCAGGATTCCTGAAAATTATTATTATTTGGAAATTAGCGGACCCCCCCCTTCTGAAAATCCTGGATCCGCCCTCTGAAGTACGTGGAAACCTATGGTTCCAATAAGTGTTCAAATGCAAGCAAAGACTTGCAAGATTTTTTTTTTCTTTTTTAATATTTACAAATAGTAAGTAAATACAACACAAGGGGAACTGACTGGGTAAACTTTGAACACTGTTGGGTTGAAGAGAAAAAAAAACCCGAAAATTTACTTAATCGGGATTTGAACTAACGACCTTTTTGGTTCAAATCCCGCTCTAGTCAAATTCTTCACAATTACCTGTCAACGGGTCGACACAAAGTTGTCCTTGGGTGCCGTCCGGCATTTTCGGGCGGCAAAATGCTATGCTGCTCATCATTTTTTTGGAAGTTGAACATTTTGTACCACATTTTTCCACATTGCACCCGCCTGATCGGAGACTATGATTGCTGGGGCTGGGTGAATTTTTATAGATGCACACACCCTTTCTTCGGACACAAAACCCGGTCGTTGATGAAACACAAACTGGGCGTGCTGGCAATCTTCCTATAGATTTCTAGGCTATGATGTAATAGAGTACTGAGGGTATTTCCCTATTCAATTCCCACACATTATCATAACGGTGTTCAATTAAACACTTAATCAATCATTCAATTTATCGTTTAACTAATAGGCCAAAGGCGCCAATCGATCGGTTTGTTGCTCGTAGCTCTGTACACAGTAAGCTCTCGAAGAAAGTTAGGGCTTTTAAAGGAGATTGTCTGGTGTCTTGGTGAAGATGATCCCACATTCTAGGTGCTGAAGTAGAAAAGGCACGGCCCCCTTCCCTCCCCCGATTTAAGAGTTTGCTTCGTGACAACTCTTTTCTCTGTTAATATGGTCACACTGCGACCTGAAGGCCATTGTCACGTGGGGCAATTTACAGGCAACCAGTTCCAGGCAATCTCTAAGGCAGTTGGTTGCCTACAAGTTGCCCGTTAACATTGCCCCATGTGTGACATGGCATTTATAGTTGATTTTTACTTTAGGGATCAACGAGTTGACAAAACACAAAATGAGTGAATCGTGCGGTGTCGCTTGCTGCCAACTGACGTGATATCTTTCGCGATCGCAACCTCGAAACACATCTGAACACGGTTTTTAGTTTGCGTTGTTGGTCGTATCAAGGACGAGTTGCAATGTATACTCAACAACTAATTAATCAAAAGTGCACGCACTCCTCAGTATAGTGCCGTCATTGTTCGGTTAAAAATACCATTAATCAATTAAACACAAAGTACATGATGTTAACTATTGGGGGAAAAGATGATTAGTTCTATTCTGAAAGCTATCTGATAATGAAGTGCATACCCGATCCAATGCTCTACCAAGAAATTCATCCAACTGAGACTTACAGTCCAACGCGAGACAGCAATTATGATTTGAACACCCTCAAACTCACAGTGATTATTTCCCCCAGTGCTGTAATCAAATCAACCGTAACCCACGAGGCGGTAGTATGACACAGTTTGAGTTTACCGCATAAAAGCACATCGACAACATTGGTGAATCGTCAAAGACCAGTATCCATATAGTTTGCAGTGACCCAACATACACATGAAATAAAAATCCTGCCGTCGATTTCACCAAACTCTTCCTAACTAAGGCCCGCGCTAAACGTCGCACTTTTGCCGTGTCGAACTCAAATGATTTTCGCACGGCAAAAGTGCAGCAATTAAAACGAATCGGTGACAAACGTCGAAATTAATAAAATAGTTTGCCGCACTTAAAATAATTCAAAATGATGACGCGGAAGATAATTTTTAAAGAGTCATGTTTCATGATGGCAAATCGAGCTGTGACACTCAAATATTAATGGCAACATCGATCATAAGGATATTGTTCCCCACCTTAAACTCTGTCCTTATTATTACCATTGTTGGTGAGTGGCATTCATCATCTGTTTTCAAGAGTGTTCAAACCAAATCGATTGCTTATTTCTGAAATCTACAGATTATGTTTTTTCCAGTCAGAAGTTGTTTCCCATCCCATCCCGGAATACTCCCAGTTATGTACTAACAAGAAGAACATTTACATTATTAGAAAATACACATAAAACATTTTTCAAATACTTTGCGCATGCGTATTCGCAAAGAGCATCGCCCGACTGAGATTTCAATTTGATTCGACGCGGCAAGAGCGCGACGTCTGTCACCATGTCGTGCAACTACCGTGTAGCACGGCAGAGCTTGCCGAGCTACACGGCAGTGTCGAACTTAAATCAAACGTTTGCGCTAAACGTCGCTCTTTTGTCGAATTTAATTCATCATTTTCTAACTGTTTGAGTTCGACACGGCAAAAGTGCGACGTTTAGCGCAGGCCTTAGGTTTAATCTTAGGAATTAGGACGAGTCCCAGCCTTACACTGTAACATGTAAACCTTAAGATTAATCCTAAGTTAGGACTAGTTACTCGTCCTAATTCGAGATAGGATTAATCCTAGCATTTCGTGAAATCGGCTGGGAAAGTTTAAGCTCAATTTGTCATGGGAGTCAAAAACACCATTGTTATGTTTTCAGTGGTTTTCAAACATCGATTTTTGGACTCGCCAAGATCAAAGCTAATTGTTTAAACTCATTTCTCAAGAAATATGTCATTTCAGGCAAACATATTTCAAGGTGAGTTTTCCACCATTAGTGATCATTTATTGTTTAACCTGACCAATGTTGTGCATAGCCTGACGAAAATGAATTACGAAGTAATATGATTTGTATATTGTATTTTGAAACATCACAACACGAAAGCTATAGAAAGAAACATAACTTGATTCATAAAGAGATGTGGTTTGGACAGTTTTCTAAAAACAGTCATGACTGCGTCGTTCAGTTCCGAGTTATATTTAGAAAACACAGTTAATTAATGACAAATACTAAAGGCACACTTGAGTTAACCAATACGGTGGTCATCCAATTGCAACACAAGCGTATTATGACGTCCATCAAGATACGCCTTTCTTTATAATTATCACAATAGTAGCATGCCATTTTGTGATTTGACCAAAATAGTTACTTATCAACATTTGAGGGAACACAACTCCGTCATGCATGCACTGTTATTAATCAGTCATTTCCTTTTCCAGGAATGGTGTTGACCCAACAAACAAAAAAGTAATCAACATACTAACGGGGCTTTTGTTTGTTTCTTATCACCGAAATGTCAAGGTTTATTATTCTTTTTCTTTACCTCCATTCTATAAAGGTGAGCCCCGCCCACAAAAGTTGTTTGGCAAATTAAGGACTTGTGTTTACCACTCAATCCGATTGCGGTGGAACGTCGTGAAGTACAAGCTCCCCTCAATGTCATATTGTCTTTCTTGTTTTCCCCTCGTTCGTCTTTAAGAACCTGTCTTTGTAGAAGTTGTGTTTAAGGAATGCGATTCCGCCGAAACCGCATTAATTAAAGAACGGATTTTGCGGTTTTTTGGTGTTTGAATCGTGCACGCAAGGAGGACGGTCCGGGTCACAGGGTATTTGCTCTCTGGAACCAAGGCGGACAGGATCAAGGTCAGCTTAATCTGCGGAGGACGAAACAGTTTGATCTCCGGGCCATTAAACAAAGCCGCAAAACACGGTTTACGGCAGATTCTAGAGCTGGATTGAAGCTGCGAAAATGTGCAATCTTGAAGGATTGTAAAAGCGGAAAATGGAAGGACGATGGAGCGGGCATGTACCAGACATTTCATCCAGGCGGGGCAGTTTTTTTTCCCCAGTCAGTCAGAAAATAATAGTGTTTATAACCTATTGAAGATAGATCAGTCAAAGAATGGATGACGTATCCGCGAAAGGGCGGTCGGTGAGGGGCACGGAAATGCAAGAGGTTTTTGTTTTTAAAGAGAAAACCCGTACAAACGGGAAAAGGCGGCACGAATGATGCCTTTTAACCCCTCTGAATTGTTCAACAATTGATGACAACAGTCGGGTTAGCATCGGCACCCATTTTAAAACAGATATTGAAAATGACGTTTTCTTTTCAACTGACCAACCCTCTTCAGTCAAAAACTGATTCTATATTAACTTTGTTGATAAACACAGTCCAATTTTTTCCCAATGCTCAAAGGAGGCAAATAATTGTATCTGTGCATTCGGTATGAGAGGGGCAATTTTTTTAGGGGAAAACAGTCAAAAAAGAACACAAGAGAAGCATGTACCTCAAAGGGGTGTTGGGCGACATAATCTCCCTCCACGTGCAGGGGGAGGTTGCAGTAATTACTTGATGCACATGATGTAATTGTGAGAGACACTATTTCCCGGCAGAAACTATCAACAGAGACACAATATCCTGGCTCGAGACTGGAAATTGCTGTTGGGGGGACAAAACGACCGGGGGGTGAGGAAATTGGCCTATATCTGCGGGCACAATAACCCTTCAAAGAGGGCAAAGACCGGGGGACGATGGCGATAGTAAATATCCAATGAACCAAAATGGAAAGGAAAGCAGTTTCTAGTGACACTGTGCCAGTGATCAAAATACATAATGTATACACTCTTCTTGTAGTGCACGCTGGTATTATGACGTCATATTCTTTCATTTTACACTTCATTCTAGAATCAGCGAAGCACGAACTGGGAGATAGCTTCTCGGATGACGTCATACTAAATATACATCAGCTGGCTTCAGATCCCATAGGCATTTGGGACGAGAGAGGGCTATAAATAAATAGAGAACATTTTGCGCTGGATGGACGTCCAGCGATGCATAGCCTATTACCGTGTTGTTCGTTTCAGGTACATTGGTCATGTCCAACTGAGAGATGATTAAAGGCACTAATTGTCTCGTGAGTTATCACACTGTGTTTTTAAATGTGGCATATCCAATGCAATCGGATGGTCGCTTTAAAGGTAATTTCAACGGCTGCAAATGGCTAAAGAAATGTCTTTTAAACAACACTTTGTATTCTTGGTTAATTTTAGAAACGAACGTGGTCTTATTTCTGAAGAAATGGGGCAGAAAATTCTCTTCAGAGGAGAACAAAATACTGTGATATTCTATAGCTTAAAAAGCAGGTCAGCGTTTGCGCCCTCTACGGTTGATCAGTGTTAACGATATAATGGTTGTATCATTGTTTTGGGGTTATGCAAATTTATGTTCATTCTCTAGTCTGGTAAACAGCCAATCAACCAGCGAAAATTTCATCAAATCGGGTCACAATCACGTTTTATAAAACAACGAAAATGACGTCCTTTTTTGGGTCGAAAGTTGTTAGTAATGGTAGCAAGCATTAGGCGAAATTGTTTCGTCTAAAATGCCCCCCGTGGATTAGAAATCCCAAAAAAAGAGAGTATTTGTCGATAAAATATAATCTCCAAAGATTGCATGCAGGCGACCTTTTCCGTGGTGTCCATATTTTGAATGCTCAAAAGGCCAGAGATGCCTTTGTACCCGCTGTCACCTGACTAAACGTGTATTGATTTGACGTTTTGGATGGACACATTTTTGGGCTGTTTTGTCAATACGTAGGCACTGTAGGCCTATTCAACTGAAACTTTCACAGGTGACTTTTATGGTATCTTTGTTTATAATTTTGCCTAAATCAGCGTTTGACAACAATCCTAAGATGACTCTACCTTTAAGTTTGTTCTGCGTGATTATGAGATGGAATTTGTAATACGAAAAAATTAATTTCAAGACACAACGCAGTGGTACTTCCTTAACAGATTGCGAAGAAGCCGTTAATAATTAACAATATATAGACGTGTGAGGAGAACTATACCAGGTTTCCGATGGAGTATCAATTGATTACTTAACGCTGTCCGTTCGACCAGACAGAAGTCATTATCTTGGGGTCGAGGGTGTAGTCATTCTGTCTGCAACCCAAGACGTCAAACACCTCTTTCTTCTGAGAATTATAATTATTTATTTAGCCCACACAATCATAGAAATTAAATTACTCTCTTTTAAAGGGAGACTATCTTGAAGTGAAGACCACCATCTGTAGCTATTATTGCCGTAAACGAATTATTATTATTGTTACATTATTATATTATTATATTTTTGGTAATGAAACCAAGGACGCCTCGTAAGTGAACTTAATCGATGTAGCTTGCAAGCCTGAGGAAACCTGTAAACAAGGGTGCTTGCTATGTTAACCAGAAACACATGGTAAACCCCCCCCCCCTAACGTTTCCACTTTTCTGTGTTCTTTCACGGCACTACCAATCCCAGCACATGAGAAATATTCTTGAATGTCCCATCCAGAGGACAAAGCAAATAATGGTAAGGTACACAAGCACACAAATGTAAGACCGGATATCGAACCCATACTCTGATGCTCAGAAACACCAGTCAGGTGCTCTTAACCGCTCGGCCACGACACGTTGTATGTCACCAATTGAGGCAGTAACCACATAGCTTAAAACAGCTTCCAAAACGCAACACAGATTACACGAAGGGATACCCCCCCCCCAAAAAAAAAAAAAAAAAACAACAAACAAACAAACAAACAAACCAAAACAAACAAACAAACAAACAAACAAACAAACAAACAAACAAACAAACAAACAAACAAACAAATAAACAAACAGACAAACCAAAACCAGACGAATGTACAATTTAGAAATAAAGAGTAAACAGATTCTAGAAGACTGTTGTTTGCTACATTACCGCCCTTTAAGACGCTCCACTTCAAAAGGACACAATTTCTCCTCAGATCTGTAATTTCATTAACTATAACCGCAACACCAAACAATTTTTCCTGACATTTCCAGAATTTCTAGAGGACAAGTTCATTATTTTGACAGGGGGGTCAGAGAGTTTACTTCACTTTTGACCCACAGTACGCACGCCGCGTGTTTGTATGTCTTTTACAGCAATGTTGAGGTTCAATTCCGTCACCATTTAGTATACAGGATTTACATACTTTTAATACATCCAGAGGTAATTGATCAAATACCAGTTTAACAGATGGCCACAAGAATGTACATTTTATTCTTCGATCTTTTTAAATAACCAGTTCCGCTTCTATCAAAACATTATGGGTGTGTTGAAGGCAGGAAACACTTTTAGTAACTGTCAAAGACAAAAGTATCCCCACTTGGTGTATCCAAAAATATGCACAAACCTGTGAAAAGTTTGGCTCGATTGGTCATTTTAGTGGCAAGAAAATATGAAAGAAAACAAATAGGCCTGCCCTAGTTGCGTAGAATTGTGCGCTTTCAGATGCCCGAGAAAGGCCCAGATTTTTGGGTGCAAATTACCTCTTTCTCTAAAACTAAACTTCAAACGGAGTCGTTTCTCAAATTCCTTTATACTATCAACAATTCTTCAGTTTTTATGGTCATTAACTTGCAGAGTAATTACCAAAAGCATGCCCTGCCTTTAAACACAGCATACGATAGAGAGATACTTTTACTGTAAAATTTGCCGGTGGAAAAAACATGTGCAAATCTCTCTTTTGGGAAGAGTGTTTATTTACACATGGTTGTATATACCCGCAAGTGTATTATGGTAATATTTAATTTCTACTATCAAAACCATATGCAAAGCTTCAAACATCACTTAGACAACCACACGATGCTGATGCTTTCTGGTTCATGGGAAGAAACATCCACAGTTAGGATTCGAACCTCCTACCTTCCCACGGCCCGCGTTTTTGAGCAGATGTCTTAACTTCTAGGTGTCCCGGTGTCCCAGCTGTCAACTTATTCCTTTTTCTTGTAAACTTTTTCCCTTCTTCCTGTTGGTCGATGAGTGTACATTTTGTGTGAAAGACCATTGGGAATTGTGTTTGCACGAACACAAACAAAACCAACCATTGTGGGCAAGATCCCACTAATGTCTTGCTTGGTATATTAAGATGGGGGAACTGTGACAGAATGAGTCGAAATGTAGTTGTTGAACAGATCCGAAATTTGCAGTTGTTGAACACATCCACAACTTTCCAAGCCATCCACACAATACACAATACACAAGTGTCTCTGTAGGCATTCTAACGTTGAATTGCCACAAGCTACTCAATAGCGTAACTATGGGCACTTTCGTGGGGGGGGGGGGGGGCGAAGTAAAGCCAGAAGGGGCGGTTGATGTATAGGACTAAACATTTTAGATTTTTTTAAAAACTTATTTGGGGGCAACACCCCTTCCCCTCCCCTCCTTCTGGTTACGCCCCTGCCCGATTGCGGACTACTCGTTTTTAAATCCGAAAATTACGAAAAATCTCCGTTTCGTATTTTGAAATCTATACATTGTCAGATACTGTTTCAGTCAACATGGCTGACATTTGGAACTTTCATTAATATCCCAATTTGTTCCGATCGGTCCAGAAACTAGCATAGTAATAGGCTTTTTGGCTCGTTGGCCCATCTTAAATCATACTTTCACTGATTTCCAGAAGCAAAAATAACAAATCGTACAAACCCTTCTCCCCCCCCCCATATTGAAGAAAAAATGTGAATAAAGGCCTGTGTACGGCTGCAGCTAGACACTTAAATCATAATTAAATTTAAAAAGGTTAAATCAATTTTTGAAAAATGAAAACTCCAAGGCTCTGTGCGATTCGACTTACATACTTTGAGGTCAGAATACCTCGCGGCTTTTGATTTCATATTTTTTTCAACATCAAGCAATTTGTAACCACACGGATGCATCCCACACATACCGTTAAGACGCCTACCCTTTCAATTATATAGAAATTACGCGAGGCAGTATAAGGTTTTACTGGAGATATGACAAAGTACAGATTTGATGAGTCTTTAATTTAAGGTGAGATAGTGCAGTTTTGTGTGGGCCGACAAAGGCAACTGAACAGGTTGAACCCGCACTGTCAAAGATTGTAAAAAAAAAAAAAAATAAATAAAAAAAAAAACCAACAACCGGAAGCTTCATCTGCACTCCGTTTTCCGTTGAACGAAAATGTGCTACAATGTCGAATGTTTCTTTTTCGCTCGTTCATATAAATGTATATGCAAATTATGGAAACTGGGTTCCAAATTATTTTGCAGTGAGTTTTTCCGTACTTGTTTGAGGAGTTGTTATGATATGTTAAATTGTCATTTTGGTCTTGTTTTTGTTTTGTTTTTAATGCCAAATTCATTTTTTTTTTTTTTTTTTTTTTTTTACATATCGCGATGTCAATTAGACCTAATTGGATTAAAAAGCATGTCATCTAGTTGATATATCAGCGAGTTGTCTATGTCAATTAAATGTAGATTTGACTGTGAATGATGTTTCAAAAGTAGGTCATTCCTTTTACACAAAATTAAGTTAGCCTATGTAATGCTACATCCATTTTATAGGGGCTATTTAATTGTACGGTGTGTCCACGGACCGCCCACCCGGCCTTATGTGAATCTGCAATGGAACAAACAGCGTTAATTAAAGTTAAACCTGACACACATAAACATAAACCAGTTTAACGAGGTATTTATTTTGACGGAGAAAGCGTCGTCCTTCAAAATCATCGTCCTTCAAAGTTGCATTTTTTTTCTACCTTTCAAATATTGTTGTTTGTCTCTCTCTTTCTCTGTCGTTGTTTACAGTTCTCAAGGGCGGGCCCCCTGATGTCAATAAGAACTTGAAAATGGCGCTGGAAGAGTACTTTGTGTACAACAATGGCCGTAACAAAAACACAGTGATTGAAAAGGATTCTGGGATTCCGGGATGAGATGAAGATAAATGGTCAAGATGGAGCACTGAAATACTCGAGGGTACCTTTTGTGTTGCACGATGACAGATTGGACAGGGGATGAGATCACGTGCTGCGTGATGATGGCAACGTTTCTAAATTGGCGGGAGGTTTAGGTCCGGCATGGCCGTCCGTAGCCGGGGGAGAGAAGGGGGGGGGTGCATGGTCTTAGAAAAAGTTACGAAACCATCACTCTCAATCAATTTGATGGATTGTTTCCGAACTCTCTCCCTTTTCTCTGTGTGGGGAAAAGTTTTCATTCTACAATCGCGGAACGAATCTCAAAAAAAGTTATTAACTGTTTTACTCCGGGCCATTTTTTTTTTTATCCTTCAACAACAAAACATCCAACAAAAGTATTTTCTTTTTTCGAAAACAAGCGAACAGTAAACATTGAGGTCCTTGATTTTGTTTTATTTGTTTGTTTTTTTTATGCCAATTTGCCACAAACAAGGCTAAAAGCCACTCTTGGTATAAGGGGCTACAGGAAGTAAATATTTATGATGAAAATAACCGAAGGTTAGGAATTGATATTCCTGCTTTGCCCATCTACCTCTACTCGCTTGCTCGATCTCAAAGAACATTTTCCTTGCAAGTTTTCTTTCATTTTCATATGTTTGTTTGTAGATTTGTTCGGTTGTCGCTTTGGATGTGACGGTATGGATTGGCTTTGTGACTGAATCTTGCCAAATAAAGTTTGAGTCCTATTCAAGTTAAAGAGGAAAAAACAGAGTAAATCCATTGTATTTTTTCCGTGTTTTTATCATCAGAAATACTCCTTAATTTAAAAGCCTACTGAATAATGTAACCTGTTAATTAAAACAAGAGGCTTTGCTATGGTTACGAATAAATATTTTTCGTAGAATCGTGCGAAGAAAAGGGGGATCGAAAATTCCAACCAGCACCCTTCCATTCCACAAAGAAAAACACTTGTATGGCAAATTTGACAGTTGTATTTATCACATTGTTGTTTTACAGTTTATTTATATATTTTGTGTACACGAAGGTGAAGTCCGTCACTCCATCACTCCCGAAATACTTTCCCAAAAGTGAACGACACCTTTACGACCGAACTCAGTTCCGAACCGTCGCACTTTACAAGGTCGGAACTTTACGGAACTACCAAGACGATTTATGAATTTCCATCAGACGTCGGACAACTTTTGTTTCTTCTTTTCCATCTTCTTCGTGTTCTTTTTTTTATATTTTTTTTTATACTTCATCACACTGAGTAAATCATGGACCCTGGTTAAATACAGCTGGCCTTTGGTGTTTAAAAAGGGCCATTATTTGTGTGTGGCAAGCGGAATGACGGGTGATAAGTCAGTCTCTTCATGCGGTACAGTGATATTGTGCCGACGCAGCAAACCGTGCCCAGTTTGACACGCGACAGTTCAACTTCTTCCAGTTGGTACACTTTGACATTACGATTTACCCACAAAAAGACTTCTAAAAAGAAAGAAAAGGTTTAACGTTATTTAAGAGAGAGTTAACTCAGAACAAAAATGTGTCCATAAGAGAGAATTCAATCCCTGGATACCAACACCCTTAAAACTACAGTGTTGAACTCACACTTTCAGTGCGGTCAGTGACTGTGTATAAAAGTTAGACTTTACAGCATGAAGAGGCTAAATTAACATTGTCAAAGTTAAATCTAACATACTATCATGTTGTAACTCCTTTTTAATCAGATGAATTTAACTTTACAAAGAGCAGCCACACACTGTACTCTTCAAACTGTTTAATTTAGAGTCAATAATGTTGGCAAGAAACACAATGATACCGAAGTTTAGTCCTCCGTGTATGTTGATGGATCCAATGTGCCCTTTTCAAAATGGCCCATCTTTAGATAAGATTTCCTTTGAATAATGTATTTGATAAATTTGTCGATAGTATAAAACAAACACATTTTTTAGCAATAGCCTGTGTTTTAAACTTTAATCAAGGCGTGGTAGTCGTATTTGACTCCCTGTAATGCAACATTAACGATAATTATTATATTTTTCTCTCTTTTTTAGGAGATATTGCCTTACATCACAAGGCTGGAAGGCCACTTCAAGGTGAGGGCTACACTTAACTGATTTGGGCTGTCAACCCAAATCAACTGTCACCAGGGGCACCTTGCCACCTACTCCTGGGGCTGAAACAGGGTTACCTCCTTCACAGTCCTCAAAGATGTAGGCATGGGTATCATCTACTAGGAGCCTGGCTGGTAGAGCAGAATGCACTAACTTCAAAACGTTTAACAAAAACAATTATTGTTAAGGACCTTGCTTAAGGGCACAAGTGTCATGACCGGGATTCGAACCCACACTCTGCTGGTGCTGATTACAACAGAGCTTGGGTCCGGTCAACTGTGTAAGACCGCATGGCCCCGACACAGCACAGGGAGGAATCGGTTGCCGTCGACCACTTCGGTTTGCTTAGACCATGCCCGAACCGAGTGACTTCGGTTACGGCTACGGCTATGGCTATGGCTATTCCTGCCGTAGCCACTGATTAAGCCATCACCTCGGACACGGCCTTGAGAGAACGGCAAGATGGCAACCAAACCAACACATATTTTTTTGTCTGACTTTGCCACGGTTTATCTTTCATATAAACCATTTGACAACAAAACTTCACGCATGGATGATGACGGTGTTGTCAATTTTATTTTGTTTAGCCTTCGAGAAAGACTCTGCTAGGGTCGAAACGTCAGGCCACTAACTATTTGTTTGCATTTATACCATAGGTCCTTTTGGTTGGTAAGCAGTTTGCAACAGCTAATACTACTTTTCAATTTTATTTTGAGTTATTTTGGGGGAGAGTGGAGATGGTCGTAGTGTTTAATCCATAAACTTCCATTACGATGTTCGGGAAACCAGCACCAGCAATATTCTTGGTGTAAAGCTGATGCTGTATAGACTAACTAAGTTTGTTTTCGTTCCTTAAGAATCAATACTCCTCGGAATTCGTAGATCGTATTGTATCGTAACTCCTGTCATTTTGCATGAGTGGTTCTGATCCCCCATTTGCGCTCGCAGTCTATGAAGGTCTACGGTCTTATGTTGGTCTGTTTTCCCCCGCCAATAAACCAAAGGTCGGTGTGCATCTCAAAAACTTCAAGGACTCTGGCAAACAAACACAGTTTCTTACAAGAAGATGAACTTATCCGGTCTGTAAGAGAGCATCGGCGGCTCTGAAGGGACTTCGCACATCTACATTTGGGGGCAAAACCGTTAATATTTTATACATATCTATTAACAATTTTGGAAAAACCGCACATGGACAAGTTTCCGTTTTGTGCCAAGTCCCTTTAGAGCTCCCATAGCAGTGGTGTAACCAGAGGGGGCAGGGGCGGGAGCACCCCCCTTTTACCCAGCTCATCTCACAATCCCCCCCCCCCCCGACACACACACACCCAATGACGACAATAAAACAAAATCACAAACTTTCCCCCAAATGAAAATGTCTGGTTACTCACTGCACAATGGCACCTGGAAATCTGCCAGTGTAGCTTGTATAGGCGAGGACGCCAGAAGATAGCTGAAAGGATTATACAACATTGGTCTTTTGAAGACATGCTAATAACCACACATGGGCAACCCATGTGATGTACACGCATTTGGCATGAGTGTTGTTTCCACATTCACACGTAAGCAGCGTGACATTCGCCACATTGTTTACAAAGTGGATGGGTAGGCCTATGTCATTGCGTTCGCAGTTTGACATCACGAGAAAAGGGTAATAACTAAAATCCATTTGATTTCAAAAACTCTATACATGTACAAAACAACTTCACATTGCAGGGTTTTCACAGCAAAACCGGGGTGTTAAAATCGAGGTGTTGTCTCATATAGATACCGAAGAGAGATTCAAAATTAACATCATTGGGTGTTGAAATAACACCAGTGTAATTGTTTCGGCAGAAATTAGTGTTACTTTAACACCCTATGGTGTAAATTTTTATTCTTTTTGTTTTCTATAATAATATGTGACAACACCCATAGTGTAAATTTTAACACCCCGGTGTTTGTAGTGTTGAATCGGAGGACGGCGTAACAACCGTCTTCAAAGATCAATGACAAGGTACGTTTTACCTTGACTTACTTCTTCATCAGCGCTGTTGATAACCTTCCGCTCAAATTACGTTGTGTCATGTGCTAAACCCTGAAAAGGGGGGAAGACGAAAAATGCCGCCAAATCCGGTTCACATAATCCCCTTTTTGTCACATGCTTTGTTGCTCTCGCTGATGTTGTTTACGTCTTTTTGAAGGTTTTTTTCCCCTGTTCCTTCTTATAGAGTCCTTCTATAGTCCGTTTACATTTTGTAAGACATGATCACGTTCGCATGATCACGTTCACAATGCAAATGTACACTTAGGCCTTCTCCATTTTGTAATGGATATATAAGTAGGGCTACGTGATTTGCTCATTAATCAACACACTTTTTGGTAAACAAGTGCTTGAGATGGATTTATGAGTGTGTAAGCTAGATTTTGCAAATTGGGGACAGTTTGGAACTGTTCAACATCCGGGCATGTCGTGGCCGAGCGGCCAAGTGAACTGGACTCCAGCTCCGGTGTTTCTGACCAGCAAAGTGTGGGTTCTAGTCCCGGCATTGACACTTGTGCAAGACACTTGACCATTATTGCTTCGTCCTTCGGATGGGACGTAAAGCTTAAGTTTCGTGTGTTGTGTAAAGAACCAATGGTGGTTAAGAGAAGGGGTTCGCCCTGGTGATTTCTGGTATTATTTGCTCCAGAGTGTGACCCAGCACCTTGTAAACCGTTACATGGTGCTATGTAAACATAAAGGCCTTACATATCGAGCATAGCTCAACGTGTAGAAAAAAAGGGAGCGCTTTGAGAAGCGTTATATAAGAACTGCGTATTTATATTATTATTAAAAACAAAATTCAGTGGTTCAACTATCCGCCTGTAATGTTTTTAATGACTGTACTTGTTTCAATGTCACATGGGCCAAATATCAAACAGCCTTAAACAGAACTGTCCTGGCTAAGCGAACTCGTAAAGCAGGGCACTAATCGTCATTTTGACTGGTAACCTGCTTCTGCAAAGAATACATGAAAGAACCCTGCCCACTTTTCATAGAGTGAACATTAAGTGCTGCCCTTATTCGTATAGTTGCAAGAAATGGGACCGAACTGTAATGAAAACCAACCGAGTTTGAGCCAAAGTGTGGCTGGTCCGAATAGAGAGACCGCCGACTACATTCAGTAATGGAGACAAAGTTATTCCTGTTAATAGCCGGGACTCACTAAATGCATCCAAACCGAGGCTGGAGGACGAACAGTCTGGTACCTTTACCTATATCAAGCTAGTAGTATCTACATTTTCCTATTGAAAGTATGTCCTCGGAACAGGTAAAAGAAGTCAGTAGTTTATAGGATACAGGTTTAAGTAATTCAGTTCGGTTTCTTTAGTTCAATATCTCTATCCATGTTTGCTAGCCCCCCCCCCCCCCACACACACACACACCTTCAAGCATCTCACTCACTTTAGATATGGCATATCACAAAAATCATTTCAACTGCTTATGGCACTATATCTAGACAGTATTCAACCTGGGACTGTGATTCCATCAATAGGCACAAAGACCCGCAGACCTTCAGACAAGCGAGTCCCTCAAAAAACTACTATTTATTTTTCAATTGCTGCCATTAGGAATTGTCAGCTGGAATAGATAGTAGTGGTCTGGTCTGACCAATTCAGACGATGGCCTTGTTTTTGGACTAAGCACTGCGGGCTGCCCGAAGGGCCCTGCGGGGGGATTTTTCTAGTCACAATGTCGGACATTTCACGAGAGACCTTTCTATCCAACGTAGCCCCTCCACATCGGATCGTCAGAGATGGTCAGATCAATGTAATCTCTTACCTGGGCCCAATTTCATAGAGCTCCTTAAGCAAACAATGTTGCTTACAAATTTTGTGACATGGTAGTTTGACATGGTAGTTTGGCTGGTAACCTTATTCTGGTAAGCATAATTTTGATGTGCTTAGCTACTTTTTGTGCTGAAACAGCTCTATGAAATTGGGCCCTGGTTGTATGGTTAACTGAATTTCCGTAAGGCCAATACATACTGATGGTTGGATTATAGCAAAAGACCGGCAGCATTTGACCTTTACATTTTATACTACACTTTAGAAAACTTTCGGGTCAGAATTGACCCGAATTCCAGGTCCCAGGAGTCTTGTCCCCCGTGTGTCATACAGTGTAGTGAGCATTTTAGGCCACGCGGCGTTTACACGCTTCACATGATTTGTACGTGCAATTTGACAAAATGGCAAGCGTAACAGACAGTAACCGCGTGTGACGTCAGAGCAAGGGTCCAATATCTCAAGTTGTGCATGCGCTAAGGCAAGCTTACCTCATGTCGTCAATATCATCAGTATGCTTTTGCCATAGCGTTATGTCTACATGCCATTAATGATAACACATAGAAAAAAAGAATAACTATGTGTTTGACACAATATTGATAAGCGCACATTATCAACCTCCTTTTGCAAGGTACTTCATTTTAGAGCACTATTACTTGTAATCGTACCCTGAGATCCAATCATTTGGCACTCGGTTGTTGACGTAATACTCGGATATCAGAGAACTTGGCACTCAGATTCTTGAACTCAGAGGTCAAAGCATTTGGCACTCGGTTGTTGGGATATTACTCAGATATAGTACTTGGCATTCGGATTCTCATGCTTGATGTCACAAGTACTCGTATTTGAGTACTGCTTGGTCGTATGAGTAATATTCGGATATCAGAGAGCTTGGCACTCAGATTCTTGTACTCGGAGGTCAAAGCATTTGGTACTCGGTTGTTGGGGTATTACTCAGATATCAAGGAACTTGGTACTCGGATTCTTGTACTCGGAGGTCAAAGCATTTGGCACTCTGTTGTTGGGTTTTTACTCAGATATCAGAGTACTTGGCACTCGGATTCCCATGCTTGATGTCACAAGTACTCGTATTTGAGTACTGCTTGGTCGTATGAGTAATATTCGGATATCAGAGAGCTTGGCACTCAGATTCTTGTACTCGGAGGTCAAAGCATTTGGCACTCGGTTGTTGGGATATTACTCAGATATCAGAGAACTTGGTACACGGATTCTCGTACTCGGACGTCCAAGTATTAGGTACTCAGTTTTTGGAGTATTACTCGGATATCAGAGTACTTGGTACTCGTTATCGGTACTACTCGGTTATATGAGTAATACTCGGATATCAGAGTTTGTGGCACTTGGATTCTCGTACTCGGACGTCCCAAGTATTCGTACTCGAGTACTACTCGGCGAACTTTGTACCCTGCTCAAAAGTACCTGACTTCAGCACTGGGCCCAATTTCATATGAGCTACTTTAGCATAAAAAAGTAGCTAAGCGCAACATAATTTTGCTTACCAGAATAAGGTTACCAGCCCAAATACCATGTCACGTGTATCCCATCTCCGAATTGCATCATGCTTCTTTTTGCGAAGCAGAAAATGTTTAAGTCTGCCTAAGAATTTGGGCCCTGTTTAAAACACACACAAAAATTGCGTACAGCATTAATACAGAGTCACAGGTAAACTGAACAAAAGTCAAAGAAAAGGGTTAGGGCTGGTTCACTAACAGTTTGTACAGGCAATTTTATACTCTATCAGCTCGTTGAAATTAACCCTTTTTAATAACAATATGCAATGCCAAAAGGACTTAAGTTAAAGATTTTACAGTTAAAGCATTCATCGGGCTTTTTTGTTGAGCACAATCTGCGTTATGTCACGGCCTCTAAGTTCGTCGACTATTGTAAATTGATTTGTTATGTCGTGTAATTGAAAAGATGACCTTATTGGTGTTTTTTTATATGGAGTTGACCCGCTTATGTAACCTCCCCCCCCCCATGTGCCCATCAGCAAGGTGTGCATAGGGACAATTTACAAGTACCTATTAAGTCTACTTAATTAAAGAACGGGGCCCGGAGCAATTTGAGCAGGGAAAACATTTCACACTTTAATTAGACACTTTCCACAACAACAACAAAACACACCCCACACCTAATAACCAGATTTTTTTTAAAGCTGGTCTAGGCCTTGGTCGCGATGTTGCCGTCTTTTTTTCTCCTTCTTTTATGTTTTTAGTAGGTACGTACAGTCAACATACTACTCCCGGTCTCTCGGGATCGAGTGTAACAAAACCGATATGGCTTCCTTCAAACGCGATCTACACGTTACAAATGCCAGTTTCTTCAACATCAGTCTGTGCTCTACGGCCCTTGTCAAAACCACGGCTTGGGCTCGGGTTTGGGCTCAGGTTTGGGCTTGGGCTCCAGTAGTTAATCGGGAGATGTGCGCTTACCTAACGGGGTTTCAACCATGTGGACGGAGCCAAAGCCCAAGCCCAAGCCCAAGCCCAAGCCCAAGCCCAAGCCCAGGTTTCGAAACAGGCATTTATGATCGCAGGTGTAGGGACATTCACCCAGTGTCGTATAGTTGGGGACGAGTTTTCTCAAAAAGTTATAAAGAAAGGATAATGGTCATGGTTGATAATCAGATTTTTAGGGGATTACAGTCACATAGGATTATCCTACTAGAAGCGAAAAGAGATTAATGAAAGGAGATTGTGGAGTGTTTAGTGTATTATATAGAAAATGTATTTGCAGATAGCGGATGGTGTATAATATTATTCGAGCTCTGTACAACGCCCATTCTTCGTGTTATTTTTTTCTTTTTTTCTTTTGTGGTGGACAAAATGCAAGGACATGCTTTTGAGTTGTTTGTGTAATTGTTGAAAGCATCCAAGGATTCAGTTGCTGATTCGTGTATCGGTACATCGCTCATTTTTTTGTGTTTATATAATTTGAAAAAACAATTATTGTATGATTGTATAATATGATATAGGGTTGTATAACATGGTTGTATAACTATGATAGGCTATATGACTTTTTAATGGCTTCTTGTTTGCCATTTTGTACATGTATGTTGCTTTTGTTACTTTGATCATGTTTGCTCTGTTTGCGCCCTGAGCGTTTTGCGGAATTGTGCACATTATAAATGTTCTGTATTATTATCATTAATGTGATATTATAATTGTATAATAATGTATTGTATAATATGATTGCAGCGATAAAAAAAAGACTGCGCCTGGGTCTCCTTTTCCACGACGCGAAATATTAAGCTCGCTATGTGATAGCGGTGTCTTTCGCCGTGTGTATCTTTCACTGCCATTCGCTTCCTGAGGACCCCGGTTTGACCGCCGTCTTAAGCAGAGCCTCGCATGCAGGGCGGGGTTCTCAAGTCCTATGGATTACATTGGTAAAATTTCATCGATTTGGAATTAGGCTCCCACATTTCAAACAGAACTTTCCTTCAGGCCTACGGGCTTGCAGATTGTGCAGATCCTTCTTGCATTGCCAGAACGATATAATGATAAGGCGGAAATTAAAAATTGTAAAAAAAATTATCAAAATTAATGTCTTTAAAGAAACGTAATAATTAACCAGACTTTTATTGTTTTCGTCAACTTCTGGAATACCGGTAACAAAACCATCAATACATCTATATGAAAAGTGAGCCCACATCTGCGCCAGCCAGACGGGTGGGCAGGAGAGCTGCGATCTACCCGGCTTTACGCCCACAATCCATGCCAAAACAGTTGGCGGGGATAAACAGCAGACAAGAAAGAGAAAGGGAAAAAAAAACCTCAACGACAACTCAGTTCACCGGGGCTGGCTTCGCATTTGCCAAATCGATGATTTAGCCGCCAGCTCGGGTTGTTGTGCTCCAACCAAAGTGCTCCTCGTACGTTTTAATATCACGCGGTTTTTAATCAATATTTGTTTGTAACGACCGTGCACGCTGTTTGTTTTTGAGTTTTTGACTTGTACCGTTTCATAATTGACGCCTTCATCCACCTAGAAAACATCCGGGCAAATTACAAAATAAAGGTATCAAATAGTGAGGCTGGCTTGCTGACGGAGACGTAGTTGGGTGGGATTACAACAAAAAACTATCATTTGTGAATCGGCCCTAAAGAAATGCAAAAAGGTGTCATTTGGGGGCTTACAGCTTTGCAAGCTAATTGCTTATACCCATTTACTTATCATTCCTTCATTGATGGTTTTGAAACTCTTCTCAACTCCAAGTATAAAATTGGATTGGTTAGATGTAGAGGTTTAAAAGAAAACTCAAGCTGGGTGCATGTTATATAAATTTGCTGTTTTGTAGTGTGGAGTGAATATCAACAACAAGTATTTTCCGCAGGCAACAGAAGAGACAAAACTTTTCTTCGGGGCGGCTACGAAGCGGCTGTTGACACAGTTTGTATTTCGGAATCATCGCTAAACTGTACGCAAAGCAAACGTCACGCTAACTTGCCAGGGGTTCGCGTGGGCAGTGTGAGTGGCGCAACAACGCAAGTGAACGCACATACTTAAGGCCCTTTACGAAACAACTTCTTCGGCTTGCGCTCGGGTTTCGGCTCCGTCCTCTTGTTTGAAGCCCAGTAATGAAAGCGCACATTTTCCAATTTGAGCCCAGGCCGTGGTGTCGAACTGTCTTTCAAACTGTATGTCGTTCGTGAAATAAATGCTTTTAGCGCCCATTTTCTCTGCTACGCACTCTAAACACTTCCGGGTCATAATTTACTTGGATCCGTGTCCTGACCCAGTTCTGGGTCAGTATGACCTGGAATCTGTGTCAAAACGACACAGAAATGGGTCAAAAGGAAGCAGAATCCGAGTTAAAATCTATTTTTGTAGAACCTTTTTTTTTCTGGGTCAGGCTGACCCGCAAATAGGTCAGGCCCCCTGGTACCCGGTATCAGAATCAATTCTGACCCGGAGAGCTTTTAGAATGTAGTAAGTACACAGAATGTGTTTACCGGTAAACTGCGCTATGAGATTGGGGCCTCGGAGTGCCTCGTATAATAACATACGATATCAGACTGGTTAGACTAGGATTGGCTAGGGAGTACGAACAGGTTCCAGCTCCAGTCCTGCTATACGTCGTCGTTCAAGGTCAAGGTAGTTTTTTTTTCTTCATCTCGTGCACCTCTATCAGGGAAATGGACTTGCTTACTGGGGAATTTCTGTAGGGGCACCAGCGCAATTATGACGAGGGGCCAATGGTGCAATTGCCTCCACTGCCCTCGTGCAGTAGCAGGCATGCAGATTACCAGCTGCGTGATGATTATGGCTCCCTGGATAATTGGTCTGTGCTTGCTTTTAAAAAGCTTCCCGGAGTGATGAGCGCTTGGGGAAATTTAGCAGCACACTTGGGAAGAGAAAAAACAAATTGAGGTAGAAGCTAGACTCGCCCTTCACTCTAGAAAAACACCGTAAAGAGAGAAAATAGCTTGAGTATTAAGAGGCTAGACACTAGAAACTAATTATGGAGATATTTCAGAAACCGCCCCCTCCCGTTATCATGACATCACTGATGGGTTTTCCTGTATGGTTATCTAAAACAAACCACAATACCCCATTCTTGGGATGATTGGACACCCCTTTGACGATCACGAGAATGTGGTTTTGAAGCCCTTAAATTGAAATGGAACCTCTGCCACCTTAACGGATATAAAACGCCGTGTATTTAAAGGGATAGTAAAAGCGGTGTGTTTTATTCTGTAAACTTTGCAATCAGTGAGCTTTCAGCTTTTAAAAAAGAAATTCCCAGCCAATATTAATCCTGTATTACTGTGTTTAAAAAAATAATTTATAGAGTTCTTTCAATTATTGTTTTATGCCTACAGTCCTCTAACACCCTAAATTTTGTTGGCGAAGTTTTTTTCCAACCGTAGCATCGAGTATCGAGCAAAATGGTTCCACGTG
Organism: Pisaster brevispinus; assembly: GCA_023634235.1. Taxonomy (NCBI): domain Eukaryota; kingdom Metazoa; phylum Echinodermata; class Asteroidea; order Forcipulatida; family Asteriidae; genus Pisaster; species Pisaster brevispinus. Next base: position 5,058,713 of record JAMKCF010000006.1, read on the forward strand.
TGTCACAATTTGTGGCTTAAAAAAGAAAGATAGAGCCAAGAAAAAAAAGACTATAATTTTAAACAAATAGTTGAGCTAGCCAAGGAGAACATTATAGTGGTGTGGATGCGTTAATTACAATTTTCCCCGTAGAAAGGTTCACTTTAAAGGTATTGTATGTACATCATCAACAATGATCTAACAAACAAAAAAAATTAATGAATGGGACTTTTTTACATCTGAAAGCTTAGCAGACCTACTTCTTTCTTTCTTTCTCTGTTACTATGAAAACCAATAATTGCGATGAGAAATCAAACAATCTGGTATATACTGCCATGTTTTCTCAAACAAAAGTTGCCACATATTTTGATGTAGAGTTTGAGGTTGATTGTATGGTCTTCTTATTGAAAACTAGAGGATTGGGAAAATAATACTATTATTAACAATGGACATTTTATTTAGCGCCGATGTCTGTCAAGTTGTTTTACTCTCTGCGGCGCATGAACAATATTCCTCCGGTCACTGAGCCATTTACTTCATTCCTTAAACCATCTCAGCTCCCTGGGGGTACACACTCTCTGCTGCCAAGTACGTACATTGTAGCACAAGAACCATCTCAGGTACCCATTTGCTTCTCTTCTCCCAAGGGAGCAAGAGTGTCACGACTGGGATTGGAACCCACATACACCCCCAAGAGATTGAGTCCATGCCCAAAACCGCCGGAGACCACGTACTCTCCCCCCCCCCCCCAAAAAAAAAAAGAAAAAAAAAGAATGACTAACACAATACCTTTTAAGAATCAAGAGAGACCAGTAGGATAATGTTAAACTAGCTTGAGACATTTTTGAGCGGAACTTCGCGGGTTTCAACGCCCTTACCGTTGAAGACTTCACTTCTTGGTGGCCTATTAATCAGAAGTTTGACGATAAATTTAACTCTTTTCGGCATGGTTTGGTTTAGGGGCCCTCCCAGAATATAAGATGCTGCAGAATTGGGTTCCCTTTTCAGAATTAGGGCAAGAGTATAGGTTCTCTGTTTCTTTAACATCAAACCGTAACGTTTTACAGGCAGAGTAAAGTTTTTTTAGGGCACTACATTTATCTTGAACTTTTTCGTGGGGAACCTGGGAGGGGGAACATGACAATTGTGCACCCCCCCCCCCTCTGGTAATGGCGCTGATCACATCGAAACACGCTGCAATGGGCATTATTGTTTTAGCTTGCTTCGTTAAGTCATGCGGTTCTTGTCGTACTTTTTCTTCAACACTCTATTTTCATTTTATTCCTTCGTTTGTGGCTTAGGTACTGGGGGTATTGAAAATATCTACGGTTTGGGGTATACATTAAATTCCATTTGCTACAGGCAAATAACGAGTTGGGAGACAAACATTTTCTTTTTGTTTGTGGTCTTAATCCTAGGCTTTGATTTCATCGTTGATACCTTTCTCTGTTCCTCATCACTGGAGAGGGGATTTATTTACAATATTTACAATTTGGACGAACCCTTATGTTTAATGTCTGCGGTGGACCGAGTCATACGACTCTAATAAGGCTTTCTTTCCCCTAATGACTTTGGTTTTTAATTGACAGCCAACTCCGACCAGGAAATGGTTTACCCCAACAAAATTCATCAGACTTGGGGTCGAAAAAGTGCCGCAACATCCTGTAGTCTTTACACAAGCCGTTACCATCTAGCCAATATTTTCGCGCTATTTCAAGAATTAAGAAAATGACTAATCATTCCTCAATAATGATTATAAATTACAGTAGTAGGCGTACTTAAAATTAAGGCTCATTTCACAGTAGGACTAGTTTGTTTTGTCTATCATTCGCTCTGTTGCCCCTGTGTATGAGTTTGACAGCGCGTCGTACCCCCAAAGTGATATTTTAACGCATTGTACGAGCTGTACACAGTGGCGTAACTCGGGGGCACGGTGGGGAACAGGAGGCAGGCCGCCCCCCCCCCCCTTGGTGCCCGTGCTCCCTTGATGTCCGTGCTCCGTTTATCTTCGTTTATGCCTTGAATGCTACACCAAGCACGGAAAAGGCAAAAATATGGCCAACGCGAGTGCAGAGCAAATCTTGGCGCAAAAGTCAAGAATTCTTTTAATAATATGCAAAGACAATAATTGAGAGAGTCGTAATGAACGTTGGTGCGTGACGTCACGCTCGTGTGAAGTATATTACGGTGTTTAAAAGAGACCGCCCAAACACAATGCACTTCCACATTCAATTTATTACATTTTAATATGTCAATGCCAACAGCTGATGTCTGGCTCAAAAAACATTCTCTAAGTGGTCTTGTTCTTTAAAGTGCTTTATTTATGTCGTTTACCCCCCCCCCCCCCCCACACACACACACACATTCCACCCACGGACACTCCCATCACAACACGCTTATGATTTATGCCCGATGTATGACAGTGCAATATTTGATGCTACACCGGCTTTGGCGTGTAATAATGGAAAAATGCTAGTACGGGAAAGGGCCTCATTGCCAAATAATCCGAAACAACACTCGGGGAAATAAACGGGGAAGGGAGGGTGGACAACACCCCAACTTTGGGTGTATTTGAACCGACAGTAATCCAGGCAATACCAAAGTGGAGGTATAGCAGTGGGATTTGTGGAAAGTATACCCGTTTTAAAATCTCGGTAATAATACCGGTACTACAGTATTAGGATGTGTCCGAATTGGCGGCTGTAGCTACGGCTACGGCTACGGCTGGATCGCCGAGTCATCATGCATTGAAGCATGGAACGTCATGCATGAGCAACGCCCTTAGCAACAGCCGTAGCCGTAGCTGCACGGCAGATTCACAACCTCGTGATGTGTGTATGGGGGAAGGGTGGTGCGAATGAGCTGCATGTAAAGGTCAACATAGAATTCAACGGTGACCAAACGGCCGGGGCACTCTTTCTGAGAGCAGAGGGGGGTCAGGGGGGCGAGGAAACTCTGGGGGACGGGGGACGGGGAAATGAAATAATTTGACCGGTTTACGAGCCAATCTGAGCAATCAATTGCTAGTTATACACGGCTGTTAGTATGGGGATTGCTAAATATTAGAAATGATTAATAATTTAATCTGCAAGGGGTTACTGACTATAAAGATTATACCAGTACAGATCTTCCAGTGAGAAATACTCTTAAATGCCAAGAATATAGCGTTTTGAAGACTCTAAAAATCACCATTGCCGCAGTCGAAGGGAACAACTTAATAACGTGCACGAACCCATACAACAAGACACAAACAATTTATCTCTGTTTTCACTTAAAAGGGGTGAAATTCTCACACGTGGATTGGGCTGTGTTTAGTGAAAATTCGGAGGACGGTGATTAAACCACTCACCCAAAATCAACGGCTAGCCCCCCCCCCCCACCCAAAAAGAGGTGTTGGTATAGGTCAAAACCCCTTCCCTTAAAGGCAAATTTAGCGTAAAGTTTAGGTCATAGATTGTTTTTTGTCAACGTACCTAGTAAGTTTTTATGACCATTAATTTTTGGAGTGTTTACCAATCTATGACCATACATATAATTGTGAGGACACACACAGCCATTATCAGTCTGGGGCTAATGTATCTGTCAGAAATATTACATAATTGTTCCTTTAGATCGTGAAAAAAAACCGCCAAGTCCCCTTTGTGTTCATTGGCAGAAGGGGGTGAACTGGGCTTTGTTACGGAGTCGTATAATCGGTCATTCTCTGCAAATACAGGAATTTTAAGCCTCCACGCTTTGGTACAATGTTATTTCTGGATGAACGCCAATTTTGTTCTCTCCTTTCTTCCAAGGTTTTTGTCGATAATTGTTAGAATGAGTTTTGTTAAAACCAGCTTATAGGTTATGTTCAACGTTGTTGGTTGTTAGCTGGACCCCTGTGGATGATCCCGTATAAGCTGCACTGGAATGCAATATTTTCATTTGGAACTCGTTAGGGGTGAAGTTGAAACGTGTTTCAAATTCCTCCACGGTGGGGAAAGAAGATTTATATTTTCATATAAATCTTTTTATCTTGATCGTTCAAAACTATAAGAAAACTTTACCGAGACCAATTTCATGAAGCTGCAATGCACAGCATTGGTAAAGTAAACAGATGATAAAGTTAATTAATGTTAACAGACTTGCACATAACTTACATGGTTTAAAGATGGTCCGAGTGGAAAATTTCACTTGACTCAAACATTGTACTTTTCTGTCAAAAGATGTAGATCAGGGTTGATAGTCCCGCCCCCTTAATTGTCGAGAGAAAGACATTCGTTTCAATATGAAAACGCACGGATTGTAAATTGCCTATATCAATATCAATCCTCCAGAGAAAATTAATGTGAAATTCTTTCAAATGTCTGAAATACTCACAAAGTCGTGGTCAAGATAGCATCTGCACCCCCCCCCCCCCAAAAAAAAAAATAACAATACAAATTTAAATAAATTAATAAATAAACATATAGGCCTATTAAAAAATCACAATTACTTATTCTATTGCCGCAATCGAAATACGTGTGTACGCGTTCAGGCCTATAAACTAACTTGCACAAAAAACATGCCTGAAAAAAAACATGACTGTTTTTAGTTTTTATTATTTTGTTTTCCTTTCTTTCTATCTTCGTTGAAAGGAATCACCTAATTTGATGCAATTGTCACAGATTGGTTGGGTGATTCGTTTCATGAAAACTAGAAGATGTAAATGGATTTGCTCTTCAAGAAACCACTGATTCAATTAAAAACTTTAAACTCGTGTAGGCGACCCTTGCGGCGTCATTTTCCAGGAGAAATGATAATACGCATGTAGGTGTTGATTTGATTAATAATATCCTGTTCAGACATCATTCTTGCCTCAGTCCTTGAAATTAAATTGTGTCAGAAGGAAAACTCGCAGATATATATTTTTTTCTCTTTTCATCCAAGCCTCGATCTGAAACCATTGATTCACGTGACTGCCACGAAAACAAGATGTCTACGACAGTAAAGATTTTGCCTAAAGGGCTATCGAACCACATCGGGCGAACTGCCCTCCGCATCAACATTCTTTGCGGCTTTCAGCTCTATGGTCAAAATATTGAACAACAAAAGAGGGGGAAAAACATACAGCACGTAATTATATAGGTTGATGGGCTAAGTTGTTTACGATGGAATTCCGCCTGCTGGGCTGTTAATTAGCTGATATCGTTTTGTGCCAAGCTGAAGTTGTTTGTCCAAAAAATGCCAGCGGAACTCGTCCGAGCACAATGGGGCGATCGCGTGACGTGGCGTGATCCGGTTCTTCATACAGACGCCAAGGTCAAGTTTGTCTCCTCGTCATCTTCGTCTTAGTCTCTTTCATCTTCTTCATCTTCTGTAATGTCTTTATGTTTTAATAATATTATTCTCTAAGTGTATCGTTCTTTACGTAGTTTCACTGTAACTATGCAGAATAAGTGATTTCAATTTTGCTTTGAAACACTTGAAAAGTTGTTTTAAAAGGTCTTCTTCTTCTTCTTCTTCTTTTTCTTCGTCTTTTTAATTTTTCCTGCTGCAAAAAAAACCCCAATAACAACATGAGGGTTCGTGACCAACTTCGCTCTCTACTCCCTGCGCAACAATGATGATTACAGCATTAATACAATGTATGGTAAAGGCGCCAGACTATTGTGTTTATCCTGTTTGATTCTTTCAGCCTCAATGAGGGCGTGTGGATTTGCATCGGATGAAAGCCAACTGCTGCACGGTTTTTGTGTTTTGGTTTTCTTGTTTAGTTTAACTGCCTTATGACGACAGCATTATGTTACAGCAGCTCCACGGGAGTCAGGCCGCGTCCAAATTGGCGGCTACAGCTGTGGCTATGGCTGGGTCACGGATGCGTTGAAGTATAGGACGTCCTTAGCAACACCCTTAGCAGCAGCCGTAGCCGTAGCCGTAGCCGCCGATTCGGACACATGTCCTGACTTATGGCTTCATCCAGTGGCTATGGCTTGATTGCTGAAAAGAATTTTTTCAACGTTGTCGATGTGACCAACAGCTAAAGCCGCAGCCGAAGTCGCTTAAATAGCAGTGCGAACGGTTTAAGGGACAGCGCCCTCAACTTTACCAACTATTGCTGATATCATCGTTGCTTGACATTAGTGGAAAATAAACTCATTAACAGTATAAACACATTTAGTCAGTGAAGGGGAAGTTTAACGGAAGCTGAAAGTGATAAAAAGTACTTCTCAACCTTTGACAAATTAAGAACATCGCGTCTGTTTTGATGTGTAAAGAGCGGGAAATGATCTTGTCAAACAGTGCTGTGTAAACTCATGTCCTGTCAAAAATGATAACATCACTGTGGGAAAACTTTGAATGATTCCAACAGACAAACATTACCTTAGGTTCTTTTCTATATCTTGCATGTTACTCACAAACATTACTGCGATAATTTTGTTTTTTAAAGTTTATCGTGACGTTATGACGTCATCAATTGCAATAGCTACAAGGACTATACTAGCATTGCGCCGTAACAACGGTGGGCGTCGCCGCTGCCCTGTGTTACAAAACTGCAGTTGGCATGAAGCCACAATAATAAAGCAACGAACAAACACCGTTGCTTTGTCTGTCCTAAATCTATCATATAGGCAAAAATCATATCGAAAGCTTTCCACGAAAAATGTGACCTTTTATTTCCCTTGACGCCCTCGTCGGTTCCGGTGGCATTGCTGACAAACACACCGTGGTGTAACCGCCCGATGTTGATCCTTACGGAAAATGAGCGGTAAGGGTGATGACATCATTAACTCTAATGATGTGTGTATATTATGCATTTGGCCGTCTGCTTTCGGGTCTCCATCTCTCCCGTGTATTGCGTCAAACGTTCAACACCGTCGTCGCCTTCACTTTACTCGCAATCCGCGTGACGTCATCCGCGAGGACAACAGCTCCGCCAGATGGGGAGGATGCAAAGAAGAAAGGGGGGAGCCCCTGGCCGGGGAGTCTATGTTGCCACAGCAACCCCTGCATCAAGACAACAACAGATCCGGAAAAAGGGGGCGTGTTTATGATGAGCCACTCTTCGATTGGTACATAGCGTGCAGATCGACTTCACAGACGACCCTATAAGGCGAGCAAAAATGCGCGCAAACGAACCGTTTCCGCTCTGGCTTTATTATCGCGAGTCCAGCAAACGCAACACTCTCTCATCAAAACATCATCTCCCAGCGGTAGCGGCTTACAATATCAATGAGCTCACTCACTGAAATTATTATGATCTTGAATCATAATGGAACGTGTGGCCTGTGGCACACAGTCATTACTTGCTGTAGCCAAGCTGTTTTTCATGCATGCAGATGATGTCATAGAGGTGAATGAACTGTTTGCTGCAATTACTTACTCAGCATGCACGCAACGAACGTACTAAGACTAGCAATCGGTGAATGAACTGTTGCAGTTCAAGTGGTTTTAACTTTCTGATAAACTCTTTTGGGTCTGAAATCCAAGATGGGACTGGTCCAATTCTAGTCGGGACGGAACTTACCGTAGTTGGGATGGGCCAATCTGTAGTTGGGACGCACCAAGCTATAATTGGATGGGCAGCTTTCCAATTGGGTCGAGCCAAGCTCTAGTTGCGCGCTGTGGGTCGCCGGATCATCAAGTTTGAAAGGGTAACTGATGCAACAGTATACACAAGTAGTACATCAGTTCAACCAAGAGATTAATACTCGTCAAAGATATAACGTGGTATAGTAATTTATGGGTAGTGTAAGTCAGTGACGCAAGTCTTAAAATGACATTATACAGAGGGCGCCCTTTTCAAATTATGACTACCGTTCACAGGGTAAACACGTTTGCGCGATCAAATGTCGGCATAGCGTTATTTTTGCCTATGAATTAAAGAGGTGTTTTCCCATGATATAATCCCCTTTTCCAAATGTAAAGTGGGGACAATTCACAAGATAACTTACAGTAGTTTAACAACAGTAAAGACTGATATCGGGAAATCCTCGAACATCAGTCATCTGTACTTTTGAAAAATGGTTGCATCAAAACACTGCTATGGCCAAATTCACCTGACGTATAACCCTAAAAAATCTTGGAAGCGCTATTTTGGAAGTCGTACTCCAGTGTGTTACCGTGCAGGGCGCACTTTGAGAAATGCGCACGTATTTGGGACGCGCACTGTGCAATTTGACTCCCAAAATGGCAGACGACCATGGGCAAACAGTAGTTGCGTGTGACGTCACAGCGAAGGGGTCTATACCCACTTTCGAACAGCATCAACGAATGGTGCAACAACAAATAATGATGGTTGGTGGTGATGAGTGTATATTACCATTTAAAATGGTGGGATTACTGTGTTAGACAAAAGTCAATAACTCAATTCAATTCTATTTTTACCGATACAATGCAACATATTTTTATGACAACCCCCACGGCCCAATTTTATAAAACTGGAAAGCACCTTCCTTGGCAGAGAAATATCTTGCCAAAACGGGTTACCAGCTTTAAAGGCCGTGAGATTGATGGTGTTACACTGGTGCACCACTGTGTTTTTTGCTTGACTTAAGTTTGACAAGGAAAAAAATTCTGCTCAAGAAAACCAGGCAAGGGCTTGGTCTCGTAGAGCTGCTTAAGCACAAAAGGTAGCTAAACACAACAAATTTATGCTTACCAGAATAAGTTTACCAGCCAAAATTTGTCACATGTCTATATCTGATCCTGCTTATTTTTACTAAGCAGACAAAATTGTCAAGAATTACAGAAATTGTAAATTGTCAAGAAATTGTCATTGTTTTCTCTTTGAAAACATTGGTATGAAATTGGACCATGGGCTTTTGGAATTTCATATAGAACTGCTTAAGCAGAAAACACTGCTTAACATTGTTTTCTGCCAAGCAAAAATATACAGGTACCAATCACTTTGTACATGTGACATGGTACTGTAGCCGGTAACCTTATTCTGGTAAGTATTATACTTTTGTGTGCTTATGAAGTTCTATGAAATTGGGCCGACTTTCTTTGGTTAATATGCAACCAATTGCCGATAATACGAGTGACATTTAGGACAGCATCAATGTGCATTGTACACGCACGCAGGTGTAATGGTCTCGTAGAAATTCATTATTAAATTCCTTAAATTATGAGTGGGAATCGATCACGAAAACTGTCTAGACAAGCAGGAACTGTAATCGATGTGCATTATGACAACTTTTTTAACAATAAAGACGGCATTAGGCTATTATTAGTCCGCAGGTCTGATGTCACATTGTCGAGGCTCGTGAAATACACCGTGTGGCAGGAGATTCTGTGCTGCCCCCCCCCCCGGGGGGGGGTTCCGTCCCCCTTACGGCGATGTGTAGAAATTTCGCCTGATAGCGCCCTCTTTTGAATCAACTTCTTCAGCCCATGTTAACACACACCGGGGGACAAAATCCCCTAAGACACCGGCACGGCACTGGGTACAGCTTTTGAAAGTTTTACCCGTAGACCCCGTGGTTCCGCGCAGACCATGGCCCGACCGAGTGCATTAATCCAAAATTGTTTTACGCTCGCTAAAGACTACAGCCCTTCATCATGGCGCAGACATCTTGGTCATGCTCCCAGTATGCATTAGCAAAAAAAAAATGTATATATTATTTTTTGTACCAAACAAAAGAATCAGACTGTTGGGTAACTTGGGTCAGACTATTGAGGGCCTCCAAACGGACCCCTTGCCAGAGCCGTATATTGGGAGCTCTGCCCCTTGCATAACATTGGGCGCACTTACACGGAACGACGTTCGCTATTTTGGGAGTCAAAATGTACACAAAAGAATTTACTCCCAAAATGGTGGAAATCGGTCATTTTGTGGATGTGCGTACTAAGTTCTGCGTTGCGCAATGGGTCAATATCCTGTCTTATAAATTTGGGGCCCTATTTGAAACCAAGGCTTTAGCTTGGGCTTCTTGGGTTCTGTCGGAATGCTCGAGAAGCCCCGTATCAAAAAGTGAACGTTTTTCAAAATGACTGACGAAGCCTAAGCTTAGCAAATTCCTTCCTTGGGCAAAAAAAATGAATGGGGCAAGATTTGTCTAAGCTTAGCGACGTGTTGTGCTTACAGGCTTTATGAAATTGGGCCCTGTCCGTAAGTGTGATGTACCCAACTTCACACAAACTGGCTCTACTGGTTACATATGCCCTTAGGAGTTGCATTGAAATAGGTTTTTTTTTTTTGTCTGTACAATTTTAGTGCACGAAGTAGGCCTATATGAGTGAAAATATTTTTCAGCCCCTCAAAAAGAAAACTTCACAACTGTGGGACCTAATTCTCCCTCAGATTATGTGGAATAGTCCAATTTAGGATATCAAGGATTTTGACTCCCCCATAGCATTGCACTTTACAGTGAATTAATTAAAATGTGCCATGGCTTAATGTTACCAGTGCATCAATTATGGGTTTTTATAGAACATTCGAAAGCCAATGTTGTGATTTCGAAAGTCACAGTTGTCTATAATTATAACAAGTGAAATCGTTGGGCCTAATGTGCATTCAACCACGAGGACAAACCTGTTGAAAACAGTCAGTACACGGAAGGCAGCAGGGCAACCATAGTAAGGGGACGACCCCACAGCTCTGCAACTCAAAATCTCGGGGCAATTTAACAAGGGTAACATTTGCCACTGAACACTGACTGAGCAAACAGTTTCAAGTCACAACCGGAAACATACAACCATCCCGAAATAATCATCATACCGGGATTTTATCCCATAGGAAATGATCGTTTCTATAAACTGCATACAGCTACTACCGTTGTCAGTGATGTTCTTTAATTCCCAAGTTGCCGTCCCAAAATAACCCAGAATCTCGTGAGAACGTTAGATCCCTGTCTAGGCTATTCTTACCCATCCGCAGTTCGAGTTTTAAAGGGGTTATCTCGTCATCGCGATTTTCCTGAGCAATAATATTATTAGTAACGACGAATTTCTTACCTCAATTTGCAACATTTTTGACAGCCTGGAGGCGTGTGTGAATAAATTTATTTGAAACGACGTGTTTTGGGGGTGGGTTTTTTACATTGTCATTATTGTTATTGTTGCTATTAATATTTGGCAATGGACGACAAGACAGCAACATACAGGCAGTCAAAATAAGATAAAACTGCGATTGTGATGCAAGGAAACTCGCCATTGAAAGCGCCCTCATGTGGTCAGTGCAGGGTGTAGGTACACTTGTATCGGTCCGCCATGACGGGAAGGGGGGGGGGCATTGACAAAAAGCCTATTACAGAGCTCGTGCAGCTAAATGCTGGTCAATGAAAAAATGCCCTTACCCTTATTAAGGTGTCAGGTTATTTTGCCCTCCAAGCCTCGCTTTGATTACGTTGGTTTGAACGGGATTAGCTTTAAAACAGTGGCAGCACCATGATGGACGTTTATGTGCGACCAAAAAGAATTTCAGTTTAGATTTATTTCTTTTAAACCGATGAACTACAAAGCATTATACCACGTACAATATATAAAACAGAAGTAAAAACAACAAATCAAACAAGCGCACATCAATTCAAAGAAACCGTTGCATTCACTCCTTGTCACGGGAAACTGATAGCTGACCCTAATTGTTGTAATAATATTCTTTAATCTGATATTCATAATCCTGTCTTTGTTCGGTACAAACTCCATGAGCGTTTCAGCTTTTCATTAGACTGATGTACACATGATGGGGCCTATGCATAGTGAAATTATTTACTATAAAGAACGCCCAAAATTAAGCCTAAAATTACCCCGTAATAGATTAAGAATCATAGACCTACTTATTAATTAATTTTAGCAAGTAAACGTTATTACAGTTTAAGGAATTGTTGTTACAGTTTAATAAATAGTTTTAGCAAACTAGAACTCAAGATATAAAAACCAGCAACTTGAGGAAGAAAGCTCCGACCTATATGGTCAGTTGTAAAACTTCACTGTGCGGTCTACGCTACTACAAGGGGAAATGGGGTGTGACTGGTCGGCCACAGCCGACAGCGGAACAAGCCACAGTCCCGGTCGCCTTCTCTTGTTCACACAGCCCTGAGGGCTTTACCTATCAGGACATGAAGAATCTACTCGGCGGAAATCTCCACTGGCATTTCCCCCTTCGCACCCGCCCCCAGCGTAATTATTTTTGGCAAGTGGTGTTACACAACATCCTGAAGAGATGTGGGCCTACGATAGTTATTTCGGTTTATAAAAAGTTGAAGTAAAAAATAAATCAATTATGTCTGTTTTGAATGTTTTCACAGCTGGTTTTTCTGATTACGTTCCCATTTCGTGTAACCACATAACGCTATAATTGTCAAGTTGCCACTTTGATAAAAGTGAGGCGGCTTGGGCCTTGGGCCGAGCCTGTTCATCACCATAAGAAAAGGGGAAAACATGTTTACGTAGCAGAATAGAAAATTATTGTTTACAACCAATCCATGATTGAATATAAATATTAAAACTCCGTCCGCAACACTCGTTAGTTCCACCTGAGCCTGTGTCCTAACTGACCACTCATTCTTCGCTACCGAACGCCCCCGCACCCACTGGTAATAGTTACGCTACTCTGTCATCCATCATAGCCGGAAAGGAATTTTCTTTGTACACTTAATCGAGAGAGAAACATTGACTTAAAAATGCTCTGATCTTTTGTCATAATTATGGAGAATGAAATGATATTTCTATAAACTATTTGAATTCACACAAAGCGGTGGTTTGTTTGGGATTTTTTTTTTGGGGGGGGGGGGTTGGGGGTGACAACACATGGGGTTTTGCCGCGGTTTCAAAACGAAAAAAAGTTCAATACGCTTTCGCATAACCACGGGCAATACACAAAATACATGTTACATGTGAATTTGTACATGGTCAATGGATGAGAGATAATGTTTTGATTTTTAGTTTTTAATTAACTAAATTAATTGTTCGTTGCAACACCTTAAAATGGACGCTTATAACTTTCTCGAATCATTAAGAATAGCAAATTTTTATTTAAGTCGGCCAAACATCGGACCTAGCATCTTTAATGCAAATCTACAGCCGTCGAGCTTGTGAGTGGGCAAATCCCTCCCCCCTCCCGTTTGTTTTTCTTACTTTTGACAGGTGGACAGCAGCGCCCTCTGTTGTCATAAGTCAGACAGTAGAAAGTGGAAGTGAAAAATGGCGGCGCCCACTAAACTCGGAAATTTGGCAGGGGAGTCCACATTGTTTTTCCTGTGTGATATGCAGGAAAAATTCAAACCTGCTATCCAGTTTTTCACAGAAATAGTTGAAGTGGCGAAAAGACTAGTAAGATTATTTTATAGTTGCATGGGGGAACCAATCTGCCTTCTTGCATTTACGCACGTTACTTGTAGTAACTTGTATTTTGTAACTTGCTTATTGTTTGTGTACTGGTAGTGGTAGTGCCGTGGGACTATTGACGTAGTGTTAAATGTGTGTGGTGCTTTTTAAATAAGTGTAGTGTTATGCCTGCTAGTGCTAGCTTGTGGTAAAGTGTTATTGTTTAACTTTCTCTTTAAAATTCTTATTGTTTTTGTTTGTTTTGTTTAGCACTTTTTCCTTCAGGCCCTTTTGTTAGCCTGGAGACACTTGTATTTTTACTGCTTGAGCACCAATCAACCACCCTTAGCATTACGTCCAAACTTATGGATCCTGCTGAGTCAATCAACGTAAACGTAAACGTAAACGTACTCTGCCTCTCAACAAAGTAAAAGTAGTTACTTGTAGTAACTTGTATTTTGTAACTTGCTTATTGTTTGTGTACTGGTAGTGGTAGTGCCGTGGGACTATTGACGTAGTGTTAAATGTGTGTGGTGCTTTTTAAATAAGTGTAGTGTTATGCCTGCTAGTGCTAGCTTGTGGTAAAGTGTTATTGTTTAACTTTCTCTTTAAAATTCTTATTGTTTTTGTTTGTTTTGTTTGTTGGGGTGTTTGTATGTTTGTTTGTATAATTTAAGGGTTCATATTCCAGCCTCGTCGAGCACATCTGGTAAGAATGTTTTGAGTGTATCAAAACATTACAAAGAAACCAAGTGTAGGCGATTCTTCAAATTTTGCATTTTCCTGACCTTACTGTTTTCTGACAGAAATATTTCTCCGGAGGCTTGGTACTGCTGTAGTGTATGATCTTTACATAAGATACAGTGCACATTATTATACATGTACCTAAGTTATGGTGTTTAACAACAGTCAACACTATTATTATCCTGTCTATCAGGTATACTTAAATGAAAACCATTTCCCAAACTTTCTTGAATCGGGTGCTGGAGCAAACCAGAAGCCATGCAACCTGTCTCAGCCCTTATTTCACCTGGGTTAAGACAAGCAACTTCTGATCAAGTGTCTGGCTCTTTGTACACAAATGTCATGTCTGTTTTTCAAACCCACACAACTAGACTAGGCCATACCGTGGAGGAAGGAAATTTCCTTCCTCCATGGCCATACCAACTCGAGTCCAGTGAGCTTTTTCAGACTGAAACTTTTAAATAAAAATATTCTTTATTTGCCAATTGAGTCTCTATTCTAATTGTCACTTTCAATGCATTCATTTCAGACTGAAACCTCCAGGATTTTGGAGATCCCTCTGATCGTCACTGAGCAGGTAAGAGCTTTGTCTGAAGTGAGTTCAGACAAATAAAAAAAAACATCACTTTTTGTTTTACACAAACTATCCCAATCAGGAACCTCCTTCTCTCATTGAGGATACAATAACTCAATGGTTCCCAATGGAAAGAAACTCTTGTACGCGAATACCAAATCCTGTTGCTCTATTCCATTGTTCCACTAAGTTCCCTACTGAAAACTTTAGTGTAGAAATGTGTACTCGTAGAACTATACGACGAGTGTACTAACCTCACACTCATAGGTCAGCCTAAGGTTATATCCAAGTTGGCCGCTGCGGCTATGGCTACAACTGTTGCCAGACAACGGAGGTATATAAAGCAGGGATGAGATTTTTCAGACTTTTGTCTGAATTCAGACTTTTTATGTCATCCTGGTGCATTAAAAGAAAGACTTTAATTTTTCCACATACATTAAAATTTAAAGAATTAAAGACTGACACTTTGATCTACTTCACTAGTGCTTAGGACACTGTTCCTTAAAGCCATTTGACTTCCAAAGCCTCCCTAGGGGTTACCTTTTAAGGTAGAAACGCCATCATTTCAAGTAGGCCCTATGTCCTAAAATTTGGATCCAACATGTAGTTTCAGACTTTTTTAACAACAATGACTCTCATCCCTGATAAAGCACACAAGCACAAGCAAAGTTTGTGTGATTCATTTATCAAGAACAGTATTGATGTATTTTCTTCCATTTATCAAGAACAGTATTGATGTATTTTCCTCCATTTATCAAGAACAGTATTGACGTATTTTCTTCCATTTATCAAGTACAGTATTGATGTATGTTCCTCCAATGTTTCTATGCAGTATCCAAAAGGCCTCGGGAGTACCGTGCCAGATCTGGACATTAAACACGCAGTGGGAGTTTTCCCCAAGACTAAGTTCTCTATGCTCTTGCCCCCCGTGGAAGAGGAACTGCAAAGGAGACCAAATGTGAAAGCAGTCGTTCTCTTTGGTATTGAGGTGAATGAAACTTCCCATCCCCTCCCCTTATTCCCGACCCCGTTTTACTTGTTAAAAAAATACTATTATGCACGATGTCATCAAGATCAAAAAGCACTTTCTTTCTGCAAAAAAAAAGCAGAATTGAGCAGGATACTAGTCACAAATTGTACACGTGACATAGTAGTTTGGCTGGTAACCTTATTCTGGTAACGGCAAAATTGTGTTGTGCTTAGCAAATTTTTGTGCTTAAGCAGCTCTATGAAATTGGGCCCAGATCACTAGAATAAATTGAAGTCGCGGAGTCGCAGTAACTGGATTTGTGTTTTTGACTTAAGGCTCATGTATGCGTTCAGCAGACTGCTCTGGATCTTCTGGCTAAGGGTTTAGACGTCCACGTGGTCGCTGATGCTTGCTCCTCACGTAGCATGATGGATCGACAGTTTGCTTATAAGGTAGGTCCGCATATAATTAGTAAAAACCACAAGCTCTTTTATTCCCCCGATGCAATTATAACATTTGTTAAAATGTAGCGATACCTGCTTCTAATAATACGGGATTCAAACTGGCCGATCGTCACAGACTCACAGGTGTATGCTTGGTGGTCTAGTGGTAAAGATATTTGCTCTAGAATGCCGGGTCTTGTGTTCGAATCCCACTGGAGTATTATTCCTGTGGATTTGTTTTTCTGCAGAAAGCACTGAGTATACAGAGCTTATTACATACCGGTGTAGGGTAAAAACAAAAAGTACCCTCATTTATTATTAATATTACTACTATTATATCTTTCTGGTGGAACCACAAAGGGACCCTCAACAGTGTCTAGTGCTGTAACCCATAGGCCTGGAGATATCTGTGTAGAGAAGATGATGAAAACATTTTGGTTTTAGATGTGTGAGGAAAACCCCCAAAAGGGGAAACCCACATAACGAGGACTGAAAACCAAACCCGCATGCAAGGCTCCAATCAGAGGTTCGAGCTGAAGCCACGCAGGTAAAAGGCAGGGAAGAAACAACTGAGCCAACCTGACTGCCAAGTTTCAGAAAGTAGAGGACATTTGAATCAGTGTGACTCCTTTTTTATTTATATTTTATCTTTGCAGAGATTACGAAAGGCCGGAGCGATAGTTACAACAAGCGAGGCAGTCATATTCCAACTGCTCGGAGACTCCAAACATCCCAAGTTTAAAGAAGTGCAAGCATTGGTCAAAACCGTTGCACCTGTATCAGGTCTGGCGCCTAATTTATAGTTTAATGTTTGGCATAATAGCGAAAATGATTTCAATAATCCTTATTTTCTACTGTATAACTGAAGGCAACCCAAGCCAACATGTAACCAAAATTAAAAACATTGTTTAGTTGGAACATATTCATGAGATTGCAAAGTAATTTGCAAGGTTTTAGTTTGCCTGCAGAATTTCACCACAAACGGGGGTGATGGGTTCACCAAGATCATCATAAATTGTATGAAAAGTAATTTGTGATTACATTTGCTCATTTACTTTTGTTGTTTCGGGGTAAAGTGTTTAACACATCGTCCTCCGAATCTAAACCTTTCTCACCAGTTTAACACGTTGACTGCCAGTCATAGATTCGTAGGGTGTTCCCATTTGCCAAGTGTGGTGCGCATGCGTGCATACCAAGTAGGTAAGACTTGTTGGTGTCTACATGTTGTAATACAAATTCTCAGGATGTGTCCTCACCACTGCCAGAAACGTATTTGTTGCATTCTCAGTGATGCCAGTGTATTCAATCCACAATACAAAAGCCTTTCATTCTCTACGAGTATACTCGTGGTGGCAGAATCCGTTACACCTGTTACTACGAATATACTCGTAGGCGGCAGTCAACGAGTTAAAACAATTTTAATGAGATTAATCGTATCAAGTCAGATTTGAGTTTGGAGGATGCCTGAACGATGCCTTTCTTGGTAATGAGTAAATTTATCCTCAATTTGAATTCCACAAGACTACAATATAGTGTTGCGCAGGAACCTCAAGATCAGCAAAAGCTGTTGTTCTTGTGCCACACATTTCACGGAAAATTTGTAGTGGTGCACGCCATCTTTTGTTAATACTATGCAGAAGCATGAATGCAGAAGCATGAATGCAGAAGCATGCCCCGGACCAAGTGACAAACCAACATTGGATGTAGTGTGAGGAATTCAAACTGAGAGCATTCACCTGTTACCAGTTCATTTGGGGATGGGGAATGGCAAGCAGGTAAAAAACATTTTTTTCGGGGGCTATTCAATGTAGCGAACCATTCATTTGTGCATTTTTAAAATCTCATGGGGGGAGTGTAAGAGAAGAGTGGCAAGGATTCTAAGCAGGGGGGAGGGCTACAGTCCCCCCTCTGGTTATGCCACAGTTCGTTACCAAGCAAGGCATTGTACCAGACGTCATTCTAATCTAACTTGCAAATGGCTTGACTTCAAATAATATTGCCAAAACTAAAATTTGATTTAAGAATACTTTTATATTGTACCTTTTATGGAAAAAGTAATACTTGAGCTTTTTTGTTATATTCTGATCAATAATTTTATGTCATTGTCAAGTGACTAGTTATAGTTGTAAAGAGCTGCACAACACGGGAAACATGACAAAGCTGAGAGTTAACACTTTGATGTTATATATGATGTGAAGCTGTATCCAAAATGGTGGCTGTGGCTATGGCTGTCGTCAAGGGTGTCGCTATGGGCATCCTTTGCTTCAAGGCTTGTTCATGTGACGATCAAGCCACAGCGGCTAATTCGGACACAGCCCTTAGTGATGGAGAGTCAATACTGAATAAAGTCAATAAAACAACAATAAAGACAAACAACTTTGTATTACATAACATAGTTTTTATTTAAAGTAATGCTGAATATGGGAAAGATTCAGTTGCATTCACAAAATTTATTTCATTGGTTCTGTATTAACAGATTGATATTCAATCAAATGTAGCCCCCCCCCCCCACTCCAAATCTTTGCATTTAAATGCCCAAGAATTATCCAAAACCAATACAAATCATTACCATTCCATGGTTTAAAAAACAAATGATAGCAAGTTTATTAATTTATAACAATTAGCAGCTCAAATTACACAATTCAGCCTTTTCTCATAAGAATACTAAAACAGAAACTCCCAATTTTTAAACAAATTCTGATCAAAATCATACAACTCCTGATTTTCTTAAATTGGGATTATGGCACTGGATTTATCAATGTGCAGTAAAATTTCTTTACCTTCGTTTGTTACTTTAAAGTTATTATTTGTTGTATACTTGTCTAGTGAACGACCTTTGAATCACGAAACCAGTGAAAGTGCCTGAGGGTCATCGTGTTTGCTTTGATGAGGTCAACTGCCCACACAGAGTACTAACCATGTCTGTCACATGTACAACATGCCATTGTGAGCAATAATTTACAATACACATAATTATTTTTTATTTAATTTTTTTCGCGATAGTTCCAATTTTAAAGAAGTGTTCTCCATCTTTCACCAAGTGAGAAAGCCAAATCCAGTAACCATACTTTTTAATACATATTCTGCAAAATTTGACTTGAACCTTACATGGCAAAAATCAGAGATTGTAGAGGAAGTTCGCAGTCTGTTTCAATACTTTTACCATCAATTATTCTCGACCGAGTTTTCCATTTAAACTGCTTATTCATTTCCAGTTTATGTATGCCCTTGTATCTTATTATGTTTGGTATTAAATTACAGATTTGTATCTTGACCATTGCAACTCAAGCTTCGGTTTTGACAAGTGTCTTCATTTGCTTCAGTTATCTGTTGTATGACTATTCGATCTTGTGGGTGTAAAAACAGTAATAGCATCATGAAACTCCCTGGTGTTTAAGAATCCCAATGCAGCCAGAGTACAATCAACGCTTGACTGAATCTGCCTGAGTGGATAGCTGTAGTTGTACATCATGTCACATTCATCATCGGAAGTGTATTCTCTGAAACAATGAAACTCAATAAAACCACACAGAAGTTCTCACAAACAATCTACATCAGCCTCGGCTATGCCGGAATAAATGGGGCTTGCCAGGCAGGGAGCTGAACTCAAAGTTAAGCTGGAATTCGCACAAGAGGAAACATTTCTGAAACTTTGTGAGTTAGAAGAAAAAGAAGAAAGTAAGTTGAAGTGGAAAAAAAATGAGTATGTTTAAAGGAGGGAAAACTATGAGATGGAGAGACAACTGGCAGAGGACTGTGCTGTGGCAGATGTGTTCAGAAAATTTGAAGAAGCTGAATCTTGGCGTTCTAAGTTGATTGATTTGCCAGTCAATACCAGCCTTAATTTGAGGTCGAGAATGTGGATCCTACAAGTGAAAACCCAGCACCAGTCCCTACTCCACTAAACCCCTTCACAAAGAGTCCTTCAACCATTTCCCTATCAAGGTCCGACAAAAGTCAATGCCAGTTCTCAAATCCAACATCACACTTCCCAGGATAACTGGGACAGAGTAGCTTCTTCACTGGAGAGGGTAGTCTGCCAGTTGGCCGAAAAAAAAGTCTTCAACGAGGTGAAGTGAGCAAGAGGCTTGCTATCTCAACCTAACTACCCTAACTTAACGCCCGGTGTTCATCGCAGAGCCACTTCACTACCCATTATGGTAGAACGCCTTCAGCTTTCCTATTGATTCAAAGCCATTAGACATGGACACAAAGCTCAACTATTTGAATCAATATGTGTCTGGAAAACCAAGGCAAGTAGTTGAGCACTACATGCTCATTGGAACTGAGGAAGCCTTCCAAAAGACTAGAGATGTACTTTCTGATAGATACGGCAACAGCAGTGTCATCAGTACTGCGTTCACTTCAAAACTGGAGAAGTGGAGCAAGATACCCACAAGTCGACCAGTCAGAGTCGATCAGCCAGAGAAGACCATCAAAAGGTCACAGTGCCAAGTCCTTTGCTACAACGCATCCAATAGTGGGATGGGACCATGCATGTTTTGTAATGGGAACCACCACAGTGAAAGTTGTAAACCATTTAGAAGAAAAACTGCACGAGGATAGGAAGATGTTCTTCTTTCAGAGATTGGCTTAATATTCAAGGACAAGAAACCCAGCAGCTGCCAAGGATGATGGAAGAGCGCAAGGCATGCATTACCAGCAGCCACATCCTTAGTTTAGAAGTGCTTGACATCTTCAGATAAAATGCTGTCGACCTCCCTGTCTGCTTCAAGCGTGACGAGATCCGTTCAGATCTTCCCAAATTCAAAACCTGATGTAGTCGAGCACTGGCGCCACCTTGAGCCTATTGCCTAGAAGCTTATGCCATATGATCCCAACATGAAGATTTCCGTGCAGATAGGAAGTAACTGCCCAAGAGTACTCCGTCCCAGAGAAATCATCGCGGGAGGAGAGGATTTTCTGTATCGTCAGAAATCGTTACTAAGCTGGGGTGTAATCCACAAAGTGTGTAGTCACCCTGAAGTAAATAGTCTTGGTGTCTGCAACAAGATGGTGTCAACTGAAATCTACCCTCACTTTGTGTATGGCAAGAAAATTTTGATGCAGAGAAAGTGCCGTGCAAGTACTTAAAACGGATTTCCAGATGAGCGTCAAAAACAAGCCATACTCCGTGGAAGATGCAAATTTTATCAGAATTCTTGAGACTGAAATCAGGAAGAAAAGAAGATGGCCACTACGAGATGCCTCTTCCCCTAAAACCACATGTGTCCCTTCCCTACAACAGAGCACTAGCCTTGAAACGAGGGCAACAGCTCACAGCAAGGTTCAAGAAACGACACAAATTATTTGAAGATTATCATTTGTTCATGAAAGATGTCATCAAAAATTGTGCTGAGCAAGTTCCAACTGAGCGTCAAAAGTTTGACATGGCAAGTTGAACTATAAACGTTCCCCATACAAGTGTTGAAGTAAATCCCAAGGCATCCACACACATTCTACGACAAGTTCCACAAATATTTGCATTGTTTGACAAGGCACATTTTTTGCACCATTAACTTTTGAAGTCTTAGAACTTCACCAAGAATGACATAAGGCACTGGCAATGACAAAACTGCTCCTTCTAAATTAAAATACAAGAGTTTACGCTGAGATGCGTCAGCTAACTTTTAAAAAAAATGATTTAAAGAATAAAAAATGAACAAGTGTCCCAGTAAACATAATCTGTACATTATTATCAAAACAGCAATTTCTTGATTTATTTTAAAATGGCACTTGATAAAGAAGGCACATAAAGTATCTCCAAAGTAATGAGAAATACTTTTATTTCTTACTTTCAAAAGATTTGAATTCTCATTTGAAACACATCAAACATTAATACAAAAAAATAGAGATTTTTGTAAGACTTTATCACATGTTTCAAAGAAACCACAAACTGAATTTACTGGAACCACAAAAGTTAATATCAATTTCAGGCCTGAAATAACACCTAGGCCATGGAGGCAGTTGATGCCTACCAGAGTGAACATTTTCAAGGTTCAGTGCGAC
Organism: Pisaster brevispinus; assembly: GCA_023634235.1. Taxonomy (NCBI): domain Eukaryota; kingdom Metazoa; phylum Echinodermata; class Asteroidea; order Forcipulatida; family Asteriidae; genus Pisaster; species Pisaster brevispinus. The sequence goes on from JAMKCF010000006.1 coordinate 5,080,656, forward strand.
AAATTCTTGAAGAATATTGGGGGGGGGGGGGCTCTTCAAGCGCTTATCCAAGCTACCTGCCCCAGTAACTAGGAGTCCTAGGACCACCGTCTCATCTTAACGACGTCGGCGTATTCAAGTAAAGGTCAAGGAAGGCGATAGCCCCAGTTGCCCTGGTGCCCCATCAAAATTCTTTGACAGACTTTAAGATTTTCCAATGGAAGTGCCATTTGCAAAAAGGAAAATGGCCTTGCCCTCTCAAAGATGAAATTCCAGGCCGGCTTTATGACAAATCTCTGTGAGAGCTGCGTCAAGAAGACCACTACATGACCATAGTGCAAAAAACTTTAGAGCATATGTAATAGACAGTTGACGTTAATGTCTGTATGAAACCAAGCAATAATCACAAACTGGTGCTTTACAAACTTGTGAACCAGTGAACCATCTCTCGTAATCACAAAATTTGAGTATCAATTTGGGCTAAAAAAAAACTGGTTTAGTTCAGTTAAAGTCTCCAATAGGGAGACTCTCATAGGCAATATCAAACACAGACAATACACTTCCAATAACCAAAGTAAAAATCCAAAGATAAAGAAATTGATTGTGAACAAACTATTGATCCAAAAAATATTTTTTTAAAACAAAATTGATCAATAGAGTTCTTCTTTTTTTCATATAAAAATTGGGAGACTTTATTTTAAATAGATCTTGAAAAAGCATCACTTTCCTCAAAATTAGGTAAGGCAGTTTTTATGCAACAAATTTATTAACTTAAAAAAAAAATCACAAACAACATAATAATATCAAAATATTTCAATTTATGTATATAAAAGTTCAAGAGAAATTGACCCAGAACTCCAACTGAATCCCTTCCTTGGGAATGCCAGACCAAAGTAACAGAAGTTATTCTTAAATAGTCATTGGTCAAAACATGAAGTCATGCAAAAACTAATATAAATAACCAAATAAATTGAACCTATTAGACAATGCTGACATTTCAAAATTGCATATTTACACAAATCTTACTGAACGGCAACACTCCAAACTTAAAACCACTTCATACTAAATCTTCTTTTTTTTCTCTCAATTTGATAAGACGATAAAATATAAATATAAACACTTTGCATTCCTATCTAGATTAGTAATATATATATATATATGTAATAAAACATACAAAATGCTTTTGTTTGTAATGTAATTGTAAACATAAGGCACATTGTTAATAACGGAAGCATGTTTTAGGTTGCTCATGGACTTGTGAGCAAAACAAAACTGTAATTTTTTCCAAGGTTTTGTTAAAAGTACACCAAAACGCTATATTTAATATATTAAACACTTGAATTGTAACAAAGGTTAATAATATACTGATAGTGAACGTATCATATCAAAGCACACCTCCTCGTTTACAAAAATAGGCACAGGACCCGAGGTCTTCCAGGCTGGTCTACAAAAGTAAACTGACATCAGACTAACATGAACTGCTGACCTCACTGACTAATAGATCATTACTTTATTGAGAGGTCAAACTTTTGGAAGTGCAATTGTGCAAACGTACATCATAGTTACTACATTCTTTCACTACAGCGGGACGCTCACACTCACACAAAAAATACCTCAACATTCATAAAGGTTTGCAAGTTGGATTTTTATATCAAACTTCTTATAATTACAATAATAGATGAGGAAGTTACCTGGCATTGAACGAAAGAGTGTTGGGAATTTTTTTTTCTTTCTGTGAACAAAGAATTCCATCAAAGTTGCACATTAATTTGTTTCGTGAATGAGTTAATCAAGCCAAACTGCACCAGATATTAGCAACAGAGGACCAAAACAACACATTTCATTGTCCTTAGCTTGGCGTGAACCTAGTTCCACTGAGGTGTGATGTTAAGGGGGAACCATTGTGTAATGTTATACTATAATGGCAGTAAACCAGACTTGAGATTGACAGACTACACCATGTCAAGCAGCAGCAACTAAGACGGAGTCCATACAGTTTCTATGGTCCTAAGTGGGATGTGAACCTTGGTCCATTGAGGTGGACTTAGGAACCTACAACCAAATCCACAGACTTATTTGGTCTTAAACTGGGCGTGAACCTTAATCCACTGAGGTGGACTTGGGAACCGACGACCAAATCCACACACTTATTTGGTCTTGAGAGGGACGTGAACCTTGGTCCACTGACATGACTGAAGTGGCTTACACGGGAAGAACCACTACCTAAACATAGTTGCAACAAATCAGTTTCTGCACTAATAGAAAAATCAGCCCAACCTACATACAGGGTTAGGAACCGACAACCAAATAAATACACTTACATGTATTTGGTCTTGAGAGGGATGTGAACCTGGGTCCAATGTGGAAAAAGGCAAGGGGAAAAAATGCAAACCCTACTTCTAGTCTCTACAAACCAGGATTAACACACAAAAATGTGTGAGTTTGCTGAGTTGGATAAATGAGTTAAACAAAAACTTATAAACATCAGCCTTTTGCCTTCCAGATGAAACAGTTTACAATATACATTTTACTGACCATCACTAAACTCCAGCAAAAATGCGCGTCAAAATGCTACCTGGTCCCCCCTTGCTAGCGAATGAAAAAAGTTCAGGGCAGAACCTGGTTTTAAAATAACGGTACATAGTCATCATCGCCATACGGTCCAGTCAATCTAACTAATTATACAAAACCATCTTCACACTGGAAGACTAAAATCTCAGATCTTTAGAACTACTGATCTGATTTGTCCAAAATATTGTCAATACTTAAACAATTAATATAAGTGCTGATTGTTAGATCAGTCAAAATACTTTTCCAACATTTACCTGCCCTTTTCTCTGCAAATTATTGTATAATATAATACGCTAAAATAAATACCCAATCCGCAATTTCAAAAATAACAAAGTTGAACTCAGACAAACCCTCCTACTCCGCATAACATTCTCCAGCGAGTCGACCAACCATTCAGAACCACTCAACTGTATGGCTTTTGTATGGTGGAGCAACTGCGCACAGATGTACTGTTTGTGTCGATGCACTAGAATAGTGCACCTATCATTCAAAACCATACGGACGATGGTCAGACAGTAGGAGGGTTACAAAAGGCTGATAACTCCCATGCCAGCATGATCGATGTTCAAATTACTTCACACTCACTGTACCTGCACATAATATCGTCTCCTTGCAAAGAGCTATAACGACAGCTTTGTCTCGTAGCGTTGTGTGCCTGGGTCACCTTCATCACATGACCAGGCAACCGGAGTCGTCCTTCCCTTTGGCTTTGCTGGACATCTTGGGCCCCGTGTCCTCGATCTGGCTCCGGCTCTCCAAGAGGTCCTGGTCCTTCTTGGACTCCTTCAGGCCGTACTTCTCCCTCACCTTGTTGCGTTCCTTCGCTCGTTCTGCTTTCTTCTTGAGCTGGGCTTCATCCCGCTTCGCTCTGAGGAAATTTATTCACTTTTTATTTAATCAAATTTATACATCAATATGGAAACTCGTACTGCCTATCTAGGCATAGAAATTAAATAAAATCAAACAAAAAAGGCTCCTCGAGAGGGAGGGGGGCTAAAAAAAAATCATTTTCTTAACCTCCAAAGATACTTTCCTCTGTGAGCCACTGTGCATACTCAAAAGTGTCACCACATGTCAATTGACCATATTTTTGACCGCATGAGGGCGCTGTCATCAGGGAATGTCTTGCATCACAATAGCAGTGTTAGCTTATTATAATTGCCTGTTTGTAGTTTTCTTGCACCAATGAAGAAATACATAAAAAATAGCGATAACAAAGTGAAAAAACCCTGCTTGTTTACTTGTTTTTCATCATGTGAAATTTATCCACATACGCCCTCACGTGGTCAAAAATACGGCGAATTAATGCCGTGACAGATAAAAAAGTCTGATCAAAAGTCTGGTACGTTCTAGGTGCAAAAGACTATTTCCAAGGGCACCCGCCCACCATCCATCGGACAACCACAATGTTCCGCTTGACCGCATCACCGCGCCAAAGTACAGGAGCAATCCTACATGACTGAAAACTCGCGTAAGTATTTTGAAAGTTCCAACGGAACGGTCCATGAGCACGCGCTGGCAATCTTATCCGATCCAATTAGAACATTCTTACCACTCCGACTAATGAGACGCTCCCTATTACTGTAGGTCAATTCTGTGCTATGAATGAGCAAAATGCAATTTGCTCTTGTAAACAATGAAATCAACGGTTTGTAAACCACTCTTAGAGTAAATGTTTTCTGTCCTGAAGTTGTGAAGGACTCCCCCCCCCCCCCCCACCTTTCCACACACACACACACACACACACAGCCCTCCAACAAATAGAAAAGAGGTGATTACTTTTCTCTGGCCATCCTGTCCTCATCTTCTTGTTCCTTCTTGTAGTCATAAGGAGCCTCTTCCTTATCTTCTCCAGACAGACCGATGGTTTTGGTGATGCTGGACACTTGGTTCTTCACCATGGACTTGCCAACTAGATCCATGATCCGAGTGATGAGATCTGGGCAAGATGGGAAAATGATCTGAGGTGTTAGTGACGACCTCAAAATAACGAGTCCAAATTGCTCATTTTTAACAAAATATGAAGTGGATATTATATTCAAAATGTTATGGTTTTGTGTTATAACATGTTTTTATTGTTTGAAGTGAGTTTACCATGTAGCTGTAGGTATAATATAAATTATGCAAAGTAGGCCTATATAATACAAATTTAGTTCATAGTGGTAACAGTTTTAATGTTTGGGCTTCCCTAGGTAAAGAAATGTAATAATAGAGAAAGAAAGAAATAAAACTAGGGTGTCCCTAATGCGTACATTTATCTCTCTCTCTCTCTTTCTGGCTCACACTGTCACAACACAAAGCAATATAAAAAATGTTATAGAATGAAAACAGATGTGCATCACTCCATGCCAAAACAAGGCACTTCCTGCCAAAACTCAAAACAGACTTTATTTGTTCTTAAAATAAATGAAAAAAGAGCTTTCAATTAGCACATAAAATGTAAAAGTTCATGTGTTTCTCAGCATACAGCGTTTCTTAAAAGGTCCACCACATCACAATGATATCAAGGCTGATGTTTCAGTTGAAATTACTTTTAACACCAGTCCTTTCATTCCGAGAAGTGTCTACTAAACAGTTCATTCTAACCAGAGAGCTTGCCTATTTTTGTCCACAGTCCCTTCACAGTGCTTCAAACAGTAAAGAATGATAGTAAAAATAAGCAGAATCTGCCCTTAACTGGTTCAGTGACTAGCCAGCAGGACCAGTTAGCTCGTCACTTCACTGGTCCTCCAGCTTTTTCACTGGTCTCCCAGCTTTTTCACTGGTCTATAAATAGGGATGCTATACAAACACTGAACGAGCCAGCCGGACAACCTGGGGAGACCTTTGGGCTGGTCCTCAGTGTTTTAAATAGTGTTTGGACAGTAGACCAAAAATAAGGGAGAACGCTGACATGGCTCTTTAAAAAAGCACTTGTAGCTAATGTACCTGTGGAGCAAGGAAAATAAACTAGCGGAAAAAAATATTGAATTTCCTGAAAAGAAACATTTTCACTTGAGATGAAAAAAACCAACATTCAATAAGAGAAATTACTAGAAAAGACAAAACATGGCTTTAGCTCCCTGTAAAAGAAACATAAACAATAACAGGATAACAAACAAATTCAATTTAAAAGAAATGAATCACCATCAGACAACTCAATTAGAAAATTACAAGATTTTAACAATTATAAGAAAACAAAAAATAGAAAACAATTCATACCATTTACTGTAAAACAACTGAAAACCTACATATATAAATATACAATAATAAATACATTTTAAACAAAGAAATGTCAAAGAACAGTTACTGATAGCAATGAAATATGATTTTTGTTTTGTCAACCCAGGGAGAAGAGATTTTGCAGGTTGGGGACAGTAAAAGTGAAACACTTCAGCTAATTTACGATTACAGAGGCTGTGCTGAACAGAATGCAGACCTGATCATTTGAAACACTTTCATTTTACTCAGGAAAATAATATGTACACCCACAAAACTGAAGTTTGCGGGGGAAAACCTTTACAGACTAACTCGGCAGTTTGGCTAGAGTGTGACCTCAGTCATTCAATTTCCTCTTTTCCTGTGTCACTCCACACCAGATGGTTTGGACTTGTATGATATACGAGGGGGGGTGGTTTTCTGCCACCAATCCTTCTAAATCTGTCACTTTGGCAATTGGATAGAAGAAATTGGGACTGTAGGCCTAAGGGTTTTTAAGAAAGCCCAAAACAACTTTTTGATTGAAACTTAAAGTGTGTATGTGTGTATGCCATTGCAATTCAAGTAGGCATTGCAGTGACATGAAGAAAAGGCCTGTGTATATTGTGATACATTGAAACAAACCGATTCATTTTGGCTAAAATTTGGTGTCCACTGCCGCTGTATCTGCTTAATTTAGGTCAAATTCTATCCTTACCTGCCTGGCAAGGTTGACAGACTGTATATAGCCAGAAACAGGCAGTTTGAACAATTCTAAAAGCTTAAAACAATGTTTTCAAAAACAATTTAAACGTCCAAAAAGTGGCTGTCGGATACAGATATGTGACTTAGACATTTTCTCTGTTTCCTTGAAACTTTTTATTTTCTAACGATGTTCCTTCCCCTGGTCAAAAACTCTCCTAATTGAATTCATATTTTCCAGCGGGTTGACCAAGCACTAGGGAAACAATCTACTGCAACTAGGCTACATGTATGTGTTGTAGTAGACCATGCAGGGCTACATACATGTAGTGCACATCATTTAATACCCATGTCACTGATATTAAATCACCAGACAGAACCCTCTTCAGGGTTAACCCTCCTACTGTCTGACCAGTTATTATCATCCACTGTGGTTATGAGTGATGGATAATTATAATGTCTGAATGTGGTGAATGCACAGTACACACTATGTACAGTATGTGCACTGATGTTTCTGTGCACAGCTGTGCCACCCCAGTAGGCTGTAATCATAATAATGAAAGTCATACTAGTGCAGTTACTTTTGGTTTCTGAAGGTAAATGTTTCAGATTACAAAACATGGATTTCACAGAAACATGAAAAGTATAGCCTTATGCTGTACACCCAGATCACAGCCACGAATCGTCGCTGTTAGTGTGTACAGGACGTTGTGAAACCAGTTGGTAGAATTGTGGTTCAGTGACCTTTGGACGATATAATGACTATGGCGGTGAACTGAATACAGTTGGTAGTCCCAGATGCCAAAATGGGTTCCAGACACCCTCCACAAGAAAATCCACTTGCCACGCCCCTGCACCCGCCGGAATACAGTGTCAGAAATTATTGCATGATTGTACATACCTAGACAGAGAATGCAGATTGGATAAAAACCGCCTTGCTGTTGAGTAGATCAGGCAAGGTAAGCTCTCATAAAAATGTGGGAGTTGACAATCACTCACAGCTGAATCTGCAAAAAATAAAAGGAACAATATTTCATTAAACATTCATTCTTAGAATAAAAATGGTCCACAGATGTTCTCAAAGTTCATTTAGATTAATGACACATTTGAGTTTTTAAATCCAATTGACTGTTCCGTGAACCAGTTTATTAGTCGATTCCCTCAACATCTTTACAACAAAACTAAAGTATTTCACCTTTTTATAACAATGCTGAAATATTACTGTTCTGGACTTCCCCCTCCGGCCGCACTATTTTTTTCACTAATCAGTGACCAAGCTGAGCTTGATTTCACAAAGCACTAAGATTTGAAATGCCGATATTGCCATAGTGACTTGTAATTTTTATTGTGACATTACACTTTGCTAAGCAATTAACATTGCTACACAATCTTAGCTTCTTATTTTTTTTGGTGGGGGGGGGTTGGTGTTCTGCTAGCATTTTCACAATACATGATCAATTTCACTATTTACACTCACAAATTCCCTTCAGACATACAGTGATTTGTATAGGAATCAAATTTCAAACTATTACAAACAATCTGTGCATGCAAATGCTGGTAGCTTTGGTGAGCAACTTCCACAAGTAATGGCACTTAGCTGGACAATTCTTGGGGGTCATTAAGATTACGTCTTTCTGCAGAAGGCCAACTGAATTACTGGCATTTTGGCAACGAAGGACTGCTGTTTCGTTTGGCGAGCATGATGTGCACCAAAAACTTCTTTTGAATTCTTTCAATTACAATACATTGTGCACTGTACATTGTACTTTAAATCATTCATTTATAGGTATTTGTACAGTCTGTTGGTAAAGATAAAAACGTGTCAGTTTAACCTCAGTCTGAAAAGCTAAACTGATTATGAGGTCTATTCCAGAACCATTTGTTCTGTGAAATAGTTCCCTCTGAAATGAAGTCATGTTTGATAAAAGATTTTCTGTAAACCTTTTTTAAAAAACGCAATCAGCTGATTTCATTTGTTACAACAAAAATTAAGGACAATATGTATAAATGCAGAAAATTGAGACATGGTTGCTCACTATTTTTCCAGACTCACAGAGCGCCATTAAGCCAACATTTTCAAAAATTTGATACTTTATGTATATGGTTGATCACACAAAATATGAACACTATGTGCGACTATTTTGTCAGCTCTACCAATCCTTGTAATGAAAAAGTACTGCTAATTTATATTCAAAGTGGATGCCCTCTTTTTTTCTAGACACCTTCCTTCCAACTAATTTATTAATTTTTTAAATATCAACAGTAATGTTTGCTTTCAGGAAGAGCAATAAAAAATAAAAAAATTGAACAAAAGTGCTCACAAACTTGCTAAAGTTATTGGAAATATCTGTGGCAGATTTAATGACTGATTGTCTTTTTCTGTTGACACAACAATTCCACATTTTATTTACCATCCAAGTACCAGCATTTTAAAAAGTGTTAAACATGTTAAATGGCATTGTATGGTTACAAACAAGACAGTGCAACCAGGCTGTATAGAGTGGTTTGATTAGTACCAACCAACCACCATGTTCTCATGGGCAGCACTGATCCCCTTTTGTCAGTGGCGTAACTACAGTAGAGGGAGAGGGGGACTGGAACTCTTGCCCCCCCCCCCACCAAATGAGATCCAAAAAATGTACAAATGTATTGTTTAATACATTAAATAGCCAACCCCCTCCACCAATTATGTCTTTCACGAAACGGATGCCTCCAGTCACCTCTGGTTAATGACTGTTGGGGAAATTCGAAGGTTGGTTAGATGGTTTCGATTATAGCAACTGTACACTGATTTGTCTTTGAAATCAACCAGAAAAAAAGCAAAAGCAAGATCTTTTACCACAAAGGTCTATTTATTATTGCTGGCATGGGTTAAGTTTTATACTCTATTCAGCAGGCAGATCATATCGTGCCGTCTTTAACACGTACACAAGTAGCCAACATTATTTAAAGTATTAAATTGCAGGGATTTTCTACCATTGCTGCGTAGCTCAGTGGAATGGCTTCCGGATATGTGGTGACCATTGATCTCTATTATATTGCCTGGATAGGACACCTTGCGCCCCATGGCTCAATGCGCGCCTTCTTCAAGAGGGTTTGGAAAACTCAAACGCGGGTCGTCACACCATTCAGTACACTACGCAAACAAATGAAGTTCAGTGCTGGAGCAAATTAATTTCAACACATTTTGCTTATTTCTACGTTTAAGAAATTTAAATCAAATATGAAAGGTCCGATAAAGCAGTGGTCAAATGTTGGAAGGTTATAATTGGTCGGAACTCAAGACACACAGATGTTCTGAAAAAATGGGATTTCCCCTCACCAATAGTGTTTTAGTGTATTGATTATGTGCTTTTAACGTTATACTTTGACTTTTATTCTTTTGTCTTCTTGTCGGATCTGTTTGATAACGCAAGATCCTTATCACATACCAATATCTTCATTGGCAAACTCCTTTATTTTAAAGGATGTGATTATCAGACATTACGTAAATTTTATCAGAAAGGAACTTTGTATAATGTACGTATCAGCAAGTCCCTTGTGCAAGCGTGTTTTCACTAGTAAACCCTCTAGAACGAGTACACTGCCTGCCACACCATTGATCGTCATACGTGTACATCACGCTCAACGTATCCTTTCCAGTCAATATAATATAGAGATTCATGGTACCAACACATTCCACGTTTGAATCCCTGCTGACGCCATTTTTTTGTCAACCCCAAAACAATAATAATATATTAATATTCTTCTGTTCTCTAAAAATTTACTTAACTAGGCTGTAGTACTAAACTTACAAGATTTTTGCCTTATGGATTGTTACCTTTTCTTTTTCTGATTTGTGGATCCCAAGGAATTTGTTTTGAATGGAAATAAAGTCCGAAAATCTTAATATATTGTCTAAAAAAACAGTCACTGATGACTGAGCATGTTCAGTGCCGGCAAAATCTACACTGCTTTCATAATCATACTATATTATTAGTCATTATTTGCTTTGCAAACGTTCACAAATCAATTCAGTCATCATGTGGTATATTAAATAAATACTTATTATTTATTATTATTTCAAACATAGGCCTACTTGTTTTATAGTGTGTTTGCAATCATTTGATGATTCAGCAGATGACATGATGATGAATTGTGACAGAAGTTTATAAATGTCAACTGAAGTCTCTTTCACAAAATCAAAATCTCAACAAAATCAAAACAAAAGTTACAAATAAAATCAAAAGTAAACCATGGAGGAAGGAAATATATGTGTAGATCTGCAAGATTGTAATTTGTACTGACTACTCTGGTAGACTGAGTGACAGCGTACACATGTAACCTAATAACAGTAAAGTAGTGGGCTTTACAGCTAAGTAACACCATGGGTGGAGGAAGAAACATTGAATCCACCTTTACAACATTTACCTATGATTATGAATGATATGCAGGTGGTTAGTTTTTTCATGTTTTTTTTATTCTTAAAAACAAATTACAACAAATAACAGGACACTTCGCTGGGCCTACCTGTTGGTCAACCTGGCTTGGGTACCTGTTGCACTAGCTCGCCTTCCCCTTCTGGTACACACACCAGACTGAAGTCAGCACTAAATTTAGTGCCAGCACCAAATTTAAAAAAACCTTGTCAACGACCGTCATTGACACAGTGTGTACGGAATCCTGAATTTTCGTGTAATTGCCTTGTTTTCAATTGCAATGTTTTCATTGTAAAATCGTGAAATCTTAATGTTTTTCTTCACAGATGTCTTCCTTACATCCCAAATCATAATCCATAGGCATCCCGTTTAAATTGGTTCCCTAAGTAGCTCAGCCCAACTAATTAAACAAATGCTCAGCCTGAACAGGTAAAGCCTGCGTTTCGAAAATACCCTGATGTGGGTATTTTCGAAACGGCGAACTGGAATAACCAGGCTTTGATCTTTTTTTTAAAGCCTGAACAGGGAAAGCCTTCGTTTCGAAAATACTCTAACGTGGGTACTTTCGAAACGGCGAACTGAAATTACCAGGCTTTCAGTATTTGTACAAAGCCTGAACAGGGAAAGCCTTCATTTCGAAAATACCCTGATGTGGGTATTTTCGAAACGGTGGAATGGAATTACCAGGCTTTCAGTATTTGTTCAAAGCCTAAACAGGTAAAGCCTTCATTTCGAAAAGACCCTTGTATGTGAATTTTTGAACTGGCACGCTGGAATTAACATGCTTTTAGTAGTATTTTTCGGAGCCTGGGAAAACCAGCTGAATAGGGAAAGCGTGCATTTCGAAAGATCATAGTCTGGGTATGGCCATGGAGCTATTATAGCTGAAATTACCAGCTGTATAGCTGCATGGTACGGCCCGCGGTCATGGTACGGCCATGGTACGGCCATGGACGGCCGTGGTACGGCCGTGGTACGGCCGTGGTACGGCCGTGGTACGGCCGTGGTACGGCCGTGGTACGGCCGTGGTACGGCCGTGGTACGGCCGTGGTACGGCCGTGGTACGGCCGTGGTACGGCCGTGGTACGGCCATGGTACGGCCTTGGTACGAAAAATAGGTAGTTGTCTGTTTAATCTAGAACTCTTGTAAGTTAATTCGCAAACGGGCCATAAATACGCAATCATGAATTAGTTGGGCTGAGCTAATTAGTGGAAGGATTAATTGGGGGCGCCTAGGTATGATGGTTTGGGTTATAAGAATTACGTTTGTGAAGAAATAAAAGATTTGACGTTTTTATTTCCATGAAAACATCACAGTTGAAAACCAGGTAGAACACGAGAACTTTTGATTTTGTTCGCACTGTACTTGACGGTCGTTGACACCAAATTTGGTGCTGGCACTAAATTTAGTGCTGAGTTCAGTCTGGTTCGAGATCAGCTCGGTGTTTTTGTCAATAATCTCAATATTTACTTTATTAAAACATAATTATTATATTTTTAAGAAAAGCAGATGGGGAACAAACTTTTCAAGAAATGAAGAGATAACAAAATATCAATTTCATTTCCGTTTCTGCAAACATCTTTAGGCCAATCAAATGACTCGTTACACATATGATACGGAGCGGTCATGTAATAGTCGGTGCACCATGTCTTTGCAGCGAAACACACGTTATGAATATAGAAAAACGTACAGGTTGTATACATTATAAAGTGGTAGATCGTTGGGGTACCGATCGTTGGTGGCTGAAGTTGAAATGTTAATTTTAACACCTTTTTAAACTGATTTATCAATACTCTAGTGCAATATATGATAAATTATGTTTTAAAAGATTAAGTTATAATTTGTCGATGCATTTTCTAGCAGTCTGATTGTGTTCTGTTAGAGATTTATTAAGAGTTCGGTTGGATTCTTACTTTGGGTTGGTCTGGACAGAACGGTAGGCGACAGATTTTCAATATGGCGGCCTCCATTGCAAACGCAATGTCTCTGTCTAAGCGAGATTTGGACGAGATGCGGCCTATGGTGGATGACATAGTGAGAAAAGTGCTTGGATTCTCAGAGTCTAGTGTCACGATGGCTGCACTAAACTGTGTCGGTAAAGGAATGAGTAAGATGAAAACAATCGGTAAGGAAAGTAGTACAGGGGTCAGTAGAGTAGGCTAGGAAAAATTTCCCACATTCAGCCACCAGCTTTTTGGCGTTTTAAAAAAGTTTTTTTCAATTTTTTTTTCTCCAGTTCGTACCTGAGTATGTGTTCTATCGATTCGGTGAATCTTGAAAACGTAAAAAAAATAGTTTTCATAGGGGATCGGTTTAAAAACTAGGGATATTTGGTTAAATCCTCAAATTTTGGCGGAAAAAAACCCCGCTTTTTCCCACACTGTCTTCTTCTCTCCTGTCTCCTCACTCACCCAGTCTCCATGTTGTCCCTCCATGTTTCTACCTGTATCTTATCTACTGGAAGGAATGAACGTTTAATCAGATAATGCAATGTACTTACGGAGATTCGAACCTGTAACAAGAGAGAGAACAAATTATTAAGAAAACATAGCCTGTACCACACGGCTATGAGGCATTGACACCAGAACGGTTTGTTTGTCGTACATGTTTCTCCCAATACCTGGTTCACCAAAGGTCTAATGAATATGTAATTTTTATGAATATTAAAATAAGCTGGGTTTGTCCAATGGCTTGCATAAACTGAATATTCATAACTTTGTTTTGGATTATTCCATTAGTACAAGCCCTAGGTAAGTTCAACGCGTGCTTTGTGGGTTGTTCTAATTTCCCTCCTAAATATCATCTTCGATTATTACCCATTTCACAAATCAAAAAGTCCTAGCGAATTGTCCAATGCGCATGAACGATGACCGACTGATTGGAGTATTGCACAACTTACACAGACACACACACAGCAGGAAAACGAAACAACATGGCGTTTGTTTTCATCTCACTGCAAGACGAAGCCTTGCGATTTTGGGACACCTTTTTAAGCCTTTAGAATTGTTAAATTCTGCCTGTTTTCTGGCTGTACATGTTCGGTAAACCCTCCTTGATAGGTAAGAATATAATTTAGTGAAAAAAACCCAGAACTTAGGGAGATAAATTGGTGGCGAGCAGCGGAAAGTTTGCCGTAGGCTAACTTAATTATTAATAACACTAACAGCTAGTACTAAATATTTAATAATTAATACTATAATATAAGTAATACTAATAGCCCATCATAGCCCCAAAATAGGGCCAATCCACTGCATTCATGACTTCGTATCCTTGGCCCCAGCACCAACGCAGTCTTATTTTTGTGCCCGCTGAAATTTTCCATCCGCCTAGTTCTCGATCATGAAACTTACCGATCAATTCAAATGCTACTGTACTTGTACTGTAGACAGCCCTACTGCTGAAATTTATTGCAAAAACGTTACACGTTTAAGGGGAAAATCATATGATTTTTAAGTCAGGAGTATGCATTTTTGTTCATTGCTCAACAACCATACTTTGTTGGGTTCCCTTTACAACAATGCTAAGATCAACTGCTACGATCTAGGGGACCAGACTTCTTTACTCACCGCAAAGGTAGAGTGACGGAACATAAACAGTACACTACTCAGTAGTCAGTAAAGACTACTGGACTACCTCTGCATTGTACTTCACAAAGTCTATAAATTCAGGATATGCGTCAAGTACTCCCCTAGAACTATGAGGTCTGAACCTCGGTCTTAGTTCAAGGAGTAGATGCACTAGACGTTCAGCCACCCTAGTGTCATAGATAAAAGCAAAGGATTTAGTAAAGAAATTCATCCTACATGTTTTCACTTTTATTAATGCACTTCTATTTTCCCTAGGCTTAAATATGCTGTATAATTGTATCACTAAATGTTGTGTGTTTTGCAGACTTGTTAAAACCCCTGATCGACCAATCAGCACCAAAGTTTGTGGAGAAGCTTTTTGAGGCCATTGAGCAAAGCCAGAGTAACAGAGACGAGCACAAAGCAAAGAAGAGACCAATTAAGGTCAGTTGATTTTGTCACCCATGATATAAAATGTGCCGTAAGACTGTATTGTTTTTATACTTTGATATTATACTTTGATTATTATTCTTCATGGCAAAAGTATCAACTAGGAAAATATTAAAACACTGTAAAAGATTAAAAGGTGTTTGGTTATATAACCCTTACTCCCTTGGTTGACTTGCCCACAGGCAACCTTAATCCTCTTATAAAAAAATCTATACCTTGAAATCCAAACCACCCTTACCGTATTCTTCCTTAAAAACTGGTTAGATGCAGCTTAAAATACCTGAGGACCAGTCGAATTTCACTCCAAGTCGCTGGCTAGTTCAGCGTTGAAAAGCATTCATATTTCACTTGAAATATGGACTAGTGAAGAAACTTGTGGACTAATGAAATGACAAGCTAACTGGTTGCCATTCACTAAAAAAGCTAAGGGCAAACTCTGCTTAATATCCTCTACTGAAGTGTCTTGACGCC
Organism: Pisaster brevispinus; assembly: GCA_023634235.1. Classification (NCBI taxonomy): domain Eukaryota; kingdom Metazoa; phylum Echinodermata; class Asteroidea; order Forcipulatida; family Asteriidae; genus Pisaster; species Pisaster brevispinus. The sequence continues at coordinate 5,095,991 of JAMKCF010000006.1, forward strand.
AAAGTATATTAAACGACGGTATCAAAGATGATTTTTTCCGCTAACAGAACATCATTGACTTGATTCTCTTTTTCCCAGGATGACGAGATCATCGACACAAAAGCTAAGAAGCCCAAGACAAGGTTTGAGAGTAGCGGAGAGGAAGAGCCGGCCGTGGTGGAGCAGTGGACACCCCAGCAGATCAAGGAGATGATGGCCACAGCGAGGCTCCAGATCATGGCCAAGCAAGACCAAAAGGTAAATGCAGCCAGAAACTAAATCTGTACGAAGATAAAAGAAACGACCATCGTCGGTTTTAGGAAGAATACGTCAATTTTCATTACAGTCAACACACTATGCATCAGGTTTTTCTGCTCAGTTTGTGAGGACAAAATATATACTTGCTTGTTGAGTTTGCTCCCACTGAGCATTTCCAAAACTCACCGACTCAATCTGCACTCAACTGTTTGACCATGCACAGAATGGGCAGTTTTATGGTTTTGAGTAACAACTCAACTAGCTCACATTGTCAGCTCAGGACATTAATATTAGGACCTAGAAAGACCCAGTCAGCTCAGAGCAGAAAGGACTTATAATCCCTAGAAAGACTTACTGGATCTTTCTAGGTCTTATAAGTCGTGCCTGCTCTGAGCCGATGAATCATACCAAAAGTCAAAGGCTAACAATGCCGTTGAAAAAAAGGACTGAAAAATACCCTTTGTGATACATATTTTTGAAAAATACTTCCCTAATCAGCCAGCAAGACCTCAACGACAACCACTTCCTGCACCCACTGTACCAGCCCCCACCGCCTCCCCTCAAGGTCTCATGAACGATGCCCTGGACAAGGCAAGAAGAGCAGCCGAGATTCAGAATCGCATTCAAGCCTCGATGGCCACGGCCGGCCTGGGGCAGCTGGTGCTTCAACAGGCCCTGGCCGGGGTCAGCATCAAGCAGGCTGAGAGTGCTCTGGTAGGGGACAAGCAACCAGCTGGCCCTGTATCAAAGTAAGTACCTGCTCTTGGTGGTTTGTTTTTTTTTTTCAGGGAGTTGGCCAACCCTTTGAAACCATTCAACTGCACAGGTTGTGTAGGGTGGCACAACTGTGCACAGATCAAACTGTGTACATGTGTGTGTGCTGTATAGATGCATTCACCCCATGATATCATGTCGCAGGCTGGCATAGTTTACCTATCGTTCAAAACCATAGTGGATGATATGGAATGGCCAGACAGTAGGAGAGTTGGGAATGTACTGTGTTGATGCATTCACCACATGGTATCATGTCGCAGGCTGGCATAGTTTACCTATCGTACAAAACCATAGTGGATGATATTGAATGGCCAGACAGTAGGAGGGTTGAATAAGTACTGTGTAGATGCATTCACCACATTGTACCATATTGCAGATTGTTAAAAGTTTGTCTACCATTAAAAAGAAACACAGTGGATGATATTGAGAGGGTTAGACAGTAGGAGGGTTAAGGCTTGAAGTAGATGAGGGTTTATCTTGCAGGCCTGGAAGGTCATTCTTGGAGGGGCAAGCCTGCCCTCCCAAAGAGAGTCTATGACAACAATTTCTTATATACATTCTCATTCTTTCCCCTCGTTAAGGCCAACCCCTTTGATTCTGGATGATCAGGGAAGGACAGTCGACGCCGCTGGAAAGGAAATTACATTAACTCATCGGGTACCCACATTGAAGGTGAGAATGGAAGAATCACAAAACTTTGTGTCCATGCGAAGATGTTTTTTAGAAATATGAGCGTTCGATACTTCTCAAAAGTCTGGACCTGCTAAAACTATCCCAAATGTTCACACAAACCCAATGGCAACGAAGTGCAACATCTTTGCGCGGAGCATCTGTTGTTTGAGATATATTGTTTTAGCACTGACATAACAGATGGTGGAAAAGCCCATTGTTTAGGGTTCCAATTCTGGTAAGAATTGGTTTTGTTTATACATTATATATATATATACATTTTTTGAAGGGGAGGTTCGATTTTCACTAAAGTTAGAGTTTCGACAGTCGGGAACAAAGTCAAAATAATCTGTCCAAAGGCAAGAATCTCATAAGATTATAACATACAGTGATTAATTATGAAGGTCAAGATTAATATATTTCTTTAGGTGCTATCGCCCGTCAGATTTTTTTGACATAATCATGTAACAAATTATAAGAGAAACTTTTTCAAAATAGTTGTTTATGTTTCATTCTTCTTCTTTTTTTCTTTTCTTTTTTAAGGCAAACATCCGAGCCAAGAGGAGGGAAGAATTCAAAATGAACCAATCGGAGAAGCCGCAGGACGCCGTCAACGAGGCCTCCAAGTTCTTTGACAACAGCCTTGCCCAGGCACCGGTGCAGCGCAGCCGCCGATTGTTCAAGTTCCACGAAGAGGGAAGGTTTGAACAGCTGGCTCAGAGGATCAGAGCTAAGGTAGCCTGCCAGAAATGGGGTCAAGTCTTTGGTGAATTGGAATTGAAAATTGTTGTTTTTCAAATCATTGGTTTGGGAAGAGCAAAGTCTTTTCCATCTTTCAGTTTCCAGTAAACACACAAAACGACCAGTAATGTGAAAGCTTCATAAGATTTCATTTAGCCCTCAAGATGGACTCTGCTAGGGTCGAAATGTCAGGTCAATAACTATTTTTTGCATTTATAACCATAGGTCCTTTTGGTTGGTAAGCAGTTTGCAACAGCTAATTCTATTTTCTCAAAATTAGAGGATCTTGTTTTTTTGTGAAAACGTCTCTGCACTTGTTGAGGGTTATGTGAAGTTTTGATGCATGCTGCAATAAAAGTCACCGATGGTAACGAAAGAAATTACAAGATTTTTTCCCACATAGTGTAAATTTATCTCTTTTTTTTCACAGTCGCAATTAGAAAAACTTCAGAATGAGATTGCACAGGCGGCAAAGAAAACTGGAATTTCATCGGCGACGAAGCTTGCACTCATTGTGCCGAAGAAAGAATTGGTGAGTATTAAACACAAACATCCAGCACCGTCGTTAGTGTCTGAGTTGTTGTTTTTACGCTAACAGGCACAGGTGGAAGATGTCTTCATTCCTCTAGGTAAAGCATCGGGGCTCAAAGTTTTACGTTGGACCACAGGCCTGAGGCCAGTGAGTTTAGCATCGGGCCAGTAAATCTCATCACCTGACAAGTCCGATGGTCTTTGTCTTTCAATTGAATAACAACACCTCACTGTGTAATATCTTAACGAAAAAACAAATTATGTTCAAATGTTGACATTGGGTCTGATAAATTACCGTTAATTCTATGAGTAATCAAGTATACTTAACACCATTAGGACAAATGAGATGAATCTTCTCTTAACGTGTCTAGTGCTTGTTCATATAAAAGCAGTTAATTGCATGTCAAACTAAGTCAGCAAGTTTTTTTTCTCATTCCGAATCTGGCCATACAAAAAACTGTCGGTTCCAGTAAATATTTTGAGCTACAAGCCCTGCGGTCTTGTAGATTTTCCCCCCAAATTCGAGCCGTGCGCATATTAATCAAAATGTGAGCATACCAATTTTTTCTGGGGTGTTGTTCAAGCAATACTTGATGGAACGTCATTTTTTTAAAGGAATTTGGGGTTGAACAAAGAAAAATTGACTAAAGCGGGATTTGAACCAACGACCTCCGTTTTAACGTGCTGGCGCTCTTCCAACTGAGCTATCTAGCCCTATTTTGTCAATACAGACAAAATAGTTCCCCTTGTGGTTTATACTGTGATATGTCTGTTACTTTTACAACAACCAAAATAGCTGTTGGATACAGCGGCTGAAATGCACTAATTAATTTACTTAAACACTGATGTCAAAGTGGTGGATAAAGAGGTTTGCAGGGGCGGGGGAGTAGTAGTGGGTCACGGAGGCCCACCGTTCCTTGTCTGTCGTGGCAAAATTAATCCAACAGTGGCTTATTTGATTTGCTCGGTCCCAGCGCCTCATCCACATTTGCGGGGATGGGCTGACTTATACACATGCGCAATCATCTCTCTCTCTGTTTATGTGAAAAAATAGCTCTATTTTGTAAATCCATTGCAATTAATACCGTTATTCTTTGCCTTGCACTAAAAAATAGGGCTCCATCACAACATACTTCTTATTCTGGTTTAAAAATATCGTTTACATTATCCATCGAGCTTGTCATGTGTGTACATGTCGTGATTGTGCGCATTGGGCCGGCAGTACAATCGCTCCCATCATGCATCACTACATCCTGAACAAGAATTTCTACAAGCTCATCGGCCCATCCCAGCGGTCTTGGATGAGACGGGCGGGGCCGAGTGAACTTGTTTGATAGCACCCTGGGCATAAAGCCCCCACGTAGTGTCCCCATAAAGTCTCCCTTAAGTTCCCATCATTAGTTGGGTTCTCACATCAATTCAAGTCCAATAAGCACAGCCTGGCACCCTTCCTGTTAGTAACCGACCTTTCATCTATGTGTGTACATCCAGAAAGAAGGTGAGATACCAGACACGGAGTGGTGGGACACCTTCATCCTACCCAGGGATTCGTACATGGATTGCCGACGCCAGGAAGCCAGCGGTAGCAAGGGAACCCCAGAGAAGTACGTGGGTATCACCAAGCTGGTGGAGCACCCTATACAGATCAACCCACCTGGTAAGTTTGCAACATCTGAGGATTTTGCCAGTCTACCAAAGTTCATGCCCACTTTTAAACCTGTATTAATAATTTTTACTAAGGGGTCTTGTCAAAATTAATCCTGGACAGACCATCAGACAAGGTTCATCCCATGTCAAATTTTTGTTGGACGGGCCATCGGATGAGAGTTCCAATGAGATGATGTTCCACACGTTGAACAGTATCCTCCCGTCCGATGCACAGTACCCAAGGCACCCCACAGAGTGCTCTGCGGTTTCACTGGCTGATTAAATACTAAGTATAAACAAACTTGCGGTTTGCAGTTTGGAGTGAGTCTGGTCTGACCGTTTGGAGGTCACTATAGTGGGGTGGAGTTAAGTTAACCCATTGTTTTTTGCAATAGACAAAATTTCTAGCCAAGTTCCTGTTAACCGTTGCTTGTGTTCCCTTCCTCCAATTTTTTTAGGTTAACAGTTAATAATTTAACAAATGGAATGTAAGCATCAATGATCATCTATGATACGACCATTTTGTCTTTAGTAAATACTAACCGTGAAACCGAAAACCTGCCCTTGGGAGACCCCCTGCTGGTTTTCCAGTAGATAGCGATCTAAAGACCCTGCAGTTTGTAAACAAACCATCTCTGGTGAAGGCCAGTCACTGTGAACTCATCCCATGGCCCATCCGATGAAGTAATCACTACAAGGGAATTCAACATGGGACGAGAAACCTGGTCCTGGACCGGTGCCGTCCAATGGCTGTCCGGGATTAGTTTTGACAAGGTCCCTAAGCAGTTTTTAGCTTAAGTTTAATTTCTCCAGAAGACGGTCAGAGCACACTGATCGAAACGTCGAGCAGAAACCGGCTCTCAGAGCCACCACTACTCACAAAAGAGATTTCTTACATGGTGTCACTGCAAACCTTACTTGCTTAGTACTTTCCACCATGCATAGCTTTAAGTCTTATCTTAAGTTGAATTTGTTATAGTATTATTATATTAGTATTATAACAATTATAAATTCTTACATAAGCTCTCGTATCTACCAATAAGGTACTCGAGGCGTTTGAACAAACAGAAAACATTTTAAGATAGATTTTTTAAAATTTTGAAATTATGAGAAAATTTATGTAGCACCTTGAAGGGTTTACAAGGTGCTATTTATTATATTGCACACAAACGTTATAATATTATTGTATTTTTCAAACTTTCAACTATACTGACTGTTTGAAATGGCAGCGCTCTCCCTTAATACCAGTGTTCCGCTGGCCAAATGCTAGTTACAACTCCTTGAGGACCAGTCAAAGTTCTCTCCACTTGGTGCGGCTGGCTGGTCCAGTGTAGAAAAGCATCCATGTTAAGTATGAAATATGGACCAGTGAAAAAGCTGGCAGACTTATGAAATGACAAGTTAACTTGTCCTGCTGGATAGTCCCTGAAAAAGCTATGGGCATACCCTGATGAAAGAATTTTTTGTAAATGAGACAGAATTTGTAAGGATAACTTATTTGTAAACAATTTGAACGACACCAGTGCGAACAAAATATTTACAAATATTAAAAAGTTTCATACAGTAGGCAATGCAAAGGTGAACTTGTGTCATTTGTGTTTTGACATTTTATTAATTTGTTTTTTTCAATTTGACTGTAGTTGAATTGACACAGACTGTTACAATGCCGATTTATCTGACCAAGAAAGAACGGAAGAAACTGCGGAGGCAGACAAGACGAGAGATCCAGAAGGAGATCCAGGAGAAGGTGCGACTCGGACTGGAACCTCCGCCAGAACCAAAAGGTGAAGAATAATACGTCTTGTGGAGAGTTCCACTTTGTCACTGTCTGTGGTTCTACAAAACCCCTTCAACAATAATGGACGACATGTGACGCCAGTTCAACCAATCAAATTGATTAGGATCTGTTCAGGTGTCGGGCTTAAATATGCCACAGTTTTAAAACCAAAGAAAGTAAATCACAAAAAGTTACATATCAAAATGAAACTACAGAGATAAGAATAAAGTAAATGTGACTCTGCAGAGTGATCCATCAAGAAATTAAGCAAATCTTGTAGACAGTAGTTCTTTTTATTGTTAGTCCATTAGCCAGAGGCTAGAATTTCACAAATGCATCCACAAGGGCATTTTTCAACAAAATGAAACCTATACAAACAAATACCTCTGTTTGTGTGGCATATCATTCAAAATCTATAATTTTGTGTAAATATTGTAACTTTTTGTGCAGTGAGAATGGCCAACTTGATGCGTGTGTTGGGCAACGAAGCCGTTCAAGATCCTACAAAGGTAGAGGCTCATGTCAGAGCACAAATGGCAAAGAGACAGAGGTAAGGATCCGCTGCAGGGATTTATTGGATGTTTTTCCCAGTTTTAGTAGTTTTAAGATTACTAGCTGGCCCTGGGGCCCACTAAACTTGCTGTTTCACTAGTCCACCAGCGTTTCAGCTGGACCATATCCAGAGGGGATCCCTCAAAACAGTTTTGTGGGACTTGAAGCCCTGTGAACAGTTCTGTGCAAACAGCGGTTTGGATGTTGCAGCGGGGAGGAATGATCAGCTGGTCCACTTGGACAAAATAGTTACTGGTCCCCGGCCATTTGTTTACTGGAATTTGACAAGCAAACCTCTAGGGAAGGGTAAGAACGCTGGTCCAAATGCTTTACTGCTCTCAAAGTACAAATTTCATACAGTCTTTCGTTTTAAGAAATACTGGGAGAGGTACAAACTGCTCTCCTGAAGTTATTGAGGAGAGCTCTTTGCACTCCTAAGAACCAAACTTCCAACATTAGTCTAAAAAGCGAAATCGAAACAGATTTTGATTGTTCATGATATTTAACTTAAGCACATAAGTACATCCAATGGTTCATTTAGGCTTATACCGGATTGAAGGATTGGATTGGCAGATTGTTATTTTTGCAAATAAACACGTTTGAATAGAGTTCTGTTTTTCTACCCACACAAAAAGTTAAGTTCACATTTATGCTAATTTTTCACTTGCACTCGCACTCCCTAAAAACAATGTCTTTGTAGCTTTTATCTCATCATTCAGTCGTTACACTAAAAAAATTGATAAAGTTAATTGCAAAGGATTACGTCTTGAATAATGCAAACAAACCCTTGCTTTGGTGCATTGAGGAATACACCGCATGCCACTATTGTGTCGGCGGCCCTTTCATCAACTACACGTTTGCGTTGACTAATCACACAGAACTCACGAGGAGGCCAACGCGGCGCGCAAGCTGACTGCAGACCAGCGCAAGGAGAAGAAGGTACGCAAGCTGAAGGAGGACACGTCTGCTGGGATTAATGTGACCGTGTACTGCGTGAGGAATTTGAAGAACCCCGCCCATCGCTTCAAGGTGGAGGCCAACGCTAACCAGCTGCACATGACCGGCATGGCGATATCGCACAAGGACGTCAATGTAGTGGTCGTTGAAGGAGGTAAAAAACTTCACATCTTTGGTCTGTCCTTTTTAGAACAGACAAATGCCAAAATGCGTTTTATGTGCGAAACCTTTAATGACCATTCATTTGTGTGTAATTATTATACATCCAGACATGGCCACTGTTGCTTCATTTTTTTTCTTTGGTAAACATGCCAGGAAAAATAATACAAAAAGGAAATTTGTTGGGGGTTTTTTTTCTTTGTTTTTTTTTCATGAGTGTAAATATTAGGTTAACATAGGAAACATTAGACAATTTCAAATCATGAAATGACCTTTACTTTGACCTTAGTTGAGTATACATGCAGGTGAAATTATTGGCCGTTTCATGCGCTTTGGTACCAGCCATTTGCAGCCGCTTCGTCTCCAAAGGGATTAAAGCATTATCTACACACATTGCAATATTCTTGAACACTTTAAAAGGGAAAATTACCAAGTGTTTCGCATGAAATGGAAATATGCTACTCATAATGTCTTAACTTGAGACTTGAGTTGATGTGATTTGATTTGATTTGATTTGTTCAGGACCCAAGCAGCAGAAGAAGTTTCAGAGGTTGATGATGCATCGGATCAAATGGGGAGAGGATAAAAAGAGAGGAGACATTGGTAAGGAAATTGATGGGCATTGGAGGCTGAAAACCAAATTGCAGACGACCCCCCCCCCCCTCCCTAAAAATGGTGAGGGGCATGCTCCTACTTCTTAAATGGATGCATGCAATTGTTTATGGAGCATATTATTTATGTGGTTTCTTGTGTAAGTCAAAGGTATGGGTTCTTTTCCTGCAAACTTTTCAGGGAAAGTGTGACACCTTTAAGGAAGTCAAAGTCACTTAGCCAAAAAGATAGGGCACCAGTCACAACAGCGTGTATTATATGGCTTAATGGCTGGTAACCGTTTCTGCTAATCAAGCTCTGCAGTGCTTAGTACATTTTGTCTGCTCCCGAGCTTTATGAAATTGGGGGCAGAATGGCACCAATCGTCCATGACAGGGTTCAGTTTTATGGTTATTGCTTACTACAAAATTCTTTGCTTACTGTATAACCTGTAAAGCAAAGTGGTTCTACGGGCTATAAGTACAGAATTCCACGGTAAGCCGAGCCATGCAATCGGGGCCGAGCTTTCTTGTATTGAAACAATTTCTGCACCATCTTTCTTACACAGACTCGGATGACTCGGACAACGAGTCCGAGACCAAGGCCAACAATTGCACCATCGTCTGGCAAGGACTGGTCAAGCAGCGCAACTTCAGCGAGCTGAAGTTCAAGCAGTGCATGACGGAGTCCATGGCCAGAGAGCAGTTCCGCAAGCACGGCGTGGAGCACTACTGGGGCCTGGCCCACGGTCAACGCATCCTGGAGGCCACAGAGGACGTGTAAATGCAGAGGGAGGAATCGTTAACCCACCTTCTCCCTTCCTCTTTCTGTTGTCATGCCGAGACAAATGTGCGGTCAAGTTGGATTGTTTGTTGTCATGGACATATTGTAGGCAAAGAAAGTTTCCATGTTACTGGTCAAAATGATCTTGGGAGGGGGGGGGGGGGTCAGGCTCAAAAAGGGACATTTTCAGTACAAAAGGAAATACAATTTTCAGTACATGGGAATTTGCTTGCGTAACCCAAGAATAAAGTATTACTTTGACAAATCAAGCTAGGGATCTGTTTATTTAGTCTGTGTCGTGCTGGGTTGTATGTTGGTCTGGAAGAAGTTTGCTTAGAGTTTCGATAACCAAAAAGTAAAAACAAAAAAACGAAAAATTAATTTTATCCTTGACAGTTTTGATCACATGATGCCACTGCCCTTAATACGTTTGAAAAACAGACAAATCATTCAAAACAGATTGTCTTTGCTTTATGTACCAATAATGAGTCATTTCAATAAAAATTGTCGTGATCTGGGGCATTATCGTTCTCCAAAAAGCATGGTATGCTTTGAGCCCTCTTTTTCCCATTTGGCTATTTCAGAGTCGTCCTGCTTGCGACATTATTTCTGTGAGGGTGCATTATGACAGGCGACACCATCCGGAGATGAGTCGTATATTGTGTACATGCTTCACCTCGGGGTAAGCCAAGATCTTGTGACTCGATACTATAAGCAAGGTGAGATCAGCATGGTTATGGGGTTGGACACAAAATTACACACAACAGTCAAAATTGGTTTCCTTTTTTTTCTCCAAAAACAGTCAAAGGAAAAGGTTGTATTTGTAAGTTCTTATTGTACACAATATTCCACTTAGTGTAGGACAAAACGAATGCATTTTAGAGCAAAAACTTGTCTCTTTTGTCTGTAAAACGGCACAAGAAAATTATTTGTGATTTGATGTAGCAAACAATAATCAACTAAGTGTAGGATGAATGGAATGCAATTTAGCTCCAAAACTTGTTTGCTCTTTTCTCTAAAATTACAAAGAAAACAATCATGATTTGTAACTTCATGTTGTACAATAATGAACATGAGGTGGGGGGAAAATAAACTCCTGGGGGAGGGGGAGGGGGGGGGGGGAGTCCAAACTCGAGTCCTGTTCTCTTTGAAAACCTGTCCAGGAAAGTGATTTTGTGATCTGTAAAGTTTGGATAACATTTAAATAACGTATTCATTTGAGTAATGTGCCAGAGAAAAATACCATCAACAGACAACATATGTAAAAGGCAAAGCACACCCAAACAACTTGCCATGATTTGGACTCGGATGCCAAACTCGTAATGCAGAACCAAACATGTTTGGAACAGAGTTGTGGAGGGGATTACCGGGTTGAAAGGTCGGGGTATTGGAGTTGGGGATGCCAGAGCTCCCAACATGTAGGCTTTTGGCTTTCTTCACCCTGTTTTAAACCATATTATTCTTCATTTTGTTAAGACTTTTGAAGATGCCTTTCTCCAAAGAATTTATCATTTTTAAAAAGCACACCGTAATGCCATTCAAGTCTTGTTCGCTTCAAGCGCGTATGGTTCAACCTGTGAAGAAGAAAAAAATGTCAATTAAATTAAGTGCAAAAAAATAGTTAGTGGCCTGACGTTTCGACCCTAACAGAGTCTTTCTCGAGACTAAATGACAACACAACACATATAAACAGGTATACTGGAGTAACGGGAGCAGTCAAGTGGATAGAAATTTGGATAATGTAGTGAAATTGCATGAAAAGTACAGTTTGAAACGGGACTTTTCATTAAACAAATTCTGAAACGGATTCTGAAATTTGAATGTTGGGAGCTCTGGAATGGGAGTCGAAGGGAAGGGATAGCTCCAAACAGCCGCAAAAGTTGTTCACACATTTACCATCAACAAACCACTCGGGTACCTCTACCAGATAAATACATAAGTTCCATCTTTATTTTTCTTTTCTCGTTAGTTTAAACAAAAATACATTTATTAGGGTTGGGTTCTCACTTGGGTTTTTTAAGGAAGAAACATTGACTTTTATTTTGTGGAATTGTGAGGTTAAGTTCCTGTTTATGTTTATTTTGTGCCACAAAATGAAAGCCAAGTAGGCAGAAGGTTCAGTCAAAGTTTTTTGACGATACAGCTCAAGTTTTTGAATAGTTTCAAAACTAAACTGTTCACTGCACACTGTGTAAAGGGTTTTAAATCATAACCATTTACCCTGAAATCAGTTTGCAAACTAAGTTGCCAAAAGTGACAACTTAGAAAATCTCTTTTTTTATATGTATTGTTTTACTTTATTCAGAACTTCAAGTGGAAGGAAAAAATATATATATTTTCTTAAGTTGGCAAAAATTTATAAATAATTACAAGCATCCCAAGTTGTTTTTTGTTTTGTTTTGTTACACTTTCAAATTTTTATATATTCTGAAAATATTCACTTCCAACATGGGCATTATTGCGGATATCTGCCTACTCGTTCCTCATTTTGTGGCCCCCAACCAAGTCAGTTCCCGCCAAAACTAGACGCAGGTTTTCTGTTGTACTTTACTACCTATGTTTCTAGATTAAACACGGTGGAGAGGGTATTGTAAAGAATAACGTGCGAGCAACTTCAACGTTTCATTTGATCGAGCACGGATACAGGTATTTGTACACATGAACTCTGTATATACAACATGCATGGATGTATTTGGATGTATTTGTATGTAGTTGTTGTCCCCCGCATAAAAATCCTTGACTTTCCTAGCATTTATTACTCCGAACTTTTCCCCACCCAGCAGCAAAATCCTTCCACATGACTTCTCAAGATGATCAGAGCGCGCTGGTCAAAATGTCCTGTTCTTAATTAAAACACCTCGGTGCACCATCGGAATCTAGGTTGGGTATGATATTCTTTCTACTTAAGACTGATTTCCGATTTCTTCTTTCCATTGGAAAAAATCGGATGAAATTAAATAGCCTCAAAGTCCATTGAAGCCTACACCATGTGTACATGTATATAATAATAATAATAATAATCAGTTCTTATATAGCGCATTTTACAATAACGTCTCAATGCGCTTTACATTAGTGCCCTGGTCATTGGGCCAATAACATTCCTGTAATCTTTCTCAGCTCTCTGGGGAGTATACAGCCCGGGCTGCCGTGGCACTCCGAAGGCTTTTTCAAACACAATATCAACCTCTACCCTCGCAGGTACCCATTTATACCCCTGGGTGAAGAGAAGCAATTATAGTACAGTATCTTGCTCAAGGACACAAGTGTCATGACCGGGATTCGAACCCACACCCCGATGAATTAATCATCAAAACTTGAATTCGATGCTCTAAACCACTTGGCCACATGACACCCCCAAATGTAGGGTTAGCCCCTGTACTAAAATATTCCTACGTTTTTCCCAAGGACTAAATATCATGCCTGATTTAAGTGCACATTCACAGCAGTACACTGTTTCGAACAGTACGTTGTACAATACAGGCATGAAATTTTTCCTACTTAAATCTGATTTCAATTTTTTTTTACCCTGAGAAAAATCAGCGGAATTTTTATTGAATGGCCAGGCCAGGAAAGTCTTTCAAAGCTTATTTATAGGTCAGCCCTTGTACTCTATAAAATTGGCCTACTTTTGTCTAAGGGTCAAGGAGCACACCTCATAATAGCGAGTATTTATTTGTTGGGGGTGTAAACAATCTCGTTCAATCTAGTGCAAATTATCTCGTTCAAACCATCAGAACTTCCAAGCCATCTGGAAGACATCATTGATTTTAGCCAGGAGTGGCTATCGGTTCTTGGCAAAGAGATTTGTTGTACTTGCCTATGAGAAGTCCTAGGGAATATAATTTTTGTTAGCCAAAGAATCAACCCAGGCTAGTTTGACATTTTCTATGCTTTTTGGCTTGGTCTCATTAGGGAACTTGGAATTTTGGACCGAATTTGGGGGGCGGAGTACACAACATTTGTTTACAAACAAACTGTTTAAAACAATGCGATGACAGTGTGAAGTGCTCTAAAGAACAATTTTGACCATGTCCGATACTGCAGAAAGGTTGAACTCCAGTGTAAATATATCCGTAGAGCTTTTGATATTTTTCTGTTAAATAGATGTTTGGGTTCAAATTGGGTATTGGGATTAAACATAACTTCTTCTTGTTTCTTTGTTTAAAAGGTTTATATGTTTTACTTTTCTTTTTTATAGATACATGTACTTTAAGTTTTGATGAACCACATATTGAATTCTTGAAAGCAATTGTTCTCCAGAGTCAGATTCAAAAACTGTATGTGAAACTGGATTAAAGATGATTTGTTTTTCTTATAATAAAAATTTTAATCAAAACCAAACGTTTATTTAAACATAAAACACATTTTTGAAACTAAAGCAATTGACTCTCTTTTGATTTATTTAAATCCATACTTAGAGTTGCATGGCCAAATTTTTGCTAAAATAATTGTTATTTTTTTTGTTCTTAACCAATGTTAACAGATGATGATGCTATCTCAAAACAAAAAAACAGAAAGTTTTTGCATATGCCACAGACAATGCCCAAATCATGTGACATGCGAAATTGTTTGTAAATGGCTGATGACTGATACTGTCGGGATCCTGACAATAATTTATTTTAAAATACCATGTACACTATTATTGTTGGGGTTTCTTTTGTCCAATACCTTAAATGAAAGCTTCTAACTTTCTGAAAAAACTAGCTACTGAAAAATTTAATCTAATTTTTGGGTCAATCCAGCCAAAAATTGAACCTAACACCTTTAAACCCTACAGAGCTGTATCATGGGGCGTCCATTTTGTATTTCTCCCATTTAAGTCAGTGTCACCAAACCGAGGCTGGAAGGACAAATAGTCTGGTGCTTTCTTGGTATAGACTTGAATCAGTACGCATTATTTATATCACACACAGGAGACTTGACAAATATGGTGACATCATGATGGTGATTATCTACTGATAAAAGTAATGAGCATGCAGCAGAGTATATAACATGTCGACGGAAGGTTTTGACAAAACGGAAAATCTCATTTTCTAATTTCATTCCTAACAACCTCCACTGGAAAATCGAAAACGGTTTTCAGAATGTACTTTTCTTAACCACGGATAAACAAGGTGTGAATATGGAGTTGTTCTGTGCCATGTAATCGCAATCCCCCTACACCCCCCCCCCCCCCCCCACCCTCAACACCCCGGAAGCAGAAAATGCTCATAAATAAACTCAATTTGTGTAAAAAAAACTTAAAAACCTAGCTACAGTGAAATTTGGTATCATCTTACACTATTGTTAAGATACTGTGCAAACATGCTAGGGAGTTTGGATACATCCTCTATTGGATGCATCTTGGTGTACGTGATGAACTGACGTCTTATCCTCTGCAGTTCTGCCGCGTTCACGCTCCTCATTAAGTTGATGTGGAAGGAGACAAAAGTTAAGGAATACAGATGCTGGGGTTTTTCTTTCCCTCTTGTTTTGGTAAAAAATTAACTACCACAATTGGATGAATTTGATGCCAACAATCAAGCCCAATACTCCATTGAATTCTGCACTTTAGAAAACCATTCTCCACTACATGGTTTGCAAAAGTTGAGCCGAGGAATGTCAAGGCCACCAATTTTTTCAGAGCCAACGCTACTCCTAAAGTAGATTTACACATGGGTGTAACCGCAAATTTAACACTTAACAAAGCAACATGTATCTTTGGGCCCAGGGAAGTTAACCTTGCCACTACTTATAAGTAAAATTCCTATCCAGTAACCTTTTTGAGATTGTTGACACTGCAGGAGTGCACTGTTTGGTTTGGGTGTACAAACCTAATAGTGCCCAATTAATGTATCCACCATATCTCAAAATGGCTTACGGAGGAACCCAAGTGAATCTACGAGAAATCAAAAAGGATATTTTGTCATTCGTTCTTGGGATGCTTATTTGATCACCGGGTAGACTCGTCTTCTGGGCAACAATCAGTGTCTGTGTGAGAAGAAAAATAAACAATTCATTAATCAAATACTTAACCTTTGACCCCTACATAGGACTGGCTGCATAAATGAAGAAGAAAACTGCGTTACATTGGCAGGATTCTTGTATAATTTTTTATTAATTAAAATGGCTACAACAAGTAATCAACCACAAGGGAAAGTGACTCGGTAATTCTTTTAGTTTTTGAGGGCAAACTTTAATTCAATTTTGGGTTGAACAAAAGAAAATTACCAGAGCAGCATGCCTGTGCTCTACCAATTGAGCTATCTAGCCTTAATGTTGGCAGTCTCCCCAATTCGTCAACATCTTTGTGATTGTAAAATGACATCTAGCCCCACCACCAACATAGATAGCTAGCCCTAATGTTGGCGGTCAATGCTATCGACAAAATTAGGGAGACCGCCAACATTAGGGCTAGATAACTCAGTTGGTGGTGCACTGGCACATTAATCTGGAGGTTACAGGTTCAAATCCTGCTCTAGTCAATTTTTCTTTAGTTCAACCCAAAATTTAATTAACACTGAAAATAAAACACTCTACAACTGCCCTTCCTGGTTCCTTGACTTACCGTGACTATTTCCTGTGTTATCTTGTCCAGCTCATGCAAGAAATTGGTTGCTGACAATGGTTGCTGTAAGAAGTATTTTTGAATAGATTAATTAATACTTGGCTCTTACACAGAGCACAAATCCTAGTAGCTAGATCAAGACGCTTTACACTATCCCTGTTCATCAGGCACACTTGGACCATTCCTCAAACTTTCTAAACTCCCTGTGGGAGCATACAACCCCAAGCTTCTTAAATGAGCACCGAGGGGGCTAATCCAACATAATACTGTCTCGGCCCTCTCAGGGTCCCATTTCTACACTTGGGTCATAAAGAACAGCAATTATAGTTAGAGTGCCTTGCTCGAGGAGATAAGTTTCACGACCGGGAATCGAACCCACACTCCGATGATTTGGCCATCAGAACTTGAGCCTGAAGCACTTTACTGCTCGGCCACGACACGCCACTGTAATCGGAGGTGACAACATCGAACGATTAATATGGAGAACACCGAGTACATCAGTATCTGTGCAAATCTTCATTGAGGAAATTTCATGCGTGCAGCCATTTTGGCTCTGGCAAATTTAGCGTTTTCGATTGGTTGATCAGGTATAGTTTTCAATACACATGGTATTAGTATTTTTTTGTCCATTGCTAACATAGAGGGCGCACACAGCAGACACCGATAAAGATCACGCACAGCATTTCCTTGGTTGTATTTCTGTGTGCCAAATTTTTAGTGTATCCTGGCACTGTTGCCAATCCACTTGAACAAACATGAATTAGTCCAACGAATATAACGACAATCTTTGCTGATTTGAAAAGAAATGAAAAAAAAAAAAAAAAGTTCACTCTGGCACTGCAGCCAAAGCACAATAAACGTAGATAATTCCAACAAATTACCACTCTTTGCTGATTTGAAAAGGACAGAAAAACAAAGGGTAGTTGATCAATGATACAAGGAGTTCACCCTGGCACTGCAGCCAATGCACAATAAATATTAATAATTCCAACAAAGCTATAACCAATCATAGCTGGTTTGATAACGGAACAGCAAAGGATAAATCATCCGTTTCATCAAAAAAAGTCTCTTCAACATGATTATATCCAGGGTTGTCCCCTTGCACCAGTAAGTGTATCAGGTCGATAAGTGCAAAATTAGGGCTGATATTTTAAATACAAATAATAATAACAATAACTTTTCTATAGCTTTAAGATCAAATTCACAAAAATTTTTGAATGACACAATTTCAAATAGAGCTTTTAAAACAAAACATAAACATCTATTTAAAGGCATTCCGAGAACCTCATTTCAATTCAGTGCACTTTAGGCAAAATTTGCTAAATTTTGATGCAGAGAACGCCCCACAGTTTTGGAAAAAAACCTGGGGAGATCGCTGATACCAAGTATCTTTCCTGGCCCCGTTATTTTTTCTGAAAACAAATGAATGTTATACTTCTTATGAATGTATCAGTTCAACAACATCTGCGCTGTTTAAAATCCATACAGACATCATTGACACGGAAGTTTCACTCCTGAAAACATTACCCAGGCATGTGATTTCTCAGACTTTGTTTTCCTGATTTCAAGATTTTTATCAAAATCTCCTTGGGCATTCAAATTTTCTTACAAGAAGTAAAGCAGTCACAACAGGGAGAAAGAAATAGTCCACATTGTGTTCAAACCTGTAGTTTTGTATTTTCTGGTGATGCACAGAGTCTGTAAACGTCCTGAATTGTAACATCTAAGAGGTTCTGGGTCTAGAATAAGGGGGGGGGGGGGGACCTGGCCCGCAAGCCAATTTCAGGAAACTTTTACATTTGGCAAATGTCATCCTTGATTGTAAGTATGAGGTCTGAAGTAGTGAAGAAACACCAATTGCAAAAACATTTAGCATTAGAAATGGATCTCAAACTGTTTTCAACTATATTTTTGTTGCTCTCAGCCTCTTTCTCATGGGTATATCAATCCATACTTGTCAATCATAACCCCTAGCACTGTTCAAATTGATATGCAAAATGACGGCACAGTTAAGTTAGGTCTACGGTTGGTGCACTCTACTACAAATGAGTCATCAAGTCAAAAAAAAATCTGGTCCCATTTCCTTTGATCTTGCTACATGTGTAACTGCATGCAGTTTCGGGTGACTGCATAAATTGCGAATTGTTAAAGTGCGATCGTGTAAAAATACTAGCATCTTTATAATGGTGCTAAACGCCCCTCAAGCACTTGCGATTTTCAACATGCAAACGCAGTCACTTTCAGGGGCCAGTCAAAATTGTTTGTCAGAGTCGACTTTCCAGGCCAGTTATTAACAAGTGGGATTGATACGGCGTGCCGCCCATGGGAAAGAAGTGGAGTTTCTTTGGCTTTGTTGAACAATTTCTTCTTCTTGGCTACTCAACCTAAAGAAGCTGGAGGACCCCGGCTAGGTCCAGAAACTTACAGAGACTGTGGAGAGGTTTGGAGGGGGAGCTTTCCTGAAGAAGATGGCATCACAAATCGCCTGGCAAGGTAGCTCATCCTCTGGGTGCACGGTGAACAGCGGTGAGTCCCATCGGTGTCTGGACTCCGGTGGCTCAAACCGCATTACCAACGCATCAAAGCTGAGATTCAAATTAAAGTTGGACCTTTTTTTATTTCTCATGGGAAAAAGCTTCACCTTATTCCAGAAAAAAAAAATTAACAAAGATTGACAGTCCAGATAGAACAAATTGATTAGTTATCGATTGACTTCCATCTTGTTTTCAATATAGACAACCAAACTGAGGCGCAGAGCAAGAGATAGTCCGTATCCTTTTTAAAGAATGGTAACAAAATATATGGGATTCAGACAAAGAAAGGCTACTGTGGGTCAATCCTCTAATATCCTCCTCTCCTATGTCACTTCTTGCCAACATGTTTGGAGCTATGATTGGAATGCCTGATCAACTGATAAGCAATGAGTCTAACCCACTTTTTTAATAAGGTCCACACACTGCACCCGCGGGAAACCTGACTCCAAGATGAAAAATGTGGGATCGTCAAAAGGAGGTTATGACATTGTTAGTAAAAGCGAACTGTTACTATATATCACTCTAAGTTTCAACAAACAATATGACAATAAATCTAAAAGATTGCACCTGTGGGGAAAGTGGATATTGAGTTGTTCGAAATTTTCTGGGAAAATGAACATTTGTTTGCAGTATTGCCTTGAACTTTAAACTCTGACTCCAAGATAAAAAATTAGGGATCGTCAAAAGGAGGTTATGACATTGTTAGTAAAAGCGAACTGTTACTTTAAATTACTCCAAGTTACAACAAACAACATAACAATATATTTAAAGATTGCACCTGTTGGAAAAGTGGATATTGAGTTGTTCGAAATTTTCTGGGAAAATGAACATTTGTTTGCAGTATTTCCTTGAACTTTAAACTCTGACTCCAAGATAAAAAATTAGGGATCATCAAAAGGAGGTTATGACATTGTTAGTAAAAGCGGACTGTTACTTTAAATTACTCCAAGTTACAATAAACAACATAACAATATATTTAAAGATTGCACCTGTTGGAAAAGTGGATATTGTGGCGTTCAAAATTTTCCGGGAAATTAAATATTTTTTTGCAGTATTTCCTTGAACCTTGAACTCTGACTCCAAGATAAAAAATGTGGGATTGTCAAAGGAGGTTACGACATTGTTTGTAAAAGTGAACTGTTACTTTAAATTACTCTAAATTCCAATTAACAACATGACAATAAATTTTAAGGTTTAAATTTAAAGATTTAACAAATTTCTCTTATGAACCAGTATGTACACAATATCACTCTGTTTCCTTGTATTAAATGAAAACAAATTCATTACATCAACGATGATTAATAAACAAAGAGAACTAATTTGTTTAGATATGTTTTTTCATTAAACTATAAAAACAAATGTGATCATCATGGGGTTTTAGGAGGAAGCGAAAATTGTGAAACCCCGTGCCAAAATCAGGCACTAATCAGAAAAGTTTGAAATGACATTAAAAGTAGAGAAAACCAAAACAACACCCATGATATCAAAAGTCTGAAACATTTTGTTTGATAAGAAATGCTCACAACATGTAGGCCCTAGTTGGTTGATATCTAATGAGCAAATAAAACCCAGTTTTGACTGGTTTGGGCAGTAAGTGCCTGGTTTTGGCGTGGAGCGTCACATATGTATGCCACTCCTCCAGCTTTCAACACACCTCTGCACAATGCAGGTCTACCATTTCCACCATATCGGGAGTCAATTCCTTTGTGTACATTTTGACTCCCAAAATGGCGGACACTGAATAAGCACGACATGTAAAGTGCGCTGCCCATCATACAAAGGGGTCATGACACACACCTGCCAACATTTGAAATCTAAAAATCGTAATCTAAAAAATCAATTAAACAGAGCTGGAGAGCAGATTGTCCAGGATGAACTGCCAGAAGGCCCCTGAAAGGGTACGGGATTTGGGCTCATTTAGACCTACAGCAGACCACGACCTCTGGTTTGTGAAATAGCGCCCTCACGTTATAGAGTCTTCTAATTTCAAATGGTGTCTGCCTCAAGACAGCTTTGGGGCTTTTTTTGGGGGGGGGAGGGATTAATAAATATTGACTTATCCCCTGCAGACTAGGATGCCCTGGATTTGACTGGTGTGTTGTTAAAACTCAGAAATTGGGACAATCCTGGGAAGAACAGGATACATGTACTTGGCAGGGCCCAATTTCATGAAGTTGTTTAGCAGATAATCACACTTAGCAAAGAAAAATCTTGCTTAGGAGAAACAGGTTACCAGCCAATAAACCATGTAAACTCTAATGCTTGTGACTGGTTCCCTGCTATTTTTCTTGGCTAAGCATAAAAATTTGCTAAGCACCATTTTCTGCATAACAGCTTTATGAAATTGGCCCCTTGTATATACACAACCAACCTGCACAAAAAAAGTCATAAGTTTAGCTGGCCACATTGGGAACACTCTTAATGTAATGACGGGTTAATGCTCTGTAAGGGATTTTGTGCTAGTTCGTTATGTGCTTTTGTCCAACTTGGCAAACAATCAAATAAGCAAGGGAAGTGTCTGGTACAACTTCCTTGTAGATGTAGTTCAGGCAGAGATATCGTTTTAAGTATGACAATTGACTGTATTTTAGACCGCCGCTTCCATCAGCCAAATTTCTTGCATCACAGTAACGGATGATCTTATTTTGAATGCTTGTATGGTGTTTTCTTGTATCAATGGCCAATTAAATAACAACAATAACAATGGAAAAACACTTGTTTTTACTTTTTTCCAGTACATATGGTTCACACACATGCCATCATGCCATCAAAAATACTGCGAATCAGTCCAGGTATCAAGAGTTTATAAGATTTCAGATTTTTTACAAGTTTTTCTCCCCCCATCATTAGAGAGGTTTTGCAAGTCTATGGATACATATATGAATAGTGTGCAGAGTACCAGCCAAAAATTGTACATATGTTACATGGTATTTTGGCTGGTAACCTTAATCTGGTAAGCGTAACGTTGCTGTGCTTAGCTACTTTTTGTGCTAAAGCAGCTTCATGAAATTAGGCCCCGAGCGTTGGCCTTTAAAACAACTCACATTTCCTGAGTGTATCTGTCCTCCTCCTGTCTTGCACTGTTCCATTTTGATGCAACCTCTGCTGGGGTGTCGCAGAAAATCTACGCAATATGAAAAACAAAAATTGAATAAGCTCCATGCTTCAAGGAAGAGTCCGAGTCCATCAGATATCACTTTTTTTTTTATTTCAGATTGTTGAAAAACAGATGATAATTCACAAATTGATGGAGAGAGGTAACTGGGCTTTTGGACAGTTTTGGGTCACTCTGACGTGCCCTTTCACTTTCAGCATTGTACATGTTTTACAGGGTGGTGTAAGGGCAGAATTCTGCGTTAAGCAGTGTGAAGAAATTGGGTCCAGCCCTCTTAAAAAAGAATCAATCATTTATTAAAAAAGAATCAATTTGTCCAAAGGTGGTAAGCACAAAAATTCCTGCTT
This sequence comes from Pisaster brevispinus, assembly GCA_023634235.1. NCBI lineage: Eukaryota > Metazoa > Echinodermata > Asteroidea > Forcipulatida > Asteriidae > Pisaster > Pisaster brevispinus. Next base: position 5,117,952 of record JAMKCF010000006.1, read on the forward strand.
AGCGAAAACAGGTTATCAGCGAAAATGCTACATAGATTACATTACTGTGACTGACACCCCACTAGTTTTCTGCTCAGCGAAGCAATTTGCTGAGCAGGGTTTTCTACTTTAACAGCTTATAAAGAATGGACACTCGATGTAGAACAGGTACAGACTTTCTTCAAAGTGGCAGTGCCGACCAAGAGTTCTTTGACCTCCTGAACTCACCACACAATGAGGCGTTTGTGAAGATTTGACTGCACAGTACAGCTCATACCTGAAACCTGCAATGGTGAACATAAAATGGAACAGTACAAATCAACAGATTGCAATATTCTTTTCTGAAGTAAAAAGAAAGATGGCGGAGCAATGACTAGAATAACAAACTTTTGCCTTGCTGACTAGATGTTGGAAAGAGAGTTAGACACATGCCTCTTGATTATCATGGATGAGAAACAAAAACAAAGTTTGGGTTTTTTCTTCTTGTTTTTATCTATTCTTGTTTTTATATATTCCAAGGATGTCTCAGAAGGTGAACTTAATAATTGTAGCTCTCAAGCCTGAGGAAACCTGCAAAAAAGGTGCTTGCTATGTGAACCAGAAACACCAAGGTTAACCCCTACTCTTCCACGATAAGTGCTCTGGGTCTTAAGGACATATAACGATCATGGTTAAGTATCTTGACACAAGTGCCATGATAGTCGAGAAAAAGTGCAATATTAGTGAGATATGGTTTTATGCCCCCCCCCCCCCCCCCCCCACCCGGCATAGCTGTGTTATTCACACAAACTTAGCATCAACTGAAAGAAGCTTGCCAACAACCATACAAAAATACATGTAAATATTAGTTCTGGCTTTTATTTCATAGTATGTATCAAAAGAAAGAAAAAAGACGAAACAAAACAAAAACAGACGAACCTGCAGTGACTGTTAAGAGTCCCAACAAGGAAATAAAAACAGTTACTAAGGTGCCAAAAGGAAGCAAAACAGGGAAAGATGGTATTTCTGTCGAGTGAAAAACAACTACTGTATGGAAGAACTTCTCAGACACACCCATCGAAACATACATGCCAAGCAATGCACGTCATTTTTAAAGGTAATGCAGTAGGCAACATGGATACATGGAGTTATGTGCATTGTTTGGCGTGTGTATTCATTTTTTCACAGTGATGCATTATGCACATTGCATGATGTACACATGGCTTACCAGCCTGATATTTGGATACATTCTAGCTCTGTGGGAAATCACAGTGGAATGGGAGGAAAATTACAAAATATACACACAAGGTCCAATAAATAAGCCAACCTTGTAAGTGGCTAATCCCCGGATTAGAGGGCTGGGGGGTATTTTACCTTTGGGGAGAGGGAGGTCATACATTTATACGGGGCTCTGAAACACAAGATGGCAGTAATATTCAATGGAAAGACACAAGACCAAGTCTGATCATGAGTTTACTGGCCCGACACTAAAACCACGGGGCATCGGGCCTGCGATCAAATCCACAGGGGTACTAGACTTTCAGAGAAACCAAATCTCATCAGAACTGGGCTTGTACAAAAGCTCAGAGAATAAATTTGACTGTAAATAATTCTTTTGGCAAGACCAGAGCAGAGTAAAAACCTATCCCCAATCAATTTCTTTAACACCTGTTAAACATTTTAATGTTTGGTTTTTTTTTGTACTTTAATGAAGCTCTGCATGAACATGAGCTTCAGGCCTGGAGTTACAAGGAGGCCCTTATCTTGGCCCTTGTTACTCCCATCCAAAGTTTCCCATAAACTTTAAGATGTTCCAATGAAAGTGCCATTTGCAAAATGAAAATGACCTTGCCCTCTCAAAGATGAAGATCCAGTCCTGGAACTTGTTGACCCAATTTACCCCCAAATCATCATCCACAACAAATCTTGGTTATAATGCTATTTTGTGAGAGTCAGATTCAGGCGTAATGAGATAATGGACCTAGGTCTGACACCAGTCTGTTCGAGTAGCTTTGAAGTCTTTGTCATGGCTCACTGGGGTCAGACCCAAGAAACCTGCTTATGGAGCAGGTTACACTACCTAACTTGGAGCTAATCTGAGCGCATGACGCCAAGATGAAAAACTTTCTCACAAGCCGTAATTTTTTTAAAGTTATTCAGCAGAATACTTTCAGGAAGTTTGACACCCATTTTCCCTCTTAAAACAGAGACTTTGTGAGCATTAAGTATTTTGGGGGGCTTGTTCATTCATTTGTACATTCAATACAATAATAACTTGTGCACTGTCGAGAATAGTGTTAAAGAGAGATGGACTAGTGTTTAGCCTCCATAGATTATTTCAAGGCCATGTTGGGACGACTTCTACATCGAGGGGCATCAGGCTTCCAGAGATGGACACGATAAGCTGGCTCATCATGGCGGAAAACGTGACTGGCTAGCCAAAGGCGACGTTGCCTGATGATGGTGGAGATAGAGGGAAGCTTGGGCACCATATAAGGCAAAGTTAGGGAGATGTTGGTGCCAAGAAAAAGTCTGCACAGCACGCAACATCCGTGTATAGAAGCCATCGATGGATGCAGTGATTTGATCAGTCAGGGGCCAGGACTCACACCCGTAGTCAGCTGTCCCAAAATGCATTGCTATGAAGTTGGCAATCTAAATGCTCTTGTCAGGGCTCACCCGGATGAGCACAAACGGGTCAACCCGAGCAAGCTAAATTGGCAAACTGTGGGCAGACTACAGCTGCATGTGATGTCAGTGCAAGTTTCTCCACGCTATTTTTGTTTTATGTGCACCAAAGCTGTGTGGAATACCCTCCCCTATCAACTCTGTACACTTTACTCCTTTCAGATCTTCGAAAGCACACTTTCTCTTTGAATCTGCTTAAATTTTAGTCCATTGCACTTGTCATTTCCACATGAAATTCTCTGAACTCCTTTATCTTAAATTTGTCTTCACTTTGCTAAGCGCCTCGGAATAGGCAATTAGAATGATGGGGCTCTACAACTGCCTGATGTTTGATTGATTGATATCTTTCACTCAACATCAGAATTTGTTAGTGACAGCAAAAAAAACAACCCCCAAAAACATCACCATCCCTGAATTGTCCCTGGCCAAACTTTTGATGAATATAAAAAAACCAGGGTATCTGCACACTTTAACAAGTCAAATTGAAGACTATTTAAGACCTTTTTAATGCTGCACTTAACAAAATTTAAGGTCCAAAGAATAAGTGAATAAAGCAGGGGAGAATCAGCTACACCTGGGGTCGATTTCACAAAGCACTAAGACTCATCTTAAGATGAGTTGGCAGTATTACCATAGTGATTTGTATTGTGACATCACACTTTGCTTAGCAATTAAGATGGATTTGCATTTAAGATCAATCTTAACTCTTTGTGAAATCGAGCCCTGCTCACATTTTGATAATTTTTTTACACGCAGCGTTATTTGGTTCTTTTGGGGCCGATAGGAAATTCATTACACGCTTCATCCAATTGTGTTAAGACCTCAAATAACTGAATTTAAGACTTTCAATTTAAGGCCTTCAATTTCAGACTTTTTAAAAAATACTTTTGAAGGATCTGCAGAAACCCTGAAAAAGCACCTTACTTGCCAAAACAAAAACTTAGCGTACCAGCCAAACCGTCATTTGTTTTGCATTTCAGAAATACTTTCTCCCTGAAAAGTTTTACCGGCCTGATGCTTAAATCACTGGACGCCCACCAGCAGTCTATCAAATCATTTCCAGACCGGATGATTTTTTTTTTCACACAAGGAAGTTAAGTTACAACCAAGGGTGAAGTTTTTACTGTCCACTTTGCCAAAACGTCCGGAGCAAGCTGAGGACACATCTGTTAATCACTTCAAACATCAGACATTGTTCTAACATATTTTATATATCACTTTCATAAAGTGTTGTTTGATATTAAAATAAACAGGTGCAAAACTCTGGGAACCCCAGAAAAGTTGAAGGTTAAACAGGACTTCCTTCGAGCAACCGAATGCTTCGAGCAACCGAGCAACCGAGCAACCCTGTTAGCGTGTTTGGATTTAATCGATTTTAATTTTGCATTGGGAATAAAAATAGGATTCAAACTTACACTAGCTATCAGGCAACCTTGGTGGTCTAGAGGTGAGACATCTGATCTAGCATGACATACGTTGGGGGTTCAAGTCCCAACCAGGTGATGTGCCTGTGAATGTTTTTTTTCACAGGTCTCAGGCAGGGAAAGTACTGAGTGCACATGTAAGGTAGGGTCTTAAATTGGTGAGTACTCCAAAAATTAATGACCATAAAAACTTACTTGCGAGAGAAGCACTACAGCTGTTGATAGTATAAACTATTTTGAGAAACAAAGGATTCCCTTCGAAGTAATATGGTGGGGATAATTTTTCACCCAAAACGATTGAATCTCGTTTGTCAAATTTCTGAGGATTGGTGACCCTACCTATAATACACATCGGAGTAAGAACAAAAACCACATGATGTTTGGTTTTAAGCAACTAAACATGCCACTGTGTAAAACACCGATGACAATACATGTTTGTTTTACAACTTGGCTGTTTGATGTATAGCATGAACAACCCATTCAAAAATTGAAACACTCCCTGGTTCAAAAAACCCGCTCACTTCAAAAGATTTGTCCTAGTTTATGGGTAATTTCTACAATTCTTTACCTTTGATGTAATTTAATGAGTCAAGGATGAGAACGCTTTCCTTGGAGAGTTTTCTGTTGAAAAAAATAAATAATAAAGATAATAATTAAGATAGGGAATAAGGCCATGACACAAATGACATTAATGACATTAATGAAATATGCCCACAAATGAAAAAACCCATAAAGGACACAAATGACAAAATGGCACAAAGAACACAAATGACATAAAGCACATAAATGACACAAAGGACACAAAGGACACAAAAGACACAAAGGACATAAAGGACATAAAGGACACAAATGACATAAAGGACACAAATGACATCGAACTGTAGTGGGAGTTTGAGGAGTCAGGAGGAACAAACTTGCTGCATGGTTGGAACATCAGCTTTCAACCTAAACCCATCTTCTTCACCTCCCCCCCCCCCCCCCCCAACACTGAAATAGAAGCTGCAGGGTAAATAGTCTAGCACATGTTCGCTTATCATTTGTGTTTTGGGGTTGGGTTTTTGGTTTTTGCGGGGGATTTTTCTGCTCTTCCTAATGCCTAAAAGTTAATTTAGTGCCACATACAATCAGTGCCCCACACTGGCCCCTCCCCGCCCCCATAACCCTATCAGAAAAGTTAGAAATATTATCCATACCGAATCACAGCCGACTTCAGTGTCCCTCGCAGCTCTTTTTCATTCTTTGAATCTGGATTAGAGAAAAATAAAAAGAGAATAAAGACACTACTGAAACAAGTTTTTGCTGTTCTCATATCTCAGTGGACGTGACTTTGCAAGGTTTTCTTTTTAAATAAATTTTGACCTTGCACATGTTTACCAAGAGATGACCTCTCCAAAGTTAAGTGAAGTTCACAAACTTGATATTGTTTTCTACAAATATACTGTGCAAGTCTCGCACAGTAGGTCCTGATAAAGTAGGCGATTTCTCTTCACCTGCAAACATTGGATTCCAAAATATGTTTGAAGATTGTGACTTGCAGTCCATTAGCTTCGATGCTGGATTTCTGTACAACGTTCATCGGTTATTTACCTCATTAATGCTTACATACACTGTACTTGGTATATTGGTGAACTGGTTGGGGGTGGGGGACAGGGAGTGGGGGACATGTGGGAGACAAGGAGTGGGAGACAGGGGTGTGGGTAGCAGGGGACATGGGTGGGAGTTGGGGGAGGGGGTGTAGGTTGTGAGAGCAACAAGGATGTGGGGGGGCAGGGGAAGGTCGGTTGTGGGAATGGGAGGGGGCAGGGGAGGAGCTCTGACATCCAGCTTTTGTTCCAAAAGAGGGAAGTTTACAAAGTCATTCCTGCTTTCATAAAGCACAATTGTGAGGGGATGGGGAAGTCAATTTGGTCGAGTGTGGAGACAGCCAAGCAGGTAAAGTTAATATCAGTGTACACAGCCCTTCTAAATTTAACTCTTGCGTGGGCAAAACTACTTTTTCTGGAAAAGGGGATACTTCCTCTCTCCAGAGAGACATTTAAGAAGACTGTGCCCAATTCCCCGGCACTGCTCACCACAGAGTTCTACAGTTACCGACACCCTTGATCCATTCTATGGGTCGGTGAGAGCAGAATTCCAGTGAGCAGTGCCATGAAATTGGACCCTGCTAAAAGTTTTAGTCATTGACAAAAGAGTTCGAATAGCAACATTTGGCAGACAATGTACCAGTTCCTTTTCATATTCACATTGTAACCTATTTGGGCATACAGCTTGTCATTGCACTATGGTACAAACAGTGCCAAACTAAGGAGGAGTCTTGCCCTCCCCATTTGATGTCCATGCCCCCCCCCCCTCTTCCCCTCCCGTTTGAAATTTAGACTTTTAAAATTTATCTGAATAAAAAAGTTACATTTTATGAGCTTTTAATATGAAGTGTATCAGTGTATTTCAGTGTATTTCAAACTATTTATATGCAGACAATGTATTTGTGTTTACCTCAAACAGTACATTACATTTAAGAGAGCACTGAAATGGGGCCTGTTTAAGAGAAATGCAAACAGAAACTAAAGTTTTAATTGACCACAAGTGCCCCCCCCACAAGCAATGGTGCACCCCTTGTGCCCCCTAAAAATGTGACCCTAGTGTCAGCACCAAATGTGTAAACCTATGAAAACTACCACTGAAGCACAAAAAAAGCCGTTTAAAGTGTAGTATATGAAAAGAAAAAACACACTCCTTATATCAATAACATTCCATCACACTTTGATCTATTTTGTGAGCATTGAGCATTTTTATTGAAGCAAGCAAATTCTTCTAAATATATATCTTAAATTTCTAAAAATAGTTGATATTGTAAACAGTGCAACTACCTTGCTTGCACACTTTTAAGTATTAAAACCAATAAAGTGTGCATGTCTCGCGCATATAAGAACTGAAAGTGAAATTTAAAATTCAAGTAAGTATAAACTTACAAAACTGATTGTTACAATTATTGGTATACTGATAAAAAAAGTCTTATTACAAAGAAAGGAGACTTTCCAGAACATATGAATCCAGGGGCCAGTTTCACAAAGAGCTAAAAGATAGATCTCCAGGCTGTGTATCAATCTTAATTGCTTAGCAAAGTGGGATAAGAAGTACTTTATAAACTAGCAAACTTGCGGGTGCAACCATGAGTACGATCTCTTTTGGGAAGAGTGTTGGCTCTGAAGAGAGCAGGTGTGGTGTCTGCGTTTTTCGAATAGTATGCATGTACTCTGCTTATCTTCAGGAGAATGTGTGATGTCAATTAAATACAAATAACTATAGTGGCAATATTGACCACTCATCTTAAGATGAATCTTAGTGCTTTGTGAAATTGAGCCCTGGCCTGATACAGTTTCCCTTCTTATGAGGGAAATCAAAGTTTCGACTGGAACATTTTAAGGGCCACCAAGGCAATGCCCGGGGCATGAAGCCAACTGCCTCCAACTGCCTCCATCCATTGCGTCCGCAAAGTCGCAAGCCTGTAGTTTTGATTGGGCCATAGATTGGTGCTTGTCAACATAATGTTGATTGATAGGCAATTTTTGAAAGATGCAATAATAGTTACATGTGAAAGTTTCAGCTTGTCACAATCTTTCCACACGAGCGTCAAATTCATCCACGTTTAGTGAGGTGACATAGCCGGTACCAACTGCATTTCTGGTGGCAGTGTTCGTGAACGCACACCAACCCTCGGAAATCTGAGAAGTACGGTTCATGCATAAATCATTTCTCAGATTAAAATATTTTTTATTGATTTCTAATCAACGGGGGCATTTCAGAAAAAATAATTTCACAGGCTTACTACTACTATCTTTATAACAAATACGCTTTTGGATGAAAATTTCACCCTTTTTTTTTTCAGGGACATTTCCAAAGTATGACAATACCTTTAAATATTCAGGTTTTCATAATTATTCAATTTACAGTGAAACTTATTACCAACGAAACACTGTCCTTGATTAAAACAAATGAGTTTCACTTCCCAATATTTTGTATTTGGGCTTCAGTTATTCGCAATTACTTGTACATTTAGTTTCGATGTTCACAATGAAAGTGCAAACAAACACCCTCCTCACAGCACTTGTACTTTAAGTGTATTTAACCAAAAATATGCGTGACCGAAATGAGTAAGGGGAAACTGCGTATGAAAAATGAGAAACTAGTCGAACGTAGACTATATTTTTGTGTGAAATCATCTATTCTGCTTAAATTCTATACAAAATTCTTGAAAAATAAAAAAAACCATAGCAAGTTGCTATAAATACAATTTCAATTTTTACATAATACAAATAATTTAATCAAATTAAGATTGAAACAAAACTATAACTTATTGTTTAGAAAACCCCATTTGTGAACCACACTCTTATTTGTGCATCCATAACATAGTTTGAATGATAACATGAACAACAGATGGTCAAAGTTCTTAATTTCATACAAGCAACCTTGGGTTTTCTTCACTTATATTTTTTTTAATCTATTTGACTTTCATATATTTCACAGCTAAATCTTACTTTCCCAACAATATAATTTTATTTTCTATGGCCAAAAACTACAAAGCTAAACTAAAGTATTTGAAGAAATAGAATCGTGTACACGTCAAACTCAATATGATTGGGACCAACTTGGTCCCCGGAAATTTGAATTTGTGCAAGACTTGCAAAGTCTATATGTTGGCGTAACTAGGGGGGGAGGGTGACCCACTTGATGTCAGTGCCCCCCCCCCCCCCCCCGGTGCCCCCCATTTAGAACCCGCCATTACGTAGATCAACCAATCTAGAGTACAATTTTTATTCATTGTAATAATACAATTGTAATAATTTTAAGATAGTACTTGTCAATCCAGGTAAATTGGTCAACGCATTTTGCACAGTCTCCCTTTCATAACTAAGAAAGATTGAATTGTCCTTCTTCATTGTTCATCCCTTGCTTTTTCTGTCCGCTTTCTGCCTCTCTCTTTTCATGTCTTGATTACACCAGTATACCAGTTCCTGTTTATGCGTGTTGTGTAACAATCTAGCCCTCAAGAAAGACTCTGCTAAGATTGAAACATCAGGGCATAAAATATGTTACGCAACTCCTCATCTTGACACACTGAGGCATCCATTTACTTTGGAGTAGACACACCTTACTCCTTCCTTACTCCTTAATGGCGGAGTCTCTGTCAATTCTTCACCGGTCTCTAGCCGTGGGTCAAAATTCAGTTCAGCGTACGGCAACTCTTCCTGGACCCCCCTGTGCTGTGGTGGCAAGTGCATTGACCAATCACCACTCTGACTGTCCCAACTTACAAAATCTACATGTACTCTACTGTCCGCATTTCTGAGTCTGTCATTTTGGTGATTCCGTCGGCATTGACACCTTTTTCTGCGTTTACATGTAACCACTATGACTAGAGCAAAGAGAAACATGACAGTACAAGCGCTGCCTACAATCAGGTGCACAACATTCAAATGGGATGCATTGTCCCTAGCAGAGGGTCTCTTTGTTTCAGTAAAACGAACAACAGTTTGCAACCCTTGCTCTGTGGTTTGACTGACACTTGGGGCACTGAAAGGATCCAAGATTTCACTGACACCCTGGGAATGTGTGAGCTCATCGACTGTTGCAGTGGCTGCTGCTGCACTAAGGACAGTGAGAACAGCATCACCTGTGACAGACTTTGATTTGTTTGCCTTAACATATGCTACACAAAAAAACTCATTGGTGCTGTCCGCCAGTTCTACATTCTTAACTCGTAAGGTAATAAAACGGTCATCAACAAACACAGAATATTTTTCAGCATCCAAGTTGTCATAAATTGTCTCGCAATCGCTGACATACTCTTGCAGGGTCACATTCCCATGCCATCGCACAATCCAATAAACGAATATCTCTTCCCTTATCAAGTGCGTGCAGTTAATCGATACCAGTGTTTTGCAAGTTAGATTTACATCATCCCCTTCAATGGCAGTCACATTGTATGGATCGCTAGTAAAAAACTCCCATCCATAGGACATTTTAAAGGACATGTAAAACAATGTATACAGCAAAGCTAGTGCTCTTAGTGCATTCAATGGTAACATGACAAATGTATTAGCGGCACTACTGACTGATGAAATGTACTGAAAGTTTTGTAAGTTTCCTAGCATATTTCAAAAGCTTCAGGGTAATGTAACATTTCGCCTGATTTCAATACATTTTATATCAGCACTACGGTCCATCAATCTGTCAAACAGTAAGTTGTGAATGGTTGCCACACACTACATGTAGTTACAATTGTGTAGAACTGTTGTATTGCAAGTAAGTTTTCCTTCCATGACTTTTAATATGTGTGTCGCGTAAACAAGCAGACAAAGTCAAACTGAAATCTGTTGGATGCATTTGCCGAGCTCTGCTGGCTGCCGGGTACAATCTTGAGCAGACCCCATCCACAAAGTAGAAAGTCATCAGTCATGATGTAAGATGTGTAACTCGACTTCACCACCACAACCAATTAACAAGTCGATAGTTAACAGTCCTCTCGGGGTTGTGATTGTAGAAAAGTGAAAAATCCTGAGAAATGGGAATCAGTCTCAGGAAGACGCGACTGAAAGACGTTCAGCCTCTCTACCACAGGTGGGAAAAACGCGGTTTGGTAACAATACAGCCGCCCTCTATCTCCCCTTGAAGGTAGAACGTTTGATAGACTGGTCCCCTCGAAGTGTGACGTCAGATGTTCGGGCAAAACGTTTGAAGGCAAGGGACATATCTGTAGAAGAAAGTCTTGACCCTCACGCGAAAACTCTCTCCGACAGCTCACAATAACGAACAGTTACAAAAACGCTTACTGTGATGACAAACTGTTTGCTCCATTCATATACATAGAGTCCGTGCTTCTTTTGATGTGCACAGTAAAAAAATTCCATCAAACAGATTGACATATAAAAAAAAACTACATAGATTTTCAAATCTGATCATTTGCCACAAAACGAGGAAAACGTACACTGTGAACACTGAAACTTGGAGATTAGCTCATCTATACACAAGTGTGTGTGTGTGTGTGTTAATGCAAGAAATTTCCTTTTTACAAAATTTTCTACATAAAAGATTACATGTAGGTATGCGTCTTAACAACTGAAACTCTCTTAATAGATTTATGTTCATTTATGGGTTTATCTGTACTTACTAAAATAATAAGGAACTACTACCAAAAAAACCCCAAATCAATTTCACTTTCATTAACTGGTTACGGTAGCAGAACAAAAAACATGTTTGAAAAACATTCCAAGGAGTTTTTTTCAACCATCAAGAATTTTTTCGAGTCCAAGATAATCATTTTTTCCTTTTTACTGAAGCTAGACATGACATTTGGTGCTTTGGGAAAAAGTAGGAACATTTTATTGAGTAGAAGAGCTAGCCTACATGTAGGTGTGGTGTAGGCTTTAATAGACTTTTCAGGCTTTTTAATCATAACTTTCCTGATTTTTCCCAAAGGCAAAAAAAAATAAAAAATCGTAAATCAGTCTAAAGTAGGTTGAATATCATGCCAGACTGGAACAGACAATTGACACTAACCCTATAAAGCAGAGAAAATGGTGACTGTACAAAATGCACAATTCCACAGCAACAACCATCCAATATGGCACGGTGCATAAAATGTTTCAATCAGAACAAACTGCCCAGACTTTGTACATGTGGTACCTTTACACTGTAAAAATATAAAGAGCCATGTAATTATAATAATAATATGCAGTTCTTAAAACGTGCTTATTAATAAAGCTGAAACAAAAAGTGATCAACCTGGCGCCCAAACAATAAGTTCTTTCCCCAATGGGCAGCTCCTATTGGCTTATTGTTACTTTACCAAACAACCACCAAACGGAACTGGCCAATCCCAGGAGGGCCCGCGAAACCACGGAGTGGTCAAGTCCTACCCGTCCAAATTTGAGGGGTTGCAGTTCAATGATTACATTTCCACCTTTTGGTAATCCCTGAAGTTAGATTTCAATGAACTTTTGGAAACAGTATTACCATCACAAAAGAAGTAAACATTAAAAAGAGCTGGGCTCGAGCCAAGATTGATCTTAACTGTGAATAAATCTTAATTGCTAAGCACAGTGTGACGTCACAATACAAATCACCAACAGCATTACTGAAAACTCATCTTTAGATGAATCTTACTGCATGATTTGTGAAATTGGCCTCAAGACTTTTTATACATATAATAGTCAGTTGATAACAGCAATATTTTTTCACAAGGCATACATTAAAAAGTCTACAATTTCTCATTCTTGCTTATTATATACTGTTGAAAGTAAAATGAGTAGGTTTTTGCAAACTGCTTAACAACCAAAATGATCATGGAAATTGTAAAGGCACTGATTATTCATTAATGGATAGTTTCCTTTAAAAAATTCTGTACCAGGTAGATCTAGACCGCTTAACTAGGACACACCACAAATACTGTAATACCAGGGTTCTCCCCATGTACAAGCTAGCATATCGGGGTGATACCCGCGAATTGTGTGCCGATATGTGGCAAATTTCGGCCGATACACCAAAAACAATTACATTATGTTTGTTGGGTTTTTTTCCTCAAAAAAATTGAGAAAAAACCAAAAAGAGTGCTCCAGGTTGTACAGTAGGGCTTTTAAAACCAAGATAAAGTAGAAAGCATTCCAAAGATGTTGTTTCAATTTAGCATGCTTCGGCCAAGCATCAAAAATGTATGTCCAGAATGCCCAACAGTTTTGAAAAAACCTGGGGAGAACCCTAAATACTGTTAGTGTTAGAATTTATCAGCTACATTATGTTAACTATCAAGTAATAAACCACAAGGGAAAGTGACTGGGTAAATTTAAAATAATTTGGGGTTGAGCAAAGAAAAATTGACAAGATCGGAACTTGAACCTGCAACCTCCTGCAAGTAATCCAGATGCCGCAGGCTCCAGGGCCGCCATAGTCAGTTTTTCTTTATTCAAACCCGAGTTACAATATTTTATGTACAATATGTTTACGGCAATTACAGACCATGTATGATTGTGCATATGCTGTATAGACTGACAGTTCGGAAATCCACTGAAAATTTTAGACTCTTGACCCAAACCAACCCACCGATTGAAACCCTCTGCTGCACAGGTAATATTATTAAAACATGCTACTCTGAACAGGAGTAAATTAGTTATTGAAGCAGTTTGGGTATTTTAAACACATTTTTATGAGTAATTACAATTGAACCGATAATAATAGTAAAGAAAAAATGACATGTTTTTTGGTGATAGATCCATCTAGCACAGTGTTGCTGTCAAAATGATCAAAAAGTGTTAAAAGACACTTAAGTGCTTCAGACAAAGTTTGGTGACCACCCTGACTCTTACTTTTTAGGTGTTCGGCCAGCAGCCGAACAACTATTGTAATTGTTCTGTTTCTTTTATTTATTTTTTTTCGTCGTCTTCTTCCTTCGAAAATTGTCGGTCGATTAACTCAATAATGAAAATGAATTGAAATTGAAACTTACCATGTACAAAGATCTTAGTGATGAAACCGCAACTTTTTGGGAATGATGACGTCATTAATGACGTCATTACGTTAAAAAAATCTTAAATAATTTGAAAATTTCATATCTTGAGAACCATAGATGCTACATACAAGATCTTTGATGCATATGAATGGTCTTGTAATGTTGTACAAATTGTATGCAAATCGTGACCTCATTTGACTTTTACTTCCGGTCGAAACCGGAAGTTAAAGGTACAAATTATGTTATTTGGGGCTCTGGAGCCTAAGTGAAGCAAAATATGAAAAAACTTTCAATGAATAATATTTTGTTTAGCTCATGAGCATTCTAGAAATATAATACGTGACGTCATAGCTACGTCACAACGAAAATCGTAGACGAGGTTGAATTTTTTTTTATTTTGCTATCTCCAAAACTAAAGCTTGTACGGACTTGAAACTTTCCAATTACCTAGACCACAGTGTGTACATGACAAAAAACAATTTTTGGAATGATGACGTAATTACATTAAATTGAAGTTTTATGTTAAAATTATCATATCTCAAGAACCATATATGCTACATACATGATAATTGTACCATATAAAAGCTCTTGAGGTATTAAACACTTCTTACACACTTCTTACACCCATTTGACCTTTACTTCCGGTCGAAACCGGAAGTTGAAAGTTTGTAAATAAAAATTTGTATCTCATTTACTTAAATGTTTTTGTTAATATAATTACGTGATTTTAAAACCCTTAGACCATTCTACAAATTTTTACAATGTGTGACCCCATTTGACCTTCACTTCCGGTCCAAACCGGAAGTATAAGTTTGCACATACAAAAATGTGTATCTTATTAATGAAACGTGGTACATTAATAGTCATTAAGCCATGAGAATGAAAGTTATAGATTTGCGTCCGGGCATTTTTGAAATGACATGAGGCTTTTTTTCATTTTTCATTATTCATTATTTTCTTGCAGTAAGCTTCTTCAACGATGTAATTGCAATATAACAAGTGTGAATGTAGTTATTAATGCTAGTGATCTTGCTATATTGGGTAAACAAACTCCTGAGATTTCCCTACATCTGTCTCACATACCATGCGTACTAAAAAACAGCGTCCGTCCAAAATTCTCAAAATACCAAATGCGCCCGTTCAAAAAATGTAGCGCCCGGACAAAATCGTCAACGCCCGCGCAACAGAATCACGACGTACATGTACACATGCACAAGCCACCGTTAATAGTGTGCAGCGACTGGTACCCAGAGGTCGGCTATTTCCTAACGGCATTTCGCGTGCATTTTTCTCTGTGTCGCAGGGCATCCTGATTACATTTTTAGTCGATGAACGGAAACTTGTCTCCAAGACTCAATAATTAATTCAACCCCGCGCTATCATGAGAGATGTTATTATTGTACATTGTCCACCCTGTGGAGAACCCTGCTTGTATACTACTAATAAAATGCGTAAATATAACCTTTTACCGTTGTTTGATGATTTGAAACTTGAAAATTTGTGATGCAATCTTTTTTGTGAAAAAAATGAAATTTTTTGAAAATAATAAAAATTTTCGGTGGTAGCTTTCAGAGCATGCGGGCGGTGGAAGCAAATCTATCATTTTCATTCTCATGGCCTTACACCATTTCAAAGCTTTTTGGCAATTCTAGATATCTCGTACAAAGTGTGACCCCAGTTGACCTTTAGTTCCTGTCAAAACCGGAAGTTGAAGTTTCATATGACAAACCTTCATGCTATGATCTTGCATAAAGATTAACAAAAGCAAGTAAATATTTTGCCCGTCAGCACAGTACAAGGAGACAAAATACCTGCACGCAATATTGAACTTATTTTCAACTACGCAGTCACTACGTTCAAGGTGAACACCGTGAGTTTGTACACAAACTCTCAATCTCTAGTTTTATTTTTGTTGTTGTTAGCAATTCACTTTTGGGTTGCGACCCATACATGTAGTTTGCCAACCATTATAGGCAAACTAATACAAAGGAAACTGAATATTATGGACAAATAAAATACAAATTATAATAACAATAACAGAAATCAGTTTGATTTTTTTTGTTTCGTAATACATACATTTGTTTCACACATGCCCTCACACGGTCCAAATTACTGCAAATTAAAACCACATACACAGGGCTATGACAGGGCTTATTCTTGGGAGTGGCACCCCTCTTCTTCACTCAGTAGACATGTGGGATGACAGTTGGGGCGAGACAGACTCCTGCAACTATGAAACACCACACGATGAGCCCCATAGAAGAGTGTGCAGCATCTGAAGGAGAGATTGCTGATGAAGGAGTTCCAGAGTCCTGTGTAGAAATCAGCAGCACTGACCAAGAACTGCTCTGACTGCAATGAGGTTGGTACTCCACCTCACATTTCACTTCAGTTCCGTTGTCGGCTACAGACGGAGCATTCACTCTGAGGGATTTCCCAGCTTCAAGCAACTCAAACTTATCAGTCTCTCCATCAACGGCTTGTGGTGGTTGGCCATTTGAGCGTACAAACCATTTGTAGAAAGAAGGCAGAGCACCAGTGTCACAGTTGAAAGTATATGGCCCACCACTTTCCACTAACTTCATTACTAGAGGTGATATAGACACAGGTAACTTGAATGGACCTACTTCACACTGTGAAACACTACAACTTCCCTTGGCGCGGCATGTAAACCTCTCACAGTTGTGAGATTTTCTGAGATCATGTGTCACATTGTGAAAGTTGCCTTGAGTTGAAGTCTGTTCCAAAGTTTCATTGTTGGAGGAAAACCAGGTGAGTGTAGTCTGACTACCCTTTGGTTGTTTACAACTTAAAAACAGGTGGTCAGCTTCTTCAAGGACGCTACACTGTGGATAATTGTCGTTCTGTGGTTGACATGTGGGAGACGGTGCTGTTGCTGATTTCATGATGTTTACATGTAACTGTGCCTCTTCAGATTTACTAAGGTAGTTATTAAAAAAAACACAACTATATATCCCTTCATCTGACGAGGTAACATTGGAGATGTTCAACTGATATAAATGTGAAACACTGTCCCAACTTACACTTGCATGTTCAGGCAGTGCAGGTTGTTTATTTTCACAGGTACTTAACATGGTTTTTTCGGAGGGTTCAAGTTCAGACTTAAATTGCCAATAGATCCATGAAGTTCCACTGCACTGAATGTCTACAGTAGTGGAGCAATTAAACGATACACTGCTCCCCTCCTCTACAGTCTGATCCTGGGGATGCAGACTCCATTCACCAGACGCTAACCCATGAGACAAACACAGTCCCAGCATCACCATACAAACAATCATCACAGATGCCCCCATTCTTCACACTTCAGATTAACGCTTCGGCAATGTCGACCTGATCATCCGGATCAAAAGAAAGCAATGACTTCTACTTCATGGTGTCTCAATGTCTATAAAGTTTCCCTGTCACTTAGTTTGCAAATAACCAAATGAAAAGACCCCTTGTCAAAACAAAAGTCCGTTTACATGCCAGACAGGAAGTACCAGTACCTTGATGAGATACTGAAAGCAATGGATTTAAAACATACTTTTACACAAAACTGTTTTCAATTTTCAGCCCTGAACTTATTTTAAATCCTTGTATATACAAGCAATGACTTTAATAAAAATCAAGCCAAAAAAGGAGTTACATAGCTCCTTGGCTCTGCACACTAAACTGAACTCTAAGATTCCATATCTTGCCGACAGTTAAACAATGACATGTTAGCCTTGTTTGGGACAAACTCGCTGGGTGAGAAGTTACATTGCAGATTGTCATCTAGCTGTGGTCGACATGTGGGTGTGGTGATCGTACTATTAGGTCTAGGTGGTGACTTGAATGATTTGATGATGTGAAGATGTGCATAGCAAAGTTTTGATTTACATTTAGTTAGCAATAAGTAAACTCCGTTACTGTCAGACATTACATTCAGAAGGTGTAAAAAATATCCTGAACTTGTTCAGTTGACCGTGAACGAGTGATTGTACCCAGTGGGTTTGTAAGAATTACCTCAACCACTCAGGCAAACATAACAATTGATAATTGATCATTGATTAATAATTGATCGATAGTGATTGCATCAACCAAACTACATGCAAGCAAATGGAATGATAGGGTCCTCTACAAATACAACTTATTTTTATATTTCTACATTATTTATGTATTTCTATATATATTTATTTGGAGGATTGGCACTGATGAACTTCTTCTAAAATTATTGAGCTTTTAAGATAACAATGCGTCTTTTTATAAAGACTTATAAATTTAGCACTTCGCACTTCTCCTAATGCCAAAACTAGAAGATCTTTTTATAAAGACTTATAAATTTAGCACTTCGCACTTCTCCTAATGCCAAAACTAGAAGATCAGTACCCGGATCTAAGATAGCGTGTCAAAATTCACCAACCTGTATGTATGCGTGCTTACACGTCCAAGCTCTATGTTTACTCGAGTTACTGGCTGCATGTACAAATGCGGTCTGGCGCGCCAATGCAGTGATCGCAAGAGAGCTAGGTGGTGGAATGTTTGTCTGGCATACAGGTATATGGAGCAAAAGTGACATCATTATTCTTCATTTAATTGGCATCTAGTCGTGCAAGTGTTACAACTACTGTACCATCAAATGGTACATGTTGTAGGTTAACCTACATGTACTGTACTGCTGTGTACATTCAAAAGCTTACACAATAATGTAAAGTGAGCAGGCAAAATTTTTCTTTATCATACATTTTATGGATACAATAAAAACCTTATGATAATGTTATTGTTAAACTTATTCAGGGGTAAGAGTCACAGCTGACTGAAATGACTGAAACCATGCTCCAAATTTGAGGGGTTGCAGTTCAAAGATTAAATTTCCACCTTTTGGTAATCCCTGAAGTTCGATTTCAATGAGCTTTTGAAAACAGTATCCCCATCACAAAAGAAGTAAGCAGTAAAAAGAGCTGGACTCGAGCCAAGATTGATCTTAGCTGTAAATAAATCTTAATTGCTAAGCAAAGTTAGAGGTCACAATACAAATCACCAACAGCATTACTGACAACTCATCTTTAGATGAATCTTACTGCATGATTTGTGAAATTGGCCTCAAGAAATTGTATACGTATAATAATAACAGCAACTTTTTCACAAGGCAGACATAAAAAAGTCTACAATTTCTCAATCTTGCTTATTATATATTGTTGAAAGTAAAACGAGTAGGTTTTTGCAAACTGCTTATAACAACCAAAATGATCATGGAAATTGTAAAGGCACTAATTATTTATTAACCCTAACCATGCTAAATGCAACAATATGCACCAAATGGTAATAGTTGTTGTGATCTGTTGCATTTGGCAGTCAACTCAGATGTCATTTTTTGACTGAATTTGTTGCATTCAGCAGTGAAGTGACTTCATATAGGTTTGGGTGCTTCTATTGTATCTGAACAACTTATAATGGGTATTTCAAAATATTTTTTATGGGAAAAGTATTGAGAAGTATGATGTAATATTAGGTAAGAATCATAATTCAAATCATATTCAAAAGACTGTATAATAACAGTTAAACATTACACTTATGTGCATACTGTTGCATTTAGCAGGGCAAACACCATTGCTCAGTCCTATCTAACACAAACAACATGCCTGCACAATGCAACAAAATCCCTTGTTGCATTTTGTTGGATATGGCATGGTTCTCATTTCAACTGTGTTGCATTCTGTTGTATTTGGCAGGCTTTGTGGAGAGACCCTAATGGGGGTTAGGGTTAATGGATAGTTTCAATCAAAAAATTCTGTACCAGGTAGGTCTGGACCGCTCAACTAGGACACACCACAAATAATACTGTAATACCAGGGTTCTCCCCATGTACAAGCTAGCATATCGGGCCGATACGCGCAAATTGTGTGCCGATATGTGGCAAATTTCAGCCGATACACACACAAATATTATGTTTGTTTGTTTGTTTTTTCCTCAAAAAAATTGAGAGAAAATCATAAAGAGTGCTCCAGGTTGTACAGTAGGGTTTTTAAAACCAAGATAAACACCAAGTAGAAAACATTCCAAAGAAGTTGTTTCAATTTAGCGTGCTGCGGCCTAACATCAAAAATAGTGGTCCAGAATGCCCCACAATTTTGAAAAAACCTGGGGAGAACCCTAAATACTGTTAGTGTTACAATTTATCAACTACATTATGTTAACTATCAAGTAATAAACAACAAGGGAAAGTGACTGGGTAAATTTAAAATAATTTGGGGTTGAACAAAGAAAAATTGACAAGATCGGAACTTGAACCTGCAACCTCCGGCACATTAATCCAGATGCCGCAGGCTCCAGGGCCGCCATAGTCAGTTTTTCTTTATTCAAACCCGAGTTACAATATTTTATGTACAATATGTTTACGGCAATTACAGACCATTTATGTATGATTGTGCATATGCTGTACAGACTGACAGTTCGGAAATCCACTGAAAATTTTAGACTCTTGACCCAAACCAACCCACCGATTGAAACCCTCTGCTGCACAGGTAATATTATTAAAACATGCTACTCTGAACAGGAGTAAATTAGTTATTGAAGCAGTTTGGGTATTTTAAACACATTTTTATGAGTAATTACAATTGAACCGATAATAATAGTAAAGAAAAAATGACATGTTTTTTGGTGATAGATCCATCTAGCACAGTGTTGCTGTCAAAATGTTCAAAAAGTGTTAAAAGAGACTTAAGTGCTTCAGACAAAGTTTGGTGACCACCCTGACTTTTTTTTTTTTTTTTTTTTTTTTTTTTTTAGCAATTCACTTTTGGGTTACGACCCATACATGTAGTTTGCCAACCATTATAGGCAAACTAATACAAAGGAAACTGGATATTATGGACAAAAGAATACAAATTATAATAACAATAACAGAAATCAGTTTGATTTTGTTGTTTCGTAATACATACATTTGTTTCACACATGCCCTCACACGGTCCAAATTACTGCAAATTAAAACCACATACACAGGGCTATGACAGGGCTTATTCTTGGGAGTAGCACCCCTCTTCTGCACTCAGTAGACATGTGGGACGACAGTTGGGGCGAGACAGACTCCTGCAACTATGAAACACCACACAATGAGCCCCACAGAAGAGTGTGCAGCAACTGAAGGAGAGATTGCTGATGAAGGAGTTCCAGAGTCCTGTGTAGAAATCAGCAGCACTGACCAAGAGCTGCTCTGACTACAATTAGGTTGGTACTCCACCTCACATTTCACTTCAGTTCCGTTGTCGGCTACAGCTTCAAGTAATTCAAACTGATCAGTCTCTCCATCAAAAGCTTGTGGTGGTTGGTCATTGGAGCGAACAAACCATTTGTAGGAAGTAGGCAAAGCACTAGTGTCACAGTGGAAAATATAAGGCCCACCACTTTCCACTAACTTCATTACTAGAGGTGATATAAACACAGGTAACTTAAAGGGACCTACTTCACACTGCGAAACACTACAATTTCCCTCGGCACGGCATGTAAACTTCTCACAGTTGTGAGACTTTCTGAGATCATGTGTCACATTGTGAAAGTTGCCTTGAGTTGAAGTCTGTTCCTTGTTGCTGGACACCAAAGTTTCATCGTTGGAGGAGAACCAGGTGAGCGTAGTCTGACTACCCTTTGGTTGTTTACAACTTAAAAACAATTGGTCAGCCTCTTCAAGGACGCTACACTGTGGATAATTATCGTTCTGTGGTGGACATGTGGGAGATGGTGCTTTTGGTGCTTTTATATGTAACAGCGCCTCTTTAGATTCCTCAGGGTTTACATTAAAAAAACTGCAATAATATGTCCCTTCATCTGACGAGGTAACATTAGAGATGTTCAACTGATATAAATGTGAAGCACTGTTCCAACTTACACTTGCATGTTCAGGCAGTGCAGGTTGTTTATTTTCACAGGTACTTAACATGTTTTTTTCGGAGGGTTCAAGTTCAGACTTAAATTGCCAAGCGATCCATGAATCTTCAGTGCACTGAATGTCTACAGTAGTGGAGCAATTAAACAAGACACTGCTTCCCTCCTCTACAGTCTGATCTTGGGGATGCAGACTCCATTCACCAGACGCTAACCCATGAGACAAACACAGTCCCAGCATCACCATACAAACAATCATCACAGATGCACCCATTCTTCACACTTCAGATTAACGCTTCGGCAATGTCGACTTGATCATCCGGATCAAAAGAAAGCAATGACTTCTACTTCAGGGTGTCTCAATGTCTATAAAGTTTCCCTGTCACTTAGTTTGCAAATAACCAAATGAAAAGACCCCTTGTCAAAACAAAAGTCCTTTTACATGCCAGACAGGAAGTACCAGTTCCTTGATGAGATACTGAAAGCAATGGATTTAAAACATACTTTTACACAAAACTGTTTTCAATTTTCAGCCCTGAACTTATTTTAAAGCCTTGTATATACAAGCAATGACCTTAATAAAAATCAAGCCAAAAAAGGAGTTACATAGCTCCTTAGCTCTGCACACTAAACTGAACTCTAAGATTCCATATCTTGCCGACAGCTAAACAATGATATACTAGACTTAGAATTTTTGTTTATTACAAAAATACGGTGTTCGGTGGAACGTTACATGATGACGTAGTTCAAAAACATTGAACATAAAAAGATGAATTTTTATACAATGTGTTGTTTTTTATAGTTAAACTTGTACCACACTTTGTAACAACTCCCGTTTCTTGACAAATGTTTATGTTTGTGTTACATTGGCATCAGGTTTTTTGGTTTTATTTTGCACCTCAAAGCCCTTTAAAAATTTCGCCCATCTGGCACGGGATATTGTACATACAGATTGTGAAATGCCAGTTGTATTATATTATTTCAATTAATTATTTGTATTTTCCTGTTTAACCGGAAGTCAAGGTTAAATGGTTAAGTTGAATGTTGTGTATGTCGTTTCTTAAGTTTCTTAAGTTATTACTATCAATAAATAAAAATTCAAATGTGTTGTTGAGAAATTATTTTTCTTGTGTACCGCGTGTTTAATTTATCAATACCGTTCAGACGACGTATGGATTGTAACAATCCATTGTGTGATTAAGGAGTTATGCATTTTTCAAATATTACACGGACTACCATTATTTGGATGTGCAATATACCATGAAATAGCGAGCGACGCCAAATGTATTCCTATAGGTGGCTTTACAGTTTCAATTAAAGATCGTACAGCGACAGCGCTAACAATCTTTGGTTTCAATACAGACATGTTAACTTAAAAACCACGCGCACAATGTACATGTGGCTGTATGGACGTGTAGTAGCGAGACCTTGACTACACGTGCTCGTACACATGCGTGGCTGGTAGACACTTGCGCTTTGATGTCAAGTTTGAACCAAATGCAAAGATTAAAATGTTATTATTTCTGTGCAAAATTTACGGCAGGATAACTCATCTATATCCTGATGCAAAATTCAGGTTAAAAGGTTGAATAGTTTTTGAGATATGAATTTTTCAAACTTTCAACTTCCGATTTTAACCGGAAGTCAAGGTCAATGGGGTCATGTTGTGTGTAGCATTTGTTGACCTTTTAACGACCAATCCGATGATGTGTAGATTGTAAAAATCCAACATGTGGTTCATGAGTTATGATTTTTTACAAATAATAAACTTTGATTTAATGTAATTCAATACCCGATGACGTCATCATGACATCATTAAGCTTGTGTCGTCTTGATACTAAGGTTCAACTGTCTGGTGAGTTTCAACTATCAGTTACTTGTAGCTTTTGTTAATCTTTATGCAAGATCATAGCATGAAGGTTTGTCATATGAAACTTCAACTTCCGGTTTTTACAGGAACTAAAGGTCAACTGGGGTCACACTCTGTAGAAGATATCTAGAATTGCCCAAAAGCTTTGAAATGGTGTAAGGCCATGAGAATGAAAATGATAGATTTGCGTCCACCGCCCGCTTGCTCTGAAAGCTACCGCCGAAAAATTTCATTATTTTCAAAAAAATTCATTTTTTTCACAAAAAGGACTCTGCATCACAAATTTTCAAGTTTCAAATCATCAAACAACGGTAAAAGGTTATATTTACGCATTTTATTAGTAGTATACAAGCAGGGTTCTCCACAGGGTGGACAATGTACAATAATAACATCTCTCATGATAGCGCGGGGTCGACTTAATTATTGAGTCTTTGAGACAAGGTTCCGTTCATCGACTAAAAATGTAGTCAGGATGCCCTGCGACACAGAGAAAAATGCACGCGAAATGCCGTTACGAAATAGCCGACCTCTGGGTACCCGTCGCTGCACACTATAAACGGTGGATTGTGCATGTGTACATGTACGTCGGGATTCTGTTGCCCGGGCGCTCCACGATTTTGTCCTGGCGCTACATTTTTTGAACGGGCGCATTTAGTATTTTGAGAATTTTGAACGGACGTTTTTTTTTTAGTACGCATGGTATGTGAGACAGATGTAGGGAAATCTCAGGAGTTTGTGTACCCAATATGGCAAGATTACTAGCATTAATAACTACATACACACTTGTTATTATTATTGCAATTACATCGTTGAAGAAGCTTACTACGAGAAAATAAGGAGTAATGAAAAATGAAAAAAAGCCTCATGTCATTTCAAAAATGCCCGGACGCAAATCTATAACTTTCATTCTCATGGCCTAATGATTATTAATGTACCACGTTTCATTAATAAGATACACATTTTTGTATGTGCAAACTTATACTTCCGGTTTGGACCGGAAGTGAAGGTCAAATGGGGTCACACATTGTAAACATTTGTAGAATCGTCTAAGGGTTTTAAAATCACGTCATTATATTAACAAAAACATTTAAGTAAATGAGATACGATTTTTTATTTACAAAATTTCAACTTCCGGTTTCGACCGGAAGTAAAGGTCAAATGGGGTCACACTGTGTGTAAGAAGTGTTTAATACCTCAAGAGCTTTTATATGGTACAATTATCATGTATGTAGCATATATGGTTTTTTGGATATGATTATTTTAACGTAAAAAGTCAATTTAATGTAATGACGTCATCGATGACGTCATCATTCTAAAAATTGTTTTTTGTCATGTACACACTGTGGTCTAGGTAATTGGTAAGTTTCAAGTCGGTACAAGCTTTAGTTTTGGAGATAGCAAAATATTTTTTTTTTCGACCTCGTCTACGATTTTCGTTGTGACGTAGCTATGACGTCACGTATTATATTTCTAGAATGCTCGTGAGCTAAACAAAATATTATTCATTGAAAGTTTTTTCATATTTTGCTTCACTTAGGCTCCAGAGCCCCAAATAACATAATTTGTACCTTTAACTTCCGATTTCAACCGGAAGTCAAGGTCAAATGGGGTCATGTTGTGTGTAGCATTTGTTGACCTTTTAACGACCAATCCGATGTTGTGTAGATTGTAAAAATCCAACATGTGGTTCATGAGTTATGATTTTTTACAAATATTAAACTTTGATTTAATGTAATTCAATACCCGATGACGTCATCATGACATCATCATGTTTGTGGCGTTTTGATGATAATGTTCAATTGCCTTATGAGTTTCAATGTTCAAATCAATTTCAATTTTGAGTTATGACAAAAATTTGAATTTTTTTACAAAAAAACACAAAGGCAGACTTTGACCTTCCGTTAAGACCGGAAGTGAAGGTCATACGATTTTGGCGTTAACTTTTCAAATGTTGCCCCAATCTTGATCTATCATATGCCCAATTATGAGTTTCATAGCTTTCAAATTCACGAAGATACAGCACAAAGCAAATGGTCTGTTTTCAACATTAAAAACCTTGTCATGACGTCATCAATGTCGTCATCATTCCAAAAAAGTGGCGGTTTCATCTACTCACTATTGCCTATGTACACAGTAAGTTTTAAGTTTGTACGAGCTGTACTTTTGTTTAAAATTGCTGGAGAAGGTTCGGAGGGAAAGAAGAACACGAGGAACTAGACTTAGAATTTTTGTTTATTACAAAAATACGGTGTTCGGTGGAACGTTACATGATGACGTAGTTCAAAAACATTGAACATAAAAAGATGAATTTGTATACAATGTGTTGTTTTTTATAGTTAAACTTGTAACACACTTTGTAACAACTCCCGTTTCTTGACAAATGTTTATGTTTGTATTACATTGGCATCAGGTTTTTTGGTTTTATTTTGCACCTCAAAGCCCTTGAAAAGTTTCGCCCATCTGGCACGGGATATTGTACATACAGATTGTGCAGACTTGCGCTTTGATGTCAAGTTTGAACCAAATGCAAAGATTAAAATGTTATTATTTCTGTGCAAAATTTACGGCAGGATAACTCATCTATATCCTGATGCAAAATTCAGGTTAAAAGGTTGAATAGTTTTTGAGATATGAATATTTCAATTTTTCAACTTCCGATTTTAACCGGAAGTCAAGGTCAATGGGGTCATGTTGTGTGTAGCATTTGTTGACCTTTTAACGACCAATCCGATGATGTGTAGATTGTAAAAATCCAACATGTGGTTCATGAGTTATGATTTTTTACAAATAATAAACTTTGATTTAATGTAATTCAATACCCGATGACGTCATAATGACATCATTAAGCTTGTGTCGTCTTGATACTAAGGTTCAACTGTCTGGTGAGTTTCAACTATCAGTTACTTGTAGCTTTTGTTAATCTTGATGCAAGATCATAGCATGAAGGTTTGTCATATGAAACTTCAACTTCCGGTTTTGACAGGAACTAAAGGTCAACTGGGGTCACACTCTGTAGAAGATATCTAGAATTGCCCAAAATCTTTGAAATGGTGTAAGGCCATGAGAATGAAAATGATAGATTTGCGTCCACCGCCCGCTTGCTCTGAAAGCTACCGCCGAAAAAATCTCATTATTTTCAAAAAAATTCATTTTTTTCACAAAAAGGACTCTGCATCACAAATTTTCAAGTTTCAAATCATCAAACAACGGTAAAAGGTTATATTTACGCATTTTATTAGTAGTATACAAGCAGGGTTCTCTACAGGGTGGACAATGTACAATAATAACATCTCTCATGATAGCGCGGGGTCGACTTAATTATTGAGTCTTTGAGACAAGGTTCCGTTCATCGACTAAAAATGTAGTCAGGATGCCCTGCGACACAGAGAAAAATGCACGCGAAATGCCGTTACGAAATAGCCGACCTCTGGGTACCCGTCGCTGCACACTATTAACGGTGGATTGTGCATGTGTACATGTACGTCGGGATTCTGTTGCCCGGGCGCTCGACGATTTTGTCCTGGCGCTACATTTTTTGAACGGGCGCATTTGGTATTTTGAGAATTTTGAACGGACGTTTTTTTGTTAGTACGCATGGTATGTGAGACAGATGTAGGGAAATCTCAGGAGTTTGTGTACCTAATATAGCAAGATCACTAGCATTAATAACTACATACACACTTGTTATTATTATTGCAATTACATCGTTGAAGAAGCTTACTACGAGAAAATAATGAGTAATGAAAAATGAAAAAAAGCCTCATGTCATTTCAAAAATGCCCGGACGCAAATCTATAACTTTCATTCTCATGGCCTAATGATTATTAATGTACCACGTTTCATTAATAAGATACACATTTTTGTATGTGCAAACTTATACTTCCGGTTTGGACCGGAAGTGAAGGTCAAATGGGGTCACACATTGTAAACATTTGTAGAATCGTCTAAGGGTTTTAAAATCACGTAATTATATTAACAAAAACATTTAAGTAAATTAGATACGATTTTTTATTTACAAAATTTCAACTTCCGGTTTCGACCGGAAGTAAAGGTCAAATGGGGTCACACTGTGTGTAAGAAGTGTTTAATACCTCAAGAGCTTTTATATGGCACAATTATCATGTATGTAGCATATATGGTTTTTGAGATATGATTATTTTAACATAAAACTTCAATTTAACGTAATGACGTCATCGATGACGTCATCATTCCAAAAATTGTTTTTTGTCATGTACACACTGTGTTCTAGGTAATTGGTAAGTTTCAAGTTGGTACAAGCTTTAGTTTTGGAGATAGCAAAATAAAAAAAAATTCGACCTCGTCTACGATTTTCGTTGTGACGTAGCTATGACGTCACGTATTATATTTCTAGAATGCTCGTGAGCTAAACAAAATATTATTCATTGAAAGTTTTTTTCATATTTTGCTTCACTTAGGCTCCAGAGCCCCAAATAACATAATTTGTACCTTTAACTTCCGATTTCAACCGGAAGTCAAGGTCAAATGGGGTCATGTTGTGTGTAGCATTTGTTGACCTTTTAACGACCAATCCGATGATGTACAGATTGTAAAAATCCAACATGTGGTTCATGAGTTATGATTTTTTACAAATATTAAACTTTGATTTAATGTAATTCAATACCCGATGACGTCATCATGACATCATCATGTTTGTGGCCTCTTGATGATAATGTCCAATTGCCTTATGAGTTTCAATGTTCAAATCAATTTCAATTTTGAGTTATGACAAAAATTTGAATTTTGTTACGAAAAAACACAAAGGCAGACTTTGACCTTCCGTTAAGACCGCAAGTGAAGGTCATACGATTTTTGCGTTAACTTTTCAAATGTTTTCCTAATCTTGATCTATCATATGCCCAATTTTGAGTTTCATAGCTTTCAAATTCACGAAGATACAGCACAAAGCAAATGGTCTGTTTTCAACATTAAAAACGTTGTCATGACTTCATCAATGTCGTCATCATTCCAAAAAAGTGGCGGTTTCATCTACTCACTATTGCCTATGTACACAGTAAGTTTTAAGTTTGTACAAGCTTTACTTTTGTTTAAAATTGCTGGAGAAGGTTCGGAGGGAAAGAAGAACACGAGGAAAAAAACTAGACTTAGAATTTTTGTTTATTACAAAAATACGGTGTTCGGTGGAACGTTACATGATGACGTAGTTCAAAAACATTGAACATAAAAAGATGAATTTTTATACAATGTGTTGTTTTGTATAGTTAAACTTGTACCACACTTTGTAACAACTCCCGTTTCTTGACAAATGTTTATTTGTGTTACATTGGCATCAGGTTTTTTGTTTTATTTTGCACCTCAAAGCCCTTTAAAAATTTCGCCCATCTGGCACGGGATATTGTACATACAGATTTTGCAATGCCAGTTGTATTATGTTATTTCAATTAATTATTTGTATTTTCCTGTTTAACCGGAAGTCAAGGTTAAATGGTTAAGTTGAATGTTGTGTATGTCGTTTCTTAAGTTTCTTAAGTTATTACTATCAATAAATAAAAATTCAAATGTGTTGTTGAGAAATAATTTTTCTTGTGTACCGCGTGTTTAATTTATCAATACCGTTCAGACG
The DNA here is from genome assembly GCA_023634235.1 of Pisaster brevispinus. NCBI lineage: Eukaryota > Metazoa > Echinodermata > Asteroidea > Forcipulatida > Asteriidae > Pisaster > Pisaster brevispinus. Next base: position 5,146,856 of record JAMKCF010000006.1, read on the forward strand.
ACGTATGGATTGTAACAATCCATTGTGTGGTTAAGGAGTTATGAATTTTTCAAATATTACACGGACTACCATTATTTGGATGTGCAATATACAATGAAATAGCGAGCGACGCCAAAAGTATTCCTATAGGTGGCTTTACAGTTTCAATCAAAGATCGTATAGCGCCGTAGGCGGTAACGATCTTTGGTTTCAATACAGACATGTTAACTTAAACTACGCGCGCAATGTACATGTGGCTGTATGGACGTGTAGCAAGACCTTGACTACACGTGCTCGTACACGTGCGTGGCTGGTACAGGTTTGACATACATTGTATTTACGTGTAGGCCTACGCTACCGTGCGTTGTCGTACAAGGTCGTTCAACAGACACTTGAGCTTTGACGCCCAGTTTTGACCGGATGCAAAGATTAAATAGCTATAATCTCTGTGCAAAAGTTCGGCACAATTACTCATCTATAGCCTGATGCAAAATTCATGTTAAAATATGACGTAGTTTTTTAGATATGAATTTTGTGAAATTTTCAATTTCCGGTTTGAACCGGAAGTCAAGGTCAAATGGGGTCATGTTGTGTGTAGCGTTTGTTGACCTTTTAACGACCAATCCGATGATGTGTAGATTGTAAAAATCTGACATGTGGTTCATGAGTTATGATTTTTTACAAATATTAAACATTGATTTAATGTAATTCAATACCCGATGACGTCATCATGACATCATCATGTTTGTAGCGTGTTGATGGTAATGTTTAATTGCCTTATGAGTTTCAATGTTCAAATCAATTTCAAATTTGAGTTACGACAAAAACTTGATTTTTTAAACGAAAAAACACAAACGCAGACTTTGACCTTCCGTTAAGACCGGAAGTGAAGGTCATGCGATTTTTGCGTTAACTTTTCAAATGTTGCCCCAATCTTGATGTATCAGATGCCCAATTATGAGTTGCATAGCTTTTAAATTCACGAAGATACAGCACAAAGCAAATGGTCTGTTTTCAACATTAAAACCCTTGTCATGACGTCATCAATGTCGTCATCATTCTAAAAAAGTGGCGGTTTCAGCTACTCACTATTGCCTATGTACACAGTAAGTTTTAAGTTTGTACAAGCTTTACTTTTGTTTAAAATTGCTGGAGAAGGTTCGGAGAGAAAGAAGAACACGAGGAAAAAAAAACAAAAAAAAAAAAAACATAACAATAACAATAGTTGTTCGGCTGTTAGCCGAACACCTAAAAAAACAGAACAATAACAATAGTTGTTCGGCTGTTAGCCGAACACCTAAAAAAAAAAAAACAGAACAATAACAATAGTTGTTCGGCTGTTAGCCGAACACCTAATTAGCCTTGTTTGGGACAAACTCGCTGGGTGAGAAGTTACATTGCAGATTGTCATCTAGCTGTGGTCGACATGTTGGTGTGGTGATCGTACTATTAAGTCTAGGTGGTGACTTGAATGATTTGATGACGTCAAGATGTGCATAATCAAAGTTTTGATTTACATTTAGTTAGCAATAAGTAAACTCCGTTACTGTCAGACATTACATTCAGAAGGTGTAAAAAATATCCTGAACTTGTCCAGTTGACCGTGAACGAGGGATTGCACCCAGTGGGTTTGTAACAATGACCTCAACCACTCAGGCCAACATAATAATATATAATTGATCATTGATTAATAATTGATCGCTAGTGATTGCATCAATCAAACTACATGCAAGCAAATGGAATGATAGGGTCCTCTACAAATACAACTTATTTTTATATTTCTACATTATTTATATTTATTTGGCAGACTGGCACTGATGAACCTCTTCTAAAATCATTGAGCTCTTAAGATAACAATGCGTCTTTTTTTAAAGACTTATAAATTTAGCACTTCGCACTTCTAATGATAAAACTAGAAGCTCAGTACCCGGATCTAAGATAACGTGTCAAAATTCACCAACCTGTAAGTATGCGTGCTTACACGTCCAAGCTTTGTTTACTCGCGGTACTGGCTGCATGTACAAATGCGGTCTGGCGCGCCAATGTGGTGATCGCAAGAGAGCTAGGTGGTGGAATGTTTGTCTGACATACAGGTATTTGGAGCAAAAGTTACATCATTATTCTTCATTTGATTGGCATCTAGTCATGCAAGTGTTAAAACTACTGTACCATCAAAAGGTAGGTTAACCTACATGTACTGTACTGCTGTGTACATTCAAAAGCTTACACAATAATGTAAAGTGAGCAGGCAAAATTGTCTTTATCATACATTTTATGGATACAATAAAAACCTTACGATAATGTTATTGTTAAACTTATTCAGGGGTAAGAGTCACAGCTGACTGAAATGACTGAAACCATGCCCCAAATTTGAGGGGTTGCAGTTCAAAGATTAAATTTCCACCTTTTGGTAATCCCTGAAGTTCGATTTCAATGAGCTTTTGAAAACAGTATCCCCATCACAAAAGAAGTAAGCAGTAAAAAGAGCTGGACTCGAGCCAAGATTGATCTTAGCTGTAAATAAATCTTAATTGCTAAGCAAAGTTAGAGGTCACAATACAAATCACCAACAGCATTACTGACAACTCATCTTTAGATGAATCTTACTGCATGATTTGTGAAATTGGCCTCAAGAAATTGTATACGTATAATAATAACAGCAACTTTTTCACAAGGCAGACATAAAAAAGTCTACAATTTCTCAATCTTGCTTATTATATATTGTTGAAAGTAAAACGAGTAGGTTTTTGCAAACTGCTTATAACAACCAAAATGATCATGGAAATTGTAAAGGCACTAATTATTTATTAACCCTAACCATGCTAAATGCAACAATATGCACCAAATGGTAATAGTTGTTGTGATCTGTTGCATTTGGCAGTCAACTCAGATGTCATTTTTTGACTGAATTTGTTGCATTCAGCAGTGAAGTGACTTCATATAGGTTTGGGTGCTTCTATTGTATCTGAACAACTTATAATGGGTATTTCAAAATATTTTTTATGGGAAAAGTATTGAGAAGTATGATGTAATATTAGGTAAGAATCATAATTCAAATCATATTCAAAAGACTGTATAATAACAGTTAAACATTACACTTATGTGCATACTGTTGCATTTAGCAGGGCAAACACCATTGCTCAGTCCTATCTAACACAAACAACATGCCTGCACAATGCAACAAAATCCCTTGTTGCATTTTGTTGCATATGGCATGGTTCTCATTTCAACTGTGTTGCATTCTGTTGTATTTGGCAGGCTTTGTGGAGAGACCCTAATGGGGGTTAGGGTTAATGGATAGTTTCAATCAAAAAATTCTGTACCAGGTAGGTCTGGACCGCTCAACTAGGACACACCACAAATAATACTGTAATACCAGGGTTCTCCCCATGTACAAGCTAGCATATCGGGCCGATACGCGCAAATTGTGTGCCGATATGTGGCAAATTTCAGCCGATACACACACAAATATTATGTTTGTTTGTTTGTTTTTTCCTCAAAAAAATTGAGAGAAAATCATAAAGAGTGCTCCAGGTTGTACAGTAGGGTTTTTAAAACCAAGATAAACACCAAGTAGAAAACATTCCAAAGAAGTTGTTTCAATTTAGCGTGCTTCGGCCTAACATCAAAAATAGTGGTCCAGAATGCCCCACAATTTTGAAAAAACCTGGGGAGAACCCTAAATACTGTTAGTGTTACAATTTATCAACTACATTATGTTAACTATCAAGTAATAAACAACAAGGGAAAGTGACTGGGTAAATTTAAAATAATTTGGGGTTGAACAAAGAAAAATTGACAAGATCGGAACTTGAACCTGCAACCTCCGGCACATTAATCCAGATGCCGCAGGCTCCAGGGCCGCCATAGTCAGTTTTTCTTTATTCAAACCCGAGTTACAATATTTTATGTACAATATGTTTACGGCAATTACAGACCATTTATGTATGATTGTGCATATGCTGTACAGACTGACAGTTCGGAAATCCACTGAAAATTTTAGACTCTTGACCCAAACCAACCCACCGATTGAAACCCTCTGCTGCACAGGTAATATTATTAAAACATGCTACTCTGAACAGGAGTAAATTAGTTATTGAAGCAGTTTGGGTATTTTAAACACATTTTTATGAGTAATTACAATTGAACCGATAATAATAGTAAAGAAAAAATGACATGTTTTTTGGTGATAGATCCATCTAGCACAGTGTTGCTGTCAAAATGTTCAAAAAGTGTTAAAAGAGACTTAAGTGCTTCAGACAAAGTTTGGTGACCACCCTGACTTTTTTTTTTTTTTTTTTTTTTTTTTTTAGCAATTCACTTTTGGGTTACGACCCATACATGTAGTTTGCCAACCATTATAGGCAAACTAATACAAAGGAAACTGGATATTATGGACAAAAGAATACAAATTATAATAACAATAACAGAAATCAGTTTGATTTTGTTGTTTCGTAATACATACATTTGTTTCACACATGCCCTCACACGGTCCAAATTACTGCAAATTAAAACCACATACACAGGGCTATGACAGGGCTTATTCTTGGGAGTAGCACCCCTCTTCTGCACTCAGTAGACATGTGGGACGACAGTTGGGGCGAGACAGACTCCTGCAACTATGAAACACCACACAATGAGCCCCACAGAAGAGTGTGCAGCAACTGAAGGAGAGATTGCTGATGAAGGAGTTCCAGAGTCCTGTGTAGAAATCAGCAGCACTGACCAAGAGCTGCTCTGACTACAATTAGGTTGGTACTCCACCTCACATTTCACTTCAGTTCCGTTGTCGGCTACAGCTTCAAGTAATTCAAACTGATCAGTCTCTCCATCAAAAGCTTGTGGTGGTTGGTCATTGGAGCGAACAAACCATTTGTAGGAAGTAGGCAAAGCACTAGTGTCACAGTGGAAAATATAAGGCCCACCACTTTCCACTAACTTCATTACTAGAGGTGATATAAACACAGGTAACTTAAAGGGACCTACTTCACACTGCGAAACACTACAATTTCCCTCGGCACGGCATGTAAACTTCTCACAGTTGTGAGACTTTCTGAGATCATGTGTCACATTGTGAAAGTTGCCTTGAGTTGAAGTCTGTTCCTTGTTGCTGGACACCAAAGTTTCATCGTTGGAGGAGAACCAGGTGAGCGTAGTCTGACTACCCTTTGGTTGTTTACAACTTAAAAACAATTGGTCAGCTTCTTCAAGGACGCTACACTGTGGATAATTATCGTTCTGTGGTTGACATGTGGGAGACGGTGCTGTTGGTGCTTTTATATGTAACAGCGCCTCTTTAGATTCCCCAGGGTTTACATTAACAAAACTGCAATAATATGTCCCTTCATCTGACGAGGTAACATTAGAGATGTTCAACTGGTATAAATGTGAAACACTGTCCCAACTTACATTTGCATGTGCAGGCAGTGCACGTTGTTTATTTTCACAGGTACTTAATATTTTTTCAGCGGAGGGTTCAAATTCAGACTTAAATTGCCAAGCGATCCATGAATCTTCAGTGCACTGAATGTCAACAGTAGTGGAGCAATTAAACGATACACTGCTCCCCTCCTCTACAGTCTGATCTTGGGGATGCAGACTCCATTCACCAGACGCTAACCCTTGAGACAAACACAGTCCCAGCATCACCACACAAACAATCATCACAGATGCACCCATTCTTCACACTTCAGATTACCGCTTCGGCAATGTCGACTTGATCATCCGGATCAAAAGAAAGAAATGACTTCTACTTCAGGGTGTCTCAATGTCTATAAAGTTTCCCTGTCACTTAGTTCACAAATAAACCAAATGAAAAGACACATCATCAAAACAAAAGTCCGTTTACGTGCCAGACAGGAAGTACAAATAAGAGCTACTGCATATTCAGTTCCTTGTTGAGCTGCCAAGGAATGATTTTTAACCATACTCTGACACGTAAGTGTTTCCAATGTTCAGCCCTGAACTTATTTCAAAGCCTTGTATACATAAGCAATTACCTTGAAAAAATCAAGCAAAAAAAAGGAGTTTCATAGCTCCTTGATGGCTCTTTATGTACAAAACTAAGACTCCATATCCTGCTGACAGCTAAACAATGATATGTTAGCCTTGATTGGGGCAAACTTGCATATATATACAAACAAAAAGTTTGGGGGGCTAATCATCCTCAAAGATGCGGCTACAAGGTGGTCAAGCCGCATACAGAGGCTTCTTCGGCAGCCAACCACAATGACCACAGAGCAAAGCCAGAGATCAAAAGTGTTTGATTTTGTTTCCAAAGGGAGGAAACCAGAGGGCCCGAAGAAAAACCCTAGTGGCACAGGAGAGAAATAATCCACAACTCTATCCACATGGCCTTCGCCAAGAATCAAACCAGGGCCACAAGGGTGAAAGGAAAGCTCTTCACGTACTAGCCACCCATGCCACCAATCATGCAAAAGAAGTAAGCATACACTCTGAGAAGCTTGAGTACGCTGTACATGGACAAACCTCATTCTAAGAAGCATTCTACTGTACATCACACTTGTAGTTAAGTATAACATGTAAAAAAAAAACAGTAAACCAACCGTGAGTCCCAATTGGCGGCTACAGCTATGGCTATGACTGTTGCCAAGCATGTTGCTATAGGCATACTATGATTCAATGCATGATGGCGCGGAAATCTAGCTGTAGCCTTACATGAGCTGCCAATTTGGACACTGCCTTATTGTGGAAGAGAGAGGGCTCAGCACTGTGGTTCTGGTATGGTTTGGCTGCAAAAGTGCCATTATTTCACCAGGTACGTTTGGACACAGTGTTTTTTACATCAGTTTTACTTTAGTTTTACTCTGGAAGAAATAAATATGATCAGTAAAAAATGTGCAACCAGGGTTTTAAAGGCAAAGTATACCTTTGATTTTTGGAACCGTTTGACTGTTTTAATCCTATAATGTAGGTATATACAATAGAACTAACCTGTGAAAATTTCACTTCAAAAGGTGGTCGCATTTTTGAGATATCACCGAAAAAACGGAGCGAATATTTCCACGCAGGAAGAATATTCCCTATAGGAATGCACGATCTGAGAAGTATTACGGTCGTAACGCTTCTCAGATTGAAATTTTGGGGGATAAAAAGTGGTATATTTTTTCATAACCGCAGTACTTCGAAGTGAAAAGTTTCTCAAAATGCATTATACTATCCAATGTCCAAAGCTGCTGCACTTTACCAAGTAAGTTTTTATTGCCATTAATTTTCAGAGTCATTACCAAACGTGTACCTTCCCTTTAAAACATAATTATGTGAACTTCTCTACTTCCATCACAAAGATTTTTTAAAATATGATGTAACAAATAATGCATTAAACTACGCTACATCCACCCCCCCCCCCATGTACTAGTCTGTTTATAGTACAGCATCCTCTGTCATTTGTATAAAGGACACCTCTCTATTTATGCTGCATGCAAACCTGGAATCACTCGGAGGCCACCGTGGCCGTGGCCTCTGTTGCCCCTGGTCTTGGCCATGGTGACCCCTTCATAAATTTCCCATAAACTTTCAGATTTTTTCCCATTGAAGTGCGCTCTGCAAAATGAAAATTGCCTTGCCCTGTCAAAGTTGAAACTCCAGGCATGAGGCTGTCACGGGAGGGTTATCTTGTGACAGCACATTATTTTGTGTTATCCAGATTAACCTTTAACCTCTTTTCAAACTGAACGATTCGTTGGTTTGAACAAAATGCGACCAATTATTAATGGCCACCTGCTTTTACACTGACAGAGTCTTTCTCAAAGGCAAAACAAAATAATAATAATAATAATAATAACCACATGATGGCCTCTATTAAACCCAACGAATCTATTTTCATACATAAAGTACTACTTTTGAAGTCTAGCAGTTTCCCTCCGGAAAATGTTCAACCACCCCAAAATTTGGAATAAGCCAGATGTACAGGAAGTGTTGCAAAACTTTTCCCGTCTCATTTATGATCCTGACGCTCGTAGATGTGTGCTGATGCTGACTTATTTCAACAGGTATGGACTAACAAGACACATTTCTTTTTTTAAAGGCATGGTACACTTTTAGTATTAATCAAAGACCACTATCATCGCTTAGTATATCCAACATATGCATAAAATAACAAACCTGTGAAAATTTGGGCTCAATTGGTCATCGAAGTAGCAAGAAAATAATGAAAGAAAAAAAACACCCTTGTTGTATAGAATTGTGTGATTTCCGACACCTGAGAAAGGCTTCATTTCTGAAGCCTTTCTCAGAATAAATTTGGGGCAAATTACCTCTTTCTCTAAAACTATATCACTTAAAAGGATGTCGTTTCTAACAATGTTTGAAGTACCAACAGCTCTCACTCAAGAGCTCTATACCAAATAGGTTTTTATGATAGTTAATTTTGGGAGTAATTTCCAAAGGGAATTACAAAAGGCTTGATGCAGCCCAAAGCTAAAACCTAAATTGTCCGTGAATATGGCATCTATCGGGAACAGGTAGTCAAGTGGGAACTGTTTATTTCTTATGGTTCATTTCATGTAAGGAAAATAACAGACAAGAAATTACTAGATAGCTGCTACATGTAGTAAGTAGTTTACAAGTTCCCATGGGATTCCTTCCCAAATTTATAACAATAATAATGTACATTTATAACGTGCCATGACGGTCATAAATGACACTCCTGGCGGCGAGTTATTAAATTTGGTGGAGATTGTTAAGATTGATGTTATAAGACGGTGCAACCATAATACAAACACAAAACAATGTCAGGTGGTGTCTTTATGATAAATGCAGTGGGTTCTTTTACATGCATTACACAAAACAGAGGATGTACAGCTTTACGTCCCATCTGAAGAACGAAGCAGTAATAGTCAATTGTCTTGCTTTAAGGACACAAGTGTCAAGACCAGGACTCTAACCCACATCTTCTGATCATAAACACCCCGGCCAGAGCTTGAGTCTGGTTCACACAAATTACTGTAGTACAAGTCACTGCATGGCACCACTGAGAAATCGAAAACAAGGAAATCAACAAACCACATATTTTTAGGAAACCACACATCCTACTTTTCCAACTATTTTTTAGGAGACTGCTTACTTCTGAGCCAAATTAAAGCTGTAAATTGTATTCAATCTTGCAACCGTTTTGATGAGTAATCAATTCCTAAACACATCTGTCGTTTCATGAAATAAAAAAGGAAAAACAAACTGCTTAAAAGGTTTTTATGTACAGGAGGGTTCCTACAGTACTCTGTGCAACCATTTTGCTGTTTTACCAAATTAATATTTTTATTTTTGTAATTTTATCTAGGTTTACGTGTAACCCATATTTCACCGTCGCTTTAAATCTTTAGTCTGCAATTTTTCAATTTCTTTTTTACTCTTGTAATGACACATTATTAACATCAGCTTTGTGCTGCCATTTATTTATTTTAACTTTTTGTTTAAATGAATGAATGAATAATCACCCCACTGACGATGAACACGAAAGTAACGTTCATGCCTGTAGCTGTAACAAATATCGACAACCATTTTGTATCGCAGCCATTGGTTGTGTGATAACATTTATAACTGGGTTTCCCCCGATACCATTTAACAAGAATACATGGGCAGTTTCATGGGAAAGGTTGCAAAATGAAAAATGGGAAATCAATGCTTTATTTGATAGGAAGACTTTGTTGGAATTTGCTGGTTTTTGTCTCACAAGAACCTGTATGTTGTACCAATCTCCAGAAAAAAAAAATTCACAGTTCTACACATTACAATTCTCAAATTACATGTATAAGCTCACATGGGTGCTAAACCACAAGATTTGGAGTCTCATTCACGTTTTCTAGAAACTGCCATTAGTGAGAAATAAAAATAGATGCCAGCGCAACCACCCAGACTTGCAGGGATATTGAAGTATGTCCCCAAAATCTGTACACCAAACTTTATTAGGATTGGCCAATTTGTTTTTTTGTTATGCCGTTTTGAGTGAGATGTTGATGTAGCCGTTAAATGTTTTTTCAAAATGTCCTTTAATAATAATAATTTATTCATTTATATAGCGCAAATTCCAATATAATTTTGTTCAAATGCGCTGAACAATAAAATATTAATGATAAAAATTTTTAAAACGAGAAAATACACTATAAAAATATTCCCATTACGCGCTATTACACACATTAAAATGAATAAAGGTAATAGCAATACAATTACTTTAAAAATGAACCCCCAAAAATTAAAATTAAAATTACCACAATCAAAAGAAGATTGAAACCAATAGAAATACAATGAAGTAACAACAAAATCAGTAAAAGGCCAACTTGAAAAGATGAGTTTTTAACAGAGACTTGAAGTTATCAACACTGTTAGCTCTCCTTATGTTAATTGGGAGGGCATTCCAGAGGGTAGGGGCAGCATTAACAAAAACACGATCCCCAAGGGTAACTTTGGTACGGCGAAAAGGGTAGCCCAGGAGAGTGTCATCATAAGAACTAAGAAGATTGTAACGAGATGAGGGTTTTTTAATGATAAGTTGGCTAAGGTAAACTGGAGCTAAACCATAAAAACATTTATAAGTCAACAACAGAATTTTTAAATTAGTCCTAAACCTCACTGGAAGCCAATGAAGATCAACCATTAATGGAGTAACATGGCAAAACTTATAAGACCTAAAAATAACAATTATGAACATGGTATTTTATTCCAGAATTAAAAGAAAGGAAACACAACTTATTGCCTGTCAAAATGACGCTACACACTCCAGTAATCAAATTAAAACAATTAACCCTCAAGACCAGTCGAGATTCAGTCCAAGTGGTACGGCTGGCTAGTTCAGAGTTGAAAAGCACCCCTATTTAATATGAGTTTACGGACAAGTGCAAAAGCTGACAGCTAGTGAAATGACAAGCAAACAGGTCCTGCTGGCTGGTCACTGAAAAAGTGAAGGGCAAACCCTGTATGTATTTCAAGGAGCTTCTGGGAGAAGTATCCTCTGCACTAGATGCTTAAATCAAATAGCATGATTAAAATTCTAAAGGGAGAAGAAGAGAAAACAAATCGCTAAGCAGACATGAAAACGGCAAAATTCAGGTAAAAATCATGAAATGCCTCATCCCTGATAGAAAGAAGAAAGCGAGTGCAAAAATTGTAGGATGAAAATCATGTTTAGTGCCATGACCTAAAGCAGGGCTCAAATTGGGGGCAAAAATCCACACGACCAAAAGGGCTTGTTGCTCAAATGTTTTACTGGACCAGAAAATTCAATAGAATTGAAAGATATTTATCGGACTCAAAGTCAACATGCTAAAATTATTGGTCCAATGTAAATTTTGGGCCCTGCATACATTTGACACATTTGAATGATACAGGGCTGCTTGACCTATTGTACAGTAAAGCTCATTGGTTTGGTGAGGAGGCGAAAGGAAACAGGAACGAGGATTAAAAGGTTGGGAGACATTTTGAAAGATTCCAACGGTGGTTGATCCCTTGGTTTTGAACTGGGCCAATTTCATGGGGCTGCTTACCACAGAATTCTGCGCTTACGGCGTCCCGTAAAAGTGGGTATTTCTATGGGCCAGGTGATAGCACAGAATTCCAAGGTAAGCAGTGCAAGAAAATAGGCCCAGATGTCAAACAGAAATAACATATAGACTAAGGACATCATTATAAAGACATCATTATAATCGGTTTTGTGGCATTGCATGGTGAGGTAACGATGTTTATTTAGTTTACGTTAACACCATGTGTAATATTAGTAACCCTAAATTAGCCATATATTTAGCAAATCTGGGAAAAGATTTGAAAGAAGCTGATTTCAACTGATGGGTATCACTATTTACCCCCCAAAAAGTAAAGACCGATAAGGGGTGGGGAAATTTCTTTTTAGGAGGGTCGTTGAAACTAGGGGGTCTTTGACCCAAATTTTGCTCAAAGTATGTTGCAGGGCTCGAAATTAACACTGGACCGCAGGCCCGAGGCCAGTGATTTTAGCGCCAGGCCATACAAGTCCAGCGGTCTTGTGTTTTTGAATAACAACACATCACTGCGTTTTTAATTCAAACTGATATCAGATATCTTTCAATTCCGTTGAGTATTGAACTTTGAAGTATTACCCATAAGAGAAACTTGATAAATCTTCTTTTAGTGCTTGATACAAAAACAGCTCAAATGTGAAATTGTGTTGTAGATAGTGTTCGTCTCATTTTGATTCCGGTCTTGTAACAAATTTTCTGGTCCAGTAAAAGTTTTGAGCTACAAGCCCTGCAGTCTTGTGGATTTTTTCCCCAAATTCAAGCCCTGAATGTTTGGTATCAAATGAAAGGAAATTGAATTTTAACTGGAAGTGATTTGTAATTTGTCATTTTATCATCCTGTGATATCATCAAGATATATTTGTTTGTACAGGTAACATTTTGTTGAAACTGCTTTTGTGAAATTTCACCCCCTCACTCATTGACTATTATGGGGACCGTTGTCTACAAGCTTTTCTTCTTAATGGATCCCTCTGCTGTATCACATTTCCTTTAATATTCTTATCATTATAAGTCATTCACATATGTAAGTTGTTGTGGTTTTCTTAGTGGGGGTACCTCCTGTCATGGTGATGAATGTGTCAAAGGTTAAAAAAAGCGCCGGCATCTCTAAATAACGGAGCTATCAGAATGGTCTGTTGTCAAGTAAAGGAATTCTTGGGGAATTTAAGAATAATAATAATAGTGGCCTCTTATAGAGCACACAGGTCCGTCAGGCATGACGCTCATGGCGCTGTACAAGCGAAATATAAATACAAATACAAAAGAGAGTACAATATATCTAGCCAACATTGACATTATATATTGACTAACTTAGGCAGACTTTAAGTTAAAGATACATGTACAGGGTAATCAGTTCATTGAAACAGAATTACAAAGTGAACAGATAAGTTTTGAGTACTTGTTTGAAAGAACTAGCGGAGGAAGCTTGGCGGAGAAGAAGAGGAAGATTGTTCCAGAGAGATGGGCCTGCGTGGGAAAAGCTGTGGTCACCCACAGCTTTGTGAGCTTGAAACTGGTTCACTCCGTGCCAACTCACCAGATGGGTTGACAGCTCTGTCTCAGGCTCCCTACATGATACTTATTGTGTACATACATGATAAGAGCGGGATTTGTTTTATTCATGTGGCGGCACTACGCTTTCGTAGTGTACAAACCATGCCTGCAGAAGTCCAGGCTCTGTGGCTCTTTTGTAAACAAGTGCTGTCACTAAATTACATTCACTTTTTTTTTTTTACGTGAAGGAGTAAAGAAACCAACTTTTTTTTCTCGCACACAAGTAGACTGGATACAAAGTATTATTGGGAAAAATCTGTAAGTAATGTCCCACATTGTCAAATAATCACTTGAAATCACTTGAATCACTTTTTAAAATTTGTACAGGTGGACCCATATTTAGACCCCTGCCAAGTACCCATCAAAGGCGTGATTGGTCTATCCTTATATCAGGTTGCTAAAATGTCCGTTTTTAAAGACCTATACTTTGATATACAAATGACCTGTGCTACTTTTGACAGTATAATTTAGTTTATGGGATACCAGATACCCTTCAAATTAATTTGTGGCTATATATCTTATCTCCATTTGTAGATACAGACCTCTAAAAATGCCCAAAACACAAAAAGACAATTTGAAGGGGCGGGGCTTAATTTTGTAGAGGGTCATATCTGAAAAATTTTGAGGCGTAGGATTCTAAAAATGTTTGTGTGTTCATGGCATCCATAGGGGATTGTTAAAAAAAATACAAGCAAAATCTGAGACGGAGCCTGCCAAACTTTTCAGGATTTTAGGTGATTTGGCACGGAATGACCCAACTACATGTAGCTTCTGTAACAATTCATCAGTTGTTAGGCCTGCTAGTTTTGCCATGGAGATAGTGGAGGCAATTACGTCCACACCCAGGGCAATAATAAGCATTTTCCATGAATTATGCTAATTACATTCATGTATGCGTACATACATTATTGGTTGACAAACGCCCTAGTGTTAACTTTTGTGCTTAAGGCAGGCCCACAAATGCATGCGTCACGCCAACATTAGTCCCATAAAAAAAAGATGAGATGTTCCCTAGTTTTGCCCACCAGTAGTGTTTAGACACGCACAATGCAATTTACACAGTTCATGGGAAAGGTCAATTGCATTGGTGCCCCTTGAAATGTTCCAGTAAAAATTAAAAACTTGTCCTCATGCCCTTTACTTGATACAACTGCCTCGCCCTATTATGAGGGAAGTATCCGGCCTGCAGATTAATTAGTCTAGCTTTCTTGAATATTCAGCAAATAATATGTGTCAACTTTTGGCAGTTGCATGTACTTCAGACTGCAAGTTTTGGAAATTCAGTGTACTAGTAGTAGTGCAGTGATATTAATACAGGTTGTTGTTGTTTTTCTTTTTTCTTTTTTTTTCTTTTTTCAAGTTACTAAAGATTGTGCAAGTCTTGCTCAAAATCAAATGTTGGGACTTGTTAAAGTGCAGGATAGGTCTGGCACCATAATGTTACAATGCAATGTACATGAGAACCCAAGGATGCTAAACGTGCAAGGTCTTTCCAGTATAAGAGTACAGAATTTTCAGGTAAACACAAAGGGCTTTTAAAAATACTTTACTCAGAAGACTTGTGACAAGTTTAAGAAGCATATATTAATAAGCGAAGACAACTTTTACAAAAGCTCCAAGGAACTGTTATTTGCATCTGTATTCATCGCTGCGTATACTACTTGCTGCTGATTCTCTGCCTCGCGGTTCTCCCTGAAATCAGTGCGAGGGTGCCCTCCAAGCTCCAGCTCGGCATATGTGATTGCTGCGGCATTCGAGTCATCCGGGCTATAATGCTGAATGGATGCTGCTGGGAGGGTCTGTTCAGCAGTAGTTGAACGATGGTCGCCATCTGGTGGACATGATGATGATGCAGTGCCTTCAGACACTTGATTCACTTGATTCACAGTGGTCAGTCTAGTCCCTACTCTACGCTCTGGCACTGTGCTACATGCACTTGCAGGTGTTATGGACTCTGAATCATCCTGGAATCCAACTATGTCTTGCTCGTGGCTTGTCATGGGTCTCACAGATGACTTATGCTTGCTGGAAACTGTGTAGATTGCCTCCCCTACTTCGATCCGAGTTACACTGGCAACGGGCTCCTTTGGATTCCCTTCTGCACCATCCTGGAATCCCCCTATGTCTTGGTCTTGCTCGTGGCTCGTCGTGGGTCTCGCAGACGACTTACGCTTGCTGGAAACTGCGTAGATTGCATCCCCTACTTCAATCCGAGTTACACTGGCAACGAACTCCTTTGGATTCCCTTCTGCACCATCCTGGAATCCCCCTATGTCTTGGTCTTGCTCGTGGCTCGTCGTGGGTCTCGCAGACGACTTATGCTTGCTGGAAACTGCGTAGATTGCATCCCCTACTTCAGTCCGAGTTACACTGGCAACGGGCTCCTTTGGATTCCTTTCTGCCCATCCAACCATTTCAACATCATCAACATTACCACTGCTTGGGCTGCAAGGTGGTTGCTCATGGGATCGTTTGTGAAAACAAAGCAGATAGAACGCAACGCCTCCAATGATGGCCAGAAGGAAAAGCAAAGCGACCCCTCCTCCGATCAGGAGTTCTACGTAGTTGCTTATCTTATTGGATGGACTCTGATCAGATGACAGATGAGTGTACGTGTATGCTGAATCAGATGGTGGAGTAGTCATGTGGGAGGCTGAAATCAGCAGCACTGACCAAGAGCTGCTCTGACTGCAATTTGGCTGGTACTCCACCTCACATTTCACTTCAGTTCCATTGTCGGCTAAAGACGGAGCCTTCACTCTTAGGGATTTCCCAGCTTCAAGCATTCTGAACTGATCAGTCTCTCCAACAGCTTGTGGTGGTTTATCACTCCAGTTTCTGCGTATAAACCACTTGTAGTCTGCCACTGTCGTAGATTCCGTGTTACAGTGAAAAATCCCCATAATTTTTTCAACCACAGTCAAAATGGAAGGCGAAAGAGAAACTGGTAACTTGAATGGAATCACTTCACACTGCGAAACACCACAAAACTTTGCATTTGACTGGGCCAGGCAGGTGAATCGTGCACAGTTATCATCCTTTCCAAGAACATGTGTCACATTGTGAAAGTTCTCCTGAGACAAAGTCTCTCCCCCATGGGAGGCTAGTGTAAGATTCTCAGAGGACCAGGTGAGTGTGTCCTGACCTCCCGCTGGTTGTCTGCATCTTAAAGAAACCTGCTCACCCTCTCTGGGGTCGCTGGGTGAGAAGTTACATTGCAGATTGCCATCTAGCTGTGGTCGCCATGTGGCTGTGGTGATCGTACTATTAGGTCTAGGTGGTGACTCGAATGGTTTGATGACGTGAAGATGTGCATAATCAGAGGGTAAAGTTGCATTTAGTTGGCAATAGTAAACTCCGTTACTGTCAGACGTTACATTCAGAAGGTGTAAAAAATATCCTGAACTTGTCGAGTTGACCATGAACAAGTCATTGTACCGAGTGGGTTTGTAAGATTGAAAGCAACCACTCAGGCCAACATAACCGTCTAGGTTTTCAAAAGTTTCATAAACCCAATGAATGGTAGGAAAACCTGCTTTGCAAATCATTTCATCAGCTGCCTGACACATAAAAGTGACATTACTTCCCTCTGTTACATTCTGACTTGCTGGATGCACACTGAAATACTCCCTGTCAGAGTCAGTTGCCAGACCAAGAGATGAACCCCTTATCAGAAACACAACTGTCACATACATCAATGCATTCATCCTGCAAAGGTAGGTATCTAGCCTCGTCAATGATCACAAATAATGGCTTACTTTTCATAAAACAGTTTTGGTAAAGTTACATGCAAGCATCCCATTTAAAATGACAAAGGCTTGTGATGAGTTTCTGCATTTATACTCTACATAAATATACCCAAAACCACTGTTTTCTCACAACTAAAAACCTAAACAAAATATTAGACTTTCACTTCCTCATAGTGAGTTGAACATGACATCCTCAACAAGAATGTTTTTACATTGCCAATGTACACTCATTAGATAAACAATACCAATACAATACTACATCTGTAGTCATACATTGTTTGTTATTTTTATTTAGCCCCTTATGAGCCAGAACTAAGTACATGAAAAGCAAAAAGGAGTAATATTTCCAGACTGTAAGGGTGCAAAAGGAGCAATAGCAGGATCTGCTCTAACTGTCCATTGACTAGCCGATGAAACCAGTTAACTAGTCCACCAGCTTCTTCACATAATAATAATAATAATTAAACAATAATTCTTTATAGTGCTTTATTGATGGGCATCTCAAAATGCTTTTTCAAGACAGGTTTTGGAGCACCTTTCAAGGTTAGGGTACCTTACAAGATGCTGCAGCGCATAAAAGCAGCCACTACCAGAAATATCGGGGCAAACCCCTTCTCTCAATAATGTAAAACTGGGTTCTTTTACATGGATTACATGTAGACAAAACACAGGACAAACGGCTTTAAGTCCCATCTGAAGGATGAAGCAATGTTAGTTAAGTATCTTGCTAAAAGTACACAAGTGACAAAACCAGGACTCGAACCCACACTCTGCTGAACAGAAAAATCAGAGCATTAATATGATGTATTGGCTCTCTGCAGATTGTTATGAGGGTTTTCAAGATTTTATTGCATGCTTTTCAAATCTACTGTGCTTCAAAGTGCAATTGTGTGATGGTATTCGTAAATTCTCAAGCTTCACAGCATGCATATAATACAATATTATTGTCGCTTAGGCTTATGTGTAAATACAAAACTTTGGAATGACCTCCCAATTGAAATTCGTCAATCACCTTCTTTGGATACATTCAAAACCCTGTTGAAAACCTATTTATTTGAGCAATAGGTTACTTTAATCTGTTTTGTATGTTTGCCTGTTTGTTCGTTATTTCGTTTTTCTTTTTTCTTAATGCGCAGCGAGCGTCGAAAGACGGAACGTGCGCTATATAAGTATCCACTATTATTATTATTATTATTAAATGGGTTTTTTTTTAATGAAAGTGTTCCCTTGGGTTGTGAGAACCTCTATCCTTCTGTTGGAACACTTATTAAGGATTGTGTTCACCCAAAAACAAACATACTGAACACTTGTTCAGACTTACTGCCAATGGTAGTCATAGATTTTCCCGCTAGCACCACAGGGTTTTAAATATTCACAAGCAGTTTTTAATTGAATCCTAGGGTGCACAATGGTCTACGTGTTTGAATTTGGCGTGTCGTGGCCGAGGGGTTCACCGAACCCGAGCTCTGGTGTTGTCAGTAGCAGAGTGTGGGTTCAAATCCCGGTCGTGACACTTGAGCCATTAACCATAGTTGCTTCATAAAAAATTGGGAAGGTATCAGTGCATTCTGCTCTACCAGCCAGGCTCCTAGTGGATGATACCCATGCCTACATCCTTACAGACTGTGAAGGGAGTTTCCCCGTTCAGCCCCAGGAGTAGGTGGCATTGTCCCCTTGAAGTGGCCGTCTGGCCTTGTGAAATCAGGCAATATCTAATAAATTATAATAATAATAACTAGTTCTGAAGTGTCGTGGCTGAGCAGTTAAGAGCACCGAATTCAGACTCTGGTGTTTCTGATCAGCAGAGTGTGGGTTCGAATCCCCAGCTGTGACACTTGTGTCCTTAAGCAAGACACTTCACCATTGCTTCGTCCTTCGGATGGGACGTTAAGCCGTTGGTCCCATGTGTTATGTAACGCATGTAAAAGAACCCAGTGCACTTATCCAAAAGAGAAGGGGTTCGCCCCGGTGTTTCCTGGCCCGATCGGCAGCAAATTGCACCACAGCACCTTGTAAAACATTACATGGTGCTATCAGAATTAGGTCTCATAATTCAAACGTAGTCCCAAATCTTGCAGGAAATACTGTATGTTACAGCGCCAGGAGCGTCACTGAGTGACGGACATGTGTGCTATATAAGAAGCCACTATTATTATTATTATTATTATTATTTCTTATATAGCGCATTTCACAATAACGTCTCAATGCGCTTTACATTAGTGCCCTGGTCATTGGGCCAATAACATTCCTGTAATCTTTCTCAGCTCCCTGGGGAGTATACAGCCTGGGCTGCCGTGGTGCTCCGAAGGCTGTTTCAAACACAATATCAACCTCTACCCTCGCACGTACCCATTTATACTCCTGGGTGAAGAGAAGCAATTATAGTAAAGTATCTTGCTCAAGGACACAAGTGTCATGACCGGGATAATATAATATCTCATAGAAAAACAATTCATCGTGCAGAAAGTAAACTTTTTCGAATCAAGAAACCATACATTACATAGTTAAAAATTGTGTTAAAAATCTTGACACAAACATTGCAGGTGTTGCATTTGTGGGGGAAGACAATATAAACTACAGTGTGATACATTTATCCCCCATGCAAAAATTAACATTCTTTTAAATCATTGCGGTACCTGCGAATCCTAGCGATTCGGACCTGCATCTAGCCATCCGGCTAGCTTGGTAGTCTGGTAATAGGACATCTGCTTTAGCAATGCAAAGATTGAGGGTTCAGATCCCACCTGAGTATTTGGCCTGTGGATTTTTTTCACAGAACTCAGGAAAGTACCAATTATACAGTGCTTAAAACACATCGATGTAAGAGGAAATTAAAATTATACAAGACATGCGTTTGTAACGTTACAAACACTGCAGGATTTTGGTTGTTGGAACAAAAAGAGAAAATTACATGCCATTGTATCCAAAATCTTTAATTTGGTCGAAAACCCTGAAAAAACTCTTTGAACTTGCTTTTTGGACCATAAGAAGTAAAGTAGTGTTCAAAGTGGGACCATGCCAGGAACTTTGGTGGAAATAATCCGTTGATTTTACATTGGACAACAAAAACCATTAAAAATCCCTTTAACGCTTTTACATCATTTTTATTTCTCACACTTGATCCATAACGGTTTGCTGTGTGAACTCTCCCCGAGAGGGCGCAATACAAGTCTACTGAAGCAAATTTTCAATGAAAGTGGTCGGCTGGCCAATTATTATCACAAGAGGGCGCTAAACAAGTTCATCATTGAAAGTGAAGTCGTAAAATGTTATGCAATCATGATGTCATGTTGTTTATGTTCTAAGTTAGGGCATATGCTCTGAGTTGATGTATTGGTTGTGCTGTTTGTGACTGTAGTATCTGAGATCGAACCTTCACAAATTTCACGTGTTATAGCATAGAAAATCGCTCGCATGGAAGAATAATAATTATTTTTTTTTTTTTTATCTCAACAAAAACAAAGGTGGTTTCGGCGGATGGCCGAAACCCCCAATTATTTTTCAAAGATGCAAAAATTAACATCTATTTTAATCACTGCGGTACCCGCTGCTAGGATTCAGACCTGCCTCTAGCCATCGGTCTAGCTCGGTGGTCTAGTGGTAAGACATCTGCTTTAGCAATACAAAGGTCATGCAATACAAAGGTCGTAGGTTCGAATTCTACCCAAACGATTTACATGTGGATTTTTTCACAGAACTCAAGAAAGTTCTGAGTATATACATGTAGTGCTTAAAACACATCAGTGATGAGCACCTTTTTCAGGCGGATACTGGCGCTATACTAAGTATTCTTTATTATCATTATTATTATCATTATTATAAAAAACCAAGTTAAACAGCACACACCTTCTAATTTTTTAGTTCCCTATTGGAAAATTACTTAGACATAACTTGGCGATGATGGATGATAAAACTTCCCTAGCATTTGGACGATCATTCGGATGAGACTTGCACATCATCATAAACATGGTCGTTTTTCATTTCAAAGTTGAGGGCAGTGTAATCATCCCGAGACTTGTCACTGCTCCTGGTGGGGGTGCTCCTTGCTTCCATCAGACCAGCTCCAGGAGCTCCAATGGTGGGGGCAGCGGCCCTCAATAAGATGACCCAGACTCGGTTGATCAACACACAGAGACCGCATCCAGCTACAAAACTGCCGACTGTCGCTCCAATGATATGCCCCCATGAAAACTTGACACAAGTAGTGTCTACTTCCAGTGAGAAATCGGAAGTTGGACTCAGCTCAGGTGAAAGATGAGTGTATGCTGAATCAGATGATGGGGTAGTCACCTGGGAGGCTGAAATCAGCAGCATAGACCACGGGCTGCTACGACTGCAATTGGGCTGGTACTCCACCTCACATTTCACTTCAGTTCCATTGTCGGCTAAAGACAGAGCCTTCACTCTTAGGGATTTCCCAGCTTCAAGCAATCTGAACTGATCAGTCTCTCCAACAGCTTGTGGTGATTTATCACTCCAGTTTCTGCGTATAAACCACTTGTAGTCTGCCACTGTCAAAGACTCCGTGTTACAGTGAAAAATCCCCATACTTTTTTCAACCACAGTCAAAATGGAAGGCGAAAGAGAAACTGGTAACTTGAATGGAATCACTTCACACTGCGAAACACCACAAAAGTTTGCATTTGACTGGGCCAGGCAGGTGAATCGTGCACAGTTATCATCCTTTCCAAGAACATGTGTCACATTGTGAAAGTTCTTCTGGGACAAAGTCTCTCCCCTATGGGAGGCTAGTGTCAGATTCTCAGAGGACCAGGTGAGTGTGTCCTGACCTCCCACTGGTTGTCTGCATCTTAAAGAAACCTGCTCACCCTCTCTGGGGTCGCTGGGTGAGAAGTTACATTGCAGATTGTCATCTAGCTGCGGTCGACATGTGGTTGTGGTGATTGTACTATTAGGTCTAGGTGGTGACTCGAATGGTTTGGTGACGTGTAGATGTGCATAATCAGAGGTTTGAGTTACATTGAATTGACAATAGAAAACTCCGTTACCGTCAGACGTTACATTCAGAAGGTGTAAAAAATATCCTGACTTTGTCCAGTTGACCGTGAACGAGTGATTGTTCAGAGTAGGAGTGTAAGCATGACCGCAACCACTCAGGCCAACATAACCATCTAGGTTTTCAAAAGTTGCATAAACCCAATGAATGGCAGGAAAACCTGCTTTGCAATTCATTTCATCAGCTGGCTGACACATAAAAGTGACATTACTTCCCTCTGTTACATTCTGACTTGCTGGATGCACACTGAAATACTCCCTGTCAGAGTCAGTTGCCAGACCAAGAGATGAACACCTTATCAGAAACACAACAACTGTCACATACGTAAATGCATCCATCCTGCAAAGGTAGGTATCTAGCCTCGTCAATAATCACAAATAATGGCTTACTTTTCATAAAACAGTTTTGGTAAATTTACATGCAAGCATCCCATTTAAAATGACAAAAACTTGTGATGAGTTTCTGCATTTATACTAGTACATAAATATACCCGAAACCACTGTTTTCTCACAACTAAAAACCTAAACAAAATATTAGACTTTCATTTCCTCATAGTGAGTTGAACATGACATCCTCAACAAGAATGTTTTTACATTGCCAATGTACACTCATTACATGTAGATAAACAATACCAATACAATACTACATCTGTAGTCATACATTGTTTGTTGTTTTTATTTAGCCCCTTATGAGCCAGAACTAAGTACATGAAAAGCAAAAAGGTGTAATATTTAAAGACTGCAAGGGGTGCAAAAGGAGCAATAGCAGGATCTGCTCTAACTGTCCATTGACTAGCTGATGAAACCAGTTAACTAGTCCACCAGCTTCTTCACATAATTATAATAATGATTAAAAACTAATTTTCTATAGCGCTTTATCAATGAGCGTCTCAAAGTACTTTGTTAAGACAGGTTTTTGGAGCACCTTGTAAGAATACGGTACCTTACAAGGTGCTGCGGCGCATTCAGCGGCCACTGCCAGAAATACAGGGGCAAACTCCTTCTCTCAACAATATGTGAAACTGGGTTCTAGACAAAACACAGGACAAACAGCTTTAAGTCCCATCCGAAGGATGTCGGTTAAGTATCTTGCTTTTAAAGTACATAAGAGACAAAACCAGGACTCGAACCCAGACTCTGCTGAACAGAAACACCAGAGCTCAAGTCCAGTTCGATGGCTAGGCCACAACACGCGATATTCTTTTAAACTCTGTCCATATTCTTTTAAACACTGAACTAAACAGCCAAACCACTTGGAAAATTTGTTGACTTGTCAACAAGAGTTGAAACTACTATTTGATGAGCAGACCGCTGAAAGGATGAATGCTTGGCCATCCCCCCTCCACCCCCCACCCTGTAAATTAATTCCCATGATGGTACACAAATTATTTGTTTTACCCCAAGTACTAGGACGGCACATCCGACACCACTCCCCCTCCCCATCCCCTTGTCAAATGACTCAAGTATAAACCAGAAAGTTCCTTTTAATAAGCTGTGACTGGGTTGAGTAAACACACATCTTAGCTGGGCTAAAAACAGCTAACGGACCACTGGCCTGAGTGCTGGGCTTTCTGCACTGAGCCAGTAACCTGTAAAACGGAAACAAACCCAGCAGACCTGCGCTTTGAAAACTAATATTTACCCATTTATTCTTTTAGTTTTTAGTACAAACTTCTTCCTAAACAATCACAACCAAGAGAGAAATAATTGTAGTTTAAAACTTTTTGAAATAATTGTAAGTAATTTATTTTTTAGCTTTTAAGTAAAAACAAAACATGTATGTATATATTTGGAGTATTGTCTTTTCAAAATATATGTATTTTCTGAAAGTACAAGACCTGTGGGCTTGTTGACAATTTCTAAGAATTTCGGCCATTGCATTTACTGCAAGTAATTTATGGAAACTTAATTTTAAATATAATAAAACTGCGGCCAAGTTCAAAATCTTACAGAGAGAAATTCCTCAATCAAAGAATTGGTTGTTAAAATCGTAATTTGAGGTGCCTTTGTTAAAAATATTGCCTAGGAGTTTTTCAAATGAATCCTTTGGTATGTACGGTCTTTGTGTTTGTATGAGTTGTACAGAATTCAAACATTTTCAAATCATGCAAACACCGTACATTAGGGCTTACATGTACAAAAATGTCTTCAAAATCTTGACATAAACATTACAGTTGTTGCATTTGTGAACGTTCTAGTTTTTTGCGTTCCCTATTGGAAAATTACTTTACAACTAAACATAACTTGTCGCTGACAAATAATCAAACTTCCCTAGCATTTGGACGATCATTCGGACGAGACTTGCACATCATCATAAACATGGTAGTTTTTCATTTCAAAGTTGAGGGCAGTATAATCATCTCGAGACTCGTCACTGCTCGTGGTGGGGGCGCTCCTTGCTTCCGTCAGACCAGCTCCAGGAGCTCCAATGGTGGGGGCAGCGCCCCTCTTCCAGATGACCCAGACTCGGTTGATCAACACACAGAGACCGTATCCAGCCACAAAACTGCCGACTGTCGCTCCAATGATATGCCCCCACGAAAACTTGCCACGAGTAGTGTCTTCTTCCAGTGGGCGGTCCAAAATGGGGTAAGGAGTGATGATGAGAGGCGGTTTGGACTGGTGCAGGTTGGACTTTGGTGATGAGGCTGTCTTGAGTCTCAACTTTGCCTTGCCGGACTCACTGTGCTCCATGGTTGCACATAGTGAACAAGTATATAATATTCTGCAATAGTATGTACCCACGTCTGATTGCTCAACTTGTGGAATTTCTAGCTTGTACAAAGGACATGCCCAACTGGCATTGTACAGGATTTTATGCTTGTGGTACACATGATTCAAACTAGCAATGTACTCATCTGGTTCATCCACAAACTGGAACATCCATAAAATGGTGAAATTGTCTTGACTCTTGCAGTCTACACGCTCTGACGTCTTGCACGTGAAAGTTGCCTTCTCTCCTTCCAATAATTTCTGACTTGCTGGATCCAGACTGAAGTAACTTGAGGCAGATGTGAAACCGGAGGCTGAGCAACTTATTAGAAACACGCCCAAAACAAGGATGAGTGAATCCATCCTAAAGTGTACTTGGACTGTATTATTACACTGTAACACTTGATAGGATTTAAATCACTGTTGTTAATGAATGCTTTGGAAGAATGTACTTGTATGAAAACGTAGGAAAGCTTGTCACACAATGCCACACAGACTGCGCGTACTGTATCAGGATTTATGCGACACTTTTTAAATCTTTGAAGATAACTGTCCAATTGTAATCTATTTTTTTAAGTGCCATGAATAAAGGAAGAACTGCTTAAAAAAACAACAAGCAGCTAAAAAAAAACAATGTTCCATTAATACATTGTAGGTGTTTTAATAAGGACAAGTAGTGTAACTTTTCCTGTTTGTACAATGTCTACACGTTAAAAGCCATGATGCTTCCTCTGTTGGTACATGTATGACTGATCCAATGTAAAGCACAATCAGTTTGTTGTACTAGTGCAGTCCTCAGTTCAACACCATTCACTAACTCTACACCCAAACCCTTGGACTCTGATTATGGTGGTATACCTGATCCAATGTAAAGCATAATCAGTTTACTAGTGCAGTCCTCAGTCCAACACCATTCACTAACTCGACACCCAAACCCTTGGACTCTGATTATGGTGGTATACCTGATCCAATGTAAAGCATAATCAGTTTACTAGTGCAGTCCTCAGTTTAACACCAGATCTTACACAACAGAAAGCTTTCATTCAAAGGCCATTTTTACAAACTCCATTATCTCCTTGAAGATATTGTTTTACAGCAAAATAAGTAATACAAAAGTTCTTCCTTATTGAATTCCCTTTCATATTTATAATCTAAAACTCATTGAGATTGGTCAATAAATGTCAAAGTTCTTGGTCTTTCTTTCCTCAGTGCAATCTGTAATCTCAAACACTTTTTTGTACACAACCATATGGCGCTCCGTAGGTGTTTGGCATTTCGGATCTTCCTATTCCAATTTGAAGAGATTGCATAATAGCAACCTTATTTTATTTTACCACCATTGGAAAGATCCGATCTCTCCCTTTCCAATGATGGTAAGCTTGGGTATGGAGGGTGAACATGGACAAAACTACAGCTTTATTACAAATGGCCTTTGTGCTCAGGCTTGAGTGCTTTTTTGTGTGCAAGCTTGGTCGACTAAAGTCGCCAATGGTAAGGAAGAGGGGGGTATGAGTGCAGTCGACTAAAGTCGCCTATGGTAAGGAAAGGGTTAAATAAAATTTTGGATCAAATTCGGGGAGAAAAATCAACAAGACCACAGGGTCTGTACCTCAAAATTTTCACTGGACCAGAATTGAGACGAAA
Organism: Pisaster brevispinus; assembly: GCA_023634235.1. Taxonomy (NCBI): domain Eukaryota; kingdom Metazoa; phylum Echinodermata; class Asteroidea; order Forcipulatida; family Asteriidae; genus Pisaster; species Pisaster brevispinus. The sequence continues at coordinate 5,173,017 of JAMKCF010000006.1, forward strand.
ATCTGATGTTTTTTTCCAACAAACATGAAGAGACAATTTCTCTCATTTGTCTCCTGTTCAAATGCTGACTTTGAGTAAGTTTATCAGACTCAAAGTCAACATTTGAACATCATTTTGTCTTACATTGACGATTTTGCACTGCGAGGTATTATCATTCAATTGAAAAACACAAGACTGCTGGACTTGTCTGGACTTGAGTTGACTGGCCCGACGCTAAAATCGTTGGCCTCGGGCCCAGGACCCAGTGTAAATTTTGAGCCCTGATAAAATACATTAGTTTAGAAAGTACGTACACCTGCCCTGGACTATCATACCTGCATACACCATGTTTTTCTCCGACCCAAGCTCAGACTCGCCTGCCACGACTACTTCTCGCTCACTGAAGTGTGACGTCAGGTAGTCCTGTAACACTTTAACACGGCTGGTCTTCCCACTACATGGGGTTCCACACATCATAACAAAGGGCATGTCTCTCTGATGTTCCAGCTAGCTGTTTCCGCAGAACTTTACAGTACCTCTGAGAAGAGTAATTCAATAGTTTACAGAAAAATTAATGAATGGCTGGGATTTTGTTATAAATTTCTGGTATGAAACCAAGAATGCCTCATAAGTAAACTTAATCACTGTAGCTCGTAAACCTGAGGAAACCTGTTAACAAGGGTGCTCGCTATAGGAACCAGAGACACCAGGGTTAACCCCTACTCTTCCATGATAAGTGTTCTGGGTTGCTTTACGTGCACTACCAATCCCATATTGCACTACAAATCCTAGTACACAGGACCTATGGCTTAATGTCCCCTAAGGAAGGACAAAGCAATTATGGTAAAGACGTATCTTACTCAAGGACGTAAGTGCTACGACTGGAACTCGAACCCACACTCTGCTGATAAAACAAAACAAGAGCTTGCGTACGGTGGTCTTAACCCCTCGGCCAGGACACACCCCCAAAGCGTGAATGAACGAGAAATGATTCACTTGCACAGAATTATTTTTTTGTTTAGCATTGGTACAATTTTCATTGTCGAGTGGCTATGCAAAATAAAATGAAATTGGTAAAACAAAATTATGTGACAGTACAATATTAAAACCATCAGTTTGAAAAAGAAAAAAAACCTGGAAAATTGCAGAGTAATTTTTTCTTCTAGAGATACACTGCAAGTGATTCCAATAAAGCAGTTAAATTGATGGGTAGGTGAATTATATTTTTGGAAATGTGTGAACAAACATGCAAGGATGGAGAAATGCTTACATTAGAAAAATAGAAGTGGGAGTCATTGTATTGGCATCGAAATCAATTACAAAACTAGAAATGTGTTTGCTGCATAACAAACACAGGGGTTTGGGGTATAAACAAAATGTACCATTGGGAAATGTATGATGTCATGGTGACGTAATGTAGTTTGTTGACTAATAATTAAGTTGTTACAGTTCCCAACTAGTACATCAGGATCCCAACGTAAAAATAATGTAAACTTAAGTATTGAAATGGAACCTTTCGCTTGAGGGCGCTATTACATATTATGACACCAAAAAGCCAATTTTGAGGAAGTATTTTTCCCTGACAATTTCATACAGAGAAACCATATGAGACACAATTTGTTTTGTTTTTAACTTTCAGTTTGGACCAGATGGAAGGATCAAATTTAGAGTACGACACTGGTAATGAGCAATTTCGCACAGATTTTGAGTTTATATCATGCAATTCAAAATATAATCTTTTTTGTTTAAATGATCCTTTGATTTGATGTGTAAGTTCATACCTAATGATGTCAAGATGACATCCTCTATTTTGTTAAATGAGTTACCTCATCATAAGCTTATGTACAATATGTTACAAATTGTGATTTTTCAAACTGACTGAACATGGCGTGGCATTTCACGCCTGATGCATTTTTGAAATTAAGAATATTTTGTAACAAAATACTGTACAGTGACACCCCAATTGTAATGTTAGTGTGATGGTGTTTGTGAATCTCAGAAGTGTAACTGAACACCTCTAGGCATCAATATTCAAAGTTAGGAGTGTCCCACCACGCAGACTAGTTTGTGGCTTTTGGGTACAAACTCTTTTCTAGACTAAGTTTGAATTTTGATGGAGACGGTTGATTGACTATTTCCGGGATGAGGCTGTTCCAATCTGTTATATGATTCTTGGAAGGAAGCTCTTCTGATAAGCTCGAGTGCAGCATCTGAGAACAGAACAGCACTCAAAGTTGTGTTTATTTCTTCTAATTATGGTCTAAAGGAGTCGAGTAATGTGGAAGGTTAACAGCAACCCCTTTGTGAACAGCTTGACCTTGATTGAACATTGATAATCTTCCGATTTTCCTTCGTTTTCTAAGGTAGGCCACAGGTATTGGGTGTTTTGAAGCATATCTGTCACTTTGTAAGTCTCAGCGACGATCCCTCCCTGATTCAAGTTTATTGATGTGGTTCATGTTGTAGTGAGTCCCATACTGTGGAAGATTCTAATTTAGGCAGTATGATTAAGGCCTTGGTAGCTGTAGGCAGCTGCTTTAACAGCCTACTAGCGAGGCATCTAACAAAGCCAAACATCTTGTTAGCTTTACTTAGCAATTTCAATATGTCAGTTGACTAGTTCAATTTCAGATACAACTCTAGTTATATTTGCGTTTTTCTATTGGGGCCAGTACAGTGTCGTTTAAAATTAACTTACATTAAAGTGTGTCTATATGTGTTCTTACTTCTTCATTCCTGCTGCTGCATTTTCTGGTAATGTGGAAAGTCTTAGTTGCAATAATTGTAATCCTTCCTTCCCCCCCATCCTCCCGTCGGGAAGATGAAGGGTTGCGATAATCGCAACTAGGAGAGTCTGTGACACTAACTGGGTTGAATGGCGTTTGCCAGTGATGGGACCGGTACTAGAATGATCAAAACTTCTTGAAAAGAAGTTGCTGTTGATCACTATACACCAATATAGTGTTTTATACATATGGCTAGATTTTGTTGGGCGGAACAGACAGAGAGAAGGCAGTCATCAGCAAACAATTTGATTTCTGTATGTTTGTACATATTTCATTAATCAATATTGAAAATCGATCAGGGGTGATCGATCTCCCCGTGCCATTTTTTCCCACCATGCCTTGCTCACTCATAACCCCTGGAATTGGTTCATTAAAATGTGCCAGAATCTAGCACATTTTAATTAGGACTGTGGTCAATCCACTCTATGCGCCCACTCATATATGGTAACCCGCAAAAGAGGTGTCAAGTCAAAGAGCAACTGGGTCGGTGGTCCCCTCATTTATTCTTTGATCTTGTAATAATAACATGTCCAACTGTATGCATTTATAGGGTGACCAAGTAAAAACACGATTCATTTGAAATGGAATTGTCATTGTCAAGATACTTGCATTTTTACACTCAGCGCACTAAGACAAGTTGCCTACAAAGTACAAGCCATACAAGCCCTCAAAAATGTTTAAAAAGCGTGCACGCAAAATTGTCACCCTTGGGAGCCAATGAATCAGTGTTGTTTCTCAGTACATCCTACCACTACCACAGGGGTTAGCTGTTTAGGGGTTAGTGACCAGAGGTATCGACACAGTGCACTACCCATACTCCATCTACTACTAGTACTAGTACTCGAGGCTGCACCCCCCGCCCCCAAATTAATTCTGTGTGGGAAATCTGCTTGAACCTTAACTACGGAGATACATAAATAATCCTATACTTACCATAAGTTTAGTAACACGGTCAAAACATTCACACGTGCAAATTGACGCGCCATCATCATCATCAAGCACTATCCTCTACAATACAACTTAGATTATGATGCACTTATGATTATTTGACACTTGAGGGCGCTATCGAAAGTAAACATTTATTTTCGTGATGCGCTCTCTGCACGCACACACGTAAAGGGGCTGATCTATCATCACTGAGCAACCAGTTGGAGCTTTTTGTCACTATTCCCTGTTTAACAGTACTGATCAAAATGATTACACAGGCCCTATGTAAATATAGATTATTTTATAGTCTTACATCAAAGCAATTCACGCCACTATTTCGATGTTTTCCACCAGTCAACGAGGACTTGTTTCGACCACTTCTCTTGATTCTGTCACGTTATAGCTCCGCCCACAACCGTAAAATGATTGGCATGCGAAGAGGAATGCTGGGAAAGGCTTCGCGCCAAAATCAAACAGAGTACCGCGAAAATGTCCATTTCTCGAATAATTCTTCTACCGATTCCGTCGTGACATCAAGCACAGTCACACTCAAGCCAATGCCTGCCGAAGAAGAAATAATAGTTGCTCCCTTGACAAAACGTGCCAGAATCGACACAGAGATGCCGACCACCGTCGAAATAATGGAGGAACAAACGCCGGCCGTCAAGCCACCGACGCTCCGGTTTAAGAAAATTACCAACGAGGCCAAGGCACCCACGAGGGGTAGCGAGTTTGCAGCAGGATTTGATTTGTACAGGTCAGTGATTTCACAGTGATTATAATGCATTCATCTTGCTAGAAATCTTGGGTCTGTAGAAAACCAAAATATGGTCTTATAAAAATTAATGTGGTAAAAATTCCATTATCCGACTGCAACTTTTTCCTTCATTATTTAATATTTATTATTATTTTTAAAAAAATGCATGCATGTCGTGTGGCCAAGGATTCAGGTTTCCTGTCCCTTGGCCACACTTGGCCACACAGGTGGGGCTAGTTGTAAACAGAGGGTTACTGTCAAGCAAAGATCTGTATTAATTTATTGTCTCCAACTCCTTATTCATACAACAACATTCACTCGTTATTTCACTAATGTTTAAACTAATGGTACATGTATGAGTATAATTTATTACGGGCCTTAATTCAATTGTATTTCAGGTAGCGTGGACTTCAACCCTATAAAAAATAGTTATAGGCATTACATGTTGAATAGAATGGTCTTTGGTCTTTGGTCTTGTGGTGAGGACAGCTCGAAGAGAAGTCCCCGAAAATGAGTTTGCAGCTGAATTTATACTAGCCGTCAGAAGTGCGTCTGTGCAACACGTACTTCTGTTACAAACGCGGTGATCAAAGCGCACTAAATTATTGACCAATCACAAACACCTTTCCACGGTAGCTTGCTCCGCTTCAGCTTGCGCGTGCCCGTACTCTGAGTCTGCGTCATGTGTGTGCCTCATAAAGAATACTCAAGAACACAACATGGCGCAGCCACAGAACCGGAACGGCACGTAGCTGGGTGTCACAAGCCTGCAAAACTATTACTGCAAGTCTGCAACAAAAGAAATGAAACATTGAAATAAATAGTTGTCTATCTTAACTACACATGGCGATTTTCGCCACATTGCCGCACACTTAAAATTCGAATGCGTCCTTGCATTCATTAACTCTCAAGAACAAAATTGCAAAGGTACATTGTGTCAATAAATTTTTAATTATTTCTGTACAGTTATTTTCTTGTGATTTCGTTTGTGAAACAAGCATTTTGACAATAGCACTAACTGACTAATTTTCAACAACCAAGTAGCAAGAGAAGTAGTAACTAATTTAGTAAAAGAGGCGCCTCAACATGAACAAAAAAACAAAAACAATTTTAAACACTTCAACAAATTTGTTATTGACTGTAAGTGTAAACTGTAACCAATTAAATCGATAGAACAAGCATGACGAGCTATTCAATTATCAAAGTTAAATCAAGACAACCAGGACACCTGGTGAAATGGCGCTACACTACACAGCCATGACAGCTTGCTACTCCAGTGCTACTGCTAGCTGTGCTACTCTGGCTGCTCAGCCCCGTCTCTAGACCAGGAGTGCAACACAGAGCATTTTTATGCCATTAGTTATGATTAATCGCTATCCTATGTACAGTCATTTCCACTCCTCAAACTATTTAAGACAGTTAATTATTTACATTACCTCTACTCTATTCCAATTAAAAGTGTCTCTTTGCATTAGCCTGTATTAATTTGTGTTTGTCGTTTAGAGCATGGGAGCAGACATGTTTGTTACACTGGTTTCCTGTTTCTGTACTCTTATAATGAATGGAGACGCGGCCGTCACTGGCCGCGTACCACTGAATCACACGTCCGGGGACTGCTAACTCTGACCAATCAAAGGCTCAAATTCTGCAGGGCTAATTTACATACAGCTACCTGAGCTGACCCCCGGGTCAGTCTTAAAAGCGCGGGTTTCAAAATGTCAATATTTACCAAACTCGTCTGCTATACATATATAATCTATTCAAGGATTGAACTAATTTAAAAACATCGTTAGAATTTCAGATCATTACTCATCGATAGGTGCATATTTTGTGGAACAGATCACACGTAGATTTAATCAAAACATTTACGCTAATGTTTTGGCCTACTGAACACATTTGTACAGTGTGTTTCTGACGTGACTAACGTTAACACAAAAAACACTGCAACGTCAGAACGAAGCCTTGATTTTAGGCACAACCAGCAGCTCACAATTTTCTTTTACAACAAATATACATTACTTATAGTGGTCCAGGAACTTGCATCTTTACCTCATCGAATAACACAGTAATGAGTAACGACTTGAAGCTAACTTGTCATCAACAACAAAATAAAAACCCTAAAGATCAAATCAACAGTAAATTACTGTTCATTGTTCATGAAGCGAAAAGATGGTGGGGTTAGGCAGTTGATCGGCTGCTTGGCGTGCGTATCCGGTCTGCCACTGGGGCCGACCGGAGGGAGTATTCGCCGGGAGTAGATACTCGTTAAACCTGACCGAATACTCACGACCGTCTGGGAACTTCGCTGTCTCGGTTACCTGCCGAAGAATGATGCCGTGTTCTAGCTGGTGGAGCTCGTGTTCCACTGTCATGGGTTGTTTCTCCTTTATCATCTCCGCTCTCACCCTCTGCACCTCGGCGTGCTTACCAAATGATGGTTGACTTGCACACTGAATATTTTACTCATTGTTTTGGGCGCTCCTGGGGAATTTATGTACGTCACGCATCCCTTTCTTTAATTTGTACTTGACGCCAATTTTATGTGCAACATTAATTTGCTTACTATCTCGTCTGCTGAGCTTCGTTAGCTCATGTACACGATATTTTCAAGATGCTGCTTTGCTTTTCAGTTACTTTATTTTCTTTTTCTTTTCTCTTTCTTTTTTTATGGTTATCACTCTTTTACCAGAACTATGTTGATAAACTTCACTAAGCTGATGATGCTGCGAACATCCACTTCACACGTGGATTTGAGATAATCTGTTTAAATGTCTCCTCTCTTTATTCTTTGATTCCATAGATAAACTGTCATGAGTAACTCCTTATTACTTATTTTCTTTACTTTTACTAATTTTCTCTGTTTTCCTTTATAATTTCACACTGCAACTATACTGGATTCACAACCTGCGGTCTGTCCGCAAAAACTTATGAGGGCGCCCTTCATATCATCCACTTACTACGTGCGTGCGCTGTGCATCCAAGCACGAGTAATATCTCAACATCCAGCATAACTTGATTAGGTCCCTCTACTTAGGTCGAAGGTGTTAGGCATTCTGACATCTTGGAGTGACTTGCTTTTGATAATATTGCTTCACATTCTCTCGGGCTTTTGAAACTTTGGTCCTGGCCAGGGATCAATTATTTCTCCCAAAGTCTGTGTCACTTATTCATTATCCTTGCTGTTGTCTTGCCGTCTCCTTTCATGCTTTGTCCACTTTTGCCTTTGCATTCGTCCTAATCTTTTGCAATAATCTTGATTAATTCTCCGTGGGCACATTTCACTATACCCCTTTATTGTCGAGTTCATCCTACTTTACATGTATTTCAACCTGTAAAAGCTTCTTGCATCATCAATAATAGCCTTGTGTTTTATTTTATTTTATCTGTCTCTATATCGTATCGGCTGTCGGCGATCTCGCTGACTACGGCGTGTTCCTTGGTTCTGAGCAATAGGAACTGCTATTCTAATTGCTCATTTTCTTTTTCATCTTCTAGTACTACATGTTCTTCCTGCAGCAGGTGCTCCTCTCTTTTTGTCCCTCTGGTCTCTGGTAGGCTCACTGTCCTGTCTTTGAACCACGTCGGTGCATGTTCTCCCACGTATGGTTTCAATCTGTTGTAATGAACAACACGGGGTTTTCCTCGTGCACCTTTCTGTATTCGGTACGTAACATCACTTAGACGTCTTGTAACCACATACGGTCCGTCCCAAGGCAGTTGCAACTTTGGGCACACCCCTTTCTTTCGTTTTGGGTTATACAACCAGACAGCATCACCTTCAAGGTATCCTCCACTGTCTGCTTTCCTGTCGTAATTTCGCTTTTGCCTGTCAGTAGAGATCTTAATGTGTGCCCTTGCGTAATCGTGGACTTTCTCGAGCCGTTCCTGTAGATTAACTGTGTATTGTGTTGGATCTTCTTGAGTGTCTATTATTGGCTTTTCTAATCAGCAAATCTGCTGGCAAGATTGCCTCTCTCCCCAACATCATCTCACTCGGGGTACATCCGGTGGTCTCATGCACAGCAGTTCTATATGCCATCATCGCATACGGCAAACACTTGTCCCAGTCTTTCTGACTATCCTCTACGAACATTGCTAGTAAATTCTCTAGAGTGCGATTTGTCCGCTCAATCATGCCGTCTGACTGCCAGTGTAAAGCTGACGTTCTCGTTTTTGCAATACCAAGTAGTTGACAAATCACTTTAAAAAGTTGCGACCCAAAATTATGTCCTTGGTCAGTATGAAGTTCCATTGGTACCCCATATCGGCATACGAATTGTTCTACAAATACTGTGGCGACTGTACTCACTTCTTGATTAGGAAGGGGATACGCCTCAGTCCACTTTGTAAAATAATCCCCGACTACCAGGATATACTTATTGCCTTGGTCAGTGATGGGCAAAGGACCAAGAATGTCCATTGCTATTCTTTCCATAGGGGCTCCAACATTATACGTCTTCATTTGACCACGATGCTTTTTGTTTGGTGATTTTCGAGACGCACACTTGTCACAAATGGAACAGATCTGATTCACATCTCTTTGCCACCGGGCCCAGTAGAATCTGTCTCTTACTCTTTCTCTTGTTTTATTTTGTCCAAGGTGACCACACGTCTTGTCACTGTGTAATCGTGTTACCAGCCCTTTTCTCAGAGTCTTTGGAAGAACAATCTGCCACTTGACCTGATCACCCGCCGCAGTCTCCCATTGTCGGCATAAGATGCCATCACGTACACTGTATGTGTAATCGTTCCCATTGCGACCAGTAGCTCTTTACTTCTACACCTTCATGTGAGATATCAGTCCATTTCGGCCGCTCTGTTAAGGTCTCTTTCCATTGGAGTATTTTACTGATCGTTTTGTCTTTCCTCTGTGCATCTTGGAGCTCCTTTGTAGTTATTAAATCTTCTCCGGCTACTCCTTTTCTTGTTTCATCTTGAATGTTGGACGTGACGACTCCACATAATGGATTGCTCAATTCTATAGGTGTCTTGTTGGTTCTCTCTGTACCTGCACTAATTGTACCTTTGCGCTGTCTCGGCTGTCTCATTCCATATTTTATCTCCGGTGTAACACCGTATCTCTCTATCTTGTCACACTGTGTACAATCATTGCAAGGTTTCCTTGACAGACCATCAGCATTCCCATGCTGCTTACCTGGACGACGCCCAGGGACTTGATGATGGCTCAATGACCCCTCGCTTTAACATCTTGTCAATGTCCTTTTTTTGATACGCCCCTTTGATGGATCGGGAGTCTTCTTGCTGGTTGTCTGATAGGTCTTGTCCTTCCAGTATTTATTTCATGCTTGACAACTGATTTCTTCCCAAGATCCTCTGAATTTTTAGCAAAAACGTCTTGAAATGTTGCTATTAAAAGACTCTTGCCAATTGCGTCTTTTGACTTTGATCCAGTCGTTCGCCGCTTGCCTCGTACAGGTCTGTCAAATGGTCAGGGATTTATTGCTTTACTTGAAAGGGCGGTTGCTGTGTTAATGCAGCAATCTGATGATTATCATTTTCTTGAACTACTTTGTCACTTTCAACTGGTTCACACATGGCCATAACTTTCACAGATGTTTTGATTCATGCCTTGAAAGGATAAATAAGGAGGGGAAGCTCTGCTACATAATGGGCGACTTCAATCTTAATTTGCTCAATTGTGAAGATCATGCACCCACAGACCAATTTGTCAATTTGTTTTATTCATATGGCTTCCACCCTCTGATTACCAAACCCACCCGCATCACCCCACACACTGCCTCTCTGATTGACAACATTCTTACTAACTCTGATCTTGCTATTACAGCTGGTCTTTTGTACTCAGATATCTCTGATCATTATCCTCTTTTCCAGATGACTGCCTCTTGTTTTCAAAAGTCTGCGCTTCCTGAGAAAACCTTCCTTTCTAGGAACATAAATAGCAACTCCCTGAATTCTTTCAGGTGCGAACTCAATGGCGTTGATTGGAATGAGGTTTATGAAGCTACAGAGGTCAACACTGCTTACGATTCTTTTCTTTCTATCTTTACATCTCGCTTCAACAGCAATTTTCCTCTTGTAACAAAAACTATTGGGGCATCGAAAAAAAATCAACCATGGATCACCCAGTCTATAGTGAACTCATGTCTATTTAAAAACAGACTTCACAGGTGTTATCTGCGCAAGCCCACTGAGGACAATAAGTGGTTTTACAAGATCTACCGTAATCGTCTCACTGCCACTATACGTCTAGCTAAGAAACAATATTATGCAGATAAGCTCGATCATCACGATCATCCCACTAATGCACAAGAAATCCTACGTATCGGTAAAGACATAAAAAAGGGTACTAGCTGCGGTTTTGATGGTATTAGTTCTACTGTTATGAAATCTGTTCTTCCTTCTATTGCTGAACCTCTCGCTCACATCTTCAACCTCTCCTTTCCGAGTGGATCTGTGCCTCTTAATCTAAAGGTTGCGAAAATCATTCCCATCTTCAAAAACGGGGATAAGAGCAACATTAATAATTACAGGCCTATCTCTATTCTTCCTTGTTTCTCTAAACTTCTCGAAAGACTTATGTATAATCGTCTTTCTAGCTTCATTTCTCAATTCCATCTTCTATTCGATCATCAATATGGCTTTAGATCTAAACATTCCACCGACTTGGCCCTTATTGAATTTGTTGACAATGTTACTCATGCATTAAATAATAAAATGCACGCAGTTGGTGTTTTCATAGACCTCTCTAAAGCCTTTGATACTATAGACCACTCTTTTCTTCTTTCCAAACTTGAACACTATGGCATCAGGGGAATCGCACTGCAATGGTTCCCCGACTTTCTTGCTAATAGACACCAGTTTACTTCTATAAAGGGCTGCGATTCTGTTCGTTTAAATATTAAGCATGGTGTTCCTCAGGGCTCAATTCTTGGGCCGCTCCTATTTCTTCTGTACATTAATGATCTCTATTGCTCATCCAACCTTCTTTCTTTCACATTGTTTGCAGATGGTACAACTATTTTCTACTCTAACCGTCAACTATCCTCCTTATTTAACACACTCAACACTGAATTATGTCAGGTCTCTCTTTGGTTTAAGGCAAACAAACTTTCCATAAACCATGCTAAAACAAATTTCATCTTCTTCTCTAAGTCTCCTTGCTCTGTAGACATCAATTTACCTCCAGTGATCATTGACCATATTGCAATTACCAGAGTTTCTTCAACTAAATTTCTTGGAGTCATTATCGACCAAAAACTATCTTGGTCTGAGCATATCTCTTCTGTCAATAAAGTCGTCTGTCGTAATTCTGGCGTTATCTCCAAGATACGTCATTTCCTGCCTGCCTCTTCGCTTGTTCTTCTTTACAATACCCTTATCTTTCCTTACCTAAATTACTGTTACATTGTCTGGGCATGTGTGAATACTACTAGGTTGCGCTCTGTGGCTATTTCTCAAAAAAGGGCTAAAAATTCGCATCTGTACTCTCTCATCTTACAGAGAACATTCAGCACCTCTTTTCGCACAATTGCACACTCTCACTGTCGCTGATATTAATAAGCTCCATACTAGGATATTTATGTTTAAATTCAATAATAATCTTCTTCCCGACGTCATCTCTTCCTTATTCACGTCTGTTAAACAAACTCACAGCTACTCCACTAGATCCTGCACTAGTCTTTATGTTCCATTCACTCGCACCACTTACTCTATGAACACAATCCGCTTCTTTGGTCCTCGTGCGTGGAATGCCATAGATGAACGCATTAGATCTAAGCAGTCCGTAAGTCTTTTTAAGTCTGCTTTCAAACGTGACATTATCTCCCATTATGTATCTTAGCTTCCCATCCTATGTAATTGAACCACATCCATCTCTTCAATACTTGTCTTATTTATTTTCAGCTTAAACTGTTCTGCCATCTTGTCGCTTTTATTACGAATTCGTTGTATCATGTATTATGTTCATCTGTCCTTTTGTCTGTTTGTCTGTCTGTCTGGTTGTCTTGTTTTCTTGTCTGTCTGGCTGTTTTTTACAAGCTCATGCTTACCAAAACGGCCCCGTACTCTATTTATTTATTTATGTTTACTCTCACTTAAAGATATGTTTTGCTTTACTCCGTAATACATGTAACTGTTGTTGTTCTTTTATGAGAGTATGGAAATAAATGTATTCTTGAATTGAATTGAATTGAACTGTACCTTGATGCACAATTATCAGCTCATCTCTAAGGTTGAGAACTCTGACTGGTACCAGCTCCTGTTGAATATCAACCAAGGCTTTGGCAACCATTACCTCGTGATTCTTTGTGAATCTTGGTTCAGGTTCAGCAATACCAAATTTGATATTTCTATCTCTGTGTTGTAGTTTTCCGGGCAGTAATATCTCTCCTCTTGCCTCAATCGTCACAGTTCGGTCCGCTATCACTCGAGTACACTTGTGAGATTCTGATATGAGGTAAACATGGCCTTTGACTTGTTGATTTTCTATTCCCAATTCGCCTTTTCCCAGATTCAATTATACATCTGGAGAAGGTCGTAGCCTAGAATCCCTTCAGCAAGGTACACTTCATGGGTCACTGTTTTACTTTGTGTACCGACTTGAAACTCTAGTCTGAGTTGTCCTCGTCCTAAGCAAGGAGCAAGTTGTCCATTAGCCATCGCCACTCTTATGTCAGTGGAACTTAGTTGAGGTCTTGAATTTTCGGGAATTTTGTAATAAATGTCTGGACGAAGAATAGTCAAACTTGCTCCCGTATCCACCAGAAAATTTGCTTGAACTCCATTAACTTTAACAATCGCCTCGATGCCTTGGGTAGTTATCACATTTGTTGTCGATGTACGCTCAGTTACTGTCGGTCCATCATCACTCCTTGATTTCCCAGCCGCCTGCTGGACCACGAAGTCGGCTGTTGTCCGTTTCCCGGATGTATTTCTTGTTGGCCCATATATCCCTGATGCTTAGGTTTCGGACATTCGCGTGCAAAATGTCCTATCTCATTGCAATTCCAACAAACGAGAGGTCCTCCCTCTGTTTCTCCCTTCTCTGCGTTTCCAGCTCTGTCTATCTTGTTATGTCTTGTCACCTTGCACAGGCGTGGTCACTTTGTCTTGCCGTGCGTCGGTTTCCTCTTTGTGTGTATTCACCATGTTCTTTATTGCATATGTCAAACTGCCAAGCTCATTGGACAGTGAGAGAATTTTATTCTTTATTTCCTTGATTTCTGTAACTTGCTCCTCTTTATCTTGCTCTGGGAAAACAACTCGCTATTTTCCAATTTACTCCACGTTGACGATCAGCCACTTGAAATGCCTCCAGTTCGACTGCAATACGGACTGCATCAGCTAGACTCTCTGGCTTAGACTGGAATACTCGCCATCTCACGTCACTTTCAGAGAGTGCGTCAATAAAATGCTCTTTGGCCAATGTTTCTTGTAAGCCGTATCTGTTGGATATGCAAGACGTGTCAGTGGCCTGATCACTTGAGCCAACTCGGGCAAAGTTTCCTCCCTCTTTCGTTGTCTGTTTTTCAACTGTACTCGAAATAGTTCTTTTTGATTACTTGAGCCAAATCTGTTGTCTAAGGCTGTCACTAGAGCTCTATAATCATGACGACTTTCATCATCCAAGTCACTCAAAACACACTGTGCCGATCCCCTTAAGTTGGCTGCGAGATATACAGCTTTGGCCTCATCATCCCAATCATTCATCTCGGAAAGCATCTCAAATTGAACAGCATAGTCATTCCAGCAACTGGACCCGTCATAATTGGTTGGCTTTATTTTTACTTCTGCATCACGTTCTCTATTTACTGGCTTTCTTGTTTGGGCCTTCTGTGCTTTGTATTCTTTTACTTGTTCTCTCTCTTCGTTTGCGCCATCCAACTCTCTCTGAAGAGTTTCACATTCTGCCTTCATTTTTTCTAGAACTGCTTGTCCGTGTTTGATTAATTTCTTTTCCGGGGAATTCTCACTTGAAGTTGACACGGATAGTCTTGAATCACCGCTCATTGTAATCTTGATTTCATCACAAGAACTTGCAATGGAAATATTATTTTCATCTTCCCTTGAAGCTTCACCCAAGGATTCGTTTTGGATCTCCCGTACTGGACTTACCATCTTTATCAATGCCTTTTTTCGTCACTTTTAAATTCTTTAATTCTCTTTTTCTTTGATTCTTTAAATCACCGGTTATTGAGATCCCACCGCTGCCACCAAAATTTAACGATTCCGACCCCACCTTTGCTTGCGCCTAGGGGAGAGGAGCCGGTATCATCCGATGAAACTCCAAGGAGAAATGTTATGGGGGTAGAAAACCTTTACTTGACATAATCAGACATGTTGTAAACAGAGGGTTACTGTCAACCAAAGATCAGTATTAATTATTGTCTCCAACTACTTTTTATTCATACAACATTCACTCGTTATTTCACTAATGTTGAAATTAATGGTACATGTACATGTATGAGTATAATTTATTACGGGCCTTAATTCAACTGTATTGGTAGCGTGGACTTCAACGCTATAATACACCCGTAGTTATAGGCATTACATGTTGAATAGAATGGTCTTTGGTCTTTGGTCTTGTGGTGAGGACAGCTCGAAGAGAAGTCCCCGAAAAATGAGTTGAATTTGCAGACGCTGAATTTATAGCCATCAGAAGTGCGTATGCGCAACACGCACTTCTGTTACATACGCGGTGATCAAAGGGCACTAAATTATTGACCAATCACAAACACCTTTCTACGGTAGCTTGCTCCGCTTCAGCTTGCGCGTACTCTGAGTCTGCGTCATGTGTGTGCCTCATAAAGAATACTCAAGAACACAACATGGCGCAGCCACAGAACCGGAACGGCACGTAGCTGGGTGTCACAAGCCTGCAAAAATATTACTGCAACAATAGAAATGAAACATTGAAATAAATAGTTGTCTATCTTTAATTACACATGGCGATTTTCGCCACAATACAATGTGTACCTAAATGATTTGAGCTTGCTCCGGAACGAATGGCAACGAAAGGGAGGACTTGGAGGAGTTGAAAACAGCCCAAACAGAGTGATTTTGTTTGATCAGATATTTATTCATAATAATGCGCCCAATGTTGGAAAATAAGCCCTCCTGTCCATCACACTGTTTCTAATAAAGTAGTTTTCTGGTGTTTTTGGAGAAGTTTTCGGGTAGTTTTCAAATGTTCTCCTGTGTTTCTTGGTATAAAGTAACACCCCTCAAATGAGATACTGCTTTGGGTAACAATAAAAGTCAAAAAGTGGCAGTCGAATACAGAAATTTCTCTATCAAAACAATAATGTTTTCCCAATCTCTATTTCTGGCCCTTTCCCAGTTTTCTTGTCTCCCCTCTCACCCACTCTCCATGTCTTACTTTTACTTATATCATTAATTTCACATGGTTTTACCGCAAACCTCTCTTACTTATATTACTTATATTATTAATATAATACTCTTATTGCTTTGAGGAATTGAATGTTATACTGAGCTTGGGCTGTTATTCGGTATTACCAAGTAAACACAGTATTTGTTCAATGCAGAAAATACTGTGAGCTGTTTTAGAAATACAGAAATACTGTCCTGCTCAATTTTTAATTTCATTACCACGATATAAACAAAATTGTCAACGCTTGTGCTGTAGCCTTTTTTTTTTTTTTTTTTAACAAGATTTGCAAATCTGTAGAAATTTGTGATACACATACATCTCCATAGTTCATTTGCAAGTGCAATATGTACAGCATTCAAAACCGAATTGTCAGAAGGGTTTTGGCTTAAAGATGGACTACAACGAAAACTCACACATTAAATTTACTATCGAACCTTGTTTATGTTGTTTCAGGTAACAGTTTATTGTTGTGGTCATGTTTTTCTCTAAATAATTTTGTTGCAATTTGACCCAAAAAATTAGACCTCGATTCTTTGATTATTCGAAATTTCCCACCCTGTACTGGTTCCCGGCAAAGATCCATTGAAAACCACAATGAAATCCACGATATAGTACCAGCGGACTTGTAAACCAGCGAAAAAGTGATGACGTACTACCCATGAGCAACCGAGAGTAAACAAAAGACGCCATGTTATTCCGTGTGTATGTATGCGTTTTCATGCAGAGGCACAAAGTTTTTATGAAGCTTTTTTTTCTAGTGTACCAGCTACAACAATGCCGACTTCATGTGTTGTTGGTGGATGCACTAGAAATAGTTCTAAGAATCCAGAGATTCATTTTGTTCAATTTCTGCGGGATCCTGCCGGGTCTGCCGTGGCTGCAGAGTCAGGTGCAGAGTCACAAAAAGGGCTCTTGAAACGTAACGTTGGGGGCTTCACTGGGACAGCATTCCAGAAGAGAGAGAGAAGCCGGGTAAGTTCTTGTTGATAAAAAACATCCGAAATGATCAGAAATTACCCAGCTTCTCTCTCCCTTCTGGAATGCTGTCCCAGTGAAACCCCCAACGTTACGTTTCAAGAGCCCTTTTTGCGACTCTGCACCTGACTCTGCAGCCACGGCAGACCCGGCGGAGGCCGATGACTCGGCCGACGTATAGCAGTAAGTCTGGTGGTGGTACATGTAGTACATGTAGATACACGAATTATCTCGATGTTTGGCGCTTTCGTGGGGATCGATCCAGGCTTCAAACGAAACTTTGTTGTCAAACCCAGTGATTTTTTCAAAGCACTTGAAGGTTCAATACAGTCCTCAGAAAAATGTGCTGAACAAATCAAAGGCCTACTTCTTGCCGAGAAGATGAAATCCTTTCGTGTATTATTCACGAACTTCACCCATTCCTTTGATATCGCAGGATCCCGCGGAAATTGAACAAAATGAATCTCTGGATTCTTAGAACTATTTCTAGTGCATCCACCAACAACACATGAAGTCGGCATTATTGCAGCTGATACACTAGAAAAAAAGCTTCGTAAAAACTTTGTGCCTCTGCAGGAAAACGCATAAATATACAGACGGAATAACATGGCGTCTTTTGTTTACTCTCGGTTGCTCATGGGTAGTACGTCATCACTTTTCGCTGGTTTACAAGTCCGCTGGTACTATATCGTGGATTTCATTGTGGTTTTCAATGGATCTTTGCCGGAACCAGTACAGGGCGGGAAATTTCAAATAATCAAAGAATCGAGGTCTAATTTTTTGGTCGAATTTCGACAAAAGTATTTAGAGAAAAACATGACCACAACAATAAACTGTTACCTGAACACAACATAAACAAGGTTCAATAGTAAATTTAATGTGTGAGTTTTCGATGTAGTCCATCTTTAAACCTTCATCTCATGTCTAGTTATTCCTCTTTAATTTTTGGTTGTTGTTGTTTTGTTTTTTTCACTAGTGCTTATGAGTACACAATCCCTGGTTGTGGCAAAGAGAAAGTACTCACAGATATCTCAATTGAATTACCAGAGGGCTGCTACGGCCGAGTTGCACCGAGATCTGGACTTGCCTGGAAAAACCACATTGATGTTGGAGGTGGGTCAATCAATTTATCAGTGTTTTCAATCATTGAATTCGAGTAGTGTAAGTCAGAATGGTTTCTGGGCAACTTTTTAGGCACCGTGGCCTAATTTTGTGGAGCTGCTGCTCCAACCACTTCAAGTCGGATGACATATCAGGGTTCTCCCCATGTGCAAGCTAGCGTAACGGGCTGATGCGCGCAAATTTTGGCTTCTACGCCATTTTATTTATTTATTTATTTTTTCAAGAGAAAACCATAAAGAATGCTTCAGATTGTAGAGTAGAGCTTTTAAAACCAAGATAAACACCAAGTAGAAAAAAATTCAGAAAAGCTGTTTCAATAGCGTGCTTTGGCCAAACATTTTCTTAAAAATTGGGTCCGGAATGCCCCACAGTTTTGGGAAAAAACCTGGGGGGGGGGAACCCTGTACATCAAATTGTTTTGCACTTGACTACGATGAACGGTTTATAACAACCAGCATGAATTCCAATACCCTTTGTCCCTCTTTGTACAGGGGAAACAAAGCTTTTTATAATTACTGAGTTTATGCCTGTGCTTACTGCACAATGGAATGTCCAGGGGTGTTAACATTCCGGATGTATACATGTGTAAAAGTGGAGTAAACCGACTTCCATTTGTGTCCAAAAGAAAAAATTGTGCATGCAAACACGTCTTCCGGTCATGGCTGGTTAAGCACTGAATATTGCATAACAGTTTTCTGCAGAGCAGAAAAGAGCAGCAGTCCTTCTGATTTGAGGCGTGCGATCGCACCCGCACGCCATCGCACGCCTAAAAGCTTTCTCAGGCGTGCGAAAAATCACACGCCTGATCCCTCTATAACGCACGCCTTGGCACATATTTCCAGCGTAATCATACTTCATAATTTGTAAATTAAAATAACGTCGTAAAATTAATTGTTTGTAATTTTCAAAACCCTTCAAAATTCTGGCGATAAAGTCCCTAGTCTTGATGTTTACTAGCCGCGATCATTCATTTCAGTATTAAAACGAACGTTAAAACACGCATGCACATTGTAAGTCTGGCTCTCCCCTCCACGTTCCATACCACAATACGTAGGCGAGTAGGGAAATACACAACTCGATTTTCCAGGGGTAAGAAGACGTGCGATAGAGTCTATTTGTGACCTCCTTCCGGTGATATAGTATACACAATTTTAACCTCGTACTCATAAACACATCGCTCTCGCCACACAATTTTCCCCAATGTGCGTCGTCGACCGATCGTTCGACCGATCGTTCAAACGAAAATATTATGCAAAAGAAGTTTTAAACAAGCGATCCTTTATTCACAAATCCATGAAAATGGTTGTTGATGGAAAAGGTATTATCGTGGAGGTAAAATAGACCTTCATGGTATTATTAAGGGCAGAAATTCGGGGATAAGATCGTTCAAAAACGCAAGTTTGCGAGCTTCATTTCCGTTTTTTTTTTTTGTTTTTTGTTTTTTTTAGCTTTGACAACTGTATGCACCTTTGAGTGTTTAGATAAATAAGTATCAATCATCGGAGATTTTGATGATAAAGTGTCCAGTGTACAACCAATTCGACCTTCACAAAGTCCCTTGCCATGTTGTTTTAAGTACATCACTACCCGCTGTTTATAGTTTTAAGAAAACCGACTTTAAAGTGACCAGCCTGTACCACAAAAATCACACGCCTAGAAGAATCCAGGTGTGCTTTTTTTCACACGCCTGGGATTTTCAAATCAGAAGGACTGGAGCAGGATACCTGGCAACGATGGTAGATGTGAAACGGTACTTTGGCTGGCTCATTTCAGTACATGTAGGCATACTTTTGTTGTGCTTAGCTACCGTTGGTGCTCCCAAAGCAACTCTAGTGCCAGTCTCGCCTGAATTTGCACATTGTCGTGACTTGCTTGGTCCATGTACATCAATGTATTAATTTGTGAGTATAGACCCCCTTGCATTGGACGCCACCTTTGATATATCAAACAATGGGATCATTGTTTGATATATCAATGCTTGATAGCCCTTCATTGACGTCAGTGAGGGGGCTGTTTTGGGGGGCTTGTAACGTCTTATGCAAGGGGTCTACCGGGGATGGGACACCTGCTTTTGAATTTTCTGTCAATTTTGACAACCTGCGTTAAGATTTTATTTATTTATTTTATTTATTTTAAATTTTTTGACATAAACACAATGATTACAACTTACAAGTTGGACAGGGGCTGTCAAGGTTATACAAAAGTATAAAAGCTGTCATCTTAAGATGTGTACAACTAGACCCCTGCCAACGATAAAATAATTATATAATTGTAAAAAGGAGATTGCACTCAAACGCTATAAAATCACACAACGGTAAACATATAAACAAAATCAAATCCAAAACCTTGCAAAAACAGCACCCATAAAACTCCATAAAAACAGGAGGCAGGGACAAACATTTAAAAGATATCTGGCTGCCCTTGCCTCGTTTAATGAGTAATTCTTGCCAACATTGCTGCCTTGCCATTCAGAGACTTCCCATACCCAGAACAAAACCAACCTTACCAATTTGATGTCAGTGGGTTTGGTTTTTTTTAAATTGGGTGGGGGGGTGGATTTGGGATAGTGAGCCTTGCACTATGTCAGGGGTAAATAACGATTGCAAGGCCTGGATGTTGAGTCCATCAATCCAACTTGACAAAAACAAATTGCTTC
Source organism: Pisaster brevispinus (assembly GCA_023634235.1). Lineage (NCBI taxonomy): Eukaryota > Metazoa > Echinodermata > Asteroidea > Forcipulatida > Asteriidae > Pisaster > Pisaster brevispinus. The sequence continues at coordinate 5,193,590 of JAMKCF010000006.1, forward strand.
TTTCATTACTTTAATGACATATGTAGTACATTATTATTGCTCGGTGACTGCATGAAGTTGTCGTGGTTACCACAAAAGCTTGTTTGGCTGTGAATTTTTTAATTACAGTCGTATGATCACTACCGTCGCTCCCTTAAATCCATACGTGTTTATGAAGCGTTTCGACTTGCCTTTAATGTCTAGGTTTTGGGTGTGGTTGTGTTGGTGTTGTTGTTGTTGCTGCTGCTACTGCTGTTGTTTGGGGTTGTTTTTGTTTTTTAAGTATTTACGCATAACTTACATAGACTATTTAAGATACTCATGGGTGGAAAACTTCACTTGAGATGCTTTTGCCTGAAGTGCAATAGTTTTTGAGAAATGATTTAAAACAATTAGTTTGGATCTCACGAGTCCATTTGAAAACACTCAGCGATGTACTTTTTCAGGCCCCTCGTTAGTCAGATGACTGATTGAGATTAAACTGTTGTTTGTTATTTTATGGTATATACGTTTGGTCACACAAAGTGCAGATACTCTGTCTTATTACCAATGTTGGCCGCATGCCCTGAAGAAGGGGCTCCAAGATCAAAATTTAGTTTTGTGGTGCACTCATTTTCCAATAGATAAGAGTCCTTTGTGAAAATGTGGGGGAAAGTTTCTTACCTCACGTTAAAACAGTGTAAAATGGCACTTTGTTTGATACCCTTTTAGTTCATTTTTTTTTCATAATCCAAAAAAGTTCCAGGGCTTCACATTTCAAATATATGGTCCACACATTTTTTTGTACAGAGAACTTTTAGTTCATTCCTAAATTTTGATGATATTCAATCAAGATGGCATCGACCTTTTGACTGGTGTACAAATTCCTCTTTGGAACGTACAGAACCAAATTTGTTTTTGATGCCCAATGACGTCGTGTTTCAAATTTCACGTCGAAAGGGTATCCATGGTTTGCCCTTAAGCTGTTTAATGTCTTAGCAGCAGGACCAGTTAACTTGTCATCTCAATAGTCCGCCAACGTTTTAACCAGTTCCGTATTTCAAATGAAATATGGGTGCCTATCAACTCTGAACTACATAGCCAGCCGGACCACTTGGAGAGAATTCTGACTGGTCCTTGGGTGTTTTAACTGGCATTTAGCCAGCGGAACACCGGTATATCAAATGAAATGGCATTTTACACCATTTTAACATAAAGTTAGAGACATTATAATTTTGTTTCCCCCATTTTTATGGGAACGCCATCTATTGGAAAATGAGTGCATTACAAAACTGAATTTGACATTGAAGCCTCTCTTTAATCTCCTCTACCATGATCATAATGAAATGGACCATCCACACTTGACTCAAATACCACCTGGGTTGGCAATGGTTAGCATTAGTTATGGTATTGCTTGCATTTATACACGAATTCAAAATTTTTGCAAAGGGGTTCAAGAAGAAGAGCTCAAAACTCAGTTTTGTGATGCACTCATTTTCCAACAGTAGAGTCTTTATGAAAGTGGAGAAAAAGTAACAAATCTTTAACCTCACATTAGAAATGTTGGAAATTGTTGAAATATAACATCATTGTTTGTAAGATGTTGAAAGAATTCACACTGGAAGAGTGTCAAACACAATTGCATTTTACATCGTTTAACATGAGGTAAGAGACATGTTCACAAATGTTCCCACTCTCATTAAAGGACTCTATCTATTCAGGGATGTGATTTCTCCGTTTTTAACCGGAATTCCGTTTGGGTTTTTTTTTTTTGCCCTTAAAAAACAAGAAATTCCAGGGTTTTTTGCCCCCCCCCCCAAAAAAAAAAATTATTTTTGTTTTATTTTATTTTTTATTTTTTTAAAGATCAAATTCATAAAAAAATAGAGATAAAACCATATAATAACGCCCAGATTGCAGAGTAGGGCTTTTAAAAGCAAAGATAAATGTTAATATTGGGCTTCATGCTCGCAAGTTTTCGAGCTCGCAAGCTTTCGCTCTTTGCGCTCAGAGTTCAGGTTTTTTTCTCAACAGCCTATCACATCCCTGATCTATTGGAAAATGGGTGCCTCACAAATTTGAGTTTGACCACCTTGGAGCCCCTCTTTAAGTTTATTCTGACGTGAAACTCTAGTTTTTCTGGTAAACACACCATGCAACCAACTGGTCAAAGTGTCTTCAAATTAGGTGGTGACACTTCAGGACTGGGTAGTAAATAAATCTTTTTTTGTGGGAGGAAGGGGGCGCGTGGACAGGATTTTTGAAGAACTCTTTAATAAAAGGCAGGGCTTATACTTTACACTGGACTGCAGGCTCGAGGCCAGTGGTTTTAGTGTTGGGCCAGTAAACTTATGACTGGACAAGTCTGGTGGTGTTGTGTTTTTCAATTGAACAACAATACATATACCTCACTGTGTAATATCTTAAACAGAAACAAATTATGTTCACATGTTGAGTTTAAGTCTGGAAAAAATACCCTCTAATTCTACTGAGTAATGAAGTTGTACCTAATACTGCAAAGAGACAGATGAGATTAATCTTCTCATACAGATGTCTCGGTGCATTTCAATGCATGTTGTCTGGATTTGGCAAGTTTTTTTCTCATTTTGATTCTGGTCTAGTTCAAACATTTAAGGTCCACTAAACATTTTTAGCTACAAGCCCTGCGGTCTTATGAGGTTTTTTTTTTTCTCCCAAATTCGAGCCCTGAAAGGGGTGGGGGAAGATGTGTACATGTTTTGTTTAATTTTGGCCGAATAAAGAATAAGAATAAGAATAAGAAATCAAGGAAACTTTAGGTGAATTTTGCTTCAGTAGACACAAGAAAACGCCCTGCATGTCAACAAACATGTGTGTATACTACATAAGTATTTAATTTACCCAAAACGCAATTGAAGGTATTCTTTTCATCAAGTACTAAGGATCAAGCTTCTCAAATTAAACCCAAATATATCAGCAGAAATTACTCTGTCTTGCCTTCAGTCATCACAAACCCCGTAAAAATGCGTTGATCACAGTGTTCTGCATCAGGCCTTCAATTACACGGAGGCCGTGGCCTGTGCCCTGTTCTTGGCCTTGGTGCCCCCCCCCCCCCCCCCCTCTTTGGAAAATGGCCTTGAGATGAAATTCCAGCCTTGCTGCATTCTGGTGAATTTGGTACCGTACCCCTAAATCATCCACTCCTAGCAGACTTATCTAATCTCAGCGTATTTTGATGGATCTCAGAGAGCCCATTGTGAGAACATCTGGGGGGGGGGGATTTGATAGTTCAACTGTAGTATGCTTTTTGTGCTGCACTGATGTCACTCTAAATGTCACAGATAAAAGCAGTTTATTAATTTTTGCGAACGCCGTCATTAACCGATAAAACATGTCCTGTAACCCAGTTCAGTCACATTTATCATGAATTGGTTTATTTGTTTAGCAAACTTTTTTTTTCTTTCTTTTTTAAAATTTCTTTTTCCTTTACACCTCTTGGACGTTGATCTCTCACACTATTTTGTAATAAATGGGCACTTAAAACACAATCAAAATGCCTTGGAGTAAATAGTTTGATACACTGTCGTGAAAATTACAACCCAATTTATTATATCTCATAAACTTTGCTTTTTGGTTCGGAAATTGGGTTATTGTCTATGTTGTATTTGTCTTTTAACGGTCTTTTAAGGTATGAAATTGTTTGTAGACCTCTGACGCTAAAAACCTAGCAACTTTCAAGTGTAAGATGTTGTCAGAAATTGTCCTCTTTAGTGTTGGGGGGAGGGGGGGTTTACAACTTTTCCATGCTTTTGTAACCCCTAACTATATGGAGACATAGAATAGTTCGCCTGGAATGTCAATAATTGGGCCGCATTCGTGCAAGGTAGACAATGAGGTTGAGGGGCTACCCTGAAGTGGTGTCCAAACACTTGATCAATAATTGTGTTGACTTTTTTATAAACTGAAACAAACTTTTTTATGTAAATCGCATATTTTATTTGGTTCTCATCATATCTTCATGCTCTGTGTGTTTTGGAGGGGTTTTTTCTTTTTTCTTTCTTTTTTTTTTCTTCTTAACTTTGCACTCGTTTTGTTGTCAAGAAACGGTACAGTGCACTTAGGAGACATGTTGGTTACAGATTGCATTATGTTGTTGTTGTTTGGGTTTTTTTTAGGGGGGGGAGGGGGTTCCTTCTTTTTTTCTTTTTTCAAATTTTTAACATACAATGCTGATGAGATATTGTAAGTATAAGTTTCCAAGAACATTGTTTTCCGAAAAGATTGCTTTTACCAGCTTTGTCAAAGTTATTTCTTTTCACACAATTAAGGACTGAAAACCCAATCCACATGCAAGCAGGGTTTGCCCTTAACTTTTTTAGTGACTGGCCAGCAGGACCAGTTAGCTTGTTATTTTACTCGTCCATCAGCTGTTTCGCCCTATCATCCTCTATATTAAATAGGGATGCTTTTCAACCCTGAACTAGCCAGCTGGACCACTTGGAGAGAATTTTGACTGGTCCTCAGGTGTTTTAACTGGCATCTGGCCAGCGGACCACTGTTAAGGGAGAATGCTGGCAATTAAGACTCCTGTCTGGGTTTTTTTTTAAACCAGGGTCACAAAGGTGAAAGGCAGGGAAGAAACCACCAAGCCCAATCTATGCCCTAAAACTGATTTCTCAAAATTTTCGGGGGGGGGGGGGGGGTTCCTTCTTTCTTTTTAACCCTTTAGAATATATATAAATTAAAAAAGCTCTTCTTTTTGGGGTTCTCTTTTTTAATACTGAATCTCATTGTTCCTGGCGAGCACTAGTCTAATTTTCCCGCAGCCTCCTTTTGGTGCCCATGTTTTGAATTTGGGAAAGCATTGCATGTGTGTTTCTGTTACCTTTTCAACTATCATTGAACTAATGGACCCTCAAAAGTGACTAGCCTGAAGATACCCGGGGAGAGAGAAGATGGAGAAGTTTCAGTTTTTAGCTGTGGAAGAACCAGCCAAAATACCATGTCACATGTACCATCTGTGACTAGTATCCTGCTCATTTTTGCTCAATAGAATATTGTTAAGCATTTATTTTATTTTGTTTTCCTTTTCTGATAAGCTGCTCTATTAAACTTGGCCCTGGTTTGTATCATGGATAATGGCCCTCGCTCTTATACAGAACTTTCACTTTTTGTATTTATAGCTGGTGTTATCGACAGAGATTACAGGGGCAACATCGGGGTGATTCTGTTTAATCTTGGAAAGGAAGACTTCAAAGGTAAGCTGAAGTTCATCAAATAAGACTGGGGAACCTTTATGAGAATGGGCCCTGACTTATAACTTAAGAAACCCCTAATCCACCTCGCCTAAAAATGAAGGATCCAGAGGAACTGAGGGCTGTAGTATGGATGTCACTTGTAGTGCGTGCTATCGCTTAACACTTGGTCAATCATTCCAATTTTTCTCCAAGTCGAAACATGTTGGTGTGAAGTGACATTTGAGTGGAGAATATTGAGGTCAACTATAGGCAAGTGGACATTTGGAGTAGCATTTTAATGGTCAAATATGTGTGGGAATATTTCGAGGGCACCAAGGCCAGACCCAACAAACTGCCTCCTTGGACTAAAAGTCCTATTCTGTTTTAACAAATGGGATTAAATTAGAGGGGGGGGGGATATTATTAATTTTCTTTTCAATATTTATTCATATTTGTTGTTACGGGTGTTTTTCATTTCAGTGAAAAAAGATATGCGCATCGCTCAACTCATATGTGAGAGAATATGCTACCCTGAACTAGAGGAAGTAGATGTAAGTTTTGTCTGCAAGAAAAATCAAAATGTCTGTTACAAATATCAGTATTTATTTTTTTTTTTTTATTTTTTTTTTTTGGGGGGGGGGGGCTTATGTTTTTGCCCCAAAAGACTTCTTGTTGTTTTGCATTATCTGTGTATAGCTATGAGCAAGCTTGGATGAGAAATTGGGGTCGACCATTGGTCAATAGCTGCACATACTGACAATTAAGTGAAGATTCGGTCGGAACAGGTCTAGTGACTGAACTTTGTCAAGTTCAACAAACATTTCAATTATTTTCACGTTATCTTCAGTTCTCATTTCTCATTTCACACGGCCACGCTGCTGGCGACAAGGAAAACAATCGCCATTTTGCAACAATTCCGGTAAACTTTGTCACAGTGAAAAACGAAACAAAATATCCTATGAACCCTCAAGCCTACGAGGCCCAGGCCCATAAAGTGTGGGTGAACAGCACGCCTAGTCAGACAGTAGGGGCTCTTGTCCATTAGCAGTAGGTTTCCGGACTCCATGACCACCGGCTTCACTTTCCTAGTGTATCGCTGTTTCATAGAACTATAGACCCCTTGCATATGACATCATACTCTCAAAAAGCGCCCTCACTGAGGCCCAAAGGAGGCAGATCATTGGACAATAGCTGTTGTTTGTGCGTAAAAACGTGTGCGTGACCTCAGCGTTTCGCTTTATGCAAGGGGTTTATTGCTATGATCCTTCTTTTTTTTTCTTTTCTTTTTTCTTCTTTTATGCAACTTGATTCTAGTTTTTTTATATTGGCCCTCTTTTCATCTTTTTGATGTTTTTATGAGTCCTGGTTCCTGAATCCAAGTTAAAAAAACAACAAAACAAAGCCTTGAAGAAACCATGGTCAGTAGGCTGGTTCGGAGTAGTTGACCAATGACCAGAGAAGACTGACCACAGCGAATGTTGATAGATAAGTTTCATGCCTGGAAAGGACAATGTTTTAACTGAACCAGCTGTAATATTTCAAGATGTACAAAATACAGCCCTGTTGTACTTCCCACAAGGAATTATTATTTATTTATTCATTTATTTTTATTTTTTCATTTTTTTAATTTAATATATACCTTTCTTATACCTTTCTTATAGGAGCTTGGGGAAACTAAACGTGGAAGTGGTGGCTACGGATCAACAGGAACTAATTGAGGCAGGCCTCCTAGCCTCGAACATTGTTTTTTCAAAAGTGCATCTGTGTCTAAACTCGGAAGTAGTGACAAGTACTGCTGAAATCCTAGCCCAATGTCATGGTGCTGTCTACCTTGGAATTCTGCGCTAATGCCCCATAGAATCACACACTCATAGGTTACCAGGGATTTTTGTGGGTTATTTTCTTCCTACCCTTAGTATGAGCTGGCAATGAATTTTAACACTGAAAGCTGAGCATAGTGACCATCAATACAAAATGCCGCAGCAATTAGTGCCATGAGATTGTTCCCAAGATTCAAGGGGAGAAATGTTTTGCATTAAAGTGTGTCACGTGGCCCTGGTCAGGGATTGACAAACTGGACCACTGGTCAGAGTCTAGTAATTTAAGCATTTGGCTAAAAACATCACAACGGAAGATGTCCTGAATTTGAAGTCCAAACCTTGTTAAGAAAAAGTTTGTCTTGTAAAAATATTTATGGACCAATAAAATTTCATGGCTTTCAAGACCTGGGGGACCCGATTTCATAGAGTTGCTTAGGCATCAAATATTGCTTTTAGAAATACTTTCTGCTGTTAAGCAAATGTAAGCAGAGCATCGTCACAGATGGTACTTGTGAAATGGTATTCTGGCTGGTAACCGTATTTTGGTAAGCGTACTTATGTTGGGCTTTAGTTACTTTAAGCAGCTCTATGAAATTGGGCCCTGTAGTTTAGAGGAGAAATTCTAGAAATAGTTCAAGCCCTGCCAGTACTTTGACCAGAAACTAGAAACTCTTATCATCTCACCACTTGCAAACACTTGTTTTTTTCACAGTATTTTTTCCCTGATGACCTGTTTTCCACTGAACAAATTCTCGCTTGTGTCCTCAGCAGCTCTTTGGTACTAAGCAACTCACTGCCACAAGGGTCCGGTGGTGTTTTTTCACATTTTGATTGCTAAACCTTCAGCTTTCATTTTGTAAGGAGTAATGATAAAAAATGTCCTGACGGATTTCTTGAAAATCAGTTTGGCACTGCACTTATTAACACTGGCAGTGTCGTGGAGAGGCCCATTAAATTTTCAGTTTTTGTATCGGCAGGGTCAATTACATTGCCCTGATTATACTGCGTTTGTACTGGTTGCATCACATACACGTGACCTAAGAAAGTTCAAGCTGTGACTGAAATAAAGTTTATAGGGAGTCAGCTTTGAACTTGTGTATGCCTCGACTGCAATTATTGTTTTATGGAATTTCTAGTTGGCACTGCTAGGGTAAAAGGGCTTTGCTGAATCCGACACAAAGTGGGCATTACAAAGAAAAGATATTAGCAGTATTTGGGGAAAAAGGTGTAGAAAAATATACATTCTAGATTGGCCGCTTTTTATACTTAAAAATTGGGAATCAAATTTTGAGGTACCCCTCGAGCTGGACTTGAACCAAGTTGGTTCCATTACAATTGGTCTGTATTAAATGTGTTTACTGTTGTACAGGGTTTGCCTTTGTCATTTTAATAGTCCACCAGCTTTTTTTCACTGGTCTGTAATCTTTCCACATTGTCATTTTGTACAGTACTTGAGTTTGAAACCAAAAGAAACAGTCAGTGCTCCCGGTGGTTAACACTAGACTTTTGGACGCCATGAGTTGGCATTATGTGCCCGATATGTGGCTTGGTGTACACTCTGCTTTTATGTCTTCATTGTGTTCCGTGTTCAAAATTGCGTTTAAGAAAACTGAAAATTACTGCAAAAAGTCTTGTATTTTTTTGTCATGTTTGCTTGTTTGGGATTTAAAAAGTTTAATGTATGAAGGAACAGATAAATAAGCTTCATTATGGTCCAACTTCAAACAAATGTTGTGTTTGTCCAGAGTGTCCGATAATATTGCCTTACCTTGACTTCCATTATATCAATCTTTCGCAGTTATATTAAATAAATTATATTGTATTCAATACTTGTCAATACTTGTCATTAATTATGTTATGAAATGGTTGGTTCAATAGGCCCTTTGCAAGTTGGCTTTGAGAGTCTGGTACAATGCCTTGTTTGGTCACAAGTGAATGCTCAATTTGCATTCCGCGGACTGCATCAGGGTCGTTTCCCAGACCTCGGCTTGGGCTCCGGTTCCAGCTTGGGCTACGGTTCCAGCTTGGGCTCTGTCATCAATTTCAGAGCAGTGTACATTTGTTTATGGTGTTTCTAACATCAAACAGAGAGAGAGTGCCCAAGCCCAAGTTTGGAAAACAGCCCCAAGTGCTGCTATGGCTGTGTCCACATTAGCTTGGCTAGATTTCTGCATCATTATGCATTGAAGTTGAAGTAGAATATAACCTTAACAACGGAAACAGCCTTAGTCACAGGGTTCAGGTTTTGCTTTGCAACCTCCAGATCAGCAAAGACTGGAATCCTTGTGCCAGACATTTCATTGAGAACTGTGTATAGGTGTTTGTCGTCTCTTATGCTCTTTATGCAAAAGCTTGCCCCGAACTGTGTGACGTAGTAAAGCTGGATGTAGTCCCAGGAATTCAAATTGAGCTTCCACTTGCAAGTGGATGATTTGGTTGTGGATCAGCTGTGTACCAAAGAGTGACAGGCCATGATAGTTGGGCCTACCAAAAACAGTACAAAAAGGTTCAGGGTGCAGGTTTAAAGGAAATACAATGACTCTTGACAAAAGTGGTGCACAGCTTTTATTAGACAAGCTAACATTTTACAAAGCAAAATATTTTCTCCAACACGTTTTCCCACATGGCACCACTTTTTTTCTGTAACGAATAGTTCAAATCCCCCCTAATGTTACCATACTTTAAACAACTATTTTCCTCTTGTACAGAAGTTCCTTAACCCACACCTAAAACCCTCTAAAGAATTCCTGAGATTCCCAGAAAACAATTGGAGGGAGGGGGAGGGGTCGTCCACCATGCGACAAATCGAGCACCAAATGACAAAAAATTAATTTGTAGAAGCAAAGTGAAATAGCGCCACCTTGTGTCCATTTATGGTTAATGTAAAACAATCACCATTATTGTTAAATAGCGCCATCGCTCGTTCAAAACTAATAGTTACTGTCATTAATTTAAGAACAACTTTTTTCACATCGTTTTTGCAGTTGATTTGGTAATTTAAATTACTGAAAACAAAAGACCCATGTTTGTGGGGTCAGTTAACAATTATTTCAGTACATGGTACGTTTTGGTTCATTCTTGTCGTAGAAAGTATGCCTTTTTAAGGAACAATGTCATCATGTAATACTTGCCTGCCCCAGGTACGTACAGCGATCTGCCGAATAGTGTATCCTTGGTCCTTGCTCTATAATCTGACTGACCTCGTAATGCAAAAAGGACATCATTTTTAAAATGTACAAACATAAAACCTGACCAACATGCTTATAAAAGGTAATAAATTAACAATTTAAATATATTATAAAACATGCATTTTTTTTAACGTGAACCAGTATTGTTTATTTTATTGTTATTTTTTATTTTTGATTCTTCGTCTTTTTTATCAAGCTACTAGGCGCGGGTTTGAAACAAAATAGAGTTTCTCAGTTTCCTTAAATGCCTTTTGCGTCATTCTTTGTGGTAGATCATTCTTGTATCTATGGCCCTAAGCAGCTGCAGCCGTAGCCGCATGGCGCCCCAAGTCAGAATTAAGAATTTTTTATAAGTTGTGAATGTGAGATATGCATAGTTAAACTGTTACAAGGTCTACTTAAAACAGGGTTACCGGCAAAATGCCGTATTATTGACCGTGACTACATCCCTATTCTTTCAAGCAACTTTTCTGCTTAATATATCCTTTGAAATTCGCACCCCCTTGGGTTGTGTGTCCCACTTGTGCTTTAAGCATAATACGACTTCCTCTATGAACATTATATTCGTATAGCGAGGAAGGGATTAATTGTAAAAGGTTATGAGCAGCATTTCCTGGAATGTTGACATTTTGAGAGCCTCTGCCCCGCGGTCCCGAACGATGGGAAAAGGAAGTTGAACTTACCCAGTTGTCAAACTAAAATCATAATCCTTACTTATCGTTTGGAATCTGCAGGGACCATGCTCTCGTCGATGAAGCAGGCACACTACGTCACAACGGTACGCACAAAAAGTAGCCTAGCACCAAAAAAATTATGCTTACAAGAATAGGGTTACCAGCCAAACTACCACGTCACGTGTACAATTTGTGACTGGTATGAAGCTCATTTCTGCTTCGCAGACAATTGTTAAGTAATTATTTTCTGCTTAAGCAACTCTAAGAATGTTGTCCTTGGTTTTACTGGTTGACGCTAACGTTTCCGGTTGCGAGCCCCCCGGTCCCAAAAGTCAAATTCTGGCCAGAACCTGAAAAAAGGTACTTCCCATTATACCCTCGCGGGACTGGGGGTGGCTGTTGGGGGTATTGTCGGCAGGAAAACATCAAATACTGATAAACATATTTCCCCTCATGCATTTATATATATTTTTTAAATCTGCTTTTTAATTAAAGGTATGAGTCAAATTTTTCCCAGAAACTGTCAAATGTATACCCTCGCAGGCTGGGTGGGGGGGGGGGGGTTGTCGGCAGAAAAACAACAAATACTGAAAAACATGTTCCCTTCTTGCATTTATACGTTTGTTTGTTTTTTAATATATTTTTTAATTAAAGGGTTGCCATGGTTGAAATAATTGCCAACCAATCACGAGAACCCCGCCCAACAACGCGGCTACATGTCTCACCATAGTCCTTGCTGTATGGTCTCATCACTGAGCCCGCCCTTTACCGGGAACACTGGAGAGAACACATTCCTTCCTGTCAACACTACCAATGCCCATTGACCTAATTTTCATTGAAAAGAAAGTAAACATATTTTCCGATTGAAATGCCTAGGCCCATAAATTATGAAATTATTTACCGACGAACCCAATAAATGCATGACATCACGTACGACAGAAACGCGACCACGCCCAACCAAAAGTCAGTCTAACCTAACAGTTGGGTGACTTATCCGTTGCCGTAGTAATGCATGAAAGCTTTCTGCTTGCGGTTGAATTCTTCCACAAATACAATTAATTCGTCATCTTGGAATGATTTATTCTCATGTTTTGTTGAGGTACGTTGGTTTCACTATACATTATTGTATAGTTTAATTTAAAGGCATTATACAGGATCGGTATTGCAGGATAAAAACATCACTGTTAAATGTTCGTCTGAAAGCTTACTGATTGTGAAGTTCATAGTAAAACAATTTGTGTGTAAAATATTTCCCTCTGAAATGAAGTCATATTTGTTAAAACTGTATCTGACAACTTAAGTTAACAAAACAAAAAACACACGAACATAAACAAATAAAACAAAACAACAACAACAACAGCTGATTTTAGTTTTTACAACCAAAATAAGGACAATGTTTTCACATGCTGAAAAATGTGCATGGTTTTTCACTATTTTCTCCTGACTCGCATAATGGATTAGGCCCAAATTTTCACAGGTTTGTTATTTTCTCTAGAGGCGTATGTTTCATTAGCACACAAAACGTGAACACCGTCTGCGACTATGTTGTCAGCTCTACCACCAATCCTGTATAGTACCTTTAAAATGAACATGAATTTTACCGAAATGGATGTACATTTTTAGTCTAATTAATTAAAACGAGTCATCATAATTGTAAGAGTGGTTGCTCAGCCTGTTGTTGAATCACGGGGGTGCATCTGTCCGCACCTCAGGTTATCTTCAGGTCACCCGGCCTATGACCACCATGCAGGTGCTGTACCTAAAATTATATTTTGGCCCTCTCTCATCGGCCAGATTTTTAATTTTAGATGGACTAAATGCATTTTGCAGCTTGTAGTTGGGTTGTGGTAAACTCCGTGAAGCTTCCGTTCGTAGTCTTGAAGATTTTAAAAAAAAACTCAGTGGGGAGGTCCGGTACGATGAGTAAGATTTTTTTCTGTGATTAGTGACAAGACATCGCAACAAACATTAGTGATTAATGGATGTCACGGATGTCACAATCTATACGTTCCGAAATGAAAGTGATACTGCAGCAGCCTCCCTCATATAAATCGACCGTGTGTGTGTAGGCGTATACTCGAAAAGAAAACCGGAATTAACATTTTTTGATGATACTTTTTAAACATAATAACCACCCTTGAGCCTCTGTTGATAATGTTGTGTCCACGATCCACGTAAGAAGCCAATATGACAACACAAGAGCTGTACTGTAAGGTAAGAAATAATTCAAGATTTTCTGTCATGATTTTGATAAAAACCGGCAATAAAACAACCACCAGTTTCAGTGATGTCGCTATTCTTGCCAGCTAGTTTACACTCGTATTGTCTGTCCTGCCTGTTCTGATTTTTACACAAAACTTGACGTTTCCGTAAACAGCTGAACTGAAGCTAAAGACGATCATTTGGGACGAAACAGGTGTTTTGTTACTCATATGGACTTGTAACACCCCCCTCAACTGCCATGAGTTGTTACAAAATACAGTAACAAACAACATTGTCGTTTTCATTTGGGCACACATTCACTCACAATATAAATGAGAAAATTGTTGTGTAATTTTGTGTGTGTTTAGTACTACTAGTACTACTAGCACTGTGTACCATAATGTGTTGTTAAACAAATCTTTGCTATCAAAGTACAGGGATGTTTCTACGGTTGTACCTCGCAGTCTTGGCTCTTTTTTCTGCTTGGAAAAGATCTAAGGAATAAACAAGCTGAGACAGCTGAAACCCCTGGGCTTGTGTGCCACTATAGCATCGGTTTTTTTTAACGATGTATATTGTTGTACACAGACAGTGAGTGCTAAAAAGAACAGAAAGTGCTGAATAAAAAAGCAAGTAAAATGTCGTGGACATGACATTTTTCTTGTTCATGGGCGCAGGACTATTGTCAAATATCTCAACGACATTTTAGTAAAAATAAGCATTGTCTATTTTTTGGTATAAATTTTAATCATAAAGTTTTAAAAGTGGCAGTTGATACCCCACTTTTACTCAATCACCTTAGAAGTTTGGGTCGGAAACTTTACGTTATAACTAAGCTCTTAGTCTTAGTATGACCATCAGGAGGGTCGAGGGTTACGATTATAAATCACAACTTACTTTAACGCAGCCTTTGGATATGGATGGAGAAGTCACTGAAAGTTCGAGCACTGAGTTGTAAATCTAGCAACGAGTAAAAAAAAAGAAGATTTGTCCATTGAATGAGGTGATGTTGCGTATGTGGTTAATGTACTCCTAGAACTATATTACGAAATTTGGACGATAGCGTAACATGGTAGGGTAACAACTTATAGCACTTTAGCAGGCTACTCTTAGTTCTTAGAAGGAGGATCAACCCCTCCAACCATGGGTCCTCGTATCAGATCAAACATCAAAACAGAAAAAAAGAGAGTAAAAAAAGTGACAAAACCTGAAAATAATATGCACAAGTAACCCTTCCACCTCCCACCCTGTGTACATGTGTACTACATAAAATAATGAAGTGAAACACAAAAGCAATACAAAAATAAAGTTTGAGTGAAATAAAAAATAAACAAGTTTGTACATGAAATCAAAATTTACTCTAGAAGTATTCACTGTAAAGACTACATGTACTTTAAACAAAAGTAGGCTTAACATAGTAAAGGGGTTAGTGACATTTAAGAGAAATTTACAGTGTACTGCCCATTTGAAGGAGACTGCTATAGAATGCATGATATTGAACATGATGTGAGTTGGCATTTATTTTAAAAAGACGTAACATCTCAAGTTCTTATTCAGAAAAGGGTTTTTTAATTCAGCACAGGCATTGTAACATGTACTCCAAACTACATTAGGGGACACCCATGGAATCAGGTAGGGGCTAAAAACCTAGTCCACAAGGAAGACTCCAGTCCGGGGCGGGATTTGAACAGGGGTCCACGAGGGTGAATAAAGGCAGGGAACGAAACCACAAAGCCAACCTGATCCCCCTGTGCTTTGTACGCAGCTTGCATCAAAGTGCTTCGTATTATAAGTTTAACTGAAAATAAAATCTATCTTCAGTGGTTCTCTGAAGTAAGAAAAAAACCCAGTCTTGATGGGAATCAACACTTAACATTGAAGGAGGTGCTGTCTAAGTTACGCATATGGCCTTCTTCAAACCTCCGCTTAGGCTTTGACTCCAACATTGAGCCGAGCAGGGAACTAGAGCTGGAGCTGAAGCCAAGGTTTGGATAAAACCCACCAGATCTGTACACTTCGTGTTAATTATGATATCGACATCGATTAAAAAATGTGCTCTTTACATTAAAACTTGAACTACCCAAATCCTCCAAAATCCAATAGACCCCTTACCCCTAACAATATGACAACACAAGCCCAACAGCGCTCTCACTGAGGTAAATGAAGACCTCTCATTGGCTAAGTGTTGTGCGCGGTGCGTGCATGTGTGCACGTTGTATGAACTTGGCGATGGTGGCCAATGCAAGGGGACTATGGCAGGTTGCTGCTTGATTTTCCTGGGCTTACACCTCGTGTGTACATTAGAGCAACATATTTAAAGATCAACCACATCCACTAAGAATGTCCGTGCAGTGGTATTGACTGTAGTATGAAAATCTTAATCTTGTAGTAGTAGAAGATGGTCTGTTACGCTGTAAAAAAACAAAATGCAAGTCATAAAATCTCAATTGTATGGAAGGGTACAGTGTACTATGGCAACTTCTGTGTCCAATGAAGTAAAATTTTGAAGATCTGTGGATGCCTGAACAGCCCACAGTCACTTGTGAACACTAGCAATAGGATCAATGTATGATCGATGTAAAATAGACACTGGGTCAAATCTTCTGACATTTAAAACAAACTCAACCTTGATTGTGTTTTTTTCCAATTTCGGAGACCTAAGTTACAATCCTGACTGTGCAGTGCGGTTGTAAAATGACAAATTCGGAAAGACTACAGAAAGTCAATAGCACTAGGCTCTTACATGTATCTCTACTACATGTACATGTACATGTAGATAGCAACAAACTAGTTTTATAATGTATTATTTTGGCCATGAGTTGATTGTGTCAACTATTCGTTGAATTCTTTTCACTTGACACAGTGAATGCCCTGTCAGACTGGCCCATTGTCATGTTTTGTGTTTGTGTGTGTGTGTGTGATAAATGGCAAGTATTCTTTGCGGAAATTCTCTGTCTGGGAAAATATTTCAGACATGACTTGACTGCATGACTTGCAAAGGTTTCTTCAGAAAAAGATTGTGAGACTAGTGCATATGTGGTTCTGATTGCTGGCCTGGTTCATGTGCAAACATTCGCTGTAGATGTACAATGTAGTACAGAGCCCAATTTTGTAAACTGCTTAACGGCAGACTTTGTGCTTACACTGTGCAATTTCCATTTCAGTGCCTGCTATATAAATGTAAGCACGGGAAAAGGCATGACTGATAAGCTTCTGGTGCTTACTGTAGTAAAATAATGGCGTAACAGTGCACGGACTGTGAAAGCTGTCCACCTACATATTACGTGTACATTTTCTTGCTAAACCAGACATGTGAAATACATTGTGCTTTTTGAAGCAATTTGTTTAGCTGAACCATGCAGAAAATTTTGGGATTCAATACGATTAAAAAGACTGAAAAAGTGAAGTGATGCACTTAAGTTTTGTCATGTGAGATGCTATGTTTGCCTGTTTTCGTTTACCACGCTTACATGTACCACGGAATTCTACACTTTTTAAAATTGTTTTCACATACTGTACATGGCTCTTAGAATGTATGCTTTACAGGGTGCTGTAACTTAAGTGCAGAATTTTGTGGCAAACAGCCTCATGAAATTGTGCCCAGAACACACAGTGTCTGGGGAACTTTAAAGACTGAATAGTTTTTTCTAAAAAATAACGTTTCGTGGCTTGAGCAAGTTTCCATTCATGCAGTCAAACAACACAATGAAAAAGACTTCTTTTTCGGTCATGTGTTTATTATAATTGTTATTATTATTGAGTTGAAGTTGCTGTGTCACATCCTGTTTAATCATCCATTCCATGCTTTAGTATACAGCCCTTCCTCAGGATTATTTAACATTCATTTTGCCCAGAGGTGCTTAAAAAAAAATAATAAAATGCTGTGAGAACCATGACGATGCAGGCCATCAAGAGAGGCCGATGTGACCGACACGGTTCTCTACCATCCCTCTTGAGGGTGTGATGGTAATGTACATGAACATGTAGCTGCACGGTCATTCGCAAGAGGCTGTGAAGACTAGAGGGTTCCGGTTGCCATATTCAACACTGTGATATCAATCATTAGGTTCTGTACAAGATGTACCCTGTGTTGTACATGTACTGTCACTGTCGGTCTTCCAGAGGCCTGATGATGCTTGGTAAGAATGAACGACCGTACATGTACATGTACCTGTACCGTACGTACACTGCCAAGCACAATTCCTACAATGGGTTACATGTCTTGTTTTTGTTTCAACTATCCCTCCAACCAGTGCTAGTCACCTGTACACTTTGACAAGCCCAAATAAATTTCGACTAGAACCTGCTTTTTACACATGTAAGCAATAGTTTTTTCCTGAAGATGAGTAGAGCATACTGTTTGAAATGTCGAGACCACATCAGCTCTTTCAGAGCCAACACTCCTCCCAAAAAGAGATTTTACACATGGTTGTACCCCCAAGTTTACTATTCATAGTTTCATGTAAAGCTAAACGTTTTAAACAGAGGAGGTTGCTAGTTTTTGGTTAGCCTGCCAGGTTACTGAAGAAGCATACTCGATGTATTTTATTAAACCTAGGGCACTCTTGGGTTGTGTTTTTTGTTCACTGTATTCTGTGTTATAGAGAGTAGAGACTAAAAAATTGAGACCTGGGTGTGATGCTACACATGTACATAGTGCATGTAAATGTGTACACATTACATTACATGCACTGTGTACCATTTCTGTGCATATTTTCAGTATCCATGCAAACATTGTAGTTTGTGAATCTATTACAGCCCTTACAGCCCCAATTCCTTCTCTACATGTATATTCAATTGCCAAAGTAAAGGATTCAGAAGGACTTGGGCCAGTATGCCCCGAAAGTTAACCATGGCTTATCACCGGGTCAGGCATTCCAATCTTCATTCCAAACAATTTGGTTTGGAGTGGCTGGAGTGTAGGAAAAGAGGAAATGGGAGGATTTGGGCCGGACTCTAGCCAAACTGCCTAGTCTGTCACAGTGTCAGTGTCAGGGTCAGGGTTTTACATGTATATATTTAATTCAAATTTTACACAATACAAATTAATGAATAAATTGTATTACTGTGAGCTATCAATTTGAACTTAGCTTCAAAGGGTCATTATGCTGGGTTTACAGTGTACTTCTTCTCAGGTTGCAGGTATTGGTTTCGTATACATGTAGATTACATACATGTAAATAGTGTAAAACTCTTGAGCATTTTATGGAATGCATTCGTACAGAGTGTTGTAGACATTGTAATGTATACACTGCACATGAACTAGTTTTTATAGTAGTTTTAGTTTAGATGTGTAATTTAAACATTTATATTGCATTATTTAAATTTGTGCAATATAAAACAGTTTTACATTATTACCCTCTCAGCTTTCTTATTTAATGACTTGACGTCCGTAATGATAGCTTCTTAAGTTCTTACGCCCACCTTCTCGCACCGTTTCATTGCATACATCACATTCAATCTGTGGAACCACAGTTTGTGGGTTGGTTCGCCCGAGACAATCCCATGAATAAATTATATCAAAAGCTGTTCTGGGACTGGAAACGGCTTATACGTATACGTATAGTATCTGCGGAAGTCTGCAGTAAATAAATCTTAATTTGCGATGGGCTCCCAAGGGGCAGATTGAAGGTGGCTAAGTGAATAAAACAGTAGATTGCAGGGATAGGCCAACATGGTGTTCCTATAACAGGAGGGTCTAAGATTACTTTTAACACGTTCTGCTGCCACTGCTGACGGCACGTATTATGTAGGGCACTGGGCATGTATTTGATTCAAAATTACTTCTTGGCATGGTGCTGGATGCAGGGCACTAGACAATCCAGTTTCAGAACAAACAATCAAACAAAATTTTTTTTGGGGGTGGGGCACATTTCCATGGAGGCAGCTTAAATTGAAAGTAGGCCTATTGAATTGGTGCTCTACTTGTGTCCATTACCCACAAATAAATGAGCCACTATGTAACATTCGTAGTACATGTACACACGCGATGGGTCTTGAAGACCAAAAGGAGTAGAACAAAAGCTTCAATCCAAAGTCAAGTGTTTCTTCAAACAGCTCTCGAAATAATTATAACATGTACAGCTTTAAAAACACAAAAGAAAACTTTAAAAACTAAGGAAATTTGCACGAATCAATTTATTCAAAAAAAGTGTTGTATTGTGATCTCATTGTAACTTGAAGTGTTTTTTTTGGTGAGTTATGTATGCTGCTGTTTTTCAAAACTTATTTGAAGTGCCATGAAATGACTTTACAGAACTATGTACTGGGCATACGTTTTAGTAAGTACAGTAAATACAGTATTTGTCATGGATAAAGTTAGTTTCACAGAGGCTTACTTAAAAAAATGAAAGCCTTTATGGTTGTGACTGTATCAAAGTACAGCCTTTTTGTTCTTTAGTTCAAACTGTTCACTTTGCAGACTGTGTACACAAATACTGCAGGTACGTTGTAGGTTGGAGGGAAAAAAGTCTGCATGCCTTTTCATGAAATAGGAGTCTGTGTATCACTATGGGTCCAGCGAACATCGAGAAGGTCACTAGAGATTTTATGGCATGTGTTTGGTTCTTTGCAGAACTGTCCAAGTACATGGACTGTGCAAATATGTCGGGCAATACAATGTAAGTCATGGAGAAACTTTGATTATTGGGCATGATCATGAGTTGTTGTGGGTTACTACAAGGGGCCACCACTTGTAAATATTGACAGAACAGATTGTAAAATAAAACATCCAGGCACATAAATAAAGTTGTAAATATGATATGATTGAAGAAGTCACTTCAGTCCTCGGTGTGATGATACTGGACCCACCATATACCATGCAGTATTCATCACACGATGACTCACTACATGATAGTACAAGGTATAAAGTACATGCTGCCATCATTGTTGGGTGCCGTAGTGTATTTCACCATATAGGCCTAGTATCACCAATAAAGATATTTAAATGTAATTCAGGCATCAATTTAACTGTGTACACAATGCATTTGGAGGTCATATGCTATTGTTAGTACACTTGATTCGTTTTTGTGATACTGATAACAAACGGTAGGCCTTCACAGAGGGCAAAGGTTGGCTGTTAAAATTTGCTCAGACCATGAATTGAATAATGGGATTAAATGGGATATGAAGAAAGAGTTTACACTACAGGTTACAATCGAAAGGACTTTACAATCGAAAAGAGAGGGGAAAAAAAGAATAGAATCCCCTGTACATTCAGAAAAACATATGTTGTTGATTTTACAAGTCTTTGTGTGTGTAGAAAATTCTTGTTAAAATGATGCGAGTTGGTTGATTCATAGAGAAAGGGTTGATTACACTACAGCATGTAAAAAAATGTGAACTTCTTTTTACAAAGTTTGGGGTTATCTAAGGTTGATTATATAAAATTTTATTGTGCTGAAAGCACGCAGCGAAAAATTTGTAATTGTCAGTATTCACACTTTGTGTGGAATAACATTATGAATGAACAAACCCTGTGAAAGTTTAAGCTCAAACATCGGAGTCACGATAAAATAGTGAGAAACCCCTATCGCTGTTTTTCACTATAATTTTCAAACTTCGGATTTTGGACTCGCCAGATCAAAACTAATTTTTATATACTCATTTCTCAAAAACTATTTGATTTCAGGCAGAACTATTTTAAGAGTCACTGCCTGTAAGAATGTACCAAATTAGGGGGGGGTGTGATTCATGGGTTCTCAGATCTTCTTCTAAAAAATCAGAGTGATACACCTTCATACCAAACTAATATATCCAAAATTTTAGCTTACAGACTCTTTCGGTTTTGGAGTAATAAATTTTCAAAGTTTCAGCCAAAAAACCCTCGTGAAACGACAAGTACATTCCTAGAAAACGCAAAAATGTGCGCCAAGCTTGTCCCCAAAAAATTTAACATTTTTTTAAACCTCCAGTTGGGTGTAAAACACAAGTAAAAAAAAAAATTTGGGATCTCGTTGGCGCGTCATGTTATGCGGACCTGAACCTTTGACGAACAGCGCCATCGTGCTGTTTTCAAGGCCTCATAACTCGATGCGCCTTTAAGATCCCAGGAAATAAACAAGTTTACATGAAAGAACTTGCAGCCCTAAAACAAATTTAAGCACAAAGTGGATGGGATCTCGTTGGCGCAGAGAGATAATAGAGGTCAAAGGTCAAATTTTACCAATTTCTTGCGTTTCCGCACCTCCGTAACCTCGCGCGCCAACATCAAAAAACTTTTAAAATGACAACCAGGTGTAGAAACAGTTTTCCTCTATGAACAAATAAAACAAGAATCTTGGGATCTCTACAATTTTCATGTTAAAATATTTTTTGAAACTTCTCTAAGCATTTGCATTTCACACATATTAGCCTAGAATTAGCTTCGAACGGCACAACATGCACTTTTCTCATTCTTGTAAATACTTGCGCCAACAAGATCCCATCAATTTTTTCTTGTATTTGGTTTAGTTTAGTGTTCCTAAACAGATTTCAATTGGAAAATAATTGGGATCATGTTGGCGCACAAATATAACAAAGGTCAAAGGTCGTACCCAACAACAAATTTTTACAATTTCGGGCGATTTTGCGTCATCACGATATATACGCGCCAATATGGTCCCATTAAATTGTCTGCATTTTATGATTATATAGGTTCTCAGCAACACATAACAAACAAAAACTGTATGGGATTTGTATGGCGCTAAAAAATATCACAGGTCAAAGGTCACAACAGCAATGATGATGTTGCTTCGTGCAAATCATGCAATAGAACTCTGTCATACGCGTACGTGTACACTATTGATCCCAAAGTGTTGTAAAAATGACAATTAAACCACTATTGTTATAAAATAATGATTTAATCTGACATTATTGTGTAGCCCATCTTTAAGACACAATTTTGTAAGATCAGATTAAATCATTGTTTTATAACAAAAGTGGTTAAATTGTCATATAACAACACTTTGAGACAATGTACACGTGTATTACACAGTGTGTACATGATGTACATGCATATCCTTAATGCATTGCTGTGGCAACCGAAAATGGGCAAAATACCCCAATTTCAAAATGTTGCCTAACCATGAAGGAGATGAGTCTCCAAAACGAAATTTAGTCCAGATATAGATTGGACTTGTATCTACAATTGGTCTAAGTTTAATGTTGGTGGGTAACTGTTGCCAAGGTCAAAGGTCACCAAGAATGTCAGTGTTTTTTTAATATTTTCGGTCAAGAACCAACTTTGGAGCCTTGCAAACTTTTTATTAAATGAATAAGGGCTCTATCATTGTTTGAGGATAGCCACATGTGCCTAGATATAATACAATAGCAATATCAAGCTTTTCAAACTATCAATTGTGAGTATGAGGGGGTCTGAATATGGAAATTAAATTTTTTCGGCAGATGAAATTAGTGTTTTCAGCATCCTGTAGAGAGAAAAGGGGATGTGATGCTCTTGTTTTGAGGTCAGATTTGAGCTATTTGGGTGACAGTCACCCTAGGTACCAATTTATAGCTTTGTATCTTTTTTTTAAGGCGCGTTTAAGCACATTACAAAACGCAAAATATTCATTGTCGCAAATCGCATTCACTGAAAGGGGGTTGCCACGCCCACTTTAAGGGGCCTTAATTTTGGAACGACTTGGAGTTGGAATTTTCTTTTTTGCATGCTTATTATACACATAGATGAACATTAGAAATGAATTTCAGCCAAATCTGAGAGGTGACCTGCAACCCCATTGGTTGATTTGACATGGAATGACCCAGTTACAAAACACATGCATATTATACTGGGTCTACATTGTGTGTACTATGCAAGTCCATAAAGTCATGAACTGAAAGTGTGAAGTTTCAACTCATCAACTTAATGTTATATAACATTTTTAATGTTATTATTGTTACCATATTACTGTTAACATCCATGGACAATTCAGCTACTTTGTACCCCTTCAGGAAATAGCTGAAAGAAACCTGCAGTAATTGTCTTTTTTATTTGTTTTTAAATATTGTTATTTTGTTCACAGTTTCTCTAAAAAAATATAATGCATGTGCTTTTGTTTGCCACCAACTTTGAGTCTTGATAGCCTCAGAACTTATAAAGAGATAAAGGTTTGTGAAATCATTGATTGAAATGTCTGACAGAGTTCTATTGCATGATTTGCACGAAGCAACATCATCATCGCTGTTGTGACCTTTGACCTTTAATATTTGTTAGCGCCATACAAATCCCATACAGTTTTTGTTTGTTATGTGTTGCTGAGAACCTATATAATCATAAAATGCAGACAATTTAATGGGACCATATTGGCGCGTATATATCGTGATGACGCAAAATCGCCCGAAATTGTAAAAATTTGTTGTTGGGTACGACCTTTGACCTTTGTTATATTTGTGCGCCAACATGATCCCAATTATTTTCCAATTGAAATCTGTTTAGGAACACTAAACTAAACCAAATACAAGAAAAAATTGATGGGATCTTGTTGGCGCAAGTATTTACAAGAATGAGAAAAGTGCATGTTGTGCCATTCGAAGCTAATTCTAGGCTAATATGTGTGAAATACAAATGCTTAGAGAAGTTTCAAAAAATATTTTAACATGAAAATTGTAGAGATCCCAAGATTCTTGTTTTATTTGTTCATAGAGGAAAACTGTTTCTACACCTGGTTGTCATTTTAAAAGTTTTTTGATGTTGGCGCGCAAGGTTACGGAAGTGCGGAAACGCAAGAAATTGGTAAAATTTGACCTTTGACCTCTATTATCTCTCTGCGCCAACGAGATCCCACCCACTTTGTGCTTAAATTTGTGTTAGGGCTGCAAGTTCTTTCATGTAAACTTGTTTATTTCCTGGGATCTTAAAGGCGCATCGAGTTATGAGGCCTTGAAAACAGTACGAGGGCGCTGTTCGTCAAAGGTTCAGGTCCGCATAACATGACGCGCCAACGAGATCCCAAATTTTTTTTTTTACTTGTGTTATGCGCCCAACTGGAGGTTTAAAAAATGTTAAAATTTTTTTGGGACAAGCTTGGCACACATTTTTGCGTTTTCCGGGAATGTGCTTGTCGTTTCACAAGGTTTTTTTCGCTAAAACTTTGATAATTTATTACGCCCAAACCGAAAGAGTCAGCGAGCTAAAATTTTTGATATATTAGTTTGGTATGAAGGTGCATCACTCTGATTTTTTAGAAGAAGATCTGAGAACCCATGAATCACCACTTGGTACATTCTTACAGGCAGTGACTCTTAAGGAAGGCTTTCCACCCATGATAATCAATGATAACCAAGATTGATTTTCAAACTTACATGTACCAAGGTTGTGAATGTCACCCTTTAAAATCTCTTGGAGACAAGGTCTCTGTAAACACCATGGAACTTACCTAGTGTGAAGCTCCCAGTTTAGAAATCTATTTTTAATACTTGATTGATTTTTTTTATTTCTTGTTTATCCTGGAGAAACCTTTCAGTAAAACACTGCTTTTTAAAGGTGCCAAGCAATTCCAAACATTCATTAGTAAATAGAAATGTTTCAAGTAATAAACCACAAGGGAAACTGACTGGGTAAGTTTTAAACAATGTGGGCTTTAAAAACAAAGACAAATTGACAGTCAATTTTTCTTTGGAAAAAAAAGTATAAAACATTACAAAGATGCAGTGAATACATAATTTTGAAAAATGAACCGAGAGTGAGGCAAAGTTATCAAAAAGTTATCAATACATGCACAGTAAACCAGTTCATGCAAAATATGGTAGTGAACCAATCAAGCAGATGGAACAAGTTCGGGAGATGCTGGAACTTTGAGCTAAGATATCAAACTTTCAAATTGTCAAACCAAATGGGAAAAATGTAGAGCCTGTGTGCATAAAATTGATCTTTCCCTGAATTGCAAATTGCAAACCTTGGGAACATTTCAGATAACAACACCATACATGGACTCATACCTGTACATGACATTGATTTGTATTGATTTAAACATCCTCGCCATTGTGACCACTTCACACAAGCCCAGTCTACCAGTGGTTGCTCTCAGTGTTTAACATTTCTATTATTGTTCCAGAGGTCAATCTTACCATGGAGAAAGCTTACCATGGAGGCCTTACCATGGAGTTGAATTGTTATTGGGCAATCAGTTTCAAAAACGTGAATGGAAAGTAAAGTATTCCTATACAATGTAAAGTACATTACTATGGTTTGCTTTTCAAAGTCAGTCTTTTCACCTGAGATTTGCCTAATCTCTCCATTGTCCTGGGCCCAATGTCATCCTGTGTAAGCAGAAAGTACTCTTACTAAAAAGGTAGGGTCATTGGTAAGTACTCATTAGACTACTGACCATAAAAACGTACTTGGTGAGAAGCACAGCTGCTGAGATTAAACTATTTTGAGAAAGGTTTCCCTTTAAAGTAATATGTTTGGGTAATTTTTTTTCCCAAAGCACATTTGAATCTGAGAAAGATTCATGTATGAATCGTTTCTCAGATTTCTGAGGGTTTAAAAGTGTCCATTTACGAATGAACCTCTGGTTCCTTTTAATATGGGCGATACGACGCATACATGTATGTACCTGTGCATGCTAAACAATGAAATGTCCTGGTGGATATTCATGCCAGCCGTTCGACTGACAGCAGAAAATTGAGGGCACTCCGAAGTGGTTTCGGGCTTAAAAAACCACCTACCGAAGGCCTGTCCAGAATTTTTTTGGCGTGTATATACACGTCATCCGACGTGAAGTGAGTAATGTGTGAAAGACCATTCAGAAAACCATCTTAGAGTACCTGTAGTCATAAAATACTTCAATAACTGTAGAATTTCATCCATACTGAATTGAAGAAAAGAATTAATTTTCGAATGTATGGTTAGTCCATTGTACAATTTACAATTTGCAGTTGTACAATTTACATGACATGCTCCAGGCCTTGGTGCCACTTTAAAAGTTTCCTGTAGACTTTATAAGATTTTGCAATGGAACAACTCCCTCTTCATACCATAACAAGCTACAGTACCAACGTCTCACATTTCAAGACTCTTCTCAAAATAGTTCTGTTCAATTCATCGTACATGTAATTTTCCTTTTGTTCTCCTGAGCGCTTAGAGACTTTCTTCTGAAGGTGTTAGGCGCTATATAAATACAGTTGTTATTATTATTATTAGGTGCCCTTTACACATAATGTAAAAAACGCAAATGGCCTTGCCCAAAGATGAAATTCCAGCCCTGATGTACAAGTACATGGTCATACAGTATGTAAATGGATTTCAGAGAACTGAGAGTCTAATACCCTGCTCATTTACATGTACCTGGCAATGATCTGTGTTCATTTTCTTCTGAACTTCGGAGATTTAGAAAATCCAAATATGCAGAGAGCCTTTTGAACGGAACATGCATCTAGCAAAAGCACTTGAACAAGTCCCCCGCAGCAGGCAATGAGATGTGCGACACTCAGCAGCAGTAATTTCGACCCAATACGCTTGCAGGCGCTTTTGTAAATGCAGCCAATTTAAGTAGAGAAAACATATTTTTTATAAAAGAAGATTAACGTCACAGATTTCTGTCAACATTCTCCGTGTTTTTTCTTGAGCGCAGCTTTTTTTTCCCCGAAGTCTGTCTGCCATGTAAATACTGACCACAAAAATGAGTACGTCAAAAAGCCATTATTCATGTTGTAACACCTGCGACTGGGTGGCCGGATGAACTCCCGCCTTGCATGGCAGAAAGATACAGCTTCATGCTTGCCTGATGTTTTCTCGTGGTTCCCAAGGCTCGTAATTTGTCGGGAACACGGGAAGGCTTCGGGGAATATGGGAAATTGGAAGATATGATCAGCTAGCAGGCAGTGGGCATTTGGTTAGAATTGCTAGATCAATAATCCACGCGTTCATAACTTCATACTGATCATGTTATACATGCTCACACATTGCCTAATGCACTTAATTTGGATGCTGACTGCACACATGCAAAGTATGTTTGCCGTACAGCGGGTACATGCAATTATGTAAACTGTAACACTGCACACTGCATTATTTTACATGTAAATTACAAAATGTTTTGAACAAAACGTGTACAGGATGCATTGTGTAACATTTCCTTTCATAAACTGAACACGTAGACATGTAGTACATGTGTGTATTTTTTTGCGCATAATTCTTTCTAAACATGCCAAACATATCCTCAAAAAACCATATTAAAAAAACATGTTTCAAAAATAAAGTCTCACTGCCTACATTCATTATAATAATACAAAAACGTGTACCGTATGTAACTTTTCTGAAATTCCATGTGAATTACGTATGAATGATGTACATTTGAGGTTCACACACACAAATTATCCAGTTGACCACAATTCTTGTAGCCCAGAAATTTTACAGGGCTCCTATTATGTGTTTGATATTAATCATTTTCTTCTCTTTAAATATTTGCTGAAGTTTTTGGAGGATGCTTGGAAAAACACTAGACTGCAGGACTTGTTTAGGTGGTCTTGTTGGCCCAAGACTAAAATTACCAGACCCTGGCCAGTGGTTAACAGTATTTCTATTCCTAGGCTCAATTTTACAGATAGCTAAGATTGATCCTTTAAGTGCAAATCAATCTTAACTGCTAAGCAAAGTGTGATGTCACAATTCATCAGCTGCTTCAGCACAAAAAGATGCTAAGCACAATTAAATTATGCTTACCAGATAAAGGTTACCAGCCAAGCTACCATGTCGCTTGTACCATTTTTGTCAAATTGTGACTAGTATCCTGCTCATTGCTGATTAGCAGGAAATTGTGGAGCAATAATTTCTGCTTTTTTACAGCAACTCTATGAAATTCGTTCCTGTACAATAATAAAACCAGCACACTGTGTAACAGTAATTAAATTTGATTTTTATCCCTCAAGGGTCCATACCTGTTCATTTTGATTTGTTATGAAGTTTTATTTGATGCTTTCCACCCTGTTAAGTTAAAAGTGAGGGCACCCTTCAACCTGACAGCCAGAGATGCCCCATGGGAGTTTTGTTTCATTCTCACAATATGACGCATATTATTGTACGTGGTGTGTACTCTAGAATTACTCATGCTTGCCCAGCATCTTATTACAAATGTGTGCATCTCATCCAGTGAAAGTGAAGCCTGCCCTCTATGGATATGTTATTGTAGACATGTACAATCTTTACATTGTACAGCTGTACCATTGGGGGTGGGGGATGGGGGTAATACAGTATAGTCCGGTGGCTTAATGAAAAAAATCATGACACGCCGGATTAAAGCACTAAACTTTGCACACTTGTTTTAGAGGTCCCATACATGTACAAGCATACATGTATTAGAGGGTGCCCAGTCTGTCATCTCCAGGTCAGTGAACTAAAGGGATCAACTTTTTCCACATAGCTCTGCATGAGTTTCTGAAATAGAAGCTGCATGGCCATTTGTTATAAGTTTTAATGATATGCGGAAGCTGCCCTCTATTGGTGAAAAATTGATAGGCAGTATTATAATACTACATGAACTTTGACCTCAGCCTGACCTTGACCTAGGGCACCCTAACCGGGCACCCCCCTCTAGAATGATTCTGGACCTATAGAATAACTGTACAAAGTTTGGTTTAAATCCTACATTTATGACATTAGGGCTAGATAGCTCAGTTGGTTGAGCCCCGGCACGTTAATCTGGAGGTCGCAGGTTCAAGTCCCGCTCTAGTCAATTTTCCTTTGTTCAACCCTAAATGATTTAAAATTTACCCGGTCAGTTTCCCTTGCGGTTTATTACTTTTTGTTCAGTTCCAAGTACAAAATGTAAACAAGCAGCTGCCGTTTGGAAGGCTGCGTGGTGCATGCTACGCGGTGTGATTTTTCTCAAAGTGAGACACACATGTATTGTAAAAACACGTGGGTGCCGTTGATAGACAGCTGCTATTGTGGTCGGGCCTCAGCCAAAAAATCAATGTACAACAGGCATTGAGCATGCATGGTCTTCGAAAGTTTGTGTATAGTTCGCCTGTTGTACTGTGAGCTTTGTGCATCACGTGTAAAAGTAAAAATGTAGCCTAAAACAATAGCAACGAGCGTGTAGATATCTTATTTTACAGAATGCATACTACATTAAATAAATGATAATTGATCCATGGACCAGTTGAAGCGGATGATAGATATTGCACAATTTATGATAGAAACATGCCTGGATTTGGTGGTGTAGGTATTTTTTGGAGCTGTCTTGCTTTAAAAAAAAACAAGGAAATTTGATCTCTGATTTGGGAAGCAAGAGAAAACTTGGATTTCTTTGTGGGAAGGAGCTTGATAAACATTGCCTTCTGGACCACACCAGAGTGCTTAGGCACGCGTACATGTACAATACGCATGTCTTCTAATGTAGTTGGCGTGTCATGGTCGAAAGCAGTCAAGCACACCAGGCACAAGCTCTGGTGTTTCTGATCAGCAGAGTGTAGGTTCGAGGCCCGGTCTTGACACCTGTGTCCTTGAGCAAGACAATAAAACCATTATTGCTTTGTCCTCCGGACGGGACGTAAAGCTGCAGGTCCCATGTGTTGTGTAGTGCATGTAAAAGAACCCAGTACATTTATCACGAATAGAAGGGTTTCGCTGCAGTATTTTTGGCGGTTGGTGAATAAGCTGCAGTGCTACATAAAATGGGTCTCATAATTTAAAAACTTTACCAAAAACCCCCAATAATTTAAGTGCTTTGAGACGCTGGATAAAGCGATAATTATATTACCCATTATGGCCACAAACTACTGTACATTATCTGTACAAATAATTACATGTTTACGTACATACACTATTTGTGTAGTATCATATTCTCTATGTAGTACATGATAGTGTCATTGATCAGCATAACCACATTAAAGAGCAAGTATAAAAACGTTGTCCCCATAATGGAGTTATCCACACATCTCCACAACCTTTATCAACCGCAAAAATCCCGCGAGTAATTTTGCTCTTCCTTTAATCCCTCCCTTGAAAATTGGGAGGATTAGTACAAGAAAAACTGTTCATCCTGAAAATAATACACTAAGCCTGCGTTCAAAGAGGACATGACACCGAGCGGGCTCAATACAGAACCATATCAAATTCATCATTCCGCCCCCTTGCTCCCCCCCCCCCCCTCCTGCAATGTAAAAACTTACCCCCAAAAGACAGAAAACAATTAGCCGACAATGCTGTGAACATCTGATTTCCAGTTGGAGAATTAGAAACAGTGAACAAAAGTCTGACAACTATTTGCCGTTTGCCGATCGATCACAAAGTTCATCCTCACTGTGCCAATTTAGAACATTTCAACGACATGGCCCCCTTTCCCCTAGCTCTCTCCCTCCTTGCTTACTCATCAGAAGGTCAGCTGCCCAGGTCTGTAGCGAAGGGGGAAAAAGCTCGCCCTTGTCAGCCCCCTCTTCCTGTCTCCAGGTGGAGATAAGACCTCGCGGTTTTCTGTCGGCTGGAGGAAGTTTCGAGACATTTTGTCAACTTGAGGAAAGTCGCAGCTTCCAGAGTAACAGAGTGGTCTTTTATAGGTGGTCTACTGTAATACTTTTAGCACCAGGAATGGGGGAGCTTTAGTGCTGTTTGCCAACAACTACTGGCAGGTCTGCTGCTTACTGTTGCACCATTTGGCTTAGCTAACTTTGCCATGCTTTAGTCTCTTGCATAGACTATCTGGATTGTGGAAGTTTTATTCTGAGACCCACATGGCATGCACTGTCAGGAAATGAGCTGGTCTTTCTTGGTGTGAATCTAGGGATGGAATAAAGCTCTGTGGGAAAAAAAATTATTTCGGATGGAAATGGATGGTTGCGATGAAAACATGAACAAAGGAGGTGTGGAGTACTTTGTGAGCTTCTTTCCAGGTCTGGTAAGTTCCTGCAAGAGAAATGGTTTTTTTTGGTTAAAGTTTGCGTGGCATGTCTTGTCAAATTTATCAACAGAAAGATTGAGTTGGTGCACTTCAAGTGAAATAATGGGAGAGCATTTTGGCATTAAGAATTGATGGCATTCTGCAGTATAATTTTAATTTAAAACAGAAAGTCCAGAAAATGGCTGTCAATCATTAGACCTTTGGAGCAAAGCAGCCATGTTGCATCTCATATTGTGACAATATGCCAATGCGAGTGAGGCTCTTTGCAAAAATGGTCTGGTGCTATACACAGGTTTAGTTTCCCTCGGTGGATTCTGGTATCAATGATGAGGAAACCAGACAATATGGCTCAGCCCTAGAGAAGATGAGTCTGTCTTGGTGCAAACCATACCGTGATACCTCTGGAAAAAAAAAAGGAAAAATGACCATGCCCTACAAAAAAGGAGCCAAATAAAGGTCATATTGCGGTCCATTCCGGCATCAAGCATTCATCTGTCGGCCCAGTCGAGCACTTACAGAATCAATGCAGAGAATGTATTGATGAAATCCCAGTTTAAACCAAGTGCCCCCTGGATGATGCGCAGGTCGGAATGACCTTTCGGACTGTCCGTATGCATTTGGAATAACAAAACCGGTCAGGTGGGACAGTGGTAGGCGCCGTTCAGAACCAACGAACTGGCAGAAGATTACAACTATTAAACATTCGCCAGGAAACCAGACTGTCTCTGGAGTAATTATCAGACTCATTGTCTAGCCGGCTGTTATTTTTGGAACCGATCTGAGGAGACTGCATTATTACATTTGTAGTCATAATTCACCAAAACAATGAGCTTTAATTTGGGTGAATACAAACATACCATTTTTGATGATCAGTTTCCTCTTTCAATTAATAAGTTCTGAGCATCTGTAGTAAATAATTTTTTTCTGTTACTCATATATCTTTTTTTGATTCTATTATTTATACAAATATTATGCAAAAGTCTTTCCGCTTACAGTGTTTTAAAGCCTGCCAAATGCTTTGTAAAAAAGTAGGTCTCAAATTCATATTTGATAGTGTGATAAAAAAGAGGGATTTTTTAAAGAGACTATTTATTATTCTTGAACATTTTTTTGTTTCCATCTTTTGATGGTGTATGATGAGAGATTTAACTGTTAAAAGGAAACCAAATATTAAATCTAAACATAATAAAAGATAAAACAAAGTTGCTGTCATGCACCAAAGTTGGTCCTTTAGGAGGGTAGTGGGGTCAGCTTTGGAGTACAATATTTCTTTTACAACTCGGAAGTGTGCAAACTTGCGTAATATCAAGCATGTTAATTGCTCTCTTTGCACTTTTAAAAAAATGATTTGTCACTTCATAAAAACCAAAAATTGAAAATATATCATCTGTCGGTAATTCTAATTAGTGTAATTACAAACTATTGGATAGGTCCTGAAACTGTGTATGTTAACAGTATTATCAATAATTTTTAAAGAAAAAACCCCCAGATTTTCAAAACTTTGCGATTTTTGACATATTTGTCACTTGTTAAAGACAATGATATTTGCGGAGCATTGTGTGCTCAGGCATATAATATTCTTTTCTACATGTACTTCAGTCTGATTTCTGATTGTTATGCCCTTGGAAATAATCAGAAAATTGTGATTAAATATCCTGAAAAGTCTTCTGAAGCTTACGCCATGTGTGCGCGTAGGTCAGATCTTGTACTCCATGAAATCTTCCTACTTTTTCCCATTGAACCAAATATCATGCCCGGTGCTTGAAAAACGCCGGACAGCAGGACTTGGTGGGTTGTACAACAATGACAATGCTTCCTTTTTATGTCCATGAATAATCACGAGGATCCTTAGTCCTCACTCTGTCTTAAATCAACACCATATGTTAACTCAACACCCAAACTGTTGGATAGTGGTGGTCCAACAGAATCAAACAAAACTTGCTGCTGAGTTGTGAGATTTGCAGGCCTGGAATTATGGGAAGGCGGCAATGGCCATGGCCTCTGTTGCCCCTGGCCTTGGCCTTGGTGCCCCCTTCAAAAGTTTCCCATAGACTTTAAGATTTTCCAATGGAAGCGCCCATAGAAAAATGAAAATGGCCCTGCCCTCTCAAAGGTGAAATTCCAGGCCTGGGTGTAGAGCTAGGATTCATGAGTCACTTATTCAACTCGGGTTCAATACCACAGAGAAACGGTCACACCTCCACTGGTCTTTATCCGACATCTCTAAGTCAAACTCTGTTTTATTGTTCTTCCTTGTTCTGTAAATCTCGCTTATAAATTTATGTGTGTTCATTGAATCACCTGCAGCTACATCATGAATCATACAAGATCACAAATTGGCCTTGACACTGTCAAGAAATGTTGCTCACTTCTGCACTTTGCAACGTTCAGGGCCCATATCGAATGGTTTTTTTTACCCTTTCGGATTATTGGATGCGTAAATGCAATTGGTGTTCGGTGAGCATGAGTGTGCAAAATTAACAGTTAACAGTTCTACCATGCAAGAAGCGATGCCGTTAGCCTGTTTGATAGACAACTGGATTTTCTCCAAATTACGTTGACTACAACAACAGGCCTTGACTCTACTGTGGAGGCCCCAGAGGCCCTGGTCTTGGCCTTAGTTTCCCATATAGACTGAAAGACTTCCCAATGGAAGTGCCCTTTGAAAAATGAAAATGGCCTTGCTATCTCAACGATAAAGTTCCAGGCCTGCTACACACATGCTATTATAAATTATTGGGTGGTGTAGTTGTACATATTGTAAAAAAGGTACATGTACAGTGTGTGTACATGTACAGGAACCATGACAACCTGCGTAAACACACTATTTTTTACCAGTGGATCCTTTCTTGCAAGTGAAGGCACAAATTGATGGTGATTCTAACTTCAATGAACTCATTTAAAAATGTCAAATTTTGATTTTTGTAAAATTGGTTTGGGGAATTATGATTTAGGGGATAATTTACACGTCCTGGAGTATTCAGAAAGCATTCTCTACAAAAGATTCATCTCCTGCATACAGTTGTACCATGTATCATTTCCTTCTTCCTCTTCTTTTTACAGTCTACAGGAAGAGAGAGGATTGTCATACAATGCAGGAACAAAAATGTTTATTGTTCTTGAAAGTGACCAGGGTTCTCCCCAGGTTTTTTCGAAATTGTGGACCAAACTTTTTTGATGTTTGGCCTCAGCATGTTAAGTTGAAACAACATCTTCGGAATGTTTTCTACTTGGTGTTTATCTTGGTTTTAAAAGCTCTACTGTGCAATCTGGAGCATTATTTATGGTTTTCTCTCCATTTTGTTTGCGTATCAGCCGAAATGTGCGCGTATCGGCACGCAATTCGTGCGTAGCGGCCCAATACGCTAGCTTGTACATGGGGAGAACCCTGGTGAAGATTGCACTTTTTACAAGGGTTAGGGTTAAAATCAGCCTTTACAGAGTCAGTTGGTTCAGCCTATACTCCTGAAGTGCCCCAGAGACTGTCGCCGCCTATGAACAGTTTCACTGTGATTGTGCATTTGTTTTCATGAGAACCTCTGTCAAACTGCAGCGTTAACGTGTAGGCCTATTTGGTTGTCTTTTCCCCTCTTTTCAAAGGGCTCATGTTATACAACCACTAGACCCCAAGTCTGTTCTAGGAAAGAGATGTAGCAGGAAAGCACCTGTTACAAGTTTATCTAAATAAAAACCTTGATCTAGGACAAAAGTGTAAATTGTAGCACAAAACTGTAGGAAGCATAGAATCATACAGTGCAACATTGGAGTCTTACGTATGTTGCGCACATACCCAACAATAAGGTGCTTAAGGAGCTTACCATATTCAAGACAGGTTTTGAAATTTTATGTGGCACCTTATAAGGGTTTACAAGGTGCTGCGGTGCACTCAGCAGCCACAAGTCTAACTTGGTTCTTTTAAGTACATTACACAATACACGGCTTTGTGTCCAATCTAAAAGACAAAGCAATAATTTGATTGTGTCTTGACACGAGTGTCAAGATCGGGACTCGAACCCACACTCTGCTGATCAGAAACACCAGAGCTTGAGTCTGGTGTGCTTTAAACCGCGTTGCCACGACACATTTTATACTGAAACCAAATTTTTCTGCATACACAACCCCGCCCCCCTCTCCCCTCCCCCTTCCCCTCAAAATAAAAACCATAAATAATTTTTTTTTTAATCCATAAATAAATAAAAATAAATAAATAAATAAATAAATAAATACAATTTTGAAGTAGAATAAACCCAAACTACAGAATCACCCCCCCCAAAAGAAACCCAAAACAAAAAACAAAACCCATCAACAACGAAAAAGCTACAAACAAACACACCATCATAACAAAAACAAATCACATGCAATTTGAGTGCATTATGAAAATATAGCATCAAAATTATAAATATAGAGGTGGCATCATAGTCATACCATCATACATGGCAGAGAGTGAGGGAGACTAGTCCTTTCCTTAACATTGAGATGAGCACAGAGGATCCTGTGCAGTGGCAATCACTGCTGTACAGTTGCAATCCACCCCCCTCCCTCTGATCCAACTCGTCAAGCTACGATCTAACACACACTGCCAAGGTGTAAAAGATTCACATGACTATGAAAAGCTTCCCAGGGATCATGTCACCTGTCCCTGTTGTCACTTGTTTGATCATCGGCTGAGTTCACAGCTTTGTGTGAGAGTTGGACGATGTTTGGATCATAGAGTTATATACAGGAACTAGAGGGCGCACTAGCCTAGTTATGCGGCCTGACAAGGGCAGCGTGGCGGCCATTTCGTAAGTAGTCAAAAACAACATCTAAACTATTTGTGCGTGTTGCAACAGAGCAATTGTTAACAATGAAAGGGTTTACTATGAAATTTATGAATGCCAGTGAAGACCGTTTAGAGTACTTGAGTATATAATCCCCGAATAAATATATATTTTAGAATTATATTCCTTCACTTTTTAC
The DNA here is from genome assembly GCA_023634235.1 of Pisaster brevispinus. NCBI lineage: Eukaryota > Metazoa > Echinodermata > Asteroidea > Forcipulatida > Asteriidae > Pisaster > Pisaster brevispinus. The sequence goes on from JAMKCF010000006.1 coordinate 5,229,426, forward strand.
AATAAATCATGGCATGTGTGTTCATCTTCTATTGAAATGAATAAGATAAACCCCACAAAGCAACTTTAAAACGGCCGCTCGATCGTTTTTTAGATTGCATAGTGTGTTTTTAGCGAGCACACCGCGTATTTCGTATTCAATGTTGCCCTCGTACAAAATGGCGCGCGTGTCTCCTTGCGGTCCCGTCGTGTTTGTGCACGTAGCATTACCATTGCGCCCTCTAGTTCCTATTAACTCTATGGTTTGGGTTCATCTGTTTGGGCTTATACCTGGGGTGAATTTCCTCTAGAAACATTTGAAGGCGGCTGGTGGGCTTGCTCATCATGACCACACTACCGTTTTCCCTCTTCGTTTGTATCCAGTACACTTGACTGTAACAGCCCCTAAAGCAAATAAATCAATTGGGGGTAGTCTTCCAGCTTCTTCCCATACTGCCTCACTTTGGAACTTTTTTTCTGTTTCCCATTTCCTACAATGTACAACCAGGGTTCAATTTCAACTTTGCTGCTTAGCAGAATCTAAGTAGAATACCAGTCATAGATGGTATGTGTGACGGGATATTTCGGCTGGTAACCTTTTACTTGTAAGCATAGTTTTATTGTGCTTAGCAATTTTTTTCCTTAGAGTGCGTTAAGGACAAACAAAATAGCTAAGTACAGTACAATAACATTTTAACTGAGTATCAGGGTGCGATTTCATATTGTTGCTCAGCAATATGAAATGGCACCCTGGCTCAGTTCAAACGTAATGATTTCCTGGACTGATGTGGCTGGAAAAAAAACTTGTAATCAGAGGAGATTTTGTAGGCTGTAGTCACACCCATCATTACTCAAGTTCCACTGACTTACTAGAATTAAGCTTCTGACTCACTTGTAGTGATAAATACACTGATATCACTTTAGTGTACATGTTTGTGTACTTTGCCATGAGCGGTTGAAGTACAGTTTGTCATGTTTTTGTACAGGAATATGGATTATATTACTTGTGTGTAGATGTAAGGATGTGATGTTGTCAGTTTAGTCAGGTGCACATTTGTGACCAGAGAGAGCCAATTATCCTTCCAGGGGTCAATTTCACAAAGATAGTCCTAACTTAGGACTAGTCCTAGGAGCTATTAAAAACTTAAGGCTAGTCCTAAGTTAGGACGAGTAACTCGTCCCAACTCGAGATAAGACTAGTCTTAACTCTTTGTGAAAACCACCCCAGGCTCATTTTGGGGCACATCTGTATGTACATACAGGTACATGTACATAAAATTGTGCAAGTACTGTACACTTTGGGTTGGATGGGAACTGAGATGTACATGGGCCTCCATAGTACACAGGCCTACATAGTACATCAACATCTGTTCTAGAATTTGGAGAGTTGTGGGTTCAAGTCCCACCTGAGGTGGCTGTGTCTTTATCTAATAGCATGGGATGTTACATGTACAGTGAGCACTTCATCATACTCACAAAGGCCCTAAATCGATGGAAAAAAATCATTTGACTTTTATCCTCGATGCAGTAATTACATTATTCACCAGTTGAAAGATACCATCATGTGCTCAGTACACAGAGAAGAAAGCTTTAGGAAACATTCAATGTCAAGCAGCATCTATAGCCATATACATTACATTGTGGTGTACAATAAAACAACGTCAGCAGAGTATTGCTATAAAGAATAGTCCCACTAGCAAATTTACATGCAGTTTCTTCATCTTACCACACCTCGCTCTAAATGTAGACAGGGCTACGGTACAAGCTCCTGGTATAATGAAGTCACCGACACGGTCTTGAACCCCAAACACCACCATCATCTGCAATGTTGATTTCTGGAATACTGTTCATGTAATTCACTTTATGATAGGAGGACCTGGATGGCGATCGCACTGGGTCGCTGTTGCTTGAACCCTAAATGGTTCCACCACTATCAGCCTGTATCAGATGATCACGTAGCTGTTTATCATTTCACCCACATAGCACAACTATATAAGCAACAATAATTTCACTTTTGGAGTTCTGCCAAGCCGTTTGCTCAATAGCTATTGATGGCCAATCTCAATGCATCTGGTATGCAACTTTTGAATACATTTATATATACATCAAGTTCCAGGGTTGGAAATTCTAACATTCCATCTGGGTGAACAATTGATATTTAACCCCAAGGCATAAATTCGATCATGAATACATACAAATGTCCCTGAAATATTTATTTGTATTTTCCAGACGAGTAAAAATGTATAATGTTTGAGCCCCAGGTTCAGTGTTTTTCTTTTTGCTGGAAGAAGAAAATTGCACAATTTAAGAAGTCATGTACATGGGCTCAAAAATATTTTTATCTACACGTGTGATGGTTTTCAAAGTGAATTTTGTAATATATTGTAAAGCTATTGAAAGCTCAATGGTCCCAAATTTGCATCAAGGACCTGCAGGCCTGAAAACTTCACCGAGGGCAATTGCCTCTGTTGCCCCTGGTCATTGCACTGGTGCCCCTTGAAATAGTCAAATATAGAAATTTACAATTTCCTCATAGAGATGCCCTTCATCAAGGAGAAAACGCCTTGATGCCCTTCCAAAAACCAAGCATCAGGCTTGGACCCGACTTATGGGCCTTACCGCCACTTTTCAGCAGAATTCTTCTTTACAGCTGGAGAGTCTTTTTCTCAGTCCGGTCACAAGTTATACTCTGCGTGGTAACTTAACAGCTGGCACTCCCAACATCCAGGGTACATCATGGTGTGTCAATAGCTCACCTGTGATTATGTGTACCTTGACATTTTCCCCTGTAGCTTTAAATCCTACTCCCACGGTCCAGCATATTGGAATGAGTGTACAACACTAATTATTCATCCTGCAATCCCCCACGCTGGCATTTACATGTGTAACAACAACTGTTTACAGCCCCACACCCTCAATTCGTCCAGTAATTAAAAATTCAGTCTGATTTTTGCTGGTAGTTGTGTGGCAAAGACAACAGCTCAGCGCGTCATCAGGCTATGTTGTGGCTCGACTCCTTGCGTCAGTCTGTGCAACATGAGATGGTATCCGTACACCGTGAACCGGGCATGTCTCTCATCATCGCCACAGTTGAAAGGATCCTGAAGTTTCTTTGTCATTTTCACATCTAATCAGAAAAAGCAGCAGTCTACAGCCACGGCATCCGTCCACCCACTGAACATTTGTTTCGTTGTGTCGGGTTTTTATTTTGGTGCTCACCTTGACCAACGCCGATCTGTGAGATTTGTGCTGATTAGGGGATCAACAGTTTATAGCAGTGTGGTATGATCAGGAGCGAACAGAATTTATGTAGATGAGTCTTGGAGGTCATTGAATCTTCATTCACTCTTCGCTCGGGAAGACGGTGTAGGACATTTCTTGTAATGGACTCGCTGAACAAGAACCATTTTATTAGGCTATAGAGGTAGCTTCCATGGACTTTTGAATCTATGCTGTCGTCCAGTAAGCTGTTAATGATTTGATTGCTATGGTTACAGTTGATGCGGAGTTGTACATTGAGTACGTGCTGTGATACCAGTGTGAATGTGTGGAAGGTGTGTTGGTCTTCAACTCCCTTTGCACTCTTTGGCTTGAGGGAAATTTATTTGTTAATGGGTGTTTTTGTGACAATTTATATACGAGGACATCTCTGTGTGACTGAGCCCGCACTATTCTTGCAGTGCATGTCGCCATCACGAGTGAACGCCAAGGTCTCTCGTCCATGACTCATTTGATTCATCAAATAAGTATCTCGTTGGAATAACAGTGAACATTCGAACATTAGCGCTAAGTACAAAGCGCTGAATAAAAACAAAACACGACAAAGGAAACAAGAGATTAAATGTCTTAGAAGCTCATTGAAATGCGGTTATTAGGCTAAGTTCAGATTGATGGTACTCTGGAACATAAATGCAAAAAAAGACCTCTGTACTTTAGAAGGGGATCATTTGGTAATGTGTTTACAGCTCTCAGATTGCTTTGGGCCTGGAACGACAATACAGCAATGTTCACATGCACACTGTATTTTCCTATTCTCTGATAAAATGCACGTGAGAAAACCTGCTGTTTGAACTTCAGCGCACACGTTTCGCATGGTGGATTTTCATTGTGGCCGCAGGAAATTTTGGAGGAAAAAAAAATTTGGAATAAAAACTTTTGACAGAACAATCTTTGAAGCCCTGACAATCGAGGCTGTGTTTGGGCCAAGGCTGCGGCAGTCAATATTTACTGGAAAGAGATTTAATTTTTCTGTCAAAGCAAAGCTTTGATCCCAAAAAAGTTGAAGCATTCAGTTCACTCACTGGAGATAAAAACGAGTTGTACACGTTGTAGGCTTGAGCAGAGATATTGAACTGTTTTGGGAAAACTCTAAAATCAGTGGAATGTTGATGATGGTGATTTCAGTTTGAGTAATCTACAGGTACCTGTGGATTAAACTGGAAGACTTTCGTCCAGAATCTTCACTTTATAGGATTTTTCGGTAGAGCTTATTAGCAGGGGAAAAAAGTGGTTTTCTTTTATGGGTGTCAAAAAGTGCAGAGGGTGCAAACTCAAGGTAGTTCTGAAACCAGACACTGCAAATCCCCTCTGACAAGAATCGTATTGCACACAGGGGTGTGTTGTGTTGATCAACAGGCTTGCCATATGAATGCTGCACTTTCGGAGAAGTTTTTATGAAACGGGTTCACCACCTCTGACCTTAGGACCTTGTGTTTGCCTCATCCAAGGATTTCTTCTGGCATTGCATCAAACACCCAAGTGGAGTTTCCAGCTTTCTCCTCTGAACTCCCTCATATTTCTCGGAAATCAAATGCAAACTTAGTGTGGTGGTATGCTTTGGATGGTACCAGCGTAATATGTGTATTTTTGACACAATTTTTTGTGGGATTAATGTAACATTCAACTAGCAGAGTGAACATGGCACTTGATTGGGCTGGCAGATCAGTAAACTACACTGTGGTTGATACATTCGTATACTGCAAAGTAAGTACATTGTACAGAAATCTTATTATATGGAAAACATTCCTCTCTAGGTGTCCATGAAGCTATGAAAAGGACCCATGGCGTGTTTAATTTACAGCGTGTCTGGACTTAAGGACAAAACATGAAGTCATGCATGCTCGTGGAGGGCCCATGTTTACTTGAGGCTCAACTTCTTCTTAACTTCTTAATCTCACAGACTCACAGAGTAGTATTATTCATTTAACTTAAATTCCCCCACCACCCCACACGCTTCTTCTTTCTATTGAAGCTTAAGAATCTTAAGACTGATACAGTTATTGTTTTTGTTTGATAATGTGGAAATAAAATACTGGTAAATGAATCAAGGAAAGACTAAAACAAAATGTTGTTTAAATGTCTTTGACAAATCCGCTGCAGAGAAGTTAGAGAAAAGAATAAAGACTTTTACATGTAGCTTAAACTTTTTTGTAGCTACATGTAGGTGAATTTCGTCAACAAATTTGCGATTATAAATTCACAAGTGGTGAATTCCTCTCCACCATGTACTGTAAGTGCATGTGTGTTTACGTCTTCATGTTAGCTGAACTTTCAACATCGTAAGTGCAGATTCTCTGCTCTGGCCTTACAAAGACTGACACCACCAGGAAATCCAGCCGAGGCTGGGTGAAACCTGACGTCCTCTTGTCTTTTTAAAAGAAAAGATCCTAGTCTCTTGTCACATTTGTGTTCTACCCTAGATGGAAATCAAAAGTGGCACGGAGAGGAAACTGAAAGCTGTCAGGAAAGCTCATCTCCTCTCTGGCTTTACTATATTAATACTCGGGCGGGTGGATCTTATCCTTGATCTCTAAACCCCATAAATAGGGCCAATCATTCCCGTTATCCCCTGTTATGCAATCCCACCCCCTTGCTTTGTGAAGGCCATAATATTTAAGAAATGTTTATTAGGCTGACTATGTATTTACACAGTGAAGAATGTGAACGTAGTGTAAGAAATATACAAAGGTCTTTTGTCAATGGACTTTGTGTTGCTGAATTTGGCACGTACAGTTGAAGAATATGCACCTAGGTGTGCCCAACAAATGTCATTGAGTTTCTTATTTTAAAAAAAAAGGTAATACATCAACCACTTGTTTGCAAGTGGTTTCTGCTTGTGGTACATTGTACATTACACGAGCAACCTGTAAGTACATGATACAATTTGTTGCTAATATTATTCAACCTACCGATGTGTGAAAATGCACTGTATACTCGAGATGCTTTTTTGAGTTGCGTGCGGAAAAAAATCCACATATGCAGACTACTCGGATGGGATTCGAACCCACAACCCCTTGCCGTTCTAGAGCAGATTTTGTTATTCACTAGACCACTGAGCATGCCCAGTGAGAACAGGTTAGTTTGAAACCTGTACTTGGCAATGGGTCCTGTACATTGTTACTTTTAGTTTTACTTTGTATGGTATTGCATGGGGTTCTTGCGTTCAAGAAAACGAAAAAGGTCTTCTGTATGTGAATGTTTGAATTGCTCTTGCTCTAGTCTTACAACGTAGTCTTGAGAGGATGTTACTTGCACCCCCCCTATGGTCTTCATCTGTTCACAGCAAGGGTTACGTTATAATGTAGCTGAAAACACAAGAGGGGAATCCCGGCTGATGAATTACAATCAGCAGTGCACATTGCACCAAGATAAACCACAAAACCACATTGGTACAATGTGCTGATGTTATGTACTTCAGAGCTGAAACAAGTCTGAACCAATCAACCAACTGATCCCCCATGGGTGGGAGACCCATGGTGGCAGCAGGCTCACCATGGCCTAACTTCTTAGAGCTGTTTAAGCACAAAAAGTAGCTAAGCACATGAACATTATGCTTCCCAGAATAAGGTTACCAACCAAAGTAACATTTCACGTGTGTAATGTGTGGCTGGTATCCTGCTTATTTATGCTAACATTAGCAAAAATTTGTTAAGCAATATTTACTGCTTAAGCACAATTGGGCCCAGGTAAACGCGTTGTTTTCAGACATGTGCGCGTAATCAGAACTGCGTAAACAATGGAAAATGACCTGACGGGTATCTGCTGCCACCTACAGTAGCGTCCCTGTTAGTGTTGCATTTTAATCCGTCACATTCACCCTAGTCTCTTGTCATACACAGGCGTAACTGTTAACAGTTATTCAGCTCCTTGTACCTGTTAACAGGGTACAACAGATGTATACATGAAAATGATCCCCCCCTTGTGGGTCTAGCTATCAGCCCCTAGTGAACTTCCCCATGGGGCTAAGCTCTTAATCCCATTACTGAGGAAAAAGCAAGCTCCATTATAGGGATTATAATTTGCATATTAATGGCACATCAGACATCCTTCAGCTTGCCAGGTTTATCTTTTTAGAAATGTTATTCAGTTGGTGTGCTTTCTAGTCTGACTCATGGGACTGGGTTATTGGGGGGGGGATGGATGGGCATGCTGCTGATGGTGCAGCACCCCCAACTTTTTGGATCGAGGGGTGCTGGAATATACTCTACCCCTGCCTTTAAAACATAATTATGCATGTTCTATTGTAAGAATAATTCTTACCCAATCAAAAGAGATTACTGGATTTTTGTTTTTACACATTTACATGTGTAAAACAAAAATATATGTTGAATTTCCACTATTTTACTACTGCCCTCTTACACCCATCTAACTTTGATGACATTGTCACAAGTTACCATGCATGTAACCAGGGACCAGGGACCTCCTGGCAAAAATTTTCCTCGCAGGGTGGGGGTAGGGGTCGGGGTGTTAGTACAGTGTATAGCCTTCCTAAACCCCATTGAAGTACATGTATTTCATGTACTGTATTTCTAGATGGCTTTCAAAATACTGTTTGTACAAGATGTACATGTAAGATGTGGTATGTAGTATTTTAAAAATGCTTTTGAGTTACAACAGAGCTCGAATTTAGGGTGCACGTATCCACAAGACCAGCAGGGCTTGTAGGGCTCAAAAAGTCTACCAGACCTAATTTTTTTTACAAGACCAGAATTGAAATGTGATTTTAAAAAATGCCCCTAAATATTTGAACTGTTTTGATTTGAGCTTGCAAGCATTAGGAGGTAAGATTTATCTGATTTGAATTATGGGTCCATATAATTATTCAATACTCAACAGTAGAAAAGATTTATCAAACTGAAAGTCAACATTTAAACAAAAACACACGACTGCCGGACTTGTCCATTTAGATGAGTTTACTGGCCCGATGCTAAATTCACTGGCCCGATGCTAAATTCACTGGCCCGATGCTAAATTCACTGGCCCGATGCTAAATTCACTGGCCCGATGCTAAATTCACTGGCCTCAGGCCAGCGGTCCAGTGTAAATTTGTAGCCCTCTACAGTTTAGCAGATCATTCTATTAACATGTAGGACTTTGCCCAATTCCCTTACTCACATCCATGTACAGGCAAATTGTGTTGTATTTTTGTGCGTCCCGTACAGTGTTTTTCGTCATTATCCAGACATAATTACACTCACGTACATGTGTTCTGTGTACACACCTATTGCACAGGTCTGGATTTCAATGTACATGTATCTCACGTCAGGAACGTGCTTTGTATACTTGTACTTGTAGTTTGCACCCATTGATTGGGGATGGCTGTGGATTGTAAAAAAATGAACTCAAAGGAGCAATGTATGAAAAAGGCAGTGGCGCAACTACAAACCAACTGTAGACATTTTCGTTTGAGGGCGGCCAAGGGGGTGCAAAGACCAATTTGTTCGATCCCACTTGGGGGGAAGGTGGGGGTAAAGTGTTCTGAGTGTGGGGATCACACCCCCCCCCCCATCACTGCTGTGAAGCGTAGAATGTGTGATTCAACACAGTGCACAGTCATACATGGGGACATTGACTCTCAAAAGGGCACATCCAAGATTATGGTGATGATGGCGTAAAGATTCCACAGAATTCTGCATTTATGGTGCTGTGTAAAGTACATGGGCCAAAAGCACAGAAGTCTGCAGTAAGCTACATGTAAGCCATGAAGTTGGCCTAGGTGGGTTTGGGTCAGTGTGTTTATTATAATAAGACTTTGGTAAAGAGTGTGTAATGTGAAATGAACCAAAATGTATTACATTTTATCATTCATTAATTTGCACACAAAACAGGGACAAACAATGTATTGTTATGAAATATTAAAACCTGAACAGTATACATGTAAGTTGCAGTGTCACTGTATTCCACCTGGCAAGAATCGTTCCACATCGGTGTAATGGCAATAACTTATAACGTTTACCACCATTTTTTTTTTCTTGTGCAGGGTGCCCGTGTGTGGGTACGCGACCCCGATCTCGTCTGGAAAGGAGGAGAATTAAAAAAAGATTACACAAATGGAGATAAACTTGTGGATATCGAACTAGACGATGGAGGAGTGAGTAGTGCATTAATTTATCAAATTATATTAATTTTGCCCTTTGATGATGTAAATTTCATGTCTGTACTCATTTCATTCTGAATCCTGTTGCAAAAAACACATTAGAGGATTGTTGCACTTCCCAACATAAAGGAACACTAACAAGGCAACAAACAAAATGAGCTCTGCTTTGGGGGGACCAGTCCAGTTAATCTTCAAACTCTATAGATTTGTAATCCCCTCATATTTTTGTGTCCATTTAAAATACAACTTTACAAACTGTTCTTACTTACAGACACCATTATGGTTTCAGTATATATTGAATTGGAATATTGTTTTATTTCCGTATGAGAAACCTGGAAAATTTGCATCATAGTGCCACTAATAAGGTACAAAGTACATGGGATTTAAAACAAGTGTGTCACTGGAAAATATTTAAGAGGAGAGTAAATCCGTCACGTTACCATGTAGCAGTTTTTCCGATGGTTGTAGGTTTTTTACTAGGTACCTAAAACCTTCTAAAACGTGTTCCAACTTGTGATATATGCAGGCCTTCCCTAAAAATAATTTGAGTTTATTATTATTGTAATTCTATTTTTAAATTACACTCAAATTTCAATCAAATAATAGACAGAAAATTAGGTAACTTTTTCTGCCCATATTGATTGGAAACTTCAGGGTGATTAAAAAAAACAAAAAAACCCAAGCATATCAGCCCAAATTATTTTCAGTTTGAGCCTGCATGTTCAAATAAGTTGGGACACGTTTTGGGTGGTTTCAGGTACAAATTACAACCAGTGGAAAAACTGCTAAAGTGACAGATACATGTAGGAAGTGACCACCTTTATAGCGTGTGGAAGTCTTGCGTGTACATTCGAACATCGGGAGTTAAAGCACTGTACGTGGGACCGAAGTGGTCCATAAAATGTTTAAATACGTGCAAGACTTGCACTGTCTTTTGTGTTTCTTGTCGTGAACTTCTTTGAGAGGAATCTTGAATGAAAATGTCTGTTCTCAAACTTTGTTCACCCTAAACTAGGAGAAAAGCATTCCGTTGAAGAGCAAGGATGACCTACCGCCACTGCGGAATCCGGACATTCTCATCGGGGAGAATGACCTGACCTCTCTCAGTTACCTTCATGAACCTGCCGTGCTGTTCAACCTACAGGAACGTTTTATCCGCAGCAATGCAATCTACACATACTGCGGTAGGTTGAGTTTTGGCAAGGTTTGGCGTGATGTAGGCACCCATGTGTGTACATGTACAGAATGGCAGTTAATAATATTGGTTACCACACAAGCCCAGGTGGAATACGAAGAAATACAGCGCCTCTGCGTCCTACATGTATATCAAATGAGGTCGAGGGCGGAGTTGGGTATGGGGCGGAGTTGGGTATGGGACGCAGACCGCTATATTTTCAGTATTCCATGAGTGCGCACGATAACAAATTTATCTCCAAGCAAACTTAAGGTGCAGTTTAATGCAATGCGAAGTGTTGGAACAGATGTACGTTTTGCGTATTGCTTACATGCAAAATAGCTCAGTAGGTGGAGTTAGAACAGTACAGTACGCAGGGTGTGATATAGGTTTATATCACACCTCTTGTTGCTATAGGTCGACCAATCAGAATCGAGGATTCAAGTTTGCTTGAGGATAATAATAATAATGCGTCTTATAGAGCACACATATCCTAGCAGCTAGATCAAGATGCTGTACATGCACAAAAAACAGTAACAATTACAAAGCTCTGAACAGATCTAAAAAGTTCATTCTTGAGTTTTTTTCTTGAAAACATGAACTGAAGTTGATTGGCGGAGTTGAACAGGTAGATTGTTCCAAAGTATTGGAACCAGAAAAGCCGAATCACCGTGCAGGCCTGGAATTACTCGGAGGCCATGGTCTCTGTTACCCCTGGTCTTGGCCATGGTGCTCTTTTAAAAATTTCCCACTGGCCTAGACTTTAAGATTTTCCAATGGGAGTGCCCTTTGCAAAACGAAAGTGGCCTTGGCCTCTCAAAGATGAAATTACAGGCCTGACCGTGGCCAGCTGATTTGATTGAATTTGGCTTGCAAAGTGTTAAGACATCTGTGAAGTATGCATAGTCTGCTGTCATGCTGGTAGAGTGGTGTTAAGATGTCAGAGGTAATGTAGGCAGGGGGACATAGTCTTCAGACATTTCCAAAACCATTGAAAGTGGCTGGTTGTAAGTGCAATCTGCACAAACTGTACTGCTGTAGCTTTTGGATGGAAGTTTTTGTGGTTTCCGTACTCGAAAGCAGAATTATTGAAAGCTGGGTGCTGCATGTACATTGTAGAGCAAAGCAATCTGCACATACTACAGTAGGTGTGTTTTGAAAGGTTTGGAGTGGTTTAGTCAGTGTTGTATATACCATGTATGTCAGTCCTAAATATAGCAGAATTATTGAAATCATGTTCATTGTATAGCAATGCAATCCACACATACCTGTACTGCAGTAGGTTTGTTTTGGGAGGTTTCGAGTGGTTTAGTCACTGCTGTACATGAATGTAAGTTTAAAGTAATACAACGATAATGAAAGTAGCTGGGTGGTAGCAGTACAATCGTCACTTTTGATTGAGGTCAACAGAGGTCAAATCAGTTAAAGTGTAGCCCCTCACCTTGAAGTGTCCTCCCGGCTTAGTGATGTTAGGTGATATCTCATCAAAAATAAAAAAATAAAAATTTACTAACGTCCATTATGTATGCTGTGGTTGTTTGGGGGGGGGGGGGGAATTTTGAGTGGTTTCGGTACTGGTGATTGTGTCAGTAGTTCAGAGCTTTTGAAATTTCTGGTGTAGCAATATGACCTGCAAATACCAGGTAAGGTGTGGTTGGGAAGGTTTTCAGTGGTTTCGTTACTGATTCATGTCAGTTCTAAAGAATGCAAAATATTATTCAAAAGAGTAGGTTGCAGTGTTTTGCAGTGTAATCTGCACATGCTGTAGTTGTTTTGGTTGTGGTAAGTTTGGAGTGGTTTCGGTACTGATGAGCACGTCAGTTCTAAAATAAACAGCGATTGACAGTTTCTGGTATACATAGCAATGCGACCTACGCATACTAGTACTTAAGGTGTGGTTGGGAATGTTGTCAATGGTTTGAAATGTCAGTCCTAAATAATACAAAATATCAAAAGGGGCAGGTTTCATTGTAATCTACACATCATGCTGCAGTTGTAGTGTTCGGGTTTGAGTGGTTTCCATACTGCTACATACAGTGTGTCACGTCAGTTGTAAATAATGTAGAAATAATGACAGTGACTGGCAGCAGTGAAGTAGACATTTTTAAACACTGATTATTCTGAATGGCCCGCAGTGGCACGACAGATGGGAAAACTTGATTCTAAGTAAGTTTTCTGATTGAAAATGAACACCATTACTCTCCATGCTTTATGGTTAGATTAGAGTATTTGAGTGAACACACCTGACCTGAAAATATGACACAATGACATTAAACGAAGAATGATGTGTGGCAAACATGATAAGATCAAATAAAATGCATGGCCTGTGTGTGCTGTGTACACTAGCTGCGGTAGACTACCCCCCCCCCCCTTCTACATACATGGCATGATGCCCATGCAAACTGTCTAGACACAGTAAAAACAATTACTCCAGTTATTGCTGAGAATTGGGTGACATTTAACACTTGACAGTCAATTAAAAAAAGGACATGCCAAGATCACGCCAGGGTGGTAATTACATAAGTGGAGTGGTTGCACTTACTACATGTATGTGCTACACACCTGGGCCCAATTTCGTAAAGCCTGTAAGCACAAGAACTTACTAAGCACAGATAAATTTTGCTTAGCAGTAACAGGTTACCAGCCAACATTCCATTATGTTTACATTGTTGCCACTGGTACCCCGCTCATTTCTTGCTAAGTAAAGAAATTTGCTAAGCAGAAATTTCTGCTTAACAGCTTTATGGTATTGGGCACTGGGCTCAACTTCATGTCTCTGCTTATTGACCCCCCTTGAAATAAGGTCACACACGGCTACTATCTGCCACGCCCACCAATTGGGGAGACAAATTACACCTAAATATTAGTGTAAGCGTTTGAACGCTGCATCTGGTAAAATTGTTCAGTTTATAGTAATTCACTAACACATGGGGACATTGACTCCCAAAATGGCTCGACCAAGATTATTGGGATGATGACGTTGGGTGAATTGCAATCGGTGCATGAAAAATCTACGCAGAAATAAGCCAGTTTAGTGTAAGCATATTTCACAAGTTAGCAAGGAGTTTCCGCTTGTGCGCATGTGTGTGATACACATGACTGAGCAGTCCTCGCTTACACAGCTACCGTGGAAATTCAGTGCTAATCCTGTATTAAGCAGAGAGAGCTGTCAGCGCAGAATTCCATGGGAAACCATGAAACTGGGTCCAGTTCTTATTGCATTGAATTTCAACACTGGATTTATCACAAAAATATATATGTAAAAACGAGACGATTATCTTGAAAGGAAAAAGCAGAAAAAGGGCAATTGATTGCTTCTGTTGCCCCAGGTCATTGCCTTGGTGCCCCTTGAAATGTTCCAATAGAAATTTACAGTTTCCTCATAGAGGTGCCCTTTACAAAGGAAAAAAAACCGCCTTGGTGCCCCTGCCCTTTCAAAGGCAAAGTGTCAGGCCAGACACTGTTCAAATTTCCTTAATACCCAAGGGGGAATGGAGACAACATTTGACCAGCTGTCCTTGATTCCATTTTTCTGGATCGTTTTGTTTTCAGGCATCGTGCTGGTGGCAATCAACCCGTACCAGCAGCTGCCCCTATACGGTGAGGATGTCATCTACGCCTACAGGGGGCAGGACATGGGGTCCATGGACCCCCACATCTTCGCTGTGGCGGAGGAGGCCTTCAGGAAGATGTCCAGGTGAGGTTAAGGACATGTCTTTAGGGGATCTTAAAGGAAAGAAATTAAAGATGCCTGGAGGGAGGGAGGAATGAGATGAGTTTTGCTGTCATGTTGAATCTTGTGGTGTTCTTTTGTTTTAAAGAGGAAGGAAAATGACCGAATGATGTCGTCAGATGTTTTGGATGTTGACAAATTTTTTTCACTGGAAGGGTATCGAATGCAATGGCAATTTACATCATTTTTGTTGGAAGGTTTGAGGCTTGTAATGTTTTCCCCACTCACATGCGGACTCTATCTATTGGAAAATGAGTACATCGCAAAATTGAATTTGGTCATTTCCCTTCCTCTTTAAAATTCCCTTTTAGACCGTAAGTTTTAGAATAACTCAATGACAATCTGAACTCTACCTTCAGATTGTTTTGATAGGACACAACTGAACCTTAATCTGGTTTTAGTTTTAGACACACTGTAATCCTCAACCCACTGGTCATCATAATGTGGGTTATATACACATGTATACTAATGACTAAGCAGCCAAGTATGTATCACATTGTTCTAGTCAAACGTCAATCAGACCACCAGCTGCCCTTGATTAAGAACTGACAGTTATTGAATTGATGATCCATACATGTTGCTGGTAGGTCGTACCAGGTCGAATAACTCGGACACACCTTGATCGAGTGACCTCGTTGCTCACACCCAGTCTTGTTTGAGTTTGGAAAATTTTGATGACAAATTCTCAACGATTTTTCACTTGGATCACCGACCTTAGGGTGGGGGTGGGTGTGGCAGCAGATCCAGGCGATGCAGAATGGGTGCGAGTCCCTTCTGGCAAAATTATCAAATGACTGTTTATATAGTAGTCTATGTACATGTCATGTGGGGATAGCAGAACAAAGGAATACAAAAGGAACAATGCTGTCCTCACATTGGAACCCTTTGAATTTTTGTGTCCTTCATATTTTTTCACCTTTTTGATTATAAGCAAAATGTGAATATTATTTGGTTTTACCCATACACCGATGTGTGTATTTAAGCACTGTATACTCAGTACTTTCTCCAACTCCTATGAAAAAAATCTACAGGCATCGCACTACCACTAAACAACAGAGATTGCCCGGTAGCTAGAGGCAGTTTCAAGTAAAATATGAGGAAAAACTGTACAACATACAGTATTTCCCACAGACTTGAGGGAGGTTCGGCCACCCGCACCCCACACTGTACGAAGCACCAAATCCTTAAAATAACCCCACCCACCCCCTCTATTGAGTGTATCAAGGGTGTAGCAGTGGATTTAGGAAAGATTTTCCCAGAAGAAAATGATCTTGCTGATGATGAATTTTCCGCACGAGTGCCCGTATAAAATTTTGAAAAAGGCTTTATACCTAGCTGTTTACTCCCAGTTACACCTACATGTAATTATGAGCACTGTACACATTCGACAATGGTTCTTCCGACCCGTCACTTATAAAAGAAGAGATTACATGTTTATACACACAATATTTTGTTTACCCGCTTTTATTTATCGTAGCCTTCTTGTTGATTGACCTACTATGTATGTATGATACATGTACCTGTATAAATGTACGTACCCGAATGTACCATAAAAGATTGTTGTTATGTAGCCAGAAGAAGGACATTAACGAAAAGTAACAAGAGAAAGAGCGTTAGCGATCAATATGCAAAATTTTGTTTAAAAAATTGAGCCCGAAAGTTAGATTGGTTACTGCCGTTCAGATAAGTGATTACAGGAAGGGTAAATTCTGCAAGGGAATGAGGAAGCATTTCTTTGGGGTAATTCTAGCAGCAAAATTGTGACAGTAATTCAAATTTTGTTTGGCCAAGAGCCATTTTATTGCTTACGGCCCTGTGTTACTGGGGAAAAAAAACACTGTGTTTGACTGGAAGGAGTTTATGGGCAATGTATTTAAACTAGCATGCACATGTACACTTGCAACAGTCTAGCAGTGCATCAAGAACAGCATCTCCTTCTGGATATTCTAATGTAGAGATAGTATTAACCTATGACTTCATTTGTATGTGGTTGACGTACATGTACATTACATGTACAGGTGCATCTTTTATTGCAACCTGTGAACAGTACATGTGTTGCTACAATGGGTGGATGTCATAAAATGTTGGTTTCCATAAATACTGGTACGAGTACTTGTATTCAAAACGAGTTTAAAAGACATGGGAGTCACGGTACACTGGACCTCTACAAAGCATGTTTTTGTAATACTGTGTGAACTAGGGCACATTTTATGCAAGCTGGCCTAGAGAGCTGCAAAACCCTGAATTGAGCTTCAGATCATCTTCGGTTTTGTAGGATTGACACAATGAGCTTTTGCGAAACAAATTTCATAATAATAGTAATAATAATTGACTGTATAGTGCAAAACAATACTGGAAGAAATCTCGATGCGCTTGTCAAAAAATGAAAGTTACAAAGAATGAAAGAGAACGCAAGTTGAAATAGGAGGGAGTTGAGGTTGGATTTGAAATTGTCCAGGGTAGTGGCTGTTTTACATGTAGGTGAAGATGGAAGGGCATTCCACAACTTGGGTGAAGTGTGTGAAAAAGCCGTGGAGCTGTGTGATTTAGTCATACAGAGAGTTTTAAATTGATGATGGGTATGAGACTGAAGTTTACCATTCGTTTTAATCTGCTAATTGTTTCCCTTCTCTTTGTGGGAACTGGGGCCATAAAATGGGGCATGGGAAATCTCAAATCTCATAAATATGGAATAATTTATTCAATCCAATGTCCCAGTCTTCAGGAAGCATTAGTGCAGGATTTGTTGCAGTTTTTGGTACATTTAGTCTTTTTTTCCTGGTCGTTTGGGAGAAACTAGGTTAGAAAAAAGTTTCCTCATTTCAGATGTCAACTTTTTTCTTTTTTTCCCCAATTAATTCAAAACCAACACATGATGTATGCTGTCAGCTTTACAATCATAATTCAATTTTCAGCAGTATGTCAGAGGAATACTTGTATAAACAGTATGTACATGTACCCCTCTTTCATTCAGTCCCAAATATCTATTTCATTTTCAATTGATATTGAAAAAAAAAACCACATCAATATTTTATTAGACATGTGCTCTTGTATAAAGACTGTCTAATTTAATCAACATTAAAGATAGCAATGTTTTTATGATGTCTCGTTCAATCTATCCGACAGACGGCGTTCATTTAATAAGTAACCATGATACTTTGGCGACTCGGTGGTCTGGTGACTTTGGGTTTCATTTTCCATGAGTTCCTTGTCGCGTACTGTTTGGAGGTGTCTCGAGTGTTGACAGGTAAAACCCCCGCCAGGCTTTTTGTTAATTAGTGCAACACCTCGTATTACCATCAACATGGAGATACTGTCAACATGTATTGTTTTTATTGGAAAATAATCCAACTAATGGGGTATATGACTGCTGTCATGTGTGTCGTGCTTGAAAAACTGCTTTTGTACTATTATTAAGCTGGCATTTATAGAGCGCTAGGGTGTGTCCAACGCAGATCCCCCCAAAAAAACCAAAATCAAAGATGACCCAAACATAAAAAGTTCACTGATTGACAAAACAAGTGGGTCTACAGCCATTTCTTGAATGATCCAAGTGAGTTTGTTCTCCTGCAGCAATCAGGAAGTGAATTCCACAGAGCCAGGCCCGCATTGGAGAAGGCTCAGGCTCAGTCTCAGTCTCCTGCTTTAGTGTTTGTCCGATGCTCAAAGAAAAGGTGGCATGAGGAAGAACTTTTATAGGTTGAGAGTTGGTTGATGTTGCTGAAGCCTGTCGCAGATGTTTACTGGATATTTCGGCATGGGTGCCTTGAAGATATTTAGACAGATGTTGAAGTCAGTACTCTTCTCAACTATTCCAAAGAAATTATTTGCAAGCCTGATACTTCGCAGAGTCAATTGCCTCCATGCCCCTTGGTCATTGCCTTGGTGCCCCTTGAAAGAAATCAACTTATATTTCTTTGAAAATTTCAATTTGACTAAGGACCAAGTTGCATATATGTTCAGTGGTGACTTATTAAATGTGGTGTGTCATAGCTGAGAGCACTGGACTCAAGCTCTGGGGGTGTTTTTGATCAGCAGAGTGTGGGTTCAAGTCCTGGTCTTGACACTTCCTTCCTAAAGCAAGACTTATTGTTTTGTCCATCATTTGGGACGTAAAGCCGTAGGTTCTGTGTGTTGTGTAAAGCATTCATGTGCACTCACAACCCTGCTCGGGGTTACTCCAACTGCAAATGCTGCAATAAGTGTTCAGCAGTTTTTTCAGCAGGATGCAGACATCATGTACGTGTGTACATTGATTTGAGCAGTTGGCTAAAGTTACGGCTGCAGTGCCACCAACAAAAATGGCCTACTTTGACTATGGATTAACACAAAATGGTGCACCCACCGTTGAAGTGGTAGGCCTAGTCAGTTTGTCTGAGTAAACCCATGTACAATGTACCTTTACTACTCTTGTTCATGCTGTAGTGCTTAACCTTTAATGTCATTTCTTGTGTCTGGTCACCTGACGAGTACATATGGCAGAAAGATAAAACTCAGCTTAGACCCTAACGAAATCCAATTACAAGAAGTGGCATGCCATGACCCCTATTTTAGGGAACCAACTGACATGCAGTACGAGTACAGTCGTACATGAAACTTGTGTCTGAGACTCTGGGTGCCAGACATTATAGGCTATAGTTTGATAAAGTCTGGCGGCTTAAATAGCCTCCACTGAAATCCAATTATGGGATTTGGAAGACATAACCCCAGATTTCCAGCCCGGGAAAAGATGAAGAATCATCAATTATACAAATTGATAGGAGAGGGAGAAGAGCGGGGGAGGCGGGGTCGGCTCATGGGTGGAGGAGATGAGGAGAAGATTCATGGATCAGAGGAAATTTGGATGAGGATCAGAGGAACTTGTTGAAATTATGGAGCAATGAAGACGGATGTGAGCAGAGAGGGTGTCAGGATGTAGAGGACCTACATCAGTTCCTTACGAAGCCCCCGCAGATGGAATCTGGACTAAGATGCTGCTCTAGTCTTTTGGTCTGAAAGGGATGGAGTTTTTTATCTGCTGAAAAGTTCTTGATTCTATATCAATATGATATGGTGTATGTCTGACACTCACATTCTGTCATTTGAGAAATGCATATAACTACCTGAAATAGACCCTAATTGGGTATTATTTGAAAGCCCTCATTTTCATCAGTCTACCCCCGTATTTGATGAGTAAATAAAGCCAGTTTTTAATTTAGGGAGAAAGTGCCTGGTTTTCGGATGTAGCTTCACATTTGTAGTGTCAGTCCAATTTTTTTTGTTTAGGCTTTGCTCTTTCTGCTCTGCTCTCATAGTACAATTTTCACAACTGCGGTCTTCGACTTTGACATTTGACATTTCTTTCAAATACAATCGACATTTCTCATTAGGCATGCTCTCATAAGTATTTTACACAAAACCTTTTATAAACGATGCTTTCTTATCACCTTTGTTCTCAGAACTACAATATTTCACATTGTCATCATCCAGGATCATTGAGGTCTCAATTCAACACTGATCTTAATTACTCAGCGCTTCACCCCAAACTGACCTTTCCAAGCTCGATCTTCAGATCGGGTAACTCTGCTTGTGTACCATACAATGTATGCCAAAGTTTGAGAATCTCTTGGTGCATGTACTTGTACCTCTACCTGTACCAAAACATGTACGTGGTCAAGTGTGTTTTCATTTGCTAAGTCTGTCCATGTTTTTGTTTTTAGATTAGTGTTATTGTTGAAAACATATCGTTAGTCAAGCGAAGGGGCTCGGGGTTGATGGGTCTCTCTCTCTCTCTCTCTCTTGATAAATTGAATTAAAAACAGATGGGAGTTTGTTGTGAAAATACACATTGAGAAGAAAGCGGCCATGGGAAGTCTATTAACAAAGCCAAGTATATACAGAGAGAGTCGCAGTATGTGTCATGGGTCTGTGGAAACCAAGTATAAATAGTACTTCTCCTTGTATGACCGTAATTTGTCTCCGGTGTAGGCCTAGACCAGTGGACAGACTATAGATACCATGCTGTGACACGGTTATTTCTGTGCCTATAATGTTCTCTTTTTTAACCAGTGAAGCCCCATAAGCTAGTCCAAGAAATGAGCACAACTTAGATTGAAACAGATTGATAATAAACATGTTTATGGGGGTTCTGTTGACATTGTTGGTTTGGCTTTGCATTGAGACTCTGGACTTGAATGGGGGTAGATGGCTCGAATGGGCTTGAAGTAGAGGGGGCTGTTTAACATGGCTTGCTAGCATTTTGTTTTTGTTTTTTTGCAGTTTCAGTTGTTTTAATCCATTCCAAATCTCCATCTAGTCTTGCCATCAGTTTTTAATCTTTAGTCTATCGTCTTTTTAAGCATAAATGTGGACTTTTTGGGTGATTTTATGTGCGTTCTTCAAGTTTTGAAAAGTGATTTTTCTGCCGCTTTGTGTACCGACAGCTCCTAGCCCTTCCGATGCAAATTTCAAGAAAATCTCCCACCAGATCACAGGTCTTTTAGCTCAGCACCTTCACTGGGCCCAGATAAATGTTTAGATGGAGGTTTAAAATTTAAAAAGTTTAGTAAATCTTCAAAGGAAATGAATGTGTTAGGAAAAACACTGGACTGCAGGATAAGCAGCATACAGCAACAGAGCGGGCATTTCGTAAAGACAATCAGAGCACACAATGATCGAAGCGTTGAGTTGTTAACCACCGGTTCTTCTCAGAACCACCACAGCTCATGGAAAGAATTAATCGTAAACCTCACTTCATTAAACTGCGGGGGCTTGTTTTTATTGTGGGGTTACTGGCCCAATGCGAAAAAAATAACTATGGCCAGTGGTCCAATGGGTATTTCAAGCCCTGGGAGACCAGAGGCCTAGCCCTGTTCACACTAGATGTATTTCCCTGGAAATTTCCCTGGGAAAGTGACGCTGTCATCTGAAAGCTTGTTTTTTTATTGAGCTGAGAAATATCAAAAAGTCTGAAAACTCTAACATCGTGACTTTATACCTAGTTTATTAGAGCAGGTCCCAGGCAGTTTGAAGAACTCTAGACAGGTTGTCCACTGTTTATATTGAGCTGCAGATTTTCCTGCCAGGCAGGAGGCAGACGTGTGTGCGTACATGTAGCCCCACCCCGCCCTAGACAGCCAAACCCCCATGACTAAGCCACGGTTGTAATTTTATGCATTGCTCCAACCTGTATTAAAAAAATCATAGTGCATTGACATCGGGTTAATTAATTGGAAACAATATAAAAAAGTACAATAGCTTCAGATGTATTATGTTTATTGTTCAAGTTTGTATAATGCACAGGTTGTGTATTGCAATATTAAGCTACATTGTACTGTATGCGTACATTGTAATGTAGCTATTGTTTGGTCTGCTCTCTACTTGCAGATGTCTCGTCTATTTGAAAATGATACTGTGACAGTTCCCAACATGTTTATCAATCATTACAGAAAGTTGATAAAAGATGGTCACATGTAAAAATAGTTGTTCCCTCCATTTCTCCATGATAGTACACAGAGTGAAAGCAGAGTACCAAATGTTTGAAATTTGGCCCTGTACATCAATCTTGTATTTGTATATATTTAAAGCATGCATGTTGTATAGACCTGATGCACATGGTGCCCCCAGCAAGAGGTGATAAGAAGGTTGCTCATTGCCGTCCCATCCTGTGCGCTGTGCGTACACAGACTTTCATTTCCATTACCGTTTATTTACCTCTATTAAAGATGGCGGCATGATGACGTCAATCCATAATGTCTGGAATATACTTTGACATATGTACAATGTAACTGTATGGTCTACAATGTGCAGGTTTACTTAGCAGTCTACTTATTTTATGGATTGTATTAAGTCTGGAAAGTATAGAGTCAACACTTTTGAGTGTAAAAATAAACATGGATTAGATATGGATATTTCTTGTACAGATATGATGCAATGTGCGCCAGTACACGTGGAACACAACGTAACGTAAATAATTAACAGTATACCAGTCAGTATGTGAACTGTTTGTCACGTATGCTCAAGCGTGCTAAATGTATTGACAGTTTAATTGTCACAAGGAAAGCTATTTTGGTGTACACTATGCAATGTAGTGTGTGCAGTGTAACTCATTTTGCCTGCGTGTAGTATTTTACTTCATTTTATGAGCTTTTGTGACCCCGAGTCTGGCATCAACCTTGTGTTCATGGTTTGTTGTTTTTAGTCCTCCATTGCCAACCATTACCAGCAACACTTGTCAAACCTTGTGGAACTCTTTCAAGTGATCAGGCAGTTCTTTTGTACGTCTCTACAAGCTTTTCGCCAAAACCTTGCACTTTAGTCATGCACCCCCCAAAAAAGGCCCTCTAGATGATCTCGGGGCCAACTTGGGCTTGGACTTGAGCTCAAGTTTCAAAGACCCAAATTAGAGCTCCGCACTAATGCTAAGAATAGAAGCTCAGTACCAGGATCTCAGACAATGTGTCAAATTTCTCTAGCGTTTGGCACATTATGTCCAAGCTTCATGTTTACTCATGTGTACTGACTGTACTACTGCGGTCTGGCGTGCTGATGCGGTGATCATGTGAGGGCTAGCCGTAGAATGTTTGTCTGAGATACGGGTATAAGGAGCAAAAGTGAAGTCATTTGTTCGGATTGCTATTAGTATGGGCAGTGCCACAGTTAAACAGACAAGATATCAAATAGTTCCCAGAATGATTTTTGTGACTTGATTTGTTAAAATTCTGTTACTTTCTTTGACAATTTCATCTTAAAAATCTTGGTCATTCAAGAAAACCAGACTTCTGATGGCTGTGGTTTTTGTTAACATTATTTTTGTTCATTTATTTTATTTGTTTATTTATTTATTAACGCTGCATAATTACGTTAAGGTCAGATTGGCTTAAAGAAGTCATTAGGATGGATTGAGAACTTGCAGAGTTCAGATTACTCCTTCAGACAAAAATCAGTGGGGGTTTTTTCAGCTGTTTTTTTTTGGTTTTTTGGGGGGGGTATTTTTATGGGAATTTGTTTGGTAGTGTGAAAATCGATTCAAGTGTGAATTGAACATGGGGTGTTGGTGGGGTTAAAATTCCCCAGAATTTGTTGGTTTTTTTCTCTCCTGGGAATTGGCTTGTTAGTGTGAAAAGCAGGACTGTATTTTCATCTTTGAGAGGGCAAGGCCTTTTTCACTTTGCAATGGGCACTTCCATCAAATATCTTAAAATCCATGGGAGAGTTTTGAATGGGCACCAAGGCCAAGACCAGGGGCGACAGAGGCCCGTGTAATCACAGGCCTGAAAAGGGTTATGGGGTTCCAAACGGTCTCCCAATGTCCACATTTACACGATGTTAGCAATTTTGAAGGATGGGACTACTCTAGATCCAAGTGTCTAATAATGTTGTGACTGGGATGTGTACTCTCAGCCAAGGTGCAGTACACCTTAATGAAGTTCTCCAAAGTCAGGATGGGAAATGAGATTATAAGTTCCTACCTGTTCCTATTTGTGGAGTGCTTAACCTTGACAAGGGAAATCCCATCGTTAACGCTGCATAATTACGTAAAGGTCAGATTGGCTTAAAGAAGTCATAAGAATGGTTTGAGAACTTGCAGAGTTCGGATTACTCCTTCAGACAAAAATCAGTATTTTTTTGGCAGGTTTTTTCCCCAGCTTTTTTAAAACAAAATTGGGGGGGGGGAGGAGGCATTGGCTTCCTGATGTCATAAAAACATGTGTTTTGTGAAGGAGGGAGGACCATGGGTATGTGTACATTATTTGACATACTGTACATAATTATGTAACATGTAGAATGGATGTGATGTGCTATAAGTTTTGCTCTAAATATGGGTGTATCTTGTTTTGGTTAAATTCCCATTGTCAGAAACATTTTTTTAAGATACCAGATTAATTCACAATCAAATCGCTCCTTAATAATAATAAGAAGAATAATAGCAATAACAAGGATTTATATATATAGCACATAAAACAGCATCATCGATGCACTTTACAAAGCAGAATTATCTAAAACTCCAGCAAATGCAAAAAAGTACACTTGAATTCATGTGATAAAAAGTCAGAAGCAAAAGTTTTCAACCAACATATAAATAAACAGCATATGTTTTTAAAAAGTCAGTTAAAACATTTCTTTCTATAAATTGAGCATTTAAAAAAGATACACCTACATTCTCCAGAAGACGGACACAGCATACTGGCCAAAACGTCCAGTACAAGCTGGCCGTAGTCAGAGCTACCATTACTCAAAAGAGATCTTGACTTTAATCTTATACGTTCCCACTATGCATAGTTTCAAGTTTTACTTTACTAAGATGTACGGTGCTTTACAAAACTTTTGTTAGTATTATTATTATTTTGTTGTAATACTTCATTGAGAATGTCACATGTACATGTTCCTTTTTGCCTGAAGTACAGATGCACATCAACAAAGACAAATTTTGTCTTCATTCTCACTCTGGTGACATTGATTTGAATGGGTATAAAACAAGGATGGTGTCACCGCTAAAAGTTACAATCCTGCACACCAACAATTCGATCTTTAAAAAAATGTAATTTGGTTGCTTTCTACATGCATTTACCACTTTCACTTTAAGATGCGATGAATACACCCATCCATAACCGAATTGCCAAAGTGTTTACCCTTAATGGGAAATTGAGTTGTATAAAGCGTTAATTGAACAGTCAAAGGTGCTACTCTGGGCGCCAGGATGAAGTGGCCACTTGCTTAGCCTTGGCAGCCCACAGCTGACAGACTCTATTTACAGTTGGTGTAGTAACCGGCACATTGGAGGGAATGCACTGGGTGGACTGCTGGTGTTGCAAAGATCTTGTACTAGATTGCAAGCCGTGGGATCAATTTCACTGACATTTAAATACAAAGTACAGGATTGATACATAATCAAAAACTATAAAAACCATGATTAGAACCAGTCTGAGAGCTCAAAGATTTACAAAATTCATACCAGTACCAATCTATTTCTATGAAATTTTACCATCTGAAACACTGTACAAGTCAACTATAGCACAAGGTTAACCCTTCATGCAAACATTGTGACAAGTCTCGTCCTTTTGTACAAACATTTCTGAAAACCTTTGGTTCCCAGCTTCAAATGTTTGAACAAAATCCTGCACAAAATGGATGCCAAATGTTCGAAAATAGCATTATTTGAACATCCTCAAAGTCAGTGTGGTTATTGTGAAATTTCTGCAATTTAAAATACATGCAGGAACCGCGCTCAAAATCTTGGACTCAACAACCAGTTTTTAATTGTTTTCCACCAAATTATTTATAGTGTATTAATTGAAAAACAGAGGATTTGAAAGAATTAACCCATCATTCCAGAAACCAATTGATGTAGAGTTTATTCACTTTAAATAAATATAAACAAAGATCATATTACAATGTTTGCTGGAAGAATAACCTTGTGCTGTAATAGCGCAAAAATGTACATACCAGAAATTGTCCTGGCAGGCAAGTTTGTGTACATTTTCATATTTACATAGTGTAAACCACTTTACATTTAAACCAGAATGGGTGTCCATAAATCTGTATTTGAGTCTTACCCACTCTCAACAAACCTTGGAAGTCTTCACAATGCCCAGACATTTGAAATGTTAAGAGCTATTAAAAATGTCAAAATGGAAAAAGTTTGTCTTCAGGCAAATTTCTGAAACAATAATATATGAACAGAAAAACATGCACTGTACCCTTACTATGCTATTTTCTATGCATGCTTTTAGTTTTATTGTCAAGTTGTTTAAGTAACTAAACCGTGGCAGGACTTTGTCAAAGTTTTGTCTAATACTCTAGTAACTATTGGTCCTTGGGGCGGTATAAATCAGCACAAAAAAAATAAACCTCTCTCTTATTGCAACTCGGTTAAAGAAATTGAGTTACCCAGGTTAATTGGACAATATCCTGACTCTGGCAGGTTTTGGTAATAATTGAGCAGGGATACTTCGGCCAATTAGGAAGTTCTAATTAAAAAATCTGCTCGGTGAGTTGCTGTTAATGCATTCCCTCTCTGCCCCCCTCCCCCCTCCTCCACACTTTACCAAAGGCACTGGTCTTCAAGGGATGGAAGGCCCACCTGTTGGAAGTAGAAAAACCAGCGGTGGGTGTCTGTAAGATACTTGCTAAAAAAGCTCTGCATTTGAAACCTGGATTGTTGATGATGTTTTAAAAAAATTGTGGATAACTTGCGTGGCTGGAACTCCTGATGTTCTTGTAATCCCGAGGGCATCCCATGAGTTACTCGTACTTGTCTGATACCCTGACTTCTCTTCGCACCTTTGATATGGTCTGTGTATGCGTGAGTAAACTGTACTTGTTGCATTTCTGCTGGCTCTGTTGGTTCGTTTGTTCGTTTTTGGATATTGTACATAAATGCATAATATCACTTGTATTTAAACATGGCATCTATACTGCATCTAAGATTTGCCTGTAAAGTAAGTTTCTTGAAGGTACAATTTTTATGAACAGAAATTATTCTACAGGAAGGGGTTTCACTTAAGAATTTGTTTTGCCTTGTGGCATTCTAACTGGAGGCCATGAACAAGTTCTGATCTTTGAAAAATCTCACTTTTTTAAACCGTTGTAAAAAAATCTTTCTCACTCTAGTCAACATGAATGTTTTACTTACATGTAATACCTCAATAAACCATTTATGAATTAGTTTTGGAACCTGGCACAATTTTCTGAAATTCCGGTGCTAAATGGTTAAGGGCACCTGTATTCCTTGAACATTTCAAGGAATCAAGGCAATGGCCAGGGGCACTTGGTCAATCGTCTCCATTAACATGTACATGCTCAGGCGCTGGCAGTGAAGATTGGCTTGAAATGAGCAAGGCAATCAGACGGCCTCCTCATTCGATAAAATGGGTGGGTGTTATAGAATTGGGCGGGGAACACGTACACTGTGTGCATCAATTTCTTCCCTATGCAGTGTTGAGCACTGCTCATTTAGTTCGGATATGTGCCGCTGCATACGTCCGGGGATATCAAATGCTAAAAAGTTTTTACTTGACATTTAGGGGGAAGTAGGGGGTTGTGTCAACAGGTTTTGCCCAAAGTGCATTTATGTTGCCTTGTAATGAGGAACTTCCTGCGGAACCAAGGGTACGTGTACGGACTTCATGCTTTGCAATTTTTTTTACAGTAAAAGGGTTTGAGAAACTTATTGAAGGAAACTTTAAAACCTGATGTTTCACCAATCAGCAGAATTATCTGTAACTACAATGTATTGTACATGAACATGTGCTTTTCAGCCAAACTATAAAATGTAGTAATATGCACTAGGCCTGATACTTCACTAAGGCAATTTGCCTCCATGCCCCTGGGCATTGCCTTGGTGCCCCTTAAATTGTTCTGATAGAAAGTTTTCTAATTATTTCTCTTTTCCAAGGAGAAGATGCCTTGCCCGTCCAGAATAAAGTATCAGGCCGGGTGCACTATACAGCTCCATGTACATAAATGTATACATTGTCTCAGAGTAGACTTGTTTGGAGTCTGCAAATTGTTGATTTTGAGTGTTTGTTCAACAGCTCTGTCTGTGGAGATAAACTTGATTTATGTTGACTAAATATTTTGTAAGCCGAGAACAAGATTTATTAAACACCAAGGAGAGAATCGTTTTTTGCTTTCTATGGGTTGAAAAAAAGAGAAGAGAAAAGTCTGAACAGGTTCAGTGCACTGAAATATTCACAACAATAACATACATTTATATAGTGCAGATACCCTTGATGCTCACAGCCCATGAACATTGTTATCCCAGTCACTGGGGCAATTTTGTTCATTCTTTATAACATCTCAGCTCCATGTGGAGTAAACAGCCCGTAGTGCACCAAGCTAAATCATTCGCAGAAACAATCTCTGCCCTCATTGGTACCCATTTATTCCTGGTTGATGCGAAGGAATTATAGTTTAGTGTCTAGCTCAAGGACACTAGTGACATCACCGGGATGCGAACCCCACACCCTGATGACTCAGCCACCAGAACTTGAGCCCGGTGCATTAGACCATTCGGCCATGACACGCCATAAAGTGAATAAGTGGGCAGGTCATATTATATGTAATGTTGTACAATGTAAAGGTACAACTTGCTCAGTAAGACCATAGGGCTACTCTATGGTAAGACTCAGGCACTCAAAGACGGGCAAAACATCTGAAGGCTCATTTTAAGGCTCATAAAAAAATGCCAGGTACCAGCTTTTAAATTTTTTAACTTTGCAGGTTATTTCCAGTAATGTATAATGTACAGGCTGTAACAACCGCACTGAACTATTGTGTAGCAAGGAATTGTAGCTGTGCATTAGTTCCTTAATGCATGTACCAATTTTTGTGTTCATTTATGTTCAGTTAGTGGGAATGCAGGGGAGAAGGTTTTCAACTTTCATGATAATGTGTCCATGTGCTGAAAACCTCTGTGTTTCCCCCTAATATACCACCCTCCCCACCCCCTCTCCCCTCCCCACCCGCTTTCCCCTCCACAAACACACACACATTTGTCAACCGGGTATATCAAGGACGTCTTTTTGTTCTCCCATTGTTGGGACTAAATATTTTAGTGATGTCTTCATTGGTTTTGTACACAAAAGAGTAGCAAGGACATCCTCATCTCTGTGAAAACACCCGGATCCTTTTTTCCTAAAAGTCATCTGTGTCAACGGGTAGACACGTTCACATAGACATACCTTTCATTATTATTTTTTTAAGAACAATAATAGTGCTACTTTAAGTACGAAATTCTACCCATCTTGGTCTTTCATACGTTGTGCAAATTAAAAAATAAAAAGCCTTTGTTCGAGTGCCATCAAACTCCATCTGGCTTACCTTTAAAATCTACTTTCCCCCACAGACCGTACTGTAAAAGGCTTTTCCCGTTTGAAACCAAATACTGCATTTTATATTTGGTTACTTCCTACAGGTGGTCTGTATCATCAGGCTCTGCACCAAAGCTCGCTTATCTATTGCGCATTCACAGCTCGGGTAAACTTTCCCCGCTAAGGCTTTACCAAGTTGTAATTTGACACAAAAACGTCTGCTCATAGATTAGTCAAATCTAGCGCGATGATTAGTAATCAAGGGGTCAGGAAACAAGGATTTCTAGTGAAAATTTTCAGACCTGTTAAATACAAATTTTGGGATTGATAAAAATAACAGATGAAATTTGACACAAAAACGTCTGCCCATAGATTAGTCTAATCTAGCGCGATGATTAGTAATCAAGAGGTCAGGAAACAAGGATTTCTAGTGAAAATGTTCAGGGCTGTTAAGTAAAAACTGTGGGATTGATAAAATAACAGATGAAATTGTGAAAGAGTTTTTGTTATTGTTGATCTGACCATAGTCATGAGAAATATATGAATACATACTGTACATGTACATTTGTACTCTGATACCAGTTCTTTGTTTATGGCAAAGCATTATGTTGAAGAGGACGGAAGCATTTTTGTTTTTATGGGTGCGTGGGTGTACACAGTAAATTCTGCATTTAGAAATATTTCTCATTATCTTGTTTGTATTTATTTAGTCCTTTTTAATGGTTTAAAAAAAAAAAATTCTTTGTGGGAGATTTATTGCTGTTGCTCAACCAGCCAGCAATAGTCCCAGTGTGAAAACAAATATGTTTTTGAATTTATTAACCTTTGACATTTTCAACATACAAGGATGAACAGGCATGCAACATTAAAGCTGGTCAGCCAACGTAATTTATTTGTAATAATATTGTAGTGAATTTGATTTGTGTTTTACCCATACACCAATATGTATACTCAGTACTTTCATCATGTTCTGTAAACTGTTTTCACAGGACTTGGGAAAGTTCTGAGTACTGTAAGTACTGGACAAACATAGGCGTTCGGGTAAAACCAAATAATATTCTTTATCCCCGATGCAAAATTAACATCTATTAAATTATTCTAGTGCCATTGAAAACCAATTAAAAAGCACTGTACACAAATTGTTGTGCTAGGCCATTTCATTGTGTTTTTTTGCGATGACAAAGTTGAACATCTGTCGTTAGCTTGTCGATCCAATCGTTTGAAATGTCAGTGGAAATGAAGACGTTTTGAGTTATCGTATTCACCCCAACTTTTATTATCTCATTTTCCTGAAACTTGGATGTGTCTATTCATTCATGTACCTCCGACATTCTTGAGATACGCATCAATATTGAGCTCTTTAAACAAGCACAGGCTCTTGAGCTTTTACTTACAATAATTTGAGCCAAAGGCTATTGACATATTACAAGTAGATGCACCAGATTATTTAAGAAGTTATGACTCTGTGTGATAAGAGAGTCTGTGTAAGCTAACATCAGGCATGCGATTTATCAGATTTTTTTCCTGATTTGAGGATTTATCTTTGACTTCCCTGTGCCGAAATATGTTCTTAAAAAGACAAACTGCCATCACAGAGATTAGAGACTCTGCCCTTGCTATGACCAAACCTTGAGATATCTATTTGAAATGATGTAGAGAGTCTGTAAACCTATACAATGTAACAACCTGTAAAATCAGTGGGTTTCATCTCCACACCAAGAGGAAACTTTTCTCCAGTATTCAGTGTTTTCCATTTTTATACAATCTCAACCCTGATTGTACAGGATGTAAACAAACCAATCCGGCAGAGAAAATATTTTGATTCAAAGCTTGCATTAATGAAAAGGTTATAAATGTGTAAATATGACAGAGGGTAAGGAAGGAAGTAACACTATCACCTGGCAATTTGAAGTTGAACATTTGTTAAAAACCCTCATGGGTTCAACAT
Source organism: Pisaster brevispinus (assembly GCA_023634235.1). Classification (NCBI taxonomy): domain Eukaryota; kingdom Metazoa; phylum Echinodermata; class Asteroidea; order Forcipulatida; family Asteriidae; genus Pisaster; species Pisaster brevispinus. The sequence goes on from JAMKCF010000006.1 coordinate 5,260,427, forward strand.
GTTCAGATTGATTGTATCGTAATCTTAAAGAACACCTATTGCATCACAGGGGATGAGAAATTTCAGACTTTTATCTGAATTCAGACTGTTTAAAGTCAGGCTGGTGAACCAAAAAAATGCTGTAGTTTTTCTCCAAATAAAAAAAAGTCAGGCTCTTTGATCTACTTTTCTAGTGCTGAGGATACTGTTCCCAAAACCTCCTTGGAATCTATAAACTCCAGGGGTTATTAAAAAGGTGGAAAATGCCATCATTTCAATGTACCTCCTAAGATCTGGATCCCAGTTGCAGACCTTTTTTCAGCATTGACTCTCATCCATGCATCTCCTTCCCCATTAAAATATCCTCAGAAAATGTGAAATAATCTGTTACAGTTGGAAGGAAGGGCTAGGGGGATTTCATGTACGTGTGTGTGGGAACGTAATATGTTTGGCAAAGTTCACAAGTGCATTCACTCAAGCTAAAACTTGATAAGGTCGATCGTCTGGAAATAAAACGAATGTATTTGGGAGGCACTGACGTGATTTCCACGCAACGAGGGGAAAAACAAGGCAGCTCAATATGAAGCTGGGACTTTGTTCCACACCGTTGATACCATGACATTAAGAAATGACTCATTGCCCTCTTTGGGTTTTTTTTCTTCCCTTTCTTCCACTTTCTCCCCCCTTCCTCCTCCTCTCTTCTGCTTCCACAGGTTTGATCAGAATCAGTCGATTATCGTCAGTGGGGAGAGTGGGGCAGGCAAGACTGTATCGGCCAAGTATGCCATGAGATACTTTGCCATGGTGGGCGGTTCTACTGCCGAGACACAGATCGAGAAAAAAGTGCTTGCGTCAAATCCCGTGATGGAGGTAAGCCTCAAGCACCCCCGTAATTTCAAATTCAGGCACGCGGTGCACTTTTCGGAAAGGTCACCGGAGGAAAGTTTGAGGTGAAATTGTTGTGCCACGAACATGAGTAGATTCGAACAGTGTTGATATAGAAACTATTGAGTCGATTGTTTCAACAAAGAGTAAAGACACAGTGTGGATACATGTGCTTGTAGGATTCTGAATCAGAATAATGTAGTTTATCAGTTCTTAACCCTAATCACCCTCGACCCATCAAAATCCACCCTGCATGTTTTGTTTGATTCTGTTGGATTGAGTACTGCACTATCAATCTGGACATGGGATCAGGTATACATGTACATGTACCTCAATAAAGAGTTCAACAGTTTTGGTATTGAGTTATCATTTGGAGTTAGAATTAGAGGAAGGAAAGACCCAAGTAAAACAAACTTGGTGAAGGAGGGGTTAAAGTACCATTTTATTTTTTGAATTAGAGACATTTATCTGTCCCAAGTCAAAACAGCGACCACTTGTAGAACCAGTTTCCCCATGCATTGGCACTTGAACTGTTTTCTGTAGCATTTTTATAGCTTTGAGGAACAGAATTTGTCTTCAGTTTGTGTAACTTATGATGCTGTCATCAAGCTCATCATCATGCCCATGAATGGGCTTTCTATGCAATCGAAGAACCCCCCCTAGTGCCAACTGAGCTCTAATACAATTTTCCCTTGTTACAAAAACCACCAGGCCATCGGAAATGCAAAGACCACCCGCAACGACAACAGCAGTCGCTTTGGCAAGTACATCGAGATCAGCTTCAACAGCCAGCACCACATCATCGGCGCTAACATGCGGACGTACCTCTTGGAGAAATCACGTGTCGTCTTCCAGGCTGAGGAGGAGAGGAATTACCACATCTTCTATCAGCTGTGTGCATCCTGCAACCTCCCTGAGCTGGCTGCACTCAAACTGGGTATGAACTGAGGGCTTTCAGGTTTATAGAAATTCTTGTAAAGACCTTTGTTTACAAAAAAAGAGTGCACATTCCAAGGCCTTTCTGGCAGGCAAGAGACTAAACTTGTCATATGGAAGATTTTACATTTCGTATTATATCTTCCACATGAATTCAAAAGTAATAAAAAATAACAGCTGAACAAGTTTTAAGATGTGCCCCCTTTTCTTCACATCAAAAGTTGATACAAGTCAGACAGTTTAATCTGCGTGAAACAGGAGATTGAATGTTTTCTTCCATTGAGCTGTGTACAAATTGTGCCTGCAGGAAGTCCGGTCTGTGCTTCTTTTGTAAACATGTGATGTCACAGGTCACATGGTCTATTTAGTAATGAGACCAAGTGGTCCTTAATAATGGCTAGCACTATTAGTTGTAGGCCTGGAGATATCTGCGAAGAGAAGCGACGAAGAAATGTTCTGTTTTGAGATTTGAGAGGGAAAGTGCCCTCTGATGCTTGAGACTTTGAGAGAAACACACTTTTTCCATAATTGCTCTGTCTTATAAGTTGAAATGACAGGGCAAAGGTCATGTGTTCCCTAAGATTGATCTTAACCGTGTATCGCTCTTCATTGCTAAGCAGAGTGTGATTTCACAATGCAAATCACTGTGGGGATACTGACAACTCATCTTTAAAGATGAATCATAGCTCTTTTGTCAAATCGAGCGTTGAGCACTCGTACAGGAAGAGAAGGGTTCGGCCCCGGTGTTTCTGGTTCCTGTAACAAGCACCTTTGTTCTCAGATTTCTTTGAGCTTCAAGCATCGTTGTTCTAAAACTAACTTTTTAAAGTTATATGTATATACAGCTTGTTTGTGGAAGAAGATGATATTGATTACATCCCATTTACAGTGCAAACTAAACTGTTACGGTTGAAGCTCTATCACTGCAAAGTTGGTACAAAAACACCAAACATCCATGGACAATTTATCTGCCAAAATGCCCATGATTTTGTAGTCGATGGGACTGCAAAATGGAAATATGGCACTGGCCAGGTCTAGACAAAGTAACTTCAGTCATGGTTGCTTTGCATTTGATCTGTCTGTAGCCACTACCAAAGCCGTTACATGTGTAACTCAGACGCAGCTTTCTGTACATATACACTTGTGAATTTGATTTAAAAAAACTTTTGAAACTGTCCCAGGTCTGCATTGCAAAATACACAGCATCCTCCCGACATGTGTGGCACCAGTCCAAAAGGTGACAATCCCACGCTTAACACGCTTAAGGCTGTCTGAGCACACTGTTCATAAATACCACATGTCTTTCTATTCCACTGGGGTATATTTTGCAAAAGCAAGAGCAGTGTAGGCCAATTAACCAATTGAAATGACTAAGCGTTATCTTTTTAAGGGTGAATCGTTGTTATGTTATTAAATGTTTCTGGTCATGAAGCTAAGAATGCCTCATAAGTGAACTAAACCACTGCTGCTCGCAAGCCTGAGGAAACCTGTAAACAAGGATGCTCACTATGTGAACCAGAAACACCAGGGTTAACCCCCTGTTCTTCCTCGATAAGTGTTCTGGGTTGTTTTACGTGCACTAACAATCCTCGTGCATGGAACCTACTTCTTAATGGTCCATCCAAAGGACAAAATAATTATGGTAAAGTATAATGCTCAGGACACAAGTGCCCCAACCGGGACACGAACCCACACTCTGCTGATCAGAAGTACCAAAGCTTGAGTTCAGTGAGCACTCTTAACCGCTCGGCCACGACACACCATTGCAGAGCATACGTACTGAAATAAAAGGCTGCCTTCTGAAGGTTTCCTTTGGACTCATGTTCAACCAATAATCAAACTTTTCAATTGGCCTCAAGTACCATATGTTTGTTATGGCACCCTGATCATCACTCCAACGTTGTGTTTTTTTTACGTGGACTATCCATCACCAGTTGAAGAATTTGTTTAAGTCCGATCACTCTCACACTCTGGTCCATCTCTTTGAAAATAAACTCCACGGCACCTTTGACAAGATCGGGCCTCAATTTTCATCTTTGAGAGGGCAAGGCCATTTTCATTTTGTAAAAGGCACTTCTATTGGGAATTCCTAAAGTCTATTTGAAACTTTTGAAGAGGCACCAAGGCCAAAACATGGGGCAACTGAGACCATGGCCTTCCCATCATCCAAGGCTTGTAGGATATCATATATACCTGGCGTGCAACTTGTCAGCTGACTTCCTCATTTTTGTCTTGGTTTTGTGTGCCATAGAAAACTGAAAAGCACCAACAAATACTCATGTTCAAAGCAGTTTCCTCTTTTTGTTTTATTATGAAGTTACATGTTTGTACCAGCTTCAAAACTCAGTTGAGAATCCATTTATTGGTGTAAACTGTTATTTTTTAGCAACTTGGGTTGGATTCTAGGTATATATGTAGTTTTTGTATCTTGTGCACCAGGTATGACTTTTGGACAGACACGGTGCATTACAAATGTCCACAATTATGATTATGTATTTATTATTACAATTTAAACTGACACTTTTTTTCAATACTGACCTACGGCTCACATGTATACACGCAAACCCAGTTCTATCACATTTTGCAAAATACGTCAGAAATAATCACAAGACGACACCTTAGATTTTAGCTTTTTGGGGGGAATTCAGCTTTAAGATTTGCAGACACAGGGAAGCATTGATATGCAAAATGTCAAACGGATGTTTAATGGTTTCCTCAAGGGTTGCTGTATGGCCCCAATCCAACAGACTGTAGTGCTGGACGATTTCCTGTCAGCCCTTCCTTAATTACAGGATGGTGGAAACGTCAAAAGCATTTCCCCTCTACTATAATACTGTGCCCAATTTCATCAAAGTTGTGAAGCAGAAAATATTGCCCAGTACGGCTGGACTTTATATGCAAAGCAAAAAAGAAGAAGTGTGAAACCGGTAAAAAGCAATAGGCATCTCATGGCTTTTTTGACTGATACATTTAACCTCGTTCTGAGAAGCAGAGCTTTACTGTGGTCAGGTTTTTTAATTAACTAACTCCAAAAACTGTCCACTAAGTGTTAAACAAACAAATACCAGAATACAAAAGAAGGCAATACAAAACAAAGATACAATTTGGTATTGGTATTGGTTTATTTGCTCGTGGCCTACAGGCCGAATTACTAGAATGTTACAATATAAAAACACTGAAATGGTACATTTAAAGACACAATGTCAAACACTAATACATGAAACAAAATCCAAGTCATCAATACAATAAATAGTAGGGTATTGTTTTCCTTAGAGCTTTTGTGATTGCTGGATGATGCTTCTTATTGTGTAGCTTTTGCTCCTCTGAGAAATTGAATTGGCCCAGACTGACAGATGAACTTGTCAGTTATCAAGGAAATGGGACGGGCACAATGGGACAAGTACATGAAGGGATAATTTTAGACTAGGGTGTTGCTGATATGGTTATGAGTTGAACTCCTTACAAGTCGTTAAAGAGGATTTTTTTATTGGTTTTGTTCTTTTCTGTCCTTAGAGACATCTTTTTTTTTTGTCGGAGAGTTTTTGGGGGAGGGGCAGAATTTTGGTTTGGCTAGGAAGAGATTGGAATGGGGGAAAAACTTTGTGGTTAATTTTGGACTTAAAGACCTTGAGTTTAATTGCTGTAGGAAATCCTTAATTTTCTTCAGGAAAGGGCATTGCCATAAGAAGTTTTAGAAAGATATTATGAGTAGGGCACAATGGCCAAGACTGGGCCGTGCTTGCCCAGCTCTCTGTGTCATTCTGTCGAGTTTCTACCCCCTCCCCCACCCCCCACCCCCACACACACACGTTTGTCAACTCTGTAAGTCAAGGACTTTTCTTTGTTCTCCCTTTGTTTGGACTTAAATGGTTTTGTACAAGAATGCGAAGCGAAAACATCCTCACTCTGTCAAAACACCCAGATCCCTTTTTGTCAAAGTCCTCAGATTCAATGGGTACATGCCCTCATGTTTGTCGACCTGATCAATCGAGGACTTCTCTTTGCTCTTGTTTGGAATATTTTACGTGATATCCTCATCGTTTTGAACAAGAAAGCAAAGTGAGGTGTCGAAACACTTGGATCGCTTTTGCTATAGCTCTTGGTTTCAGCGGGTAGGCATCCCCTTACACAACAAGGAAGTGATTGGAAACTGTATTGTTTTGAAAAGAGCTTAACAGTGATGTGTTAAGGAAGTCAACACCTTAACAAGTTTGCCTTGTCATTTCTTGTCGTTTTGACGAGCTTGGGCTGTATTGAATTTCAGTCCAGGGTATGGGACTCGGTGTTAAATAAGGAGGTAAAAAGGAGGTCGATTCTGAATGTTTAACATTTTCATTACTCTATCTTTTGAATGACCTTCACCACCCAATATCCTACAAAATTTAGAGGAAGTTTTGCTTGATAAGATTAATCTGTATCTGCCAGTTATTACCCCTGGTCACTGGGCCTTTTATATCATTCCTTGAACCATCTCCGCTCCCTGGGGAGTATGTAGCAAAATCAGTAGCGCATCAAGCTCAATTAATTATGAGAACCATCTCTGCCCAATTTACCCCTGGGTGAAGAGGAGCAAGTAAGCGATCCGATGACTTTTATAGCCACAAGACCTGGAGTGCGGTGCACTAGACTGCTCGGCCGAGACGTGATTCAGGAACATTCCAAGTAGAGATATCTAGGAGTTAAGAACTTCAGATAATATTAGGAGTGGTTCCCCTCTGCCCTGGGTTCAGAAACAAGTCTTGATTCCTTTCTATTTGTATAAATGCGTTTTTATCATTTTCGTTTGCCCAGGTCACCCTGATGAGTTTTTCTACACCAGCCAGGGAGAGAGCCCTACTGTTAACGGCGTTGACGATGCAGCTACATTAGAGGAAACCAAAGATGCCCTGGCCTTACTTGGTAAGAATGATGTCCTCCGACTGCCTTCCTAAAGGACAGTTGGCTCATGGACAAAGCTTATTAAAGGCTGTACCGTTTGTAGGTTGTCCTTGTACTCCATGAAATATCTTTTTTTTTCTCACAGAAGTTCAAATATTATGCCTTGAGGAATTTATGAAGTTTTTTAAGGACATACTTGAGATGGTTAGCAGTTGGAAGGTCTGGTAAGCAAATTTGGTGGATTTCCGAACAGGTTTTTGTCAGACTGTGGGTGCATTTAACCCATGGATTATATGGTTAAGATCAAACGTACCATATTAGTGACTAATCGATCACTCTCGGCTCTTTGATTTTAGTACAATTGAATTCTTTGGCCCTGGAGTTGCAGAGTCACAGAAGTCTAGAAGCCAAAGTACTGAAAAACTTTATGGCAGCCATTTTGAAAAAACTACCTCTACAGACCTATCATTTGCAACGTAACAGCTGCAAATTTTGCCAACCACCCATACAACCGTCCATACACAATAAGAAAGGACTATTATAAATGACAGCCATTTTGAAAAAAATAACTTTATAGCAGCTATTTTGAAAAACAAATTTTATGGCAGCCATTTTGAAAAACAAATTTTGTGGCAGCCATTTTTTAAAAACTCCAAGATGGCCGCCATACAAAAGCAAATTGGAATGTTGCTTTTATGATTGGTAAAACCATATAGTTTCCATAAATGTGTACGTTGAAAAATCTCTTTGAAAATTGAACAAAGTATCGGAACAAACATGACTGTCACTCTCTGATTTGTGCTTCTTTTTTCTTTTTCGTTTTGTTTCAAAAAGGTTTTCAGCAAGATCACATCAAACAAATATTCAGAGTAGTTGGTGCCGTGCTACATTTTGGAAATGTTGAAATCGCTCCGGGAGAACACGAGAGCAGTAAAATAGAAGTAAGGTTTTTTAAGGCAAAGTAAAATGGATTTGTTTCAATATGAAAGCTCACTGGTTGCCCAGAGCTGACATAGAGGGCGGTGCACGGCAGACACAGATGACAATTGAGCCCAGCATTCCTCTGTGCTCTATTTCTCTGTGGAGCTCATAGATTGAGGCCCAATATGTGGCATATTTTATTAGCCTCGAAGTGTGACGTCAAAGACTTATTCAGGCTTGGTGGTTGCTAGCTGAATGTCCTTTTATGCCAAAGAATGAATTCATTGTAATCGGAACGTAACTAAGTTGATGTTTTTCTCCCATCCATGCGAAAAGTCCCTTAATGTTTGTAAACATCAGGCGTGTGAAGTCTCAGAGTTTTTCCGGATTTTTCTTTTCTTTTCTTTTCTTGAAATCTCCTTGGAACCTTCAAATTTTCTTGCGAGGAAGTTCAGCAGTTACCATGGGGGGAAAGAAATAGTCCACATTGTGTCCAAACCTATATAGTTTAATATTTCTGGTGATGCACAGAGTCTGTAAACCTCTTGAACTGTAACATCTGGGAGGTTCTCTGGGTTTAGAATAAGGGAGGAACCCAGGCCCTGCAAGCCATTCACAACCATTTAGGACTTGTCAAATCTTATTCCTGAAACATCAGAACGATCTGTTAAAAACTTCTACTATTATTGTTATTATTATTATTATTTTTTTGCTGTACAGAAAAGCAATGAGAACCTACCGGTGCTGTGTGACCTGCTGGGTATAGAGGAGGTGCAGATGAAGAAATGGCTATGCAATCGTAAGATCATCACCGTTAAAGAAATCCTGACTAAACCACTCACCAGAACACAGGTGAGGACACGGTTCCTGTTACTTCATCCGATAACGTTTTAGGAATTCTCCGGTTCTTGTGAGATTTTGTAACGCAATTTTTACAGGCAACTTGGAGGTAGTCAATGACACTGCAGAAAGGGATATTTCTGTAGCACTTTTTTTTTTAACAGTGTCTTACCGTCCCAAAGAAACCAAAACGGGTGTGCTTTCCTTCATGCACTTCAGGCTGTATTAAAAGGTGAATGTGGCATGGATGTGCCAACATGAATCAAAATTCTCGACACAAATCTTCTGTTTTGCCTTCGTAATTTGCTCTGAAATCTCATTTGTGTGAAGAGTGAACCCTGCATTATCAAGTACCAAATCTATCATAACCTTAAGTGGGGCAGACAGGGGAGTTGTGCCTTTCATGACACAAGCATGGAATTTTGGCACACAGCCAGAGTATGTCATGGGAAAGATAATTGGCTATAGGGCCATTGCAGATTTCTCCTTTGAAAAAAATACAGTTAGAGTAACACGCAATGGCAGCCATTTTATGAAAATTGCTTGTTAATCTATCTATATATTTTTTTCAAAGGAAAAATCTGCGCTGGCCCTATAGCCAAATGTCTTTCCTCGTGACATACTCTGGCCATTTGCCAAATTCCATGCTTGTGTCATCTAAGACACAATCCCGTCAACAGTCTGCTGTACTACTTGAGAAATGCTGAAGCATAATTTACTGTAATATTCTTGTAGACAAAATTAAGCAAGTGCCAGAACTTTGTGTCTGAAGGTCAGAGGTCAAATGTAAGACAAATGCGGCGTCCCAGCTATATGTGTATTTAGCTTTCTCGCCATTGGGGAGTTTCATACTACCAAAATTAGCATTTAATAACTATTAAATTATCTCGCCCAAATGTCAACCTTTCACAAGAGTAAAGAAGTAATTTGCAACATCATTGAAGTTTCGAGCACATCTCCTTGAGTGTAATTGAAAATGATGCATTCGCCTTTAGAAAACCGTTTATTTTGGTTTTGATCCCCGCAGGCTGTGATTTCCCGTGACGCGCTGGCCAAGAAAATCTACTCGGAGCTGTTCACGTGGATCGTGGGTCAGATCAACAAGAATATCCAGCCGACGACAAAGTCCAAGAGCTTCATAGGGGTCCTGGATATTTATGGGTAAGCGTTGGTGGTGGTGATGGTAGGGAAGGGTACAATGTTCTGTGACAGTGCTGACCGGTATTTTTACCCTCTTTGAATCAAGAAGACGTACAAGAGTTGTACATGTACATCTTCTTAGCTGGTAGCATTTGGGGAGAACTAGATGTAATTGAAAGCGGAACACCTTTTCAAAAATCATGCACGAGTGTCAACGATCTTTTTGATAGTGAAACTTAAAAATGTAAAACCAAACAATATTTCTGGATAGGTTTATACTATTCAGCACTAATACAGTATGGATCTTGAGTTTATTTACAAAAAGAGTGACCTCATACATTCCAGGGCCTTTCTGGCAGGCAAGATACCACACTTGTCAATTGAAAATTTTACATTTTGTATTCATAAAGTCAGTGTTATAAAAATAACAGCGGTACAAGTTTTGTGATGTGCCCCCCCTTATCAAAAGTTGATAAACTGCACGATGCGATCTCCATAAAATTCAAGATTTGAAGTTTTCTCCTACTGCGCTGTGTACAAATCCTGCCTGCAGGAAGTCCAGGATCTGTGGCTCTTTTGTAAACATGTGATGTCACAGGTCACTTGGTCTATAAGTTGATATTTTGCCATAAAGTAATTCCATGAGTAAGTGAATGCCGAGTGCGTATCAGTAAGGTCATCCAGTAAAGGTGCGTGAGACTGATTAACACGTACCTATGCTATTGCTGGCAGAGGCGGAAAGGGGTACGTGCTTTGGCGTATCTTCAAGTTTTCCTCTAAAGTCTTAACTCGCTTTTTGGGAAAAGGTCATTACGTGCCGTTACTTCCTGTGAAGTGTTTGTAGCCCAAGGATCATTTTAGACAGGCTTGTTGGTCGCTGTCCAAGTTTGTTTTTGAGTTACAAAAATAAAGTTCATTACTAATACTTCTCAACCCAAGTTTCCCTCAAATATAAAAGTTACGTTGTGACCCCTCCCCCCCCCCCTCCAAATAGTTTTTCTCAGGCAGCTGTTTGAGACTCAGTTAGCAAACGAAGCACCAAGTCAAGTAGAACAAGTGCATCCAGACTGAAATTCAGTCATTTTTCCAACTGAAATTTTTTTTTTTTTAATTCACTCTAATTTGCAAGATTGTTTGTTGCGTTGACATGATTGAATACAGTGGGGTTCCGTGCTGGGCAAGATAGGCAGGCCTAATACCCGAATTGGCTGCTAAAGCTATGGCTACAACTGTTGCTAAGAGTGTTGCTAAGGATGCACTGAACTTCATTGCAGGATGACATGGAAATCTATCTGTAGCCGCAGCTGTAGCCGCAGTTGTAGCTGCAGTTGTAGCCGCAGCTGTAGCCGCCAATTCAGACACGGCCTAAGCCTTAGATATTTTACACTGTTAAAAATAGTGTGGATATCATTGGTAGTCTGCGAGTCTCAGCCAACTGGCTTCGATGCATTCCCTGAAAGAAAGTGCCAGTCTGCAAATTGGCGTCCATGCATCGTCCCAAAGAAAATGCCCGAGGATGTTATGCCCCTGATGGTGTGATTGCCGTGTATAGCACAAAGAACCTTGCTCTAGGGTTGATGGGAAATGTAAGGGATAGGAATTAGCGTACTCTCCCCAATGCAGTGTACTGCAGCTTTAACAAACTGAAAAGTAGTTCGGTGTGGGGGAAAGGCTTCTGTTTCTACCCCCTCGGAACTGTGTACGTCCTCGGGGACAGGGTTGGGGATGAGACCATTTTTAGAGTTAGCCGCCCCATTGTGCTTCAAGTAATGCAGGGACCTGATAACACTAGCTGCAGTCTGTACTTGGCAAACTGTCATTAAATGGTTCTATTTTGGGTATAGGGAATAAGCTTCACGTACCTATGAAAACTTTGATCTTAGTAATTACAGACAGGTGTCCAAAAAAAATCCTCTCTTGGACCTTACATGTTGTATTTGTTAATGCAACATTGCTCATACTGTAGTCGTAGTACCTTTGTTTTTGTGTCAATTACGTGTATGTAACACAACATTGAAGGAAATGATTACAAATTAATGCTTACGATGATGTGCCAAAAACTCTGAACTGGGCTTAGTTGCTCATCAAATGAGAATAAGAGTGTTTCAAATAACACCCAATTAGGGACAATGATGCAAATGATACGTGTAGTATGTTTAAGGCCTCATATTACATTTATTTCAAGGCTGATGTTTTGGTGGTCTTCATTTGTAACTGTATTTCGCTATTTCTGAGAAGTGCTTGATTTTGATGTGGGACGTCATATGGACGTATCCACACACGAAACATAATTCTTGAAACAATCACAATTACATGAAGATTCCCACCCAAGGTGCTGGTGTTGTTTTCAGCAGGGCTCGGAAAGCGCTAAGTATGCATTGCTTTTGTGATCATACATTGGTGAAGAGTGCAGAGCTGCAAAATTTGCAACAGTTCTGATTGGATAGTTCAGGAAAAGTTTCAACGTGGATGTAGAGGTCCTATGGAATGAGTTTCCGCAGACCATCTAACGTGCTCTTTCTTATTTGAGTTTGAATCTGTTTCTTTCTTACTCTTCTCATCCAGGTTTGAGATGTTCGAAATCAACAGCTTTGAGCAGTTCTGTATCAACTATGCAAATGAGAAGCTCCAACAGCAGTTCACACAGGTAAACTCATCTAAGAGAAACTCTGATTGGGCAAGCAAGTAAACTCATCTAAGAGAAACTCTGATTGGGCAAGCAAGTAAACTCATCTAAGAGAAACTCTGATTGGGCAAGCAAGTAAACTCATCTAAGAGAAATTCTGATTGGGCAAGCAAGTAAACTCATCTAAGAGAAATTCTGATTGGGCAAGCAAGTAAACTCATCTAAGAGAAACTCTGATTGGGCAAGCAATTTTCCCAGACTCTGGTATGGACTAGAGACTAAACTGGGTTGATTCATGGTTGATCAGAGTTCAGGAAGCAAAATAAACTAATTACTTATCTCCGAAAGTTTGCACAAAGGACACACTGCAAGCTATAAATAATAACTTTATGAGAAATTCTACAGACTTGAAAAAGAAAACAAAGAAAACCTGTGAGTTCATTTGCTGTGGTTTCTTACAAGGTGCTCTTCAAGTCATCAGATAAAAGAATGGATAGAGTACCAACTCACCAGTTCTCTATCTCCAGGATGTTGCGAAAGGGGAGGGGGAGGGGGATATATAAGCCCATGGCCTCTACATGTTGATAACTTCCTGTTATATTCTTTCTAATGAGATACTTTTGAACACAAGGTGGCAGCAGACACACCAGGTGTTAATTTCCATTGTTTACCTAGTTCTGAGAATGCACTCATTTCCAGGAAAAATGGATTTACCTGGTAAGTCTGCTGCCAGCTAGAGTTCCCAAAAGGAACTAAGGGAACCAAATTGACTTCTCTGTATTTAAGATCTTGTGGTTGGTTTTTTTAAATCTGTTTGATTGTCTTTTTTGAATTATTTTATGTCTTTTTTTTTCAAATATGAAGTAATGAACCAAAACGGAAACTGACTGGGTAAATATAAATCAATTTGGGGTGAACAAAGACAACTATCCGAGACCGGGATTATGTCCTGTGCTTCAACCAACTGAGCTATCTGGCCCTCTGTTGGCGATTTCCCTATTTCGTCAACATCTTTGTTGCGGGGTGTCAGTCAGAAGTTGTGAAATCATTTTCTTTCAAAAAGGAAAGTTAAAGATTGGGATATACGTTAGATTAATATAATAGTTTCTCATGGTTTGGTCAGTGTTCTAGTGTGTCTTCTTTCTTTGTGCAGCACGTCTTCAAACTGGAGCAGGAGGAGTACGTGAAGGAGCAGATCGAGTGGTCGTTTATTGATTTCTATGACAACCAGCCGTGTATCGATCTCATCGAGAACAAACTGGGTATTCTGGGTCTGCTGGATGAGGAATGCATGGTAAGAGCCGTAAAACCCTGCCTGTACTTCTTCCTGGGCCCAATTTCATAAAGCTGTTAAGCAGAAAATACTGCTTAGCAAATTTCAAGTGGGGTACCAGTTGTAACAATGGAAACTTTATGGATTTTTGCCTGGTTTCCTGTTTCTGCTAAGCATGATTTTTCCTTGCTTAGCAAGTTTTGTGCTTACATGCTTTATTAAATTGGGCACAGAGCCTCTGTGTTTATCCCAGTCATGACCCCCTCAATTTTCCCCTCTCAGTTCAACCCCAAGCAGAAACAAACAAAACTGCTAACAATGTCTGAATGTGGTTAACTGATTTGGGCTTGGTCTCACACAGCACCAAGATACATTTAGATGAGTTGCCGTCACATGATAATGCACAGAAATGGATAGTCATTAGTTTGACAAAATTGTTGTTTGGGGTTTTTTTTCTTATCAGATGCCCAAAGGATCTGACGAGAACTGGTGCCAGAAACTGTACAAGAGCCACTCCAACGCCAAGCACTTCTCCAAACCCAGGATGTCACAAAGTGCGTTCATCATTCACCACTTTGCCGACAAGGTGGAGTATCAGTCAGACGGGTGCGTGGAGAAGAACCGAGACAACGTCAATGAAGAACACCTTAATATCCTCAGGGGAAGTCAGGTACCTAGACTCAATATCATCATACAATTGTATATTTTAATAAAAGGCCCAGGCTTAGGCTTAGGCTCCAGTCACCTGTTTGAAGCCCAGTACAAAAAGCGCTTGTTTTGAAATTACTGATGGAGCCTAAAGCCCGGTTCGTGTTTGTGAATAAGAAGCAAATTTGATGTCACAAATTTGCAACAAACAATTTGCAAGAGTTGAGCTGTGAGAAATATTTGCAGCGAAAAACAAGAGTTGTGGCGTCAAATTTGCGTCACATTTGCAGGAAGTATGAACCGGGCTTAAGCAGGATGAAGCTGAAGCCCTGTTTTCTAAAAAGGGACATAGTTGAAACCACTTCAAATCAACATAGGAGGGTTGTGAATACTGTGCCAAGAGGTTCCCTTTTCAAAGAAGATAGTTGATATAGAAGGTTTATAATGCAGGCAGGCAGGTTGGCTTGGATTATCTTGCTCTGTCTTTCACCTCTGTGGACCTCGGTTAAAATCTTGTCTTGGGCTGGATTTTTGCGCGTGAATTTTTATATATTTTTTTATTACAAGGGTTGACTACAAGGATGCACTGTAAACAAATGGTCTCTCCATGAAAACCTCTTGGTTTTTTGTATGTAGATTCGTCCTCATTCTCACATCACACCGTGATTAACCTTTGCCCATCATTTTTTTTTTGCTGTTTTAGTTTGAGTTTGTGGCAGACTTGTTCCGAGAGAAGAAAATGCCGCATGAGTCGTCTAGAAAGGCCGTCGTCAAGTCTGGACACGGCCCGGCTATCAAGGGCCAGAAAACCTTCAAATCATCCGTTGGCAGTCAGGTATGATCTCCAGTGCTGTCATGCTGTCTATTTTTCAAAGACCATTGCTGGAAAATCCAATGACATAATTGTCAAAGTACTATAGACCGAAAAAAAAATCACGCGTTTAATCAAACATTTTTGAGAGCCATGGGTCCGAAGGCTGTTCCTTTTAATGTATGAAGGGAAACAAACACACTTTAACATTCAAATACAAAAGAGGGTTTCACAGGTTAGTGACTGTCGTCTGTATTTGAATTGGAAAAACCATACAGGGTCCATGTCCTTCCGGACGGGATGTGCAATACAAGTTTAAGAAACTGAGCACTCTTATTCGTAAAAGAGAAGGGGGCTGGTTTCAATGATGCTGCATTGGATGCAATTTGCTCCCCAGTGCTTGGTAACCTTTGGTTTCAGAGCAGCGATTAAAGTGAACATTCTGAGTTGTTAGACCCTCCTCCCCCCCCCCCAGATTATCCAAAATTGTGCCTACAGAGAATCTGTGTGGAAATGATATAAATGATTCTTCCTCCATTGGGGAGTGTCAGGGCCAAATGGTCTAGTTCCCCAGACTCAAGCTCTGCTGTTCACTGTTTGGGTGTGTTGGCTCAGGTCCCGGTCATGGCACTTGTTCTGCGTTGTGCAAGGGCTCAATTAGTATTATTATTATTTCTTGTCGCACCTGTTCTTCTTTATTGCAGTTCCGGGAGTCGCTAAAATTCCTGATGGAGAAGCTGAATGCCACAACACCCCACTACGTACGTTGCATCAAGCCGAATGACACGAAAGCTGCTTTTGAGTAAGTGTCCATTACTAATTGCGAATATCGCCATGGCAATGCTGAGTGTATTTATTATTCCCTTCAATTTTTAGTTTGTTATGAACTTTCAATTTTCATATCTTGATTGACCGTTCTCCCTCAATCCCCAACCTGGCAGGTTTGAATCAAAGAGGGCAGTAGAGCAGCTGAGAGCTTGCGGTGTTCTGGAGACCATTAGAATCAGCGCGGCTGGTTACCCATCCAGGTAAATGGTTTATCTCCATTGTTTGTCTGACGCTTTTTTCTTTGACAAATTGCATCCCAAATCCAGTCTCAAGTCCGAGTTGATTTTAGATTCTGACCAAGATATACAATAGACCTCAGCCCAATTTCATAGAGCTGCTCAAGCAGAAAATATTGCTTAACAAACTTCTGCTAAGCAAAAGTGAGCAGGGTACCAGTCACAAATGGTGCACACGACATGTTTTTTGGGCTGGTAACCGAAATCTGGTAAGCATAATTGTTTTTGTGCTTAGCTACTTTTTGTGCCAAAGCAGCTCTAGCAAATTGGGTCCTGGCAACATCTCTACAGCCTCTTTCTCTTAGATGTTCTGTCTCTTCTCTAAGCTTCTTCTACAGGTACTTTCATGGTATGTGCTTAGAAGGTTTCTAACTTGTTGTCCCTTCTCTACCCATCTTCTCATCTCCTCACTGTATCTGTTCAAAAGGCCAGTACTGTGAGAACTTCCGCTAGCCTTTTCCCCGTACTGATGCACTTTGGAGCTCCCTAAATTAATATTGTTTTCCACCATCTTACAATCTATAGCAGTTCAAGAGAAATCTTATAGCCTTCACCTCAAGTGGCCCTCAGGCCTTGTGTTGGGCCTTAAAAAACAAAACTGTGTTGATAACCTTTTGGTTTACTTCATCACAAGTTCTTCTATTAATTACCCCAGCCTCAAAGTGAAAATCAGGGGGCTACAGTTTACAATGACTTCATAGAGCTGCTATTAATAAAACATAGTTTGGCTAAGCACGCTCAATTTTGCCAAGCAGAATTACTTAACTAGCCAAAACACTAGGATAAGTCAATTGTTGCCGATTAGTTTGTGGGAAATTTTTCCGAAAGAGGCGTTTTTTCCTTCTGCTTGATGTTCCAGTTTGATGAAATAAGGCTCTGATATGTATCAATAGCGCCCTCTAGAGGGATCCAGTTATAACTGTTCAATTACCACTTGAAGCAACAATGGGGCATTGTACACTGGTCTCCCGCCAAGCACGCACTTGTCACTTGTAAATGTATCAAGTTGGAGATGGCTGGTAGTTGTGTTAATAAAGCATCAAATGCACATTGACGTTGCCAAGCAAAAGGTCAAAGATCAAAGGCATATGTTCATCACTTCCTGGTAGTTGTGTGACGGCTTGATTGGCAGGTATACGGGTGTCATTCACAAGCCTCAAAATGATTACATCTGATGTTTGAGCTGGGGCAATATCCAAAACGAGTGGCTTAAGCTAATGGCTATGGCTGATAGAAGCTGGTAATGGTGTTTATGCAATTTTAAGTGTACAATGTATAACGCGGATTGTTTAGTGATTGTGCGTTTTTACTTCTCCATTGTGTGCTTTTTACTTTATGGTATATAATTAATTAACTATTTGTTTACTGATTTTCTGGTGTACTGTATATTTTGTTGTGATTTCCTGTACAGCACTTTGAAATTTTATGTAAGGCGCTGTATGAAGAATAAATTATTATTATTATTATTAATGATAGAGTATACAGGCAGACGTGCTGATTAAGCCAACACCATTCTTTTTGGCCATGGCCACAGATTTCATAATCTTCAATATTAGGCAAATTAGAATAGATCAAACGACAGCTTACTGAAATAATTGCTTTCATTGTGATGTTTAGGTGGACATACGGAGAGTTCTTCACTCGCTACAGAGCTCTCATGGTACCCAAGGAAGTCAATCGCAAAGATGTACGGGGAACCAGTGAGAAGACGCTACAGAGACTAATATCGGTAATTTGTTAATACAACGCATAATTTTGTAGTTTACATTCGCACCTGAGGTGGATTGAGGTGGATTGTACCACTGAAGTAAATCTCTCCTCTTCAACATTGGACTCATTTTAATCAACTTACTGATCCGAGTATAGATCTTTATCACGGTAAGGCCGTCTTTTTTTTCTCCCATTCATATCAATGTCACCAAACTGAGGCTGGCAGGAACAAAAAAGTCAGGTCACTTTTTAGCATAATGAATATCAGTAGTCATGATTGATATGGTTGACAGGGGGGCAAGACAAGGATGGTGGCAACATGATAAAGGTGCGCACTGAATGACCGAGTTTTATTCAAGCACTTTTCCATGAATAGGAGTCCAAGTAGTTTTCTGTGAGTGTGTGTGCAGCTTGGGTACAAGACAATATTATCATGAGTAACGTGTCAGTTACGAGACTGGTTTTTGTGAATACAAGTATGAGTAAACATGTATGAGTACAGAGAAAAATGCTGCAGTACGTGCATAAGTGGAAGTGTTTCAACCCTGTATGCCTGTCTGGGGGAGTGACACAACCACCAAGGCTTGGATGAGTACGAGTTTATTCTAGGAACCGTTGTCTAGACACTTTGCTTCTTAATGGATCCCTCCCCAGTATCACATTGACTTTATTCTCATCTCTATAGTTTCATTTACAATTTTTGTTTGTTTGGTAATTTACTTTCTTTGTTGCAATACTGTGGAATAAATATATCTGAAAGCGGAAGATTGTTGATCTTCTAAATCAAGATTGTATGGAATGTTCCAACTACTGAGCCCTTTGCACATAACGTCTCAGGCGGTGACTGCCAGGCTCACCATTTGAGGAGTCGACACTGAGCGTGTCCCGTGCCGCACCGCCTAAGATTGGCACTACACTGTGTAACACACAGGGACATTGACTCCCCAAATTTCTCAACCTAGATTACTTATTCCTTTTATTGTCCATCTATTACTCCTGGTAATAGGCACATTGTAAGCAGGGATGCCAGTTTTCCGGCTATTGCCGGAATTCCGGCTTTTTAAAATTTTTCCCCAATTTTTCCGGCGCTCCGTATTTCATCTGGCCGGAAAAAAATATGTTTTATTGAAAACAGATTTCCGGCGCTCGTTTGGAGCGACTCGTGTTTAATGATAATATGTTTTGAAAGCGCCCTCAAGCGTTCGTACATGTATTGTAAATGCCGGAAGTATCGAGCGAAGACTATACTTTTCTGTCGAATGTGTGCGTGGTGCCGTATGGTATGTATCGATGTATTTTGTGTGTACACCCATACACGATCTTTGGACCGTACGTGAAATCGCTCTGAGAATTTTGTTTCGCGGACGATTGGCGTTACCATTGAGACATACCGAATGAGTTTTTGGCGTTACCATTGAGTCATTATGGATGTTGAAGAGTTCAGGCATGCAACTCTTTCCACGTTACCGCGGATTTCCGCGTTTTTAAAAAAAATGATAAGCGCTAAAAAATAATAAAAAATCGTAATTTTTTATTTATTTATTTATTTTTTTTAAATGGTAGGCCTATGTAAATGTCAAGTTATGAGACTGTTTTTTTCTTTTTCTTTTAACCATTATGAGATCAACCATGAAATCAGTGTGTACATTCGACAGGGCGGATCTAGGCATTTTTGCAGGGGGGGGGTCAGAATTTTCTTTTTCTTTATGTTTTATAAAAAAAATCGCTGTTATGTTTTGTTATTGTTTTTTGGTCTGAGCGGGGGGGGGGGGGGTCGGTGACCCCCTTTCCTTCACAGCGAAATTTTTCAGGCTCTGAAGGGAAGAGTCACTGGCATCCCTGTGTAAGCCATTATATGGTACTATGTAAAGGAAAAAAGGTCTCATACCTCACACTGAATGTTGAAGCGCCTTGAGCGTCACTGAGTGACGGGTATGAGTGCTATATAAGAAGCCACTATTATTATTACTATTATTATTATTAATTATTTTTAAAAAGATACAAATTGAAAATTGACAGTCTAAAATTCATTTAAGCTCCAGAACAGGACAGTAAAATTGTTAAGCTCTAAGAAATAAAAAAAGGAGTTAAGACAACCTTTTAAAATAATTATAAAAACATAAATAACAGTGCAGTACAACATATAGAGAACATGGGCAAGACTAAAACACCTCAGATCACAACCTCACATTCCCATTGCCCCCCCCCCCCCCCACACACACAAGCATTGTGATTGGAAACACGAACAACTGAAAACATTCAAAACTGAGACGAACTGAAAAAAAAAAAAAATTTAGAAAGTATCACCTTCACCAAACATGTCACACTCCTGCTGGCCAGTCGCCAGGCCCCCCCCCCATGATGAGAAAAACAGTCAACTGAAATCACTAAAAACTGTAACAGAAAATGGAACAGCGGAATTGAGATTGATGCTATCTAGGTGAATTGGGTCAACACTGAGTCCTCAGATTGGGCCCTACATGTACAGCATCTTGCCTCTCATCGTCATGTTGGGTGCATTAACAAATTTGCAAACAGTTTATCAACAAAATTAGCCATTTAGATAGACAAATGGGTTACTGCTCTTGTTGACAGGAAGGGGGGGGGGGATAGACTGTCTCTGTATAAGTTGACCTTTCCATCACCCTTATGTCCACACCCATGTGATTATGAGACTTAGCTGTCTAATGTTGCCCATTTTAGCAGCAGATGACGGGAGATGTCGGCTTTAACAGGATAGTAGATTGTCAGTTTTAGGAAGAGTATGCTCATTGCAACGCTCTGGAGACGAGCAGATTATGCTGTTTGAAACGTCGAGACCACAACGGTTCTTCTCAGAGCCAACACTTCTCCCAAAAGAGAGTGGGGCACTTTGATGGCTCTCGTAATCATTCCTTCTGAACAAATTCCTCACCTGCTTGTTTTTTTTTTCTCGAGTACAACACCACACTTTAGATTGCACCGTCGGCCAGAGTGAGAAAGTCCAATGTGGTTTAAATTCATGTTCATTTCGCACATGCGTCATTGTAAAATCGGCTGTTCAGCTCGTACCAAGCCGGTTTCCGATTTGATCTTGATCTTGAGCCCGAGGCGGCTTCATGAGAATCTGGAAGCCTCCGTGTTCCACCCAAGTGTCTGTGGATTGAGCCATTGTTTTGGCAGGGTTACCATTCTGGAAGTACATGTACGTCAGACCGGCTAGCTGGATTAGTGGGTTTATAAGTGGAAGGGTTGAAAAAGGTCACGATGGTTTTTAGGATCTGTGACATTTCTAATAGATATTCACCGTTTTGTCAGAAACGGTTCAATGTAATACGCCGGAATCGGAACCGGTCCTCATCTGCACGTCGTACATTTACATCTGGAGAACATTTTCAAGAACATTTACACAGACACTTCCTCCTAGTTGGAAGGTATAACAGTGTTTTGAGGGTGAATAATGCTGTCCAGAAACATTCCATTAAAGTGAACCTGGTTTGTTCAGATTTGTGGGTGTGTGTATGAGGAGATTTACAGACTGTTTTTTGTTTTCAAATTTGTTTTCTTCAGTTTCTTAGTGTCCTTTGTATTTGTTTTCTTGTCTCAGTGTCTTCGTATGATGACTTTGTGTTTTGATTTTGTTGTCACTTTGTTTTCATTTCTTTTCTGTTTGTTGTTTTATTTGTCTCAATGTAAAATTCCTTTGTTTTTAGTGTTTTCATTTTTTTTGTCAGTGTTTTCCATTTCTTGTCTCAGTGTTTTCCATTTCTTGTCTCAGTGTTTCCATTTCTAGTTGCAGTGTTTTCATTATATGTCTTGGTGTTTTCATTTCTTTTGTCTCAGTGGTCACATTTCTTAATATTTTCTGTTCTTGTCTCAGTGTTTTTGATCTTTAATTAAGTGTTTCAGCATCTATGTCATTGTTTTATGCCATGCCTCAGTGCTGCCAGTTTTCAAACCATTAATAGCGCCTCCTCCCTCTCCTCCCTTGCCCCACCCCCTCCATTTCGACATTGTCAGGGATTTTCTTCACACCTCAGTGAAATCCGAAACGGAACGTCTGAGCCTTGATAATACTAATCTCCATATCCCTCCTGGGTCAAGAATGAAGGAACATCAAGGGCATCACTATTAATAAAATAGAGCTGTGCACTCCGTTATTAATATGTCAGCTTCTCAGCTATTTTTAGACCTTGCAGAATGGGCGATGGTGATACTGTACAACTTGACTTCAACCCCCCCCTCCCCCTCCCCCAAAAAAAATAATAATAATAATAAAATAATAAATAACTAAATATAAAAAATATTATAAAAAAAAATGTTTAAATAAATAAAAAATTATAACAAATTTGAATTTATAAATAAAATAACAAAATAAAGGAAACGATAAAGGAAAAATCTAAAATAATGATCAAACACTTTGGAAATCAAAGCCCCTTATTTTGTATTTTGCCGCCTGCTTTTTTCCTTCTTCAATGTTCACATAAGTCCCCCACCCCCATCACCAAAAAACAAAAAGACTCAAAAACAAACAAACAAACGAACAAACACCCCAACAAACCTATAAAACAAACAAAGAAACAAGCAAACAAACAAATGAATAAATAAAACTAAAATAAGCTTGCTCTAAGCTGTGTACTGTGCATTTTCGAAACATCATCATCAGCCATCGACCACGGTCGAGATCAAAGACACTCTGATACGCCACCATGGTTTATCCGCCATAGCTCCTGTCGGGTCTTCCAAACTGAGTCCGGTGTCTTTGACTACAAATAAATGCCACTTCCGAGATCAGTTGCCAATCAGAATTTCCCTGCAGAATAAACAGTGCTCTGAAATTGCAAAACTTATTCACTGAGAAAAAAAACCTTTTTTTTTTTGGTCTAAAAATATAAATGGAATTATTTTATATTGTTACATTTTAGTATTGTTATGTTTTAGTATTGTTACATTTCAAAAATTCATTCTTGTTATGTTTGATGGCATTGTCTTTTTTAAGAATAGGGAATCTTCATTTGTACTTTATTCAGAGATGAAAACTTTTGAGTGTAAAACAATTTTTTCTGTGGTTCAGTATTTGTGCGCCACATTAAACAATAAGTAATATTTCAAACAATTCCCAATGACCTTTTTACAAGAGGTAACAAATTAGCCATTTTTATTATTATTATTTTGTTTAATGTTTAGCAATTTTGGTTTCCACAGGATCCTGACAAATACCAATTTGGCAAAACCAAAATCTTCTTCCGCGCTGGCCAGGTTGCGTACTTGGAGAAACTACGGGCTGATAAGTTGAGGGCGGCGTGCGTCCTGATGCAGAAAACTGTCAGGGGCTGGGTACAGAAGAAGAAGTACACCCGCCTCCGCAGCTCCGCAATTATCGTGCAAAAGATCGTGCGCGGATTCCTTGCAAGAAGGTTTGTATATTTCTGTTTGTCTTGTTTTGGTTTTGGTTTTTCAATTCATTGGAAGACTTTGGATTGATAGTTGGCAGCAGAGAACCAGATAACATATGGTTCTTATATGGGCCCTTTTTTAAACCACGGTTTCGGCTTGGGTTCCGGCTTGGGTTCCGGCTTGGGTTCCGGCTTGGGTTCCGGCTTGGGTTCCGGCTTGGGTTCCGGCTTGGGTTCCTGCTTGGGTTCTGGGCAGTAAGACGTAGTTAAGCAGAGCCCTATAACATACACGGATGGCGCTCAAGGGGTAAGCAATGGTTTCACAGGGGTGTTTTGCTTTTTCATAACTAGTCACTCTATCAACAGATAAGGGGTAAGAGATAGGGGAGGGGGATTACTCCCCCCCCCCATCCCCATCTGTCTCTTGTCAGGTACATGGTTACATACTCAAAAGTTGGCTTCAGCCCAACTTCTTGTCCATGTACAGTCAGCTCGATGTACATTGAGGGGTTAAGTCACCAGCAGAGCATAGTAATGACATTTGGGTTTTCGACAGCTGTAACTCGCTTCTTTGTTATAAAACTGAAATTTGTAGTGGGACTTATCGGATTCGTGTTGGTCATCTGGGAACACTTCCTGCCGTTTATGCAATTTCTTGGTCGGCATAGTAGAGGACGATGTCGGTTTGCGTTGCTCGTTACATGTAGCTGTTCCGACTGTTGATATTGCTAGAAAAAGAGTAAACACTGTGTTCCCTCGGCAGTCGGTGTTTGGAAGTAATGAATTTGAGCCGTTA
The DNA here is from genome assembly GCA_023634235.1 of Pisaster brevispinus. Taxonomy (NCBI): domain Eukaryota; kingdom Metazoa; phylum Echinodermata; class Asteroidea; order Forcipulatida; family Asteriidae; genus Pisaster; species Pisaster brevispinus. Next base: position 5,284,309 of record JAMKCF010000006.1, read on the forward strand.
TATTGTGAATGATCTCCGACATTTGAAAATAGGATATTAGGCTTTGCATGGTGTTGATAGATATAAGTATTCAATCAAACTTACAGGCATTATGTAATTTATCTCTTTTGGTGGCTCTAAAAAAAGGGGGCATTTGGTTTGTATAAATCATTTGGTTCTTCTAAAAGACACCACCTGTTCAGCAACAGATGAGGTGCTTTTCTGAAAAATGAACTAATATTTACATGGAAATGTTGAGACAGATATTTCTTGCGGGTGTTTTTAAGTAAAGCCCACTGTCATTTTTACACTTCTCTTTGTGGATAGGCTTACCTTACACATCCGTCGTACAAATGCCGCGACCCGTATTCAGAAGAGATGGCGTGGGTACAACCAGCGCCAGAAGTACCTCCACACCCGCAAGGCCATCGTCACAATCCAGGCCTTCACGCGGGGGACGTTCGGCCGGCGCTACTACACCAAGGTGCTGCGGGAGGCTAGGGCCACCACGATCCAGAAGACGGCGCGGGGCTGGCTGGCCAAGAAGAAGTTCCAGAAGACGAGGAAGGCCATCATTCTCATCCAGTGCTGCACCCGTAGGATGTACGCCAAGAAAGAACTCAAGAAGCTCAAGGTAACCTTGGATCATCTCCTCCGGGGGATTTGCATCACTAATCCTTCCTCTGAGGGATTTATATCACTTATCCTTAAAATCCTTCTCTGTGTATAAGAAGACCCCCCTTCCCTGGCCACCATTTTTTTTGTTTCATAGTGTGTACCTATGAAACAATTATGTCCACACATGGATCTTGGGATGTTCTGTCGACTTTACACACATTCACACATGGTTTTCATGAATCAGAAACTCTAATTTCTCTTGAAAGTTTTCTCCCGAATGCTTTGTAGCTTTTGGTTTTAGAGCATGGATTTAGGTTCATGTTTTGAGCTTTTAGACCCCCCCCTAAAATATCTCAAGTTGAAACACATTTCTTAGATTGTGCCTGTAGAGAATATGAAAGATTCTTCCTCTTCCGTGGAGTGTGATGACCGAGCAGTCTGGTGCACCGGACTCGACCTCTGGTGCTCCCTGTCAGAGTGTGGGTTCATGGTCCCGGACACGACACCGTTTTTCCTTAAGCAAGACACTTGACCATAAATTGACTTGTCCATCAGATGGGACATAAAACCGTAGGTCCTGTGTGTTGTGTAACGCAAGTAAAGAACCCAGTGCACTTATTGTTAGTGTTTCAACCATGGTTGGCAGCACATCGTGCTGCATCACCTTGCAAACCCTTACAGCGTACTAAATGATGGTTCTCATAATTTAAACATATAGCTCTTCATAAAATTCCTAAACATAATGAGCGTTTTAATACGCCCATCGGGTGTGACAAAGCGCTGTGAATTATTTTTGCAGTTATTTTGGTCTGATAAGATATTCACCCCAAAAACACAAAGTTATTTTTACCGTTGGTTGATCTTACAGTTGGATACTTTTGAGGTCATGAGTCTAAAATATACAGGGAAGGGAAGAGTGACCTAAGATTGACCTTTAAGGATCATTTAAGAACTGGATCAAGATGTCACTCATGACCCAGGAAGTTATTTTTTGCCCCTTGCTGCCCTCAGCCTGGAAGTGCTGAGAAATGACTGTGAAGACCAAGGAATCTTTTGTCCACTGACTCCAAGGCATGCATTCTTGACCTGTAGTTGTTGGAACTTAACACTGCCTGTAACTTATAAGTCATTTCCACCCCCACCCACCCCCAGGTACACCCTTTCACCCCCACACACCCACACAGATTTGTCAACCCAGTAAACTAATGACATCTTTCTGTTCTTCAATTGTTTGAATTTGGTCTGGACTATACACAAAATCAAACCGAGGACTTCCTGGAACTGTTAAGCCACCAAAGTCCGTGTGTCTATTTATAGAGTCGCTCATGCCAAATATGCATCCCTGTGGAGAATTTTCCCAGAAGTGCAAACTCTCCCTGATTCTGCAGAAAGTTCCCTAAAAATTAAACCCATCTTTCCATGTTCTGATGAGCAAATTTGAGAAATCTCCCTGATTTTTGGAAAACTTTTTCCCGATTATGTTGAATGTTAATTCTAAATATCTCTCTGATTGTTTTACAATATCTCCCCGATTGCAAGATGCAAATTTTGGCAGCTTTCCTTTGTCCCTGCACTAAAAATCCTCACATAGACTTTGTGCACAACGTTCTCTGTGGAACATCCCTCTCTTTAGAATTCCTATGTGCAGACCCTTTTGTTCTTTATTTCTTGGGTCTCCTTAAGGTGCAGAATATTAGGCCTACTCCGAGACTCAATTCTAGGTGGACCAGACTCCCCCTTAACAGAGTTTGGTTTAAAACTGAAAAAGCGTTTTGGTTTGTTTGTGTGTGTCTTTTTTGCCAATCCCCCTATGAATAGTTTCATGCAGCAAATTCTAAACCTGCATTTTGACTTAAAATACTGAAGTCGCTATCTTCTAAAGGGCATGCTTGTGTGCCTCTAAAACCGGAATATGAAATATATTGAAACTTTGGATACACCTTCTGATGCACTGCAGTCCTTCTTTTGCTGGTACACGGGCGAAAGCACATTATTTACAAAACCGACTCACAGCAACTAGTGTCAGTTTTGGATTGAACAAAGACAAATTGACAAATTGACAAAGACGAATTGAGCAGTTTGAACCTGCGACCAACAGGTTATCGTGTCGTTAAGGTTACTTACTACACTTTTTGGCTTGATTAATTAATAGTGTATCCTTTTTTATCAGTAAACGTGTCGATCTTCCTTGATAAGGAGTTCCAACGACAAACCGCAGTTAGATGAGACTTTTTTTTAAATATTTTTGTTTTAGTTTTGTGTACTGCTGTGTTGTTTTGTTGTGGAGGGGTTTTTAAAAAGCTGAGATTCTCACTCTGGAATCTAACCACGGCATCGCCAAAAGGCCTAAAGATCACTGTAAACCTCAGACAATGATAAATCATTCAGTGAAGGTGAAAGAAAAGTTTTTAAAAAGTCCAGCTTGTCGGAACTGAACATTTTTATCCACATGTTTGGCATTGGTTCAAGGTAGTAATTCAACCCAGGGTTCACAGAGAGAGGGGGGAAAAAACCACCCAGGTTTTATAACATACCCTAACATTTAATAGATGTTAATTTTGCATTGGGGATAAAGAATATTAATTTTGGTTTTACCCTGCACCGATGATGTGTGTTAGCACTGTATACTCAGTACTTTCCCCGAGTTTTGTGAAAAAAATCACAGGCATATTACTCGGGTGGGATTCGAACTCGCGACCCTAACATGATCTGCACTCTAAGGGAAAGAACTGACTCTGACAATTTTTCATGAAAAAAAAAAATCCTCACTGAGGTTAGTAACCTGTAGAATGAAATGATTTTTGTTGGGTAAAAAACCAAAAGGATCTTCTTCTTCTTCTGCTTGCGAGTGAAACCAAAACATACCAGTCAGAACTCTGGGTGAATATTGAACAGCCACTCTCTTGTTGCAACATCACCCTTCGTTCAGACCCTGGAACCACCATTTGGTGGGCAATGGAGTGGGTAATCCTAGATGATATGGTCAGCTGGCTGCCGCTTTCCCCAAAGTCACAGGCCAGATTCTCAGCCAGGTTCCACATGCACATGTTGGGATTGAAGTGTCCGACCCCTCAGTCGGCAGTCTGTTGAGTCTTACCCATTCCCAACGTGGAAGGTCAAAACCTGACAGGGCAGCTTGAGGTTGGGTCTTGGATGTACCTTTAAAAAAAAGAGGATAATTATTGTGCATCCTCAATGCAATCATTTCACCTGTTATATTGTTGACGAGCCAGCTGCTAATTACAGTATTCAAACTGACCTCTCAGTACCGGGCACGCTCTAGTGATGGTCTAGTGATGAGACAAATGCTCCAGAATGGTAGGGGTCACTGGTTCCAATCCCACTCGAGTAGTATGCCTGTGGGTTGTTTTCCCCGCAGGACTCTGGGAAAGCACTGAGTATGCAGAGCTTACCCCACATCAATGTAGGGTAAAAACCAATGATTACATCTGTCGTAGAGTTTTGTTTCGTTGAACATTTTGTTTGTTTATCACAACGTCGCTTCTCCCCGTTGTTTGTTTTTTTCTCGTAGAAATATTATTTTAGAATGTCAGCTGGGTGCCTTGTGCCGTGCACCAACCCCTACGTGAGTCTGCAACACGGAATGGGCTGTGATTGAAATTGCATTTGTGCTGCATTGAGAATGTTGAGATGTTAGATGATTGCAAACATAATAAAAAATTTTTATGTACCTGGCCTATTTTCATTTATAAACAACGACCAATCAAAGTAGTTGTTAGGGGAGACCTAAGAACCTCTAGTTTTAAACTTATCAAAGCCCAAAAATAGCATAATCCGACCATGTCATTTCAAAGTCTAAGAATCTGACACACAATTTTGCACTTTTTAATTTGAATACTTGAAAGAAGAAAAACAATAATTCAAAAAAAATCTTAAATTTGTAAAAACCAAAAAGTATTTTTTTGTGAAATTAAAACACCATTTATAAACTTTTTGGAAATGGAAAAGAAAAAAACCCTCAAAAATATGCATGTCAAAAAAAATTGAGTATTATATATTTTTGGTTGCATTTGAATGAAAAGAATAAAAACCTACACAGGGCATTTTTTAATCAGGTATTTTTTTTTTGCATGTCCCGCATGAATGTTTTGTTTCTGTTTTTTTTTTCTCTCGATAATATTAACCACTTACCATAAAGTAGACAAGGTTGCATCATGTTCAGTACATTGTAGAATAAAAAGTGACCTGGAAAATAATTTAATCACATGCATTTTGGACATAAAGAGTAACGAATAAAGAAAAAACTGTGCATGAAGTTACACTTCAAATCGTGCCTGCTACGGAATGACACAGTCGAATGAGCCGCCCTAAATGGAAAAAAAAATGTTGACCCAATTTAGTTACTTTTTAGACAAATCACAGAGGGATTTATTTATAGTATTTTTTTTTTCTTCTTTTAAATCTACCTGAATAGGGAGGAACTGTAACAGTATTTCCTCTCTGAATTTGGCCCTAGAAGGTTACTTTTAACCACATTTTATGAGTTCCTTTATTCTTAAAAAAAAAAAAGAAGCTTGAGTCAGAATTTTTTTACCAGGGACGTCCCTCGACGCAGCCCCCCCCCAACCTTGATTTGAAGTTTCCTGTAACGCATAAGGCCACTTTTGCTTCCTGTAACAACTCCTAAGTTCTGTTTCCAACTCTCTTTTTTTTCCACCCGTTATTTTTCTTTTTTCCTCGGATTCTAACTGTCAATGTTGTTGCTAATTTTTGTTTTTCCCCTCTTCGTCTCCAGATTGAGGCCCGCTCGGTGGAACATTTGAAGAAGCTCCAAAAGGGCATGGAGAATAAGGTCATATCCTTGCAACAGAAGGTGAACGAGTTGGTAAGTTCTATCGTAACGTTTTGATTTCATGGCCATGACAATCCTGTAGTACAGGTTGTGCGTAGCGATAGCAAGTTTTTTTTTTGTATATAACTTGGTGTGTGTGTGTGTGTGTGTGTACGTGCTTGTAGCCCTGACATTGGGTCATTAGTAATGGATTAGTCGAAAGTCATTTCGGTCATCCAGCGAGGCGACGACCTTTGAGCGCCACCTTCTCCACATCATAGAGGAACGTTTTTATTGGCACACGGGAAAGCGGTAATTAAAACCACTCGCAGGAGGGGCCGAGAGAGGGGTCTCACGTTTCAATCTGTAGCGGCCATCTTTGGAATACTGGGAAGTCTCAATTACTAATGTAATTCTTTTTTAAATTCGGTACAAACGGTTTAATAATAAATTGGCAGATATTCAAATTAGAAAAAGGAATTGGTTGATATTGCTAATGAGCACTGTAATTGATAGGTACATGCTGAGTACCGTGTAACTCCGGTTTGGACATTCTATTTTCCAGGCTCAATTTAGTAAATTCAAAGAAATAATGTCTGCATTTCTGCTTTTTTTTTTGGTGAAAAGTGTCGCTTTGTGCTGTGCACATTTCGAAGGTTGTGCTGAGCTCAGGAAAATGCATTAGACACTGCAGAGTTCAGGGCCAGTACACTTCAATACAAACACTTTGTATGAAGATAAATCAACACAACAGCAACGAAACAGGACAAAAGTGTTTAACCATTTTGGTGTTGCATCACAATCAGCTTGGTTATGTGAAAAAGAATTGTAAAGATTTGTCATAAGGCTTATTGTAATGCCATAAATATCTCAGATATGAGTTGTGAATGGTTCGAAAAAGAACTGGTGGTGAAACAACTTTTGATCTCAAAAACATTTATTTTGAGATCGAAACATATGGAGTGGCTTTGGTGAAAACATTGTACTTTAATGGTATGTAAAAGCAATATTTTCTCAGGGGTACCTCAATAACAGTCTTCAGTATTTGATAATTTCTTTTTTGGTTGATATTTCATGGTTTGTGGGTGCAAACCCATTTTCATTACTGGGCCATGAAATATGGCAGGAAATATGAAAAACATTTTTTAATGGGCCAGCAAAAAAATTTACTGTGAAGAAGTCTGAAGCTATAGGCATCTACCACTGGCACATAAACGTACATTTTCAATCTTCATCTTAGGAACTGTACCCCCCTTTCCCCACCTGTTGCATTTGGCATGAGGCGTCAAGGTGTGTCACTGCAGTCACATTGTTAGCGGTCCGTCTAATCTGTTGGAGATTAAATCCAATTTACCTTTCAATTTAAGAAGATTCCATTTGCTTGGAAAAGCGTCTTATAGCGTTTCTAAGATCGACAGATGTGGTCGTGTGTTCATCTTCGTGGGGAGGGGAAAACTGTCTCAGAAGAATCGTGTCAGAGCTCACCTTCCGTGGAGACACTGAGAGAGGCGACTACTGTCCATCCACGGGATGAACCAAAGGACCCTTGTGTAACATGGATTCCTATCTTCAGCCTTACTGTACCCCTACTCTGATGGTGCGGGAACCCCTCCTTGCCCCCTCACGTGTCTGTCTTATCTGACCTTGACTCAATTTGTTTGAGGTAAAAGTTCATGAAGGACTTTTAAAGTACCTTCATGTGGTGTTCTTTCAGCGTCGTGATGGAGGATTGTTTTAAGAGGGAAAGGAGGAGGGGACTACAACCAATACGTGGAATCCTTGAATGTGTTTGTAATCTTGATTTCCATCCTAATGCTCACCCCAGACCAGTTTTCTTTGGTCTTGTGGTTGCTGGACGCCATTTTCGGTCCAAATGCAGCACAACTCAATCTACAGTCTAGTCTGGTACCCTTGCGCACATGCATTTTTTTTCATCGAAAATGGCTTCTTATCGCAAGTTGTTGCAACTCTCCTGATACACAACTCTGGCTTACCCCTGCCACTCCTGAGTTATTTTCATCTTAAATGTTTTTTCTTGTTGCCCCTGACTAAGAGTGGCTTTCAGCCTTTTAAGGGTGGAACTTGCATAATATAAAAAAAAAAGAGTCCCATAACGAAGTATCTGAACTTGATTTGCTGACACTGACTTGCAGTCACCCTGGCAAGCGCCCAGGTGTGTAATTTACAACTTGTAGACGGTGATAAATAACTTCCATGTGTGTACATAGAACACCTGGGGAATCTTCATCATCAAATTTGACATTTCCATCGAATTCTGATTTCCCCCAATTGACAACGGATTTCCCCTGAAGAGATTTCCGGCAAATTTTCCCCCCTTTTTTTTTTGTTCAGACAGGAAGTGTTAGGGGGGATTTTAGCCGAGGAAGGTTTCAAGTTACTGTCAAGAAGTGACGGCGTAAAAAAAATATTTTTCAAAAAGAATTGATGCTGTTTCACTACATTGAAGGTATTTTGCAACTTTAAAAGTTCTCAAAGAACAAAATCTACACAGACAGCAAAGTAGATATACACCGGATATACAAAGTTGTACCTGTTTTTAAAAAATGGTTGATACTAATATGTCAACAATTTTTCTTACAATTCTGTCTCCCTCCCCCTTTTTTTCCCTCTTTTTTTTTTTTTTCTTTGCAATTCAGTATTGTAGTGTTTATGCACGCATTGTTTAATTCTAACCAAATCAATTTGTCATTTTCACATTTGGATTTCGTAATTGTGCACATTAAATGCATATGCCTAGTGGAGATAGTCGAAAATTCTACCTCCATGGTGGTAAGCGTAAACATTCAGCAAGCAAGGTTTCTCCTTGCCAAAATGCGACTTTCTTCAAATAAAACCATTAAGACACATTTTTTTGTATAGGTTACATTTTGTTGAAAAATGCCTTTATGAAATTTCAGCCCTTGGCTCGTGGACTATTATAGGGACCATTGTCGGCAAGCTTTTCTTTTTCATGGATCCCTCTGCAATATCTGTGTTTTTTTCGCCTTCTCTTCTCTATAATTTCATTTGCAAATGTAACTTTTACTTTTTGGATTTACTTTCTTTGGTTGAATGACTTCCATCCTGATGCACACCTCCATAGATTGGGAGAGCATTTGGTGTCCCCCCCCCCCAGAAGGAAGGGTGTTTGTGTTGAGGTTGCCAGCTACTTTTCCTTGGGGTCAGTTTGGATAAAAGAGTTTCCATCCATTGACTTCGTTCCCTGACTGACAGTCTTTGATCCATGTATAGGTCAAGGCACTTAATATATTTATCTTGGGTGTCAATTATGGAGCAGTGTGTGTTTTGCATCGTGCTTCAGCCTCAAATGGAGTCCAGAGTCGAAGGTGGAGCCAAAGCCGAGGTTTGGGAAGAAGCCACAGGTCTAGGAAATTGGTCACTGAGTTCTCCAGTACATGTTCAGTCATGTCCGGATACTTGGACTGGGATGGTGATCTCAGCCCCATGCCAAGAGTGGTTGATATGACTGTGCCAGGCATTCAACCCATCAAACCAAGGGAAGAATTTAGGTAATAGTGGGCCCGGGATACTGTATGTAAAGATTGATCCTCATTTGGGGATTTGTTCTTTCATGGATCTCTTGAATCTTTCTTCAAGGATGTGAGAGGAGAATTAGAAACATATAGCAAAAGTGTTTCCAAATCTCTAGCTTTGCAGTGATTATTTGATGATGAAGAGAGTCTGCAGGTTGCCGAAAAGTAACACCCTGTAAGTTGAGGTCGGTACATCCTCACACAGTTGTCAAGATGTTGTGCAGTCACATCCCAGTAGTGCTGGTTGTTAAGATTAATAACACAACGGTGTGATGATCTCATCTTTTGTTGGTGGTCCTCTTTGATGGGGCATCCTCTGTGTTGAGAGCCGTGTGCTCCATACACCAACAGTAGTGCACCACGGAGCAAAGTTCCTTGCTGCCCAACAGCCACCCATCCAAAGGGCTATCTCCTGACGAACATCCCTTCCTCTGTCTTAGCCAGCCTGCCTAATTTAACCCCAATTAAACCCTAAACGTGGGGACACGGAATGCTTCAAATAATGACTCCACTGTTCCCCTCCACGTACATAGCAAACCATAAGTGAATTAGTCAACTAATTTCCTGTCCCCCCCTACTGGATTAAGTAGGAACTATCACGAGTCTTTACCCCCCCCCCCCCCCCCCCTTACCACACACACACACACACTAAAATGCACTCTCGTAGAGAGCGTTTTCAGACACTCCGCGTTAAACTCCGCTGAAACTTTTTTTTTCTTTTTTGGAGTTGCCGCCTCGCAGTCAGCCTGGTGATCTCCCTGTCCCCATCGGCCAATAGACTTGTGGCTTGACTCTCGTCCACAGCTGACGAAACATGCTAATAAATTTTGTCTTGAGGAAATCCTGCAGATGCAAAAGGTTTTTTTTTTGGGGGGGGGGGGGTTCTTTGTTTTTTTGTTGAGTATGTTCACTCGGTGACTGCGGAGTTCAACACGTGATTTATCAACAGCCAAGGGGGGCCACCTTTATCGTCCAACCCTATGGAGTATACCCGTCAAAGTGTTGCTATTCCTGTCGGGAGAAGTTCACGCTGAAAAGTTCATCAGGCAGTCGTGATTTCTCAGCAAATTACCAGCCGCTCGGCGACAGAGCTTACTTCCAAACAGTGAGGAGATTGTGAGGCACGGACCAATAAGCAGCCGACCGGCACTAAGAATCTAGGCATTGTTAATAGCGAGACCACACAGCCTGCCGAAACATGTTCTCTGTGTGAGATGTGTGGTGGGAGGGCCAATTAGAAACATAACCTGGCTGTTCACACTGGCGAAGGGATCCGGCGTTTTAGGAGGGGGAAAAAAAAAAACGACAGCGGCCAGGAACCATAGGGCCCGATGAACAACTTCTGAGGTCTGTAAGTGGTTGATACTGACATTTGATACATCAGCTAGGAGCCTACTGGGATGTAACTGTTCCCTGGAATCCCAATCAGCCTCTGTGTACACATTTTCTACCGGTCGTCTTGTTTTAGCACAGTTGGAAAACAGCGCCAATTTCTTCTCGATACTCAGCACTCCCAAGGGACACTGCATTTACTTTTAGTTTTACAAGTGCAATAAGGATTCCTCAAGGATATGCATTTGCAAAGGAAGTTGTTTGGATCCGGTTGTAAGGCTATCGTTATTAGCTTCTTGGCAAAGATGTGAAATCATTTCTTTATTTGAATTCATTTCCAAATCTGTCACCATAGATTGTTTTTTTGAGGAACGTTTCTTTCTTCATGAGACTGTCAAGTGGTTGAATCTTTACTCGCCTGCTTCAAAATCCACAAAAAAGCTGGGTTTTTTTTCAGAAAGCCATATTCACCACAGATTGACTGTATTTTGATCTATTTCTGTCTGATTAGTAAGCGATTTGAACTCGATTTTCTATAAATGTCATAACCTCCTCATTCAGTCTGCTGGCTTTATGTGTCAGGAGACGGTCTACATTGGATGACCTTTGTTTTCTATTGTGAAAGGGAAACTGTTGCGCACATTGGAAACACAATCGTTGTGGTTTCTACAACTCCTTGACACTCTCATGACGTTTGGAAACTGCGAGACTGAAAGTACTGTGTTTTTTTAGTGTTGTTTTGTATTCTTCAAGTGAATAATACTTTTCAAACACGTACTGCTTTTAAAAGTGAGAACTCAAACTTATGAAGTTGTAAAATACACTTCTTTATTTGTTGTAGCGCAGGAAGTATAACAAAAAACCTACTGTTGAAAGTTCACACTGCTGATGACATTTTTGTCTTTTCTCGATCTGGAAGTGAAGCTACATGCAAGGAGCAAGATTTGTGCTCACCCACGCCTTATAGTGTAGAATCATACAGATGTCTACTTAAGGTAAAGGAAGTGAATGTCGCAGATCATTTCTGTGCCCCGTCAGTGGGATCTTGTAGTCTTTGGGTCTTCTTAGCGGCAGATAACCCTGGAACCGATTTACAAAACGGACTTTGCGTTATTTGAAGATTGTCTTGATTTGCGAACTTGTGTGAAAACGGCTCTGGAACTCATTTACGAGTGGAACTTTGAATAATCTAAAGAGTATCTTATTCTGGTGTACAATGTACCTTGTAAAGGTTAGCGTTCCAGTCTAGTTGCTGCCGCTTTCCCTACAGGTGGAACCTTTTCTTTTGAGTGGCATTTTTCGGAATAGAGGCTCGCTTAGAACCACGTGAGGGAGCCACAGAGTCCAAGGAAAATATCAGGCAAGGGGAGAGGAAGGACGGATTGTTTAACCTCGTTGAGTGAGTGGTTTGCCGTTGTAGTCGTCAGAAGATTTCGGTCATAATAGGACCGTCCTCTATCGCTAGATCGAAGGATTTGAGCCAAGCTGGCGACCACAATGAGTCGGTTCAAATATTCCCGGTACTCTGCCCTAAGGGGAGATCCGGTCAAGCTAAGAGTTCTCTTCTTCGAGGTAAGGAAAAAACTGTCGTGATGAGAGGTTTTGTGAAGTGACGTTAAAAGCCCCTGGTGAAATTGTTTACCCCGTAAACAAATATATAATTTATAGCAAACAAATATGCTACATTTTAGGTTTTCATGTTATAAATACAAATCATACTGTTTACATGTAATCCAAGCAATTGAGGCATGTGTATGTGACAGACGTCAGTGTCAGTGATAAACAGTTTGATGTTTGTAGGTGGAATACAATCCACTTTCGTAGTGTGTGGCTTGAGAAATAAGAATAGTATATACAAATACATAAACATGATGATGACCATTATGTCCAATATTCTTGAAAATGGAGAATCTTTTACGAAGATTTTTTTTTACAGATTAGGTTTTTTAAAAACTTTTTTCTTTGTGCATTGCGTGTTGTGGCCGAGCGGTCAAGTGCACTGGACTCAAGCTCTGGTGTTTCTGATCAGCAGAGTGTGGGTTTGAGTCCCGGTCTTGACACTTGTGTCTTTAAAGAAGACACTTGAACATTAGTGCTGTGTCCTTCGGATGGGACGTAAAGCCGTAGGTCTCTTGTGTTGTGTAATGCACGTAAAAGAACCAAGTTACACTTCTTGCCAAGAGAAGGGGTTTGCCCCGGTGTTTCTGGCAGTGGCTGCCGAGTGCTGCACAGTGCACAGCACCTTGTAAGCCCTTATAAAGTGCTACATACATGAGTCCTATAATTCATAAACTTAAAAACGTGTCTTAAAAAGGGAGCGCCTTGATACCTGCGCTATTTAAAAAATCCAATATTATTATTAGGTGTTCTGCCTGTGTGTTTGTTGTTTACAAACACTGTATGTCTAGTTATTATTGTTTTTATTGTGAAGTAAGTTTGTACAGAAATGTCACCATAACCATTATTATTATTAATCTCTAAATATTTGATCATCTGCTACAATGAAATTTTACATTCACATATATACAATTTTATGATAACTTTTTCAAAACTAGACAGTTGAAATAAACGTTCTCCTTCATGAAATGATTCCATTTAATTTGACTCTGCACCATTTCTCACTTCAGACTAAAGAGAAGAAGGAACGCGACGATCAAGAGGTGACCATCGAGAAGCTGCGGTCCCAGGTCAAGTCCATGGAGAGCACCCAGGCGGAGACCACCTCCCTCAGCAAGAGAATCCAGGAGTTGGAGCAGGAGAACGCCAGGCTGCGGCAAGAGCTGGAACAGACTGTCCTGGAGAAGAGCGCCCTCAACGATGAGATGGGCAGAGTCTTGCAGGAGCACAAGGAGGTGAGTTTGTTGTCAGAGGCTCAGTTTGAGATCTCTTCACTGTATGATTTGTTTGTGTGTGTTTGTTTACACATATTGGAATTGGGCCAAACACAAATATATTGTTGTTTCCTATAAAACAACGGTAAATATTGTTATCAATAATTTGAAAATGTTTCGCTATTATACAACCAGAATTCAAGACAGAACTGAAATATGTTATCAAATTTAATTGCATAATAATGTAAGCTTCATAGCATTCCCATTCCTCTTGTTTTTCACTTTATTTCTCAGTGTGACCATGTAAAACAATCTTTAAGTATTTTTTTGTTACTACCTACCAACCCTTTTCCCCCAGCATGTTACAGGAAACAAAAGTGTTTTTTGTTATGCCTTGGGTCTTTTTAGTGGTGGTTTTTCTAATCTTACCTTGCACGAATGATCTGAAAAGTCAAGCACAAAGCTAGATTAACCTCGAGGGAGAATAAAGCTTTCACTTTCACAGTCATTTTTTACTGAGAATTACTTCGGACGAGACTTAAATTATGCCGTTGTGTCAGCCTTTACAGTTTACGATTCAAATGGGGATTTGTTTATGTACTCGCAAACCGTAAACAATTCTTGCGCAGCTGAAACGGTTTACCAGCCAAAATACCAAGTAATGCACATGTTTTATAACCGGTTCCGATTTGACTGAGCTGAGCTATTGCCTTTCACGCAGTATCTTCCACTTAACACTCCATGAAATATGACCCTTGTCATTTTAACCTACATAGCCGAACAAGCCGTCGAAGATTTTTTTCTTTCCGTCGGCTCAGTTTTCTTTTCCCATCTCCTCTGCTAAGAATCATCATTAAAGGGGCTGGAAGTTGAGATGGGCGTAATTAGTTAATCATGTTTAGGTGAAGAAGGACAAATATGATTCATGCAAACCAGACGGCGGGTGGGAAGGGGAGGGGGGGGTGCGAGACAAGTCTAGTTTTGAAAGTTAATGGCCCCTTTGGGTTGTGAATCACAAAAACGATAAAGAAGTCAAAACCCAAGTGGAGTCTAACACTGGGGTGAAACTAAAGGATCCACCTGTTACTATTGACGGTGATCAGAGGGGGGGGGGGGGCTCAATTCCCCCCACCACCCCAATGCCTGGCGGCGTTATTTAATACTAGTGTAAATATCTGAGCAAGAAGTGAGTGGGCAAGGTAAATGTTGCTATTGATATTGGGGTGGGGGTGGGGGTGGGGGAGACCTAAACAATAACTTTGCACATGAAAGAATAACAAAAGCCGTTTAAGTCACCTAGAGTATTTGGATTTCTAGTAATGGGGGACTTTTGGGACGCTTGGTGGCAGCAGACTTACCAGGTAAAGCCGTAGTTCTCGGTAATGTGCGCATGATCAGAACTATGTAAACAATGGAACTTTACCTGGTAAGTCTGCTGCCACCTAGCGTTCCAATGTCTCTCATTTGAACTGTCCCCTCAACCACTCAATCATTCATTGTCTTGAAGCATAAAACAAACAAACTGCTGTTTATCAAGTTTTGCCGAAAAATATATGTCAGAATTTTAACCAATTGTTTTGTAAGAATGCAAGAACTGAAATGTATTTTTCTCTTCGAAACAACACAGTGCACAATTGGATAAAAGATGTTACAGTTACCTACCCGAGCTTCTGTTTACTATAAATACCTTTCTATAATGGAAACCACGATCCAGCACTCCTACTCTAACATTTGAAATCTGCCCACACCCCAACCCTCTTTTCCTCTTCCTCCTTTATGATCACGATGTTGTGCGTCGTGATAAAGCACGAGTGCCAAAGTTGATGTTGTGGGCCCTCTCGGAAGTGAGTGTAGTCCCATTGGAGATTTCTATTGACATCCTGAGGTGCCCGGGTGTTCTGCGGGGGTGTAGTGGCAACCAGAGGCTGGGGGGAGAGGGGGGTAGCTTTGCTGATGCAGTAATATTGTTGAAGCACACTGCCAATGGTTCAAGTTTCTTTCTGATGACTAATCAAATGTTACACGAGTGCCAAAGTAGACCAATGCAAATGTTCAACGTAATGGCAGCTTTTGTCACGGGTGGATTTAGAAGAGAAGTGCTTCCAGTATACTACACTTGTCAAAGGGCTTGTTTTTTGTTAACTTCACACAAGTTGAAGCAATGTCCATGGGAAGAACACAGATATCCCGAAATAGTTGAATGTAATGCACAAGACTTGCAGTCTGAAGCGGCCTTAGTGGGAGTTCAATCAGCAAATTGTCTGCCACCCCAAAATCTTTTATACAAAGTTTGTCATTTAAAAAATATATATATATAAACTCTGCTGATTTTAGGAGGTGATTAAGACGTACATGAAAAACTCTTGCTATTTGAAGACTTTGTGTCTTTGAACCAAGACAAGTTTGGGCTTTATACTTTTTATCCAAAAATTATGAGGTCTTTTCCCCAAAGTTGATAAGAACAATTTATTAATGTAACGGCTTGCCTTGGAAGAGTGACCTGCTCAGCTCATGTTGATTTATTTTCCTGCCAGTTGGTTGAGCAGTGTTATGTGTAAATTGTCCACGTCTATTCTAAAATTTGAAGAAGAAAAAAAAAGTGTAACAAATTGTTTAGTAAACAATGCTGTATTTATAGACCTCAAACTGAACTAGCTTTGCCAGCTGTTCACTTAGCAACAATAACATTGTTGCTAACAATCACAGACGCCTTGATAAAAACAAAACACGATTCTGGATGACTCAGAAATGACGAGAAACCTGGCAATGTTCCTGCTGCTATTGTTTTCTGGTAAACCTTCTGAAATACTGACTTCTAAGTTTGATGATTTGTAGACTGAGCCCCGACATCATTGCATTGCTTACTGTGTGAGGAAAATTTAATGCTAATGACATAGCAGCAGAAGCACCAAGTACTTAAGATGGTATAATTTACAGGTTGGCAATGAGTTTTTGCTTGTGCAGTCACAAATGTGATGAGGCATTCTTCACAAACGCAGTTAGTGCAGAATGTCAGCACTAGCTCCAGGTGGAGAAAAGGGGGACATAAGAGCAAATTAGGCAGTAAGCAGCTCTGTGGAAGCAGGGCTCAATTTCATAGAGCTGCTTTAAGCCCAAAAAAGAGGTTAATCACAACAGAGTTATGCTAACCAGAATAAGGTCACCAGCCAAAATACCATGTCCTATAGTATAACATGTGACTGGTATCCTGCTTATTTTTGCTTTGCAGAAGTATTTTTAAGCAATATTTATGAAATTGGGCCCAGACCTAGGGCTCAGGAGCTGGCCTCAATTTCATAGAGCCACCTGCAAAAAAAAATGCACTAAGCAAAATCATCTGCCTGCTTTAACACTGCAGAGAATCAATCAGAAACGATACACCTTGCATTTTGTTTTGGCTGGTAACCCACTTCTGCTGAGCAAGATTTTCTTGTGCTAAGCAAACTTGTGTGCTCAGACAGTTCTATGAAATTAGCTTCGGCTTACGACCAGCCGCCACTTTGAACAACCACATTTTTTTGTGGCTTGGGCGGAGAGACCCTCTGTGGCTAATTGTGGAGTGAGTGAACTAACACCGCTGTAATGACGTCATGGAATACTAACCCACTCTGTTCATGTGGATTCCTTCCCTCCCACCCTACCAGGTAGCCAAACAATTCCTGAAGGTAAATATACGAATCATCCACCCTGCACGTTTGAACAACACTCCCCCCACCCCACCACCACCAACCAAAAAATACTAAACTAAAAGAAATAAAAAAGCAACCATCATTGCTTCTCCATTTGCATTGCTGAACCTTTTTACTTTTTTGTGGTGACAGCTTGAATGCGTTCTTAAAAGTTCATCAGAGAAATGGCAAACAAACATGCAGCTTGGCTGAGTTTTTAAAAAATTGGTCGGTTTTTAAAGTTTTATTGGTGTTTTGTTATTATTTGTTTTCTTCTAAAGGAATATGGCAGCCCAATGCACAGCTTTCATAGCTGATTGCACTTTTGTGGAGTTTTGCCGTGGTGTTTTTATTTTTAATTTTTTGAGGGGGCTTGAGAGCGATCTTTATCTATCACTTCTTTTGGGTAAACGTTTTTGTATTTTATAAGTAATTTTTACGTGGTCTGACAAGTTCTTGAAAGTATTTTTTGAGGAATTAAGGTTTCCATTCATAAATTCCATAGAAAAAAATTGCTTTCCATCTGTCTCTGACACTTGATGATCTTGCTATTGTGAAGAAAGCCTACCATGATCTTAACATGATCATGAGGGGCTTGTGTGTAAGTAAAGTGCTCGCTTCTCACCACTATGGCCCTGGTTCGATTTCCGACTGAGGCCATATATGAGCATAGTTGTGCGTTGGTTCTCTCATGTGCCACAAGGGTTTTTCTGCATTCCCTCCAGCTTTTCTTCCGCTGGACAAACCACACATTTTCATTCTCTGGCTGTGCCTTTGTGGTTGTCGCATCTGTAAAATATGGGTTGACGTGGAGTACTCTTAACTCTGTGACCGAATTCCATATCGAGCGCCCTCTACTTTTTCATAACGGCACATAAAGTCCGGTTCATATGCGGAGCGGCGAATGCGGAGTGGCTTTTTCCGTGACGCAAACAATCGGTACTGATTTCCAGTTGTGTTTCAAGAAACCTCGCTTGGCTTTTCTCAATTCCTGTGAAGTACAAACCGGGCTTGGGATGTGTATAAAAGCATGTTCAGGCAGTACGGATAGGTATAGTGGACCATCCATTTGTGACTCAGTGTGTGTCAGTAATCGGGTCTTAACACCCCCGGGGGATGGGATTGGTCTGAGACAGGCAGCGACTAAAACACTCAAGTGATTTTTGCTGGACCTTAATTACAGAGGAGGTGCTAACCGATGAGTGACCCATTATTGAATTTGGTCCTGTGGAAATATGTCTTCTAATTGTTTGACAGTGTATACCCAACCCAACCATTGCCTTAAAAGGATATCTCAGTGGGTTTGGGTTTTTTTTCTTCCCGTTTTTCTTTTTTAAAGAAAAAATTCCTATCCATCCCTTAGTTTTCAATGCTCACACCATTACCTGTCTGTAGACAGTTCATCAAACAAGGGAGTCTGGCTTCAGTAGAAACAACAAACAAACTTTAGTAGATGTCAAATTTGCATTGGGGATAAAGAATATTATTTGTGTTTTTCATTCACATAGGACTCGATGAAAGTACACATCGATGTATGAAGAATTTAAACACAAATATATATATATATATTTTTTTTTTACTGTTCATGTTTTGTTAGTGACTTTTGTATATTCATTGTGTGCTTATTTCTATTGCTGCAATCGAAATAAGCATTAGTTAGTTTTACTGTCTTCAAATGCTTTTTCCTTGACATTATTTCAGATGGGCTTTATTTCTCTGGTGGAATTGGCACTGGTCGGAATTATATATTATCAGTGAGCTTTTACATAGATAAATTAAATTGTAGTGATTTCCAATCCATTGTTCTGCCTTTTAAATAGGGCTGGACTTTCCAGGAGAAATGGTCTGGACACAACCTTCAGGAAAAATTAGTCCCAAAATAGATTGCTAATGTAAAGTGGCATGGAAGGTCATTTGGTGTTCGCGCCAAGATTAGAAGCAGGATGTCTTGAACATTGAGCATTGGATCGTTCTCGATGCACGTTATTAACAACCCGCTTTCTAAATAATAGAACAAATTTTATGAATAGAAAGTAACTACTACCAGTTAACTTGCGGGTTGAATCATGTGTAAGTCTCTTTTGGGAGGAGTGCAAGGGCCGTTGTGGTTTTGACGTTCCAAACAGCATACTCTGCTCATCTTCAGGAGATTTTTGAAATGCTGGTGCAGATGAAAACTAATCTTTTAACATTTTCATCTTGAAGTGGTTCCTCTTCTGCTGGAAAGTTTGAAAAGATCAGATGTGAAATTAGCGAAGGTTCCAGTAACACCATGTTCCATAAGAATATATTGCGGCATATGTGAGGTAAAGTCACTGGCCTGGATTTTCATCTTTGAGAGGGCAAGGCCATTTCGGTTTTAGCAAAGGGGCACTTACATCGGAAAATCTGAAAAGTCTATGGGGAACTTTTGAAGGGGCACCAGGCCCTAGACCCGGGCAACAGAGGCCGTGGCCACCTTGTAATTCCGATGTCACCGTTTGTGTCAGTCCAGGCACCAGGAGAATTTGGTGGAAGTTGGTAGGAAAATCGCTGAGACACCATTTTTGATGAATGTGAACTCTACTCTTCGCATAAGACATAAGTGTGAGGCAGGTTTTCTTAAAGTAAAGCTGAGCATGGTAGTTGTGATACTCTGAATATGGATAGCCAAATTGCTTGCAGAAAAAAAATATCCCTTTTTAAAAAGAAAGAAAAAAAAAAAAAAAAAAAACATCAGAAAGTTGACTGATGTCTATTTATATATTCTGTGTTGAATCATCACGGGATAAACTTTCAAGAAAGCTCAGCCAGATGCTCGTGGTGAAAAAGGTTTTTATCCCCGTCCCTTGCAAGGTCACGTCCAGACATCTTATCACTGACATCACGTTCAGTGTTTCACCCCGCCACCCCCCCCCCTGCTTTCCCCGTGACACAATGTGCAGGGGGGTAATCCTGTCCCTGTCTATACAATGCAAGTCATTTAATACAAATTTATCGGGGATGGGAAAACTGGAAACCATGACGGAATGAATCATTTCATTTTCTTCATCTGGAGTTGATGACAACTCATTTAAATGTGACTGCAGATGAAGAACAGCTGGGAAAAACTCATGTAGGAGAGGAGGAGGGGGGGGGGGTACGGAGTGAAGTCATACTTTGAACAATTAGTATTTTCTAAGAAGTGCTTTTGGAACAACGCTAGGCATCAACGAATGTGGTTATTTTTTTTTTATTCTGGATTGGTTAATCCACATAATTACATGAATTATGACGGATAAAAAGGGATAAAAGGGTTCATCCATTTGTCCATGTTCAGACTTAGAGTCAGTGTTGTGCAGGATTGGAGAAAGATGTCGTCAAAGTAGTATAGATACGGACGCCACGTACCCTGTGAAAATTTCACGTGATCTGGCAATTACTTAATTTTTTTTATTTTAATTTTTATTAATATACCATCACATTAAAGATTTATGAAACCATTAGCTGTGGTTGCCATGCAGAACACTTTACAGCCGTTACTGGATGTTTAAAACTTGTTTCTTGTGACATAGTGTGCGACAAGAATAAACTGATAAAACTACACTTTAATCAAATGTACCCCCCAAAAAGTTTGAAATTAGTTTAAAATGATCATTAGTGTTAAATTTAAACTCATTTAAAAAAAAAAAAAATTTCCAACAGTCATGGCATTTTGTATTGATTTTTTTTTTTCGGCCTGCCCATTTTTAATTTTGGCTGATTTTGTCACATCCATTTTACGTTACTTGCTTATCTAAAAGCATGTGAGCATTCTCTCCCATCAACAATGCATGCACGGTTTGGTTGGAATGGAAGGTAAAGTTGAAGCTATCGAGCAGCATCCGTGATAGAAGCAACTTGGGTTTGGGTTGCCCTCTGTGCTATTACAGAATGTTTCCTTCTGCTGGGCCGGTGTGGCTTATGAGTACCAAGCGAGGTCCAAGGAATTCATGAGCTACCATCCTGTCGACTTCTCATTTCTACTGCCCCTTACCCGCTCCCCCTTGATCAGCAGCAAAAACTCCACCCCCCCCCCCTCTGCCCGATAAAAAAGAACGCTCAAGCAAATGGTTAGACTACATTAAACAAAATACAATTAAAGTTATATCTTTGCCCCTGCTTGCTTCCCCACTCCCCCTAATGGAAATTCCTGGTTATGCCACTGCCCTGGATTCATGTACATGGACATGTAGTAAGCTGTCAGTAGTTTCGCCCAATTTGACTCTGCATTGAAACGTACCTCCTTCTTTTTGCCCTTATAGTGTGAGCCCGGCTAGCGGAACTATTTTCGAGGTGGATTCTGAATACAATGTCTGGTAAAATGACTTGATTGGTCACTAATGAGGACTCAAATTGGATTCCATGAGACTTCAGACAGTTGTGTGGCTACGTCATGTTGTTCGGGGGGGGGGGGGGGAAGCTTTATGTATAGTAACATCCAGATGAGCAAAGCCTGTGCCATACCCATTGTGTATGGGTGTTTGCCATCTCTTGCATAACTATAGAAAAGCTTGCCCCCGAACCATAGGACAGAGCAACTGTCTCTATAGTCTGAAGAATTCAAAATTTAAGTGGTTACTTGTGACTAACCAGGGTTCTACTAGACATTTGTCAAATCTAACTTACACATTGGCTTATTGATATGAAAACAGAAATGTTAAAAGTCCAACTTTTTTGAGTGTGTTTATTAGAGGAGCACCACCAGACTTCAAAGTAGTTCTTTCTGCTTAACTTTCAATGGTAGTGTTTACTCTGTCCCCACTCATGCCCAAACTTTGGGGACTTTCTTGTGTGACAGCTCAGTCTCTTTTCAAAGATTGCCCATCTCTGACTATTCACGCCAAGCTACATGTAGCGAGAAAAGGGTTTTTGCATACGCATGGAGCAAGTCGCTGTAAAGTTTGAGCACATGCTGCTTGCTACAGCAAAGCCACAGCAGTTTGATACATCTAACCATTGGTACTATGGCATGACAGACTTTGGTGTGTGTGTGCGTGTGATTAGCAAAACAGAGAGAAGTTTTTTACAGGTTTTTTTTTTGTGTTACTTTGATTCTAAATTTTTTTATTTTTTTATTTAACAAATGTTTTTACAGGAGAAAGAAAAGCATGAAGCAGAGAGTGACAAGCTGAGACAGGATCTGCTTGAGAAGGAAAATGCCTTCAAGGAATTTGAAGAAAAGTCAGAAGGTAAATTGAGAGCTTTCAGATGGGGAAGGAAAAGTGGTGGAAGGAAAGGGGGTAGGGGTTGGGAGGAGAGGGGTGTTTGTGAAGGTCGGGACAGTAGATGATCTGTCTCCTAGTTATCAAACTGGTTCCTTGTGAAAAATTTCAATCAACCATTAAACTGGCACCTTCATTAGAGTTGGAAGACTGTCTGGAATTTAAGAGTCTTAATTGTCTTCTTCTGTTACATCTCCCGATTTAGAGAGACTGAAGCAAGAGGTGGAAGCCACTCGGGAGGAGCTCCTCAAGGAGCTAGCCGAGGAGAAGGCTCAGCATCAGAAGCTTCTCCAGGACTACAGTCGCCTCGAGCAACGCTGTGAGAACCTGAAGGAGGACCTCGAGGCCGCTCAGCACCCGCCGCAGCAGTACGTCCACCACGTGCGGACGGACAGCAGCGAAGGTGGCGAGTCCGGTTATGGTACACTGTCAACAAACCAGGTTGAAGATGTGGAAAGTGTTGAGAATGATATTCAGGTAATATCTCACTCCCCCTCCCCCTTCCCGTCCCATCCTGAAGTTTTTTGTTTACTTAATACATTTATACCAATGTTGATTACCCAATAATGCAGTACAAAAGCCCATACGCATGTCCCAATGCGCATGGTCGGCAGGAAAATGATTCTGGGTGAAATCCAAGTGCATGCAACAGACCAGTAACCAACCTGGCATGCTGATTTTGATACATGATATATAAAAAAATACAATAAAAGTCACCTGTGAAACTTTCAGTTAATTACAGTGCTTACTTACTGAGAAAGCAGCAAAAAACTTTCATAATAATCACCAAGAACGTCAAATCCGTAGTGAGGCGACAGCGGGTACCAACCGCATCTCTGGCCGTGTTGAGGGCACCAATCAAATGGACACCACAGAAAACTCCAAAAGTCGCCTGCAGGAGATCTTCGGAGATTCAAATTTTTTCAACATATTTTTTCTTGATTTCTAATCACCAGGTTCACTTCAGATGAAATAATGTCACATCTTAATAACTAGTAGGCTTTCAAATAAACCTTAGACAGTTTTTTTTTCAGAGTCATTACCAAAGTACAGCCCTACCTTTAAGAAGTAACACACTAAGCCTGGAAATCTATACCAATCACTTCATAGTTACCAGTTTACTTTTAACTTCACACAACTTTTCAGCTGATCGGCTGATCGGTTTTAACCACCGGTTCTTTTCAGAACCTACACTACTCAAAAGAGATTTTAACATGGTGTTACTGCAAACCTCACTTAGTGGTTTTCTCCTGTTTTCTTTAATAACAGTTCTATTGAAAGCCCCAAAACTGTACAAAAACAAGTGTGGTTGGCCATTTCCTCTTATTTGCAATCAAAGAGGTGGTTTTTTATGTAACAGGATGACAGAATGAATACAGATGCATGGAAGTTCATTCGTTTCCTGACATACACTGTACACATTTTCATTTTTGACTACGCACATGTACATTCTTCAGGATGCACAACATAATAACACTATCCATGTAATGCACACTGGACACTTGGATTGCTGGTCATATAAATGTGTCAACAAAAATACTATGGGGGAAGTTTCCTGGAGTTCCACCTTTCTAGGGACCATGCTTGTTTGTTTTTTGGTGGTTTTTTTTTTCATTTACAAAAAGAGCGTCCGTGAAAATTATTTTGGTTTTATTTGTGAAGGATGAGAAATTTCAGACCTTAATCTGAATTCAAAAATTTTTATGTCTGCCTGTTTTTTTGTTCAGGTATAAAGAAATCATTGTCTTTGATCTGTGTTTCTAGTACCTTAAAGCTCTTTGAAAACTGTATCAAAAGTTGGAAATGCCATCATTTCAGCATACCTCCTAAAATCTGGATCCTAGTTTCAGACGTTTTTTTTTTTTCAGCGATGGTTCTCACCTCTAACTTACGCAGGATTGAAATGTTTTTTGCTTGTTTCAGGAGCAGGGTCAGGAGAAAGCGAGCATGGACATGACGGTCTTCCTGAAGCTCCAGCAGAGGGTCAGGGACCTGGAGAAGGAGCGCAAACAGTTCCAGATGAAAATGGAGAAGAAGGACTCGGATACTCTCACCCACAGGAACACGATGGAAGGAGATCTGGGCACTGCTACCACTCAGGTAGGTCGATCCGGGCATTTGTAGCGTCAGTAATCATCAGCTAATTTCCTTCTTCTTCTTCTTTTTTATTGAAACTCCATCGGTGATATGAAAACAGTTGCTTCTCATAAAAACACCACCATTTTTAAATCCCTGCTGAAAACTGACATATTTTCTGATTGTGTAGACAGCCTTTCCTTTTATTGTTAATGGCACAACTTATAAGAGCATAAATCATTCCTACTATTCATCGGCAAAACTGTCCAAAACATGAAAATTGTTGTTCACTCTCTAACCTTGGGCCAAAGATGTAGACGTGTTAGGCTGACTGAGTTACCCTTAGCACAGTTTCGCTTTCACAACACACTTCTCACTGTAATCAAAACAAAAAGTGTGATAATGTTTCCGGTAGGCAGTAAAGAGTTTTCTGAAATTGAGAATCATGATTCCCAACATGTATTTGGTGTCACCCCCTAACACCTTGAACTCTTTATCCAATACAAGTTTAGAGACAAGTGGAAGCTAAGTGTCTCGGGAATATTGATGTCATTATTTCAGCATTTCTGCCCAGTTGTCACTTCAGTATGATCTAGGGCCAACCTCGTAGAGCTGCTTAACCAGGAAATTGTGTTTAACAAGCTTCTGCAACACAGAAAGGAGCAGGATTACCAGTCACAAATGGCACACGTGACATGGTATTCTGGCTGGTAACCTGATTCTAGAAGGCACCATTGGACCCCCTGGTTTTTAACACCGTAATAAGGACCCCCAATGGAAATACGTTATTGGCTTTTTGGGGGCTATCTTTGGATTATTTTGTGCAGTCTTTTCTTTCTTGTGCTCTATTTTGGGTTATCTTATTTCATTATTTGTTACCTCCTGTTGTTGTGTATGTATTTTTGCCATGTTCTTGGCTGTATTTAATCCGAATAAATTCAATCAATCAATCAATCAATGGTTCTTCAAAAAACCTGCTGGGTGAAGTGAGTAATTAACTCCCCATTAATTAGCTTCCCTCTGTCATGGCATTCCCCGCAGCTACAAGCCTACAAAGAAGAGAACATTAAGCTGAAGGAAGACCTAGCTACGCTGCACAATGCCGTGGTCAGTGGCTCCGCCGAAGACGAGATCCCCATCGTGCTTACTAAGCAAGTGTCGGTACTGAGTGAGGAAAACCATAAACACCGGCAGGAGATCGTAAGGTGAGTCTGCATCATTTTCCACATCCGGAGCGGGCTGTAAATTTAGACTGGAATGTTGATTGAGCAGACACAAGGTTTTTTTGTTTGTTTTTTTTTCTTTTTTTGGGGGGGGGTGTAGGGGAGAAAAACCACAGAGGGAATTTGCAGTGTGCAATGTGTGGAATCTTCTCCAGTGTAGAAGGGGGGGATACATTGTGAAGTATTTCTGCTATAAAAATACATTTATATATCAACTTATAGTTCGTGTAAAGGTCGAGCAAGGAGCCATCTAGGCAGTTGGGGTACTTCTCGTTGAGGTCACCAACTGCCTTTTTTTTTCGTGTCGGTCGCTGCGACCAATTGTGTGTCATAAAATGTTGTGTGCAGTTGGCTCTACGGAACAAAGTGCAAAGAAGTTCTCAGTAGCATTAAGGAAACATTTTGGTAATGTGCAGTGATTCAACTTGGAGCTGTGGAGAAGTAGCTCATGTTTTCGATCAGTACTCCTTTGATGGCTCCGGACTTCCTTGGGCAGGACAGATACTAAAAGCTCAAGAGAACTTTCCAAGATTCTACTGTGGACCTAGTTTTATGTAAACTGTATTCTTGTCTTTAAAGAAAACAAAAAGTTTGTTTGTCAAAATACAAACTTCAAAAGAGGAATGTAGAAGAAGATTTCAAATGTGAAATATCCCAGCGTATCTCATTTTGGTTGTCATGGTTACTTCAGTCTAAAAACAGAGCTGGCCAATGAGCGACGACGATTTGAACACCAGATGAACGGCGGGGGCGACTCGCCCGACAGTGGAATCAACAAAGACAAGGAGCAACTCATCCAGGAGGAGATGGAATCGTTGGCAGAGGACGGCAACTTGGACGTCGCCTACAAATCAGTCAAGATGACAAACCAGTGAGTACTCGGATCTCCTTCTCTTTTAGCTATTAATTCACACAGTTGATGGCAAATGACGGGAGTTTCTAACAACACCGTGAGCACAAACAGTCTTCAGAATTGACGGCTGATAAAACACCACACCCATACTGTATGAAACATCTAACAACTGCCTTGATTTAGGAACAACTCCCACAAGAATTTACACAGCTTTTTTTTTTTGAGCAAACGTTACTCCTGAAAGAGATTTAGGCCGAGTCTGAATTGGGGGCTATGGCTATGGCTAATGGCTATGGCTGGATTGCCACGTCATCATGTGTTGAACTGTAGGACATCCTTAGCAACACTCTTAGCAACAGTCGTAGCCATAGCCACTGCCACTAATTCGAATGGGGCCTTAAACACGGTTGTGCCCAGTAGTAGTAGTTACTCTCTAAGAGTTCAAAACTTGCCTGTTGCGGTTTGATATAGCAGCAGTAAAACCTGTGGACCTGTATCATGAGGTTGCCATCTTTGCCTGGTTCCCAGTATGCACGGTGACAATGGTAGTTCCTTTGCTCATATTGTAGACAGGGACCAGGCTTACTTTCATTCCATCTTTAGTTTGGATACAATTTCGCTTCGTTTTTGGTGTCATAGACCATGCTTCTCCAATTTTTGTACAATTTCTTTATTCTCTTTGAATAAAACAAAATTCCCTCTATCTAAAAGGTTTGTGATTTTGATTTTTTTTTTCATGAATTAATTCATTTAGCACTGGACGAAAAAGGTATACAAAATTTATGGAAATGGTTGAAACAGAAATATTTTTTCAGCCAATCTCCACTCAATCCCCCCCTTATCTTTTGCTTGTAGTTGTTACATGCCACCCCCCCCCCCCTTTAGGCAACCCGTTACCCTCTACTATTTAGAAGGTGGATATTTTTGTTTTTGTACCAGTCCCCTTCCCCTATCCTAGACGTAAGTAAATCAAATAAATTGCAGCGTGTGGCAAAAGTTGAAAATGAGACCGTCGGCGGTTATTCTGTTTTTGCACTGCTGGTGTTCAGCTTTGTATTGTTGACATTTTGCCTTTGAAAATTTTGCTTTTGAAAATTTTGCTTTTTAAAATTTTGCTTTTGGGGATGTTTTGCTTTGGCTGTGTTGTTGTGGTGTGCACTTAGCTGTTTCCCCGAAACACGTTTTTGTTTTGTTTTTTAATAGAAGCTGCCCAGCTCATAATAGTTTTTGGTTGTATTTGAGTGAATTTTCTTTTTTCTTTTTTTCGTCAAAATTTTGCACAAAGGCAGGTGAAGAGCTAACATGTTGAGATGTTGACCATGTACACTCATCCATACCATTTTAGTTAATCATGCAAACGCATCACTTCAATACGTGTAGTGCTGCCTGTCTTGAGCTTAACAATTGTCTAATGATCTCTTTTCAACAAATTTGCAACAATTCCTGTACTGTCGGCTTTGGGGCATTTTAGAAATATGGAACTATTTTAGAAAGTTTGTTGTAAGTAATTGTATCCAACAAAGGGAACCTTTGAGGTAATCCACCAACCCCCCCCCCCCCCACCCTTGAATAGATCTGAGATTTTGTACCCACCCAAAAAAGTAGAAGATGGGAACTTTTTGTTTCTTATGCATACACACTCTCCTATTCATGTCAACCTGGTTGATCAAGGACTTCTCTTTGTTCTCCCATTGTTTGGACTTTAACGCGACATATTCACTGGTTTGTTCACTGTTTCTGTACACAAATCAAACCGCCCGGATACTTTGGCTTAAAGTCCTCAGTACAGGCAGGCACAAGTAGACACCCCCCCCCACGTGCACAACACTCAATGCACCTACATGCGCTTGTTAGTCACAACTGCACGTATATGAACTACATCAAATGTTTCAGTATCCGAGGTTATCAAAATAAAAAAAATTTGGTGGCGCCTTCTAAAATCTATTGAATCATGAACAGTGTGTGATGCGTAACGAAAACATTTAAAGGAATTGGCCCCTGTCATCGTGGTCAAGTTGTTAGACTGCAGGACTTGCAATCACGAGTTTGTGGGTTCGAATCCGGCCAAACTAATTGCTGGTTTCACAATGGACAAAGTCCAAATTTTCACAGGTTTGTTTTCTTTTCTTGTACATGTATATGGTTGATCGCACACTGTCTGCGACTATTTTGTCCGCTCTACCAATCCTGTTATAATACCTTTACTCATTAGTCAAATCACACCTGTTTGATCCATCTTATTGTAGGTCAAGTTAAAATTTTCAGGCCTAATAATTCATGGAGGCAATTGCCTCTAGAAGTGTTCTCGTAAAGTTGCCCTTTCCATGGAGAAAGTGCACCCTTAAAAAAGAACAAAGCATCAGGCCTGGATTGTTTGCCTGCCAGCACACATTTCAAACGGACAAAATTCCAAATGTGACATTACAGTTGCAACCATCAAACTTCCCAAACCAAAACCTTCGGGAGAGTTACTGCTTCTTAGAAATGGTAGTAATAGATTTTTTTTAATCATTAGCAAGTCTGACCTATGACATCACAAACACGGCGTAGTTTCACGTTACAATGCACACACACATTGAATGAAGCTAGTCTCCTCAAAAGAAGTAAGACGCTCTGCGACACTTGGTGGCACCAGGCGAAAGGCTTGGAGGAATTCTCTTATAGTTGGTCGCAGTGCTGCCAACTCTCCCTGATGCTGCAGAAAGCTCCCTGAAAATTAAACCAAATCTTGTCATGTTCTGATGAACAATATTTGAAATATCCCTGATTATGGAAACTTGTACCCTATTGTGCTGAATTTAATTTGAATGTAATTTTTCCCTGATTGATGTACAAAATCTCCCTGATTACAAGATGCAAATGTTGGCAGCTCTGCGGACGGGGTGCATCTTCAGAGTTTGTTTGATATCAGCTCACTGTGGAGTGTGGAGTGCTGCATTGTGTCATCATGCTTTTGCAGTCAGTGTCACACTCACAGTCTGCTGTAACAAAAGTGATTACTGATGCTTGTTAGAACAAAAGGGGCACCAGACTAGTCTGATTTTTAACATTGGGTTCGCTTTGGTGCACTGTTTTTTTTAGCGGAATAAAGTCACCGTAGCTACTCTGCGATATGCTGCCACCAATCGATATCGAATCAAAAGCCTTTGAAACAAGTTCAGATCATTGAATCATTAAAAATTCAGCCAATTATAAAAACTTGTCAGTCCACTAAAATATACAACCAGACATGCACTCACCTGTGTATCATTAACATTAATGAAAAACTGTTGTATGCACATTTTAACACTGACTGTATAACTTGTACATGTATAATATTAATTCCCCAATAGGTTACTGAAACATTCACTGATATCGGATGATGAATGCGGTAATTTTAATAATCCTAAAACACTACTAGTATTGTCCTTGTCAATATTCAAATGAACAGATGACTGAACCATAATGTCACACAAACCCCAACCAGCAATAAACTTTGACCTTTTAATCCACCCCCCCCCATTCCGAGATCCAAATTGACCCCCTTGACCCCAGTCGTTCACCCGTACTTTTGTTGTTATTTGTCCCCTTCCCTTTTTGTATTCCCCCTGTATTTTGTGGTGCAATGGTTACATATTTTTCCACCCCCCTTCCCATGCTCTTAGTCTGTTTGCGGCCCTCTCAGCGAGCCAGACTAGTTTGCGCGACACTGTCTCAAAGTACGGCAGTTTGGCCGGAAATCACAATGACCTTCTGGTGGGCAAAATGTGAGTAACACCTTCGCCATATCCCCCTTCCCTTTTTCCTCTCTCTCTCTCTCTCACTCTCTCTCTCTCTCTCTCTCTCTCTCTCTCTCTCTTTTCTCTGTTTGCCGTTTATAGTCCACTCTGTCTTTCTTGTTACATTAGTCTTAGGGAGCATCTCAAAACTCAAAAACTCTGAAACGCTGCGAAGGTTCTCGTGAGGAACACTCACTTATGCCTCGCTCGTGACTATAATGTTCTCGGGAACAGGAACTGTTTCAAGACTTGGGAGCCTTGAGGCACCTCTGTCTTTAAGAACGTTCCATAAGTGCACACAGGGGCTTTCTTGGAGTTGCTGATGCGCCATCTTCTCTGGAAAGGAATGTTTCCCCCCTTAAAAGGAATTTTCAGAAATCGAAAAGAGACTGTTGATCTGTCTTTTGAAATTGTCTTGCACTTTTGTGTAGACAGGCATCGAGTTGACAAAGTCTGTCATAGTCCTGCTGGCAACACAGTTTTGCTTGTGGGTAACAATGTTGGGCGTTTAAAATGGTGGTGTCTTTGCGGTATGCTTTCAATGCACATCCTCTGAACCAAACATGTTTATTTGATTATGACAGACTTAAAGATGCTAGGTGGCACAGTCAATTTCCATTGTTTAGGCAAGTGTAGTTCTAAGCATGTGTATATTTTTTTACCGAGAACAATGGACTTACCTGACAAGTCTGCTGCCATCCAGCATCCTCCAAAAGTCTCCCACTGGACTTACCAATGTCTGGTCTTTGCCTACCGCCGGTAGGCAAAACCAGCGGTTGGCAAAATGAAATGTTAAAAACAAATTTGTTGAAAAAAAAAGGCTGTGATGTTACAAAAGAAGGTCTAAAGACAGTTCCCACTCGATGTCCCGCAGTGTTAAGTTGGCCATCTCTACCAGCAAACAAATCATTTTTTTAACGCACAACTATGCGTTATGCTCCAAAATCCTCCATGTGACATGCAGGATTTTTATCAAATTCCTTGCACGATTGGTGGGCCAACTACTTGGCTGCGTAGAAAAATCTGAAAGTCTGATGCTGTCCAAAGCCAAAACCCAAGTTGCCCTTAAAGATGGTGCTATCGGGAACCAGGCCCTATCTAAACTGAGTGATGAGGCGCTCTCTCAAAAAATGGCGGATATCCGACATGTAGACATCAAGTCCATTCTGTTGCACGTACAAACTGCTTGAATCATTTAGTATAAAGAAGGCAAAAAACCAAACATGGATAATGCATTTTTAGATTTCACATTCTGCATCTTGAGAATAGATCTTGCATTACTTCACTGAGGGGCATACACAACTCGCACAGCAGGCAATGGTGGCTTTGTTGGTAATGCCAGTAATGGGTCAGTGGAATTCACCCATCTGGTACCTGTCCTTCTCTACTGTCTGTCTGATCAATTCACAACTATCTCGAGTGTTGAGATCTATACTGCTTAACAAACAATTTCAACGACACATTTCCATTCATTATGTCGGGTGGGTGAACAATGCACGATTGCCTCTGCCATTCAGCACGACATGACTAATTACACTAATATGCATCTTGTTGTTTGATTTTGAGGTGACGAGCTTCCCCCTCATGGTTTCATTGTAATAAATCCACTACAACGCAGAAGATTAACGTGAATTTATCTTTGAATAATAATCCATACTGATTCAATTAATGTGAATCCAGATCAAGTTAATCTCATCTCCTGTGATCCCCTCTTCCATTTCAATCCAATGTTCACACAAATCCAACCCAGTGAGCTCACCCGATCCTTTGTTAATCTAATCCCACTTAATCTCATCCCTATGTATCCCCCCTGATATTAACTCCAAGCTGTTAACTTTAGAAACAAACTTTGAACATAACTTCAAGCTAGAGGGTTGAACATTAAGCTGCTGATTTTACAGTACAAGATTTTTTTCACATTGTAGCGTCAGACATATAGTAAAGCATGACATTTTGCACTATTTTGGTACCTGGCTCTCATTATACAATATACAACATCATGACTTACTTTCGGAAAGATAATATGAGGTCCTTCAAAGAAACAATTTGCATGTCATTAGCATGTCATTTGCATTGGAGGGAGACTGGTCCCTCTGTCTTGCGTGATAGGCTTACATGTAGCGTAATGATCACTGGTATCCTGGAGCAGTTAAGCCTGTCATGAGTATTCAGTTGGTTGGTTTTACGGTTGACCATTCAGTTTGCATGACTTGATGCGGTACAGAAAACTACCTAAAAGGGACAGCACTTTTCATGTATTTTGTCCTCAATAATGTACATGTACTTTACATTTGAAAACATGCTCAAGATTTTGTTAAGTATGAAACTGCGGAGCATGGAAAGCCGTTGTATTTCTCTTGATAAACCTGTTTGTGTTGATAATCTAGATTTTGTCTTTGAAAGGGTTAAGGGGCCTCATGATTGTTTTTTCTTTCCAAATTTGCCACGGTAATTTTAACGGTACTTTATTTGTTTTAATTTTTTTTATCTTTATGGTGCAGGACACTTGTTTCTTTAGCATGCACTAATTACAATGTCATTTGTTTAAAGGGATTTTTTGGGAGTTGAACAAAGAAACATTGACTAGAGCGGGACTTGAACCTGTGACCTCTGGTTAAACGCGACGGTGCTCCACCAACCGAGCTATTTAGCCTAAATGTTAGCGGTCTCCCTATTTTGTCAATATCTTTGTTCAGGGGCACCAGAATCTCCTCTTTACTAAGTGAAAGGGTGTAGTTAGAAAACTGAAGGACTATTTAAAAAAAAAAAAACAGGAGATGTTCCATGTACTTTGCACGGTTCAAAAAAGAAGATGCATCATCTGTATCTGTATCCAGGCGTAAAATGAGTGAATTTTTATTCCTTTCAATTGTTTTTTTCCTTGTATATAAAAACAATTAATTGGATATCAAATAATGGTCTTTGTATAAAAAAACAATTTAAAAGTTTGTTTAATACAAATTAATAATAAAACTCAACATTCAGTACATGTAATTATTTTGTAGTCCTGAAGAAAACACCTTGCAAGTATTCTCAAAAAATGATTTGTACATTTCCTTCAACTTCTTATTTTACCACCCTCGGTTAACCACTTGTTTGTGGGAAAAGTGACCATGCCAAATGTAAAAATACACCCCACTCATCCTGTGATATTATTACGACATTGTCAAAAACCTTGTCTTTTGGTCGGTTGTCTTCAATTAACAGGTTGTCAGTTTTTATCTCATTCAATATCAACTTGACAGAGGTTTCAGTTGTGTATAGGAACCTGTTGAAATTAAGTACTTCAGGATGGAAAATCAGAAAGTTTGGGGGTTGAATCGTAGGTGTCGGCCTTGCTTTAGATTACCCTAAAACATTTGTGTAGATCCTGGGCTCGATTTTCACAAAGCACTAACTAAGATTCATCTTAAGATGAGTTGTCAGTATCACCATAGTGATTTGCATTGTGACGCTACACTTTGCTTAGCATTTAAGACTGGTACACACTTTAAGATTATTTTGGATTATAATTACTGACTTATGAATATTCAGATTATACTGACTACCTTATGAATATTCAGATTATATTGACTACCTTATGAATATTCCAGAGTATACTGACTAACTTATGAATATTCATGTACTAATGTGACTACCTATACCAACTTACTCATTTGACTCACTCACTATAATTAACAGGTGGTAGGAAGCTTGTCATATTGCTGTTAATATTCTAGAAATGGAGACCTTTCGGGAACGGTGCAATCACAAACTAATTTTCCATTCTGGGGGCCAAGTTACCAAGCCGTTAACTGTCTGCAGTTTACACCATGAATATGTATGATAGACTAATCCGTTAAGCCCCGCCCACTATGTGAACTGCCTGTCAGCGACTCCCAGTCAGCGACTCTTAGTCATCGAGACCCTGCAATGCATCACAAACATGGCATACAGCAAAGTTGTGTGTCAGACCTTTTTCTGACTATTTTGCCTGCATTCAGGGGCTGTGATTGGTCATTGCGTTGGTGTATGTGATTGGTCAGTGCATGGGGTGGAGCTTAATTGATTGGTCCATAATCACCGCCCATAATGTGTTATTAATTGTGTAGTCAACTGATGTGCCATGTTACTGAGGTGAGTCTTGGTAGTTGTAACCCAAAAACTGTTTCTGCCAGTATTGAGCTGTTAGGAGTTTTTTACAAGTTTAGTTGAGCTTTATTTGGGTGTTTGGCTTGGTGTCGAAGGCAAGCAGATACTCTATGCTATTTAGTATTTTGTGAACATTGGAGGAAAATGGAGTATATATTCCAATAATACTCATAAAGTTATCAGAAGTAACTTTCATTCTATGTAAAGTAAATACACCTTGTATATTTCGGGATGTTTGAGGAAAACGCATGTGAAACATTCTTCTGTTTGCAACAGACATTTTTCGTGTAATACTCTAAACTTTGCTATTCCATGAATGACATGTCAGAAACATGTTTTTGGTAACAAAGCACCAAAACAAGTAGGGCTACCCCAAAAGGGATTTTGGGGACACAAATGTCAAAACTTGTGAAGGGTGAATCTAACAGTATCAGGGAACGATTTCGCCCATAAATTGTTGCATAGCCAAATATTTAGACTGAGCTTGATTTGTGCTCACTGATTGCGAATAATTGAGTCGCAAAATATGATGATTTTTGAGTTGGCAACTGATACATTTTGTGCAGCATTTTGCGAGGCTATACAAGGGAAAATCGTTCACTGAGTATTACTAAATGTTACTAACCTAATTGCTGATGCATTTTTTTATTTCACTTATAACTGGTTAATACTTCAATGAGCTAACTGATCACAAGACGGTTATACTGCAAAATTGGGTCAGGCCCCGTGCTAATCACAGCAACAAGGTCGTCTTAATCTGTGTCACTCAGTGACAAAGCATGTGAGGAGACAGAAGTAGGGCCAATTTTCCCACATCCAGTTTCGATCCCTAATTACTTTGCCCTGCCTGTGTGTGTGGGGGGGGGGGGGGTCTGGGTGGGTGCTGGGAAACTTTCAGTGACACATTGTAGTATCGAAACATCAACTGAGTGTCCTTCATGATTCTATTTCATATGGCTCAATCCCACTCACTACTTCAGATTGTGTTCATCAGTAACGTAGTTGCACTGCACTGGCACCTCAGGAACATGTGTAAATAGTTATAATCAGGTCATTTTGGTTTGATTTGGAGGGGTGGGGGCGAGGGATACGGCACTTCTGAAGAATTTCTTTGGGGCTGTATGTTCAGGTGGTTTTGAGATTATAACAAAAAAACAACGGAAAATCTCTGCACTGATTGTTTTCAAATGATACCCAATCTTGACGTTTGATAAGTCATGTCAAAAGTTCATTGAAAAATGTTTCATCTGCAATGACATTTTGAATGAATTTGCATCTTCTGCTGAAGATGACAAAGGCATTTTGGTAAAAAATCTTCAACTTTTTTTAGACAAATCCAAAAAAAGAATGTGTATGTTTGTTCACTGTTTGCTACAACAAAAAAGAAATGAGTGCAAATAGTCACAAGTTAGTTCCTGTGTGTTTGCTCAAAATTTCAGAAAGTAGAATGTTTGCATTTTGAGGTGTGTTGCCAAAAGTGTACAAATTTAAGGTCCTAGATTGGTTGAAAAATTGGGGCCAAGAACCATTTGTTTTGCGAATCCATTTCAGTTCTTTGAGGTTGGAAGGAAGCATTTTTTTATTAGGTAGTGGTGAAACGGGTGTAACATTTTTCATTGCATGTTCGACTCTGATGCATGCAACTGTAATGAGCAAGCCAGCATTTTTGTTAAAAAGGCAGGACTTTTATTTGTTTCGGCAGGTTGTGGTTTTTGATGTATTTTTGTCTTCTCTTACTCTCTCTAAACAGAATCTTAGAGAAGGAGAACCAGGCACTGAAGAAGAACCATGAGGTGGAAACCAAGGAACTGAAGGAGACAATAGACCAGCTGAGGATGGACAATGACCGTCAGCAGGAGATTATCGGACAGGTTTGTCTTACACAATAAAAAAGTTTTGTTTACGGCAAGATCAATTTCCAGTTTTAGCAGAGCTGAGAAATTCGTAAATTAATGGAGAAAAAAATGTGCACAGTTTTTAGTGGAGTTTTTGCAGTTTTGTAGACTTATTTCAGCCCTGATGTTTCTGTATTTGTACAGGCATGGCAGTTTTTGCAAGCAAAGGCGCTGGGATGGGCTGACGTATACGCATTCTCATTGGACCATTTCCCCCCCGACCTTGTCACCTCTTCCTGTTTACAAAGGATTTGACCTCTATCAATAATTATGTAGCTCTGTGGTGTAAAATCCATCGGAAGTAATAACTCTCATACCTTGCCTTGTAGGACTCGAGCCCAACATTAATAACTTATCTCAATAGTTTAATTCTTCTCCCAATTTTGGTTTGATAAAGAAGAGGGGACACTTATCACTTACATTATCACATTGCGTTTTTGTGTTGCATTTAGCGCAGTGCGCCAACCAGCAGTGCAATCATTCCCGTAATACATCACGACATCCTGAACAAGAACTTGTACAAGTTCATCAACCCATCCCAGTGGTCTTGGACGAGACCGTTGGGGCCGAGCGAACTCGTTTGATCCAACCCAGTTTATTTAATGTTGATTTACACCCTAGCTGTTAACCAGCCTTCAAAGAACTTTCATGGGTTATATAAAAAGTAGGACTTTTCCAAAACCTACACCCTACTAATAAGGTGTTTTTGTTTTGGGGTTTGTTTTGGGGGTGGTGAAGGGGGGGGTACCCCTCTCTCCCTCTAAACACTCCATCTTTGTTTTCCAAGTGGCCATTTGAAAATAAAGTTCTGTTGCCTTTGACTTAATCACTGCTCTCTCTCTATTCCTGCTAATTTGATCTCTTTGTTTTATACTCCCCAGAGCCTGAA
Organism: Pisaster brevispinus; assembly: GCA_023634235.1. Taxonomy (NCBI): domain Eukaryota; kingdom Metazoa; phylum Echinodermata; class Asteroidea; order Forcipulatida; family Asteriidae; genus Pisaster; species Pisaster brevispinus. Next base: position 5,321,130 of record JAMKCF010000006.1, read on the forward strand.
GATGACACCAGAGGCCAGGATTAATCAAACCGTGCAACATGAGATCTCAAGACTCACAAATGAAAACCTGGTAAATAATTTGGACAGGGTTTTAAATATAGGGACTGGAGTAGAAGCACCTTTTACTCCCTCTTGTTGTATAAGTTAAGTCGGTCACAAAGGTTCACCTCTACATGCCCCCAGTAGGATCTTAAAGGCCGGTACCTGGCATTATTCACACGCATTGAAATGTGATGCCAGGTTTCCGGGCGAGATTACTGTCATTTTCAAGACAACGAGACAGTTTGGAACACTGGATGGCAGCAGACATACCAGGTGTTAATTTCCATTGTTTAGGTTGTTCTGAGACTGCGCATATTTCCGAGAGCAATGGACTTACTTGGTGAGTCTACCGCCACCTAGTGTCCCCCAAAGTCTCCCGCTTTGTTTAAGAACTATTTGTTATTTTGGCTTCACCCATGTGTTTAAATTCCGTCTCATTTCTGTCGTCTGCAGAAATAATTTTTTTCTTAAAATATATTTTTAAAATGTAACAGTTTACACAGTGTTCACGAAACAAAAATTTAGCCATATTCCATTGAAATGTTCACAGGTTTATAGATTTTTTTTTCAAAACCTGAACATTTTGGGTGAGTAAAAAAAAAAAAAAAAAAAAAAAAAAGGAAAAGGATAAACCCTTTAAGACTGAAGTAAGAGGAGTGGGCAGAGTTCCAGGAGACCAATTTTCTAGCTCACCTTAAGCTGCCAAACAAGGCACTGAGGCGACCCTGGTTTATTTCCACCTGGGCCTTGAATCCAGGTCTGGTGATTGTGAGTCAGTTGCTCGTTCCTAGACTTCAAACTGATCCTCAATCTGATGGAAACCACAACTTAGACTGGCTGACGAGAAATCATGATTTGTTTATCGTTCATCAGAACCAAGAAAAAAATCTTTTGGAATTTTCTTTTTTACATAACTACCATACTGAAACACAAACATGTTTTGACACTACATACGAAGTGTGGACCTGGGAACAATAGAGGTCCACATAATGTAGGGACTTGAAACAGTATGTGGACCTACACATGTCCACACAGTGTTATTTACAATGTTGAAGAATATGATTTTCCTTAAGTGTACATAACATAGGAATGTCCACAGAGTGACTGCAACCCGAAAGCTTTGGGCTTACTGGAGCCCCTTTGTGGGGTCTTTTACATAATGGAACAATGGACCCCACAAGAGAATTCTTTAGAAAAGGGAACAATAGACTGACAATAGCAGGACCCACAAAAACCAATCCGTAAGGTTCAGGTGTATGGAGTGTGCATGGACATGGCATGCACGAATGATATTATTTTTTATATACATTTTTTCAACTCACCTGATGTTGTCATCACCACAATCTGAGTCACGTCATTTTGGGAGTCAATGTAGTGTGCATTGTAGGCCACACGGCATTTACAAGTGTACCAAAATTTTTACGCAGCAGACAGTAGCCACGTGTGATGTTTGTGCAAGGATCAGGGAGTAAATATGTGCATTTTAAAAAAAAATACCAGACTGTTAGTATTTTGTTAATGTACAAAATGAAAGCTGTTTTTTTACAAATACAGTCTCTTTTTTTTAATCTTTTTTTTATTGGAGATCAAATTTTGATATTCAAGAAGAGGAGAAACAAGGTTTTTTATTTTAGAATCCAAACCAGTTATGAGCTCATGATTCTTGGAGGTACATGAGTATGTTCATTTGTCACCATCTTGTTAGGCTTCTTACTTTTGGTTAGATTATCGTCAGTAAAATCAACGTTGAAATCTGATGTCTGGCGCCACAGTTGTTGGGACACAGTTGTTGTTCAGCGTTCCAGTCGATGTCCTTTACACGGTTGCACTTTTGTTGTAGCTGTGATACGCTTTGACGATTTTGAAGTCAAGATTGGAAAACTTTCTTTTTTTTTAAACGGAGTCACTCGCCACAGTGCCTGCTAGTTTTCTGGAGTTTGTAGGTCACCGACTAAGAGTTCATTCTTCTGTCCGGATGCTGTACTTGAGTATTTAATATGAGTATGCATTTGAGTATAAGTAGTTTGTTTTGAAGATTGAGTGTTGAACTTTTGAGTGAGTACTTTAAATAAGAATTAATTTTGAGTATGAGTAGTTTGTTGTGAGTATGGAGTGTTGAACTTTTTGGAGTGTGTACTCTAAATTAGTATGAATTTGAGTATAAGTAGATTGTTTTGAAGATTGAGTGTTGACCTTTTGAGTGAGTGCTTTAAATGAGGATTACTTTGAGTGTGAGTAGTTTGTTGTGGGTATTGAGAGTTTAACGTCTTGAGTCTGAGATCAGGAATATCCTGTTGGTAACCTATTGGTAAGCGAATGTCACACATGCCAGAATCTGCTGCACACGCAAAGATATCGATCTGGTTCTAAAAGAGGCAAACGTTGGTGTGTAATTTTACCCAAATCCACCCATTTCATTGTTCAAAGGCATTCCTTAGGAAAGAAACTGATAATTCTGAAAAGACAGTCTTGATGAAAGGCAGGTCCAAATACTATTGTTGTTTACATAAATCCTCCAATAACAAGACTAGCTCAGTGCAATGGCCTGTGTTAGTGGTTGGAGCCGGTTTGGAGCAGTATTTTTGCCTTTTACTGATTAAGAGCATTTGGAAACATGCACATTCCTAATAGTTACCCTTTGTTACTCACACTGAGTTATCCTTACTTGTAAACGTACTCACCAACATGTACTTAAGCTTTATGAGTGTTACTTAGACTGATATTGGCATTTTGCCAATGAGTATTTTAGTGAGTAAAAGTACAACTGGGTGTGTTTGACTACAAGTATGAGAAGTCAAACTTGGGTGTTTTCCATAAATTGTTGGGATTCTGATCATGTCAGCCAGAAAGCAGTAAACATGAAAAGCCCCTTTTGGCATCTCAGCTCTGGCTTGTGCTCCGTCAACCTGTCTGAAGACCTTTAACCCAAAGCACACAACTTCAAAATAACTGACTGAGCCTAAGCCGGAACCCAAGCCGGAGCCTAAGCCTAAGCCAGAGTTGGAGCCCAAGCCGTAGCCCAAGCTGGAGCCATGGTTTCATTCAAGAGTCCATTGTTTCCACGGAGTCTCCTCCCCCTCAAAACCTAAAGCATTTCAACATTTGTCTGTTGTTTCCTTTCAATATTTGTAGGATCTCCTGGAGCAGAATGAGTACCTTGAGAAGCAAGTGAAGAAGTTGAAGAAACAGTTGAAGGTTGCATACAGGAGAGTGACAAGCACATTAGAATCTTCAGGTACTTGAGGGGTCCTTCTTTCTGATCACCCTTGAATGCTGAGAATTTAACCGGCAAACTCAAATTTAAGATTGTTTGAGACTTTTTGGTAAAACAGCTTTTCCCTCAAATGTTAATTGCTTAGCATAGTAGGATGAAGAAAGTGGTTATTTGCTTTATTAGGTTTAGTTTTATGTCGTCTGCCAATGGTTTTTGCATTTAGAAATTCTTTGAGGAGTCCACAATTTGAAACCCTCTGTAATGTGTGGAATTTGTTCTTACTGTTTGTCTTCTCTTAAGAAAGTTGTAATAGTTTGAGTTTTTACCCTACACTGATGTGTGACAAGCACTGTACACTCAGTGCCTCGTTGAGACCTTTGAAAACAAATCTACAGGTATACTATTTGAGTGGGATTTGAACCCATGACCCCTGCATTCTAGAGCAGATGTCCTACCACTAGACCACCAAGTTTGCTCGGTGGCGAGAGGCCAGAGGTCCAAATTTACATTTTAAGAGTGCTAACTTAATTTGTTGATGTCAGTATGGCGAAGGACTATTCTTATCATGTTTTGATGGAAAGTCAAGCTTTTAACGCCTCCGTAAAACCTCTTCTTATGTGAACCTTTTTTTGGTGGTTCCTCTTGATCCACCACAGCCACCCCGACATCTTTAAGTGATACACCCGCCGCATCTCACCTCTCAGCACCCGCTAACATCGGAGACACGACTCACATAGCACCGGCCAACGTCAAGATGAAGGAACGGGAGATCTTGGGCATGCTGGAGTATAGACAGGAGGATGATACTAAGATTATCAAGACGGTTATCATTGGTGAGTCTGGGAGCTAGATTTAGTAGTTGAATTTACCGATGAGTCTTGGAATTAGACCAGAAGCTAAAATGAGTGGAACATGACGAGAAATTGGTATTCTTGTTTAGTTTTACAAGTATTTAAATTTTTGGGGTGGCCTTTTTTTTTCTTTTCTTTTTTCACTCTTTTCTGTTCTTTTTCTTTTCTTTTTTTGTTTGTTGGGGGGTGGTGTTGTTTGAGAATGGTGGGGTATTGTTTTAGAATGGTGCAGTATTTTATGCAGGCATGATATTCTTCCTACATTAGTCTGTTTTCCGATTGTTTTGCCCTGGGATAAATCAGAAAAATTGTTATTAATAAGACCTGAAAGTTCTATTAAAGCCTACAGTATTTGAAAAATAGTTCCTACTTTTTCCCAAGGACCAACTATCATGCCTGTTTATGTGCTGCACCTCAGATAGATGACGCATTATAAACGCTTATAAACACACATTATTTGAAGGCTAAACTAACCACAGGATTACTGTAGACTTGTACACCATCAAGGACCAATGATGTACTGCCCTTCAGAACTTAATCTCTTAAAATCGATTTCATACCGACAGAATTCCAACCGAAGAATGCAGAGTCCTTTTTGCCGGGCTTACCGGCATACGTCATTTTTATGTGTATACGGCACGCTGATGATATCAATGATGATCGGAAGGTCAAAGCTTTACTTACTGGTGTCATCAACGGAATCAAGAAGACGGTCAAGGTAAGAGGGGATGATCAATCAAAACTGGATGATGTCAGATTTCAAAGTCTTTGGAAAAATAAAGAAAAGAGTTAGCTGTTGCAAATGGCTTATGGTGTGAATGCAAAAAATTGTTAATGGCTTCACGTTCGACACGAGCAGAATCTTTTTCTAAAGCTAAATGAGTACACAGCACACACATACAAGTATACAAATTAGTGTAACAGAAGCAGTCAAGTGGAACGAAGTAAGGAAGAGAGAGGCAGAATGCAGTCTGAAAAAGCAAGGGATGAACAATAAAGGGGGGTTGAGGGTTGGGAGTTGGGGGTTGGGTAGAGGGAAGGGGATAGTTGAACCACAAGGAGATTGAAAACAGGATTCATTTCTACCAATCATTTTAACTTCCGTTAGATAAATTTCATCTTTGGACATCATCGAAAGGTTTAACTTGACTTTTCATGCCCTAGAATTATTCCCCTACATTGTTCCTATTCTTTCCATGGCCCCCCATAACTGTAAACTATCGGTAGATTTTTAAGTGGAATTTCTTTCTTGGTGATTTCTTTCTTTTGAACAGAAACATTTTGAGGACTTTGAGTACGTCTCATTCTGGCTGACCAACACCATCAGGCTGATGCACACGCTGAAGCAGTACAGTGGAGAAGATGTAAGATATCAGTACAAAAATAACTGGAACATTAATTCATTTCTAAACAACCTTCAATTTTTTTGGGCTGCCCAACTGCCCCTTAACTGCATTAAAGACTTAATATTTAAACAATTTGTTTGAAGAATTTTGTTACAAAAAGTAATATAAGAATCTCAATTAGCACCTTCTATTGCATCATGTTAGTCTTGTTCTCTACATAACTCCTATCGGGAACACACTCAGTACCAGAATATATTTTTGGAGGTGAGTCATCTTGACTTAACAAGCATGACATTCTTCCTATTCTAATTTGATTCCCAGTTGCTTTGCCCTCAGGAAATCAGGAAAATAGCCTGAATAGCTCATCAAAACCTATATCATAATTACACGTATAGGTCAGCTCTTTTGCTTAATAAAAAACTTTCCTACTTTTTCCAAGGACCAAATATCATACCTGCTGAACCATTTCTCCCTTCTACCTCTATCTACTTCTCAGAACTTCTCAAGTCAGAACACGATTCGACAGAACGATCACTGTTTACGCAACTTTGACCTGTCGGAGTACAGGCAGGTCATGAACGACCTGGGAGTCCATATCTACCAGATGCTGATTCACATTATCGAGAATAAACTACAACCCATGATAGGTGAGTTAAAGTCTGAACGTATCCTAGACTTGACGGTGTACGTTAAAAAGACCAGCCATTAAGACCATGCCCACCATAGTAACTCCCTCAAACGCAATTGGCGATGTAACCCGTGGGCCTGAAGATACCTGTGTAGAGAAGATGATGAAGAAATGTCAGTTTTAGATGTGGGAGGAAAACCCTCAAATAGGAGAAAACCCATACTATGAGGTAGGGACTGGAAACCCAATAGATGAAGAAATATCAATTTTAGACATGAGATTTCAGAGAGGTTTCGCAAATACATATACGAATACGCCAACACTTTGTTTGTTCACGTGATGCGTAACCGCGGCTTCTGTGTTTTGCATGCACCTTGACAACGGATACGGGAGCTCATACACATACGCTAAAAACAGATACCGTTTTGATGATTTTTAGTGATATTTTTGCCCAACATGTTACAATACTTTGGCCTAGGCCTGACACAAAACTCTGTGATTACAAAACAAAATCTGACGTGCATCCAATGTGAACGGATACGGTTATCAAATCCAGATCTGTATCTGTATCTTCGTGCTTGCAAAACCTCCCTAATGTCGGGATACCGACAATAATTCACCTTTAGTTTTGAATGAACAACCACTTATCAGTGGCAAATCTTTTGGTGCAATGTCGTAAATTAAAGCTTATGACTTTCTTGAATCTATAAAAAAAAGCTATTTAAAATTTAAATCATAACTTTCGAGTCAAATCGGCCAAAAAACGAAACCTAGCAACTTCAACGATATTTCCTCAATGTTGAAATTTCATCAAAGGGTAACATGAAACTCAACTTAGTCAAGTGTAAGGACTGCTCAAACGTGGTTGTAGAAAACCAATTGTGTATATAATGTTGCCGTTCTATTATTATCATTTGTTCAATATTTGTGTGTGTTTTTGTTTTTGTTTTCCTCATTTTTGTGTGTGGACAATCTTGATAATCAATTTCACACATCGTACAAACAGGACCTGCAGTACTTCAGAGCTCGAGTACGTAATGCAATTCACTTTCTTAAACTTGCTCTCGGAAAAAAGAAGAAGATCTATCTCCCCCAACCCCACCCCCTTCCTCTGCCAAAGCATTTTGACTGGCTAGGCTATCAGTAGAACAGCCAATCGGGAGCTGGGTGCTGAGTAGTCTCGATGTTCAGCTGTTCCAATTGCAATCAGGGGAGTAGGAAGCGTTAATTGGATCCTGAATTATTATTAGAAAAACAGCTTGTAGCAAGACTAGTCATTTCACAAGCTGGTTGCCAATAAATGCAATTCTAATAGTGTGTAACAAGCGAACAGTTATAGCATTAAGTCCACACAAAATGCCACTAGTTCTGAAGGCAATTCGGAAAGCATTACAAGAGGTATTGCCCCCTTGCACCAACGTCACGCGCAGCTGATGTCTGCTGTTGCCAATTTGGGAGTCAAATTGCGCATTAAGAGATATGATTAGCGCGGAAACGCAACGTCGCCTAAAATGCTCACTAGACCTTACAACATACAGGAACAATGACTCCAAAAATGGCGTAACCAAGATTATTATGATGTTGCCGTCGGGTGCATCGGGTCAACAGAGACCTCTTGCACCGACATCTCCCACGCCTTCTTTCTGCCTCACGGTCTGCCATTTTGGAAGTCAACATGCCCAAAATGCATTGTTGAGAATTGGTGAGCGTTAACCTAAAATCTCTGCGCAGTAACACACGGGGAATCAGACTCCCCAAATGACGCAGCCGAGATTTAAACTTTGCGATGACGTCGGGTGAATCGGGGTCAATAGGTGGTGGTGCCAGAGAGTCAGTTTATCTTGTACTTTGGAAATATCCAACCCTTACTGCCAAAATGTTTTTATTAAATGGATAAGCTCCTTCCTTTCCTTTTTCTCGGTTACTCTAGTTTAAAAAAAAAAAAAAAGTCAGTACAAACAAATTCCAACTTCTTAGATTTTAAAAGCTTTCAGCACCTAGCTTCAAATTTACTCCCAATATGCGAGGGAATATTCACACCCCGAATCCCACTGGGTACAGGTAAGATGGTGATGGCCCCTCCCACTCCGACCCCAGCTTCTCCAACCCGTATCAGTAAAAGCGGCCAATTTATCCCTGCTCTTTTTCCTGAAGCTTCCCTTCCCTGGTTTCTGAAGTTTTCTTAAAAAGATAATTACGATCGGGATTTCTTTTCCAGTCCCCGGTAAATTGAAGAAGTCTTAGTCAGTTTACTAGTGCAGTCCTCAGTCCAACACCATTCAGTGACTTAACACCCAAACTGTTGGACTGTGATTATGGTGGTATACCTGATCACATGTAAAGCATAATCAATTTCCTGGTGCAGACAGAATCAAACAAACCATGCCATTGGATTTGAAGGTTTGGGGATGCTTAGGGATCAAAGCAATGTAAGTGGAAACCCAAGTTGAATACTCAGTAGACTTGCACGGACCATTATCATGGTGTGACCATCTCCAATCCAAAGCATTGTAGCCAAACCGAGGCTGAAAGAAAGAATAGTCTGCATCTTATTTTGTGCAATGAAACATTAGCATTCAATTACCATTATTGGGTGCAGGGAACTTGACCAAGATGGCGGTGGCCTGATAAAGGTCTATTGGCAACGTTTATGTTAAACAAAAATGTATCTTCTTATTGTTTGTGTGTAGTCCCTGCTATGTTGGAAAGTGACAGTGCGGGCCTGTCCACCAAGCCATCTGGTTTGAGGGGTCGGAGTGCCAGTATGTCAAGCGACTATGATGGAGTGAAAATATCCATAGAATCTCTCATTAAACAGGTAAGTCCAGCAGGCATCATGTTCTTCCTACTTTAGTCTGGTTTCCGGTTTTCTTTGCCCTTGGAAAATTTTTTAAAAAATGAAATGTCTAAGCCTGCACCATGTGCAAATGTAGATCAGCCCTTGTACTCAATAAAATGTTCCTACTTTTTTCCTAGGACCAAATAGGCAACAGGGTGTCCTGACAGGAAGTCAACTGACTGTATTTTTGACTGCATGAGGGCGCCTTTCAACGGCAACTTTCATTGCATCACAATTGCAGTTGGATCTTATTTTGACCACCTGTTTGTTGTCTTCTTGTATCAATGACCGAATAACAAAATAACATTAATGAAAAAACACTGTGTTTTACTTATCCCAAACTTGGCTCGCACACGCCCTCACGCAGTCTAAACTACTGCAAGTTGACCTCATGCGCAGAGCTTATTTTTTGTTCTTGTAAGGGCAGTTTTTCCTTAGTAACGGGCATTTCTATGAGGGATTAAACATTTGTGTTGGAGCATTTTAAAGGGCACCGAGGCAATGGCTGGGGGCATGAAGACAATTGCCCCTGTTACCTCAGTGAGATATGAATGCATATGACGTTGGAAAAGGGCGCCCTCTGGCAGAGATCAAAAGGAGGTTGCTCATTGACCCATTCTGTGCTCTGCTGTGCATCATGATAGACCTTATGCCTTGACTTCATCCAGCCACCATCTTAGAAAACACAAATTTGTTCGCACGGCACACAGGTTTGGCCAATGAACAACCTCCTTTTGACCTCTAGGCGAGGGCGCCCTACTGAAATGACATCATGTGCATAAGTTCTCTTGTTTCTTTGTTGTTTTACCTTCAATAAGATGGCAGTGGAATGTTGTCAATTCATAAGGTCTACAATAGCAAGGTTGACCAATTTATCCACATGCTAAGCTTTATTATGTTTGCATTATTAACTGATATAATGTAATTCTGAATTATTGGATGTCCACCATCTGACCTGATTGTTATTTTTGAGCCGAAGAAATTTCCATTTATTGTACTTTTTTTATGGTTTCATTTAATTTCACGTTTTTATTGTCCATATAATTATCTATTTCATAGAATATTGTCAGAATTTTAAGTAATTTAAACAGTGTGTGAAATTTTGATTGTTATTATTTAAAACAGTGTGTGAAATTTTGATTGTTCTTATTTAAAACAGTGTGTGAAATTTTGATTGTTCTTATATAAAACAGTGTGTGAAATTTTGATTGTTCTTATATAAAACAGTGTGTGAAATTTTGATTGTTCTTATATAAAACAGTGTGTGAAATTTTGACTGTTCTTATATAAAACAGTGTGTGAAATTTTGACTGTTCTTATATAAAACAGTGTGTGAAATTTTGACTGTTCTTATATAATTTCACTGTACTTTGTGTGTTTATTTTTGTTGCACTTGCATTGAAACCCATTAGTTTCTGCTGGATAGGCCATCCTGGGTTAAAATAAGGAATGAATTTTTGTTAAAGTACTATTATGAAAGATGTAAATTATTGTTATTTCTATGATCTAGTTTATAAGAAGCATTTAGTGAGTTTTCTCATTCATTCTTGGAGCCCTTACAAATTTGTTGACAGTAAACTTTACTATTGTAACGGTCTAATCAACATTTTTGTTTTTCTACACTTGCAGCTCACCACATTCCTCACCGTCATGAATATTCATGGGACTGACCCAGAGGTCGTCAAACAAGTCATCAAGCAGGTGAGGAAATTCATCTCTAAAAACATTCAGTCACATTTTGACACTATTCAGTCAGCCAGTAATGAGGAACTCTATAAAGGAGTTTACCCGTGGTTTGAACCATGCATAGGAATTTATATAATTGGTTTCCAAATTGATTTCTACCTGGAAATGGATCTTGAACATTCCGTTTAGATTACATTGTTGTTGGCTCGAGTCAGTGACTTGGACTAGAGACCGGACTCAAATTGCAATTTTTGTCTGCATTGTGACTGAGCTTGACTTGATTTTGAAAAAAACAATTCGTGTGACTTGACTTAAATTGACATGGACAAAAATGACAAGTGACTTGACTTGGTTTGTCGGAATTTCTGTTTCTAATTGTGTTTCTTATTTTTGTTTACCAGTCCTTCTATCTAGTAACAGCCAGTACTATCAACAACATACTGCTAAGGAAGGACATGTGCCATTGGTCAAAAGGAGTGCAAATCAGGTGGGTCAAGGGTGCTCCCCACATCCTGGTGTCATATCTGTCTTCTTTTCTTCAAAGTCTAATACCTTATTACTATTCCAACTGAAAGTGTCATTCAACACTTGGACTGTGTGAGTCTTGCCCATATTTGAACGACCAGACCTTTTAGAAGTGTGTGATTATGTTTCCTTCACACATAATAATAATAATAATAATAATAATTTATAATAATTTGGGAGGCTGAATTGTAAAGGACAGGGCTATAACATTGTTGAGCCGTAGGCAAGGTGTCTTTGGCAGCCAGCCACATCAACACATATATGACCACGGAGCACAGCCAGATTAAAAAGTGCTTGATTTTTTGGGAGGTATGAAAACCGGATGGCCCGGGTGGAAAACCCTCATGGCACAGGAGAGAGCCAATGCATAACTCTACTCACATATGGACCTGGCCGGGAATCTAACCAGGGACAGAGTGGTGAGAGGCAAGTGCTTTACACACAAGCCACTCATAAGAGCTTGTGGGGAAACCAAGGTTCTCAAGTTTGCACAGCTTGCACAGTCTATTGCAGTTTGTGAGAAAGTTTGCATTACAAACTCTAATGGAACACTACTTCATCAGAGGGCAGTGACGAGGGTCGTCACTCATTGACTTGTATTTATGAATGGTGTAATTCTGGCACTGAGAGGAATTAGCAGTGAATTTGATTTTCACTACATTGACTTGAAGGTCACTGTTTACACAGTGGAAAAAGAAAGTGGAAAAAGAAAGTGGAAAAAGAAAGTGGAAAAAGAAAGTGGAAAAAGAAAGTGGAAAGGGAGTGAAGTTAAAATTCATGGAATCAAAATCTGTACTTGGCAGCACAGGCTGTATACTCTGTTGGCAGCTGAGGTGGATTTAGTGAGGAATGGAACAGCTTGCCAATGACAGGAGTAGTTATCTTTAAGTGCTAGGAGTGCCTCACCTGGCAGATACCTGGGCAATATAAACATCAATGGCCTGTTTTTCATTCCTGGTGTTTGTTTTTTTTTGCCCGTAGGTACAACATGAGCGAGCTGGAGGAGTGGTTACGAAGCAGCAAGGTATACGACAGCAGCATGGAGGACACTTTAGAACCCCTGGTCCAGATTGCTCAGCTCTTACAGGTCAAGAAGAGGACAGAGGACGACGTCAAGCTGATATGTGACACATGTACAAAGCTCACCTCAACACAGGTAAGGCCAAGACAAAGAAGAAACAAATGAGAGACTTTTGGGTACTCTAGGTGGCAGCAGACTTACCAGGTAAATTTCCATTGTTGACGTCATTCTGAGCATGCTCGCATTTCCAAGAACAACCGATTTCACCTGGTAAGTCTGCTGCCACCTAGAGTCCCCAAACGTCTCCCATTGATCTGGAATTCTCCATCCAAAGATATAAACCTCTTCTATAAAAGTAAAGGAACTGGACAGTGTTAATCTTTTAGTTTGGTTATTGTGTCTACTGACTGCTTATCCTCCAATTTGAGAATCTGGTTTTGTACTTATTTGGGGGAGTTTTTAATGTCACATTTTCCATTGTTGTAGTTTTCTAAGCATTCAGCCTGTACACAATTGTAAAGTTTTATTTATGCTTGCATTTTTAATGTTTTTCTCTTGTTTTGCCTTGGATTTGCCATTTTCAACCATTTTAAAATCATTTAATTTTGTATGTACAATCCGATGCAATGTTGCCTCTGGCAACAAAGGATTCACCCCAAATTTGACTCAATCAATAGTTGTAATGTTGTTTCTTGACAGTTTGTTGTTCTTTTGGTCTTTCATTTACTCTTCCCATTTAGTTCTCCTTACCTTTCCTCTACACCACCACTTCCCTCTTCCTGCATCCAAACCCCTTTTTAACGTTCCTCCACCCTGACATCATCTCCAGCCACCGTCTCCTTTTCGTTTGTTTTTTCCTTTTTCGTTTCATTTGTTATTTTTAACTGTTCATTTTACAATGAAAGCAGTTTATGTAGACCTAGCAGTAAATCCGATGGGTGGTTTATAAACCTGTAATGTACTTTGAATATCAAGTTGTTTCTAATTTTATATTAACATGGTTTTTTTTTATTGCATTATTAATATCTTCATGTTATTAGAAGGATGTAGGTTTATATGATAATTTGCCATTTATTCATGAATGATAATCAATTTCTTATTTCATATTCACATTCATAAAAAATCATGAATTACAATCAAATCAATGTTGATATTTAAAAAAAAAAAACACAGGTGGTGAAGATCCTGAATCTCTACACGCCCGACGAGTACGAGAAGAAGACCGAGGTGTCCTTCATCCGCAAGGTCCAGGCCAAGCTGAGTGGCAGGATGGACCCTAAGAAGGAAGCTCAGCTCCTCATCGACACCAAGTACACGTTCCCCGTTACCTTCCCGTACAACCCCTCATCGGTACTCTTGAACGAGATCACAATACCAGATTCTTTCAAGTTGGAATGCGTCAAGAGAGTATGATGGGGATTGCTGTGTTGTGTTTCAAATTGATATGGCTGTGTAAAGTGTATGCTTCCGTGGGGATTGATGATCCTTCTAACCGATGTTAAACCGTTGTGACCCTGGTTAACCATTAGTAGTTTAAACCCTGGTTAACAAACAGTTAGTAGTTTTAATCGTGGTTACACCCTTGGTGGCTAGTAATGGTTTCTACTCTATTTAAACCAATGCTAAAACATGGTTCACTATTAAGTAGTGTTGTGAACTCAGGTTGTCCTGTAGGAAGTGTATATCCCGGTTGGCCTCTAGGAAGTGATTACCCTAGTTTGACCTACAGGAAATGGTGACCCTAGGTGAGTTGGGGACAGTGATCACCCTGATCGACCTGTAGGTAGTACTGACCCTGGTTGACCTCTAGAAAGTGATTACCGTAGTTTGACCTGCAGGCAAAGGTGACCCCCATCTGACTTGGTGACGATGATCACCCTTATTGACCTTTAAGAATCGCTGAATCTTATTGGCCTAAAGATAGTGCAGACTCTGTTTAACCTTTGACCTGGTCAGGAAGCCCAACCCTGATTAAAACTTTACAAGACACTTTTTTTAAACGGTCTGTCTATACCCTGTTTATGATCAAAACATTGGAAAGTTTTATGAGAGTCGATGAACTTCAGGGTGGAGCATGTGAAGAGGAAATTCATGGCATTTGGGCAGAGTTTCAGCATAGATTAACTACAGCGAAATAATACATAATAAGTTAGATAAATTGACAGTGCCCCCCCCAACATACCAATACAATTTTTGTAATTAATAAAAAATAATAATAATAATGAAGTATCTTCTTTTCTTTTTTTTAATGGCTTAAGAAAAATGAGTGTTTCCTTCCGTCGTAATTTAGACTTGTCTGATGCATACATGTATCATGTGCAGCAAAAAGTTAAAGTTGACAGCAACAGGATGCGACAAAATGAAATCCACCAAATAAATGAAAAATGCGTAAGTTTACTTTCATGTTCATCAGCTTTCTTGTCTTTATCATCTGCATGAATCAATGCAGACATTTTTAGAATCTTAGTGACCTATAATAAGTTGAAGTGAACCGTAACGACGCACATGTTTGAAAATCTAGTCCCAATCTCATAAAGCCTGTAGGCACAACAATTTGCTGAGCACACAAAAAATCTACTTTGCAGGAACAGGTTACCAGCCAACATTCCATAAAGTTTTCACTGTTGCGATTGGTGCCCTACTCATGTTTTGCTTAGCAAAACAAAATTGCTAAGCAGTATTTTCTGCTTAACAGCTTTATGAAATTGGACCCATTGAGGCTCGTGTTCATAAATAAGACTGCTGAAATTTTTTTTTTTAAGTGGATAATACATTGTGATGTATGACCATAAACACTGGTATACAGCGTTTCAGGGCACAATTTCATAGAGCTGCTTAAGCACAAAAGGTAGCCAAGCACAACAAAGTTGTGCTTACCAGTATGAGGTTGCCAGCCAAAATATCATATCACATGTACCGTTTGGGAAAATGTTACAAGACAAACGGCTATTTGAAAATGCTTAACTTTCTTAAGCTGAAACAGAAACTCAGGTTCAGAAAATTGACTTTAAAACATGATTTTGGATGATCTATTTTGTATTGGTGCGGTGCCTGCTGCTTAACTATAGGATTCGAACTGCCTCTAGCTACCAGCAGTCTTGGTGGTCGAAGGCTGTCGAATGGCAAATATCATGGGTTCGAATCCCACCCAAGGATGCCTGTGGATTTTTCACAGGACTTGGGGGGGGGGGTAAAGTACAGAGTATACAGTGCTCAATACACATCGGTGTACGTTAAAAACAAATTATATTCTTTATTCTTGATGCAAAATTAAAAACAATTATATTCTGATCATGTCAGCCAGAAAGCAGTAAACAAGAAATACCTTTTTTGAGTATACAGTGCTTTATGTACATCGGTATATGGGTAAAACCAAATAATATTGTTTAGGATGGTTTGTGTTTGTAAAAAAAGAGAAAATGTCTGGTTTTTAATATGAGGGCTTTACTTAGTATAGAGTTGGTTAGGAATCAATCATGCCGAGAATATTTCCCCTCTGAAATGCCAATAAAGATATTTTGTAAACCAGTCGTCTTGATCTTACAAAACACTAAGATTCATCTGTAGATGAGTTGTCAGTACTGCCATAGTGATTTGTATTGTGACATCACACATTGCTTAGCAATTAAGATCGCTACACATCTTGAGATCAATCTTAGCTCTTTGTGAAATTACACCCTGTTAGTTCAAGTTATCACTTTGAAATGGAGTTGGTTGGGGTGGGGGGGACTTACCTAAAACCAATGTTACAAACGTGGTCCATGGTCAGATGGTGTTTATGTCTGGGTCGTATTAAGAAGTAGCATTGTGCAGTTTTTTATCCAAGTAGAAACTCAAGAGTAGAGAACTTGTTGGATGTTTTTGATGTCTTTCCAAAGAGGCTGATTACAGTAATTGAGGGAATTTGCGTCTGTCTGTAAAGACGTCCCCGGTGCAATGCAAATGAGCTCTGCAACTATTTCCACTGTGTGTGCTTTATCCACAGCTCATTACAGGATTTGAACTGACCTCTTATCGTCACTGGGTACACTCGATGGGCCCAATTTCAGAAAGCTGCTAAAGCAGAAAAGATTCCTTAAAAACTTTCTGCTCAGCAAAAAAATAAGTAGGATACCAGTCACAGATTGTACATGAGACATTGGATTTTGGCCAGTTACCTTATTCTGGTTAGCATTATTCTGTTGCACTTAGATGCTCTATGAAATTGGGCCCTGCTCTATAATGCAGGGGTCATGGGTTCGAATCCCACCCAAGAAGCCTGTGGATTCTTTCCCACAGATCTCGGGGGGGAAACACCGAGAAGGGTAAAACCAAAATATATCACTTCCAAGGTATTAGCATAACCTGCACAAATTGCTGGTCCAGCCATTCAAAGTTATGAATCCCTCATCGTAGCATATTAATTTATCAACTTTGATAACAAAAATAAGAGGGCCTCATTGAAGTAATGTTATTTTAATAGCTCCTCTTTAGCGAAGTATTAAGACAAACTAGGAAAGCGTAATCGTGTATCATTCCTTACAAATTGTAATATACACCCAGTAACTGGCTTTGTACATATTTATAATATAATGTACCTTGTAATTAATATGCATTTTTTTGTGTATACATTTGTCGCATATTAACAGAGGTAGGACAATGATTTTGGTATTATTAATATATGTGGTGGTATGTGAGGAATTATTTTTTGTACTGTGCGGAAGCCGCATGATAAATTGCTTGGCATTATATATATTAATTGCGAGGAATTAAAAAAAATCTCTTTTTAGATTTAATCATTGACTATATGATAGGGGATGTGATTTGACAAATTTGGAAATCTCTGAAGAAAACAAAATGGCTGGCAGGTATGGGTTCACCGTTTATTGCAGACCGTGAACCTCCCAGATGTTACAGTTCAAGAAGTTTACGGACTCTGTGCATCACCAGAAATACAAAACTACGGGTTTGGACACAATGTGGACTATTTCTCTCTCAATTTGGTGACTGCTTCACTTCTCTCAAAAATCTCGAAAAATCACACGCCCGATATGATTATGCTTTATGACAAAGTTCTATATATTCAGTAGTCACAGACCACGATCGGTTGTGCTATGAAATGACTTGCGTATATCGGTCCTTAACAAAAATGATGTATTACTTCGCCAGAATTTGAAGGAATAAAATGGGGTTTATTCTACATGTTTTATACATGGGTACCGTCTGATTCTATAAGCGCTTGTTTGACGGTATCACTGGTATAGTGTGTGTATGAGACTTGTATTAGTTCATAATTGCGACATAAATTGTACATATTTATTAGTTATCACAAATAACGCCGTTGTCATAGAATTAATATATTTCATATCGTGGAACAGAATTAGTTAATCATGAACATTTATGTTGTCAATAAAAACTCAATTATATGATGCAAACAATGTTGTTTCTAGTCAGATATGCGTCTCTGTATAGGTAAAAAAAAAATGAAATGGGAAGGCCGACATCTAATTTAATCTAATCATGCACCATGTCCCAAAGGACATTGGCTCCATGGGTTAACTCTCTCCACTCCTGCCTGTCTTGCACTCTTCGGTGCCCCAGGTAGAAGGTGCTGTTAGCAATGATTTCATTTTCCCACCTCTTCCTTGGCCTACCTCCGACTACTCTCCCAAATCATTGTTGAGTTCATGCAGATGTCATTTTCAGACCTCGACGAATATACTTGTATCTTACATACCACTTTATCACACCCCTAGGGGCGTATCAAAGTGCTCAATAGTTGTTTCTCTCAACTGGATAAGCAGAGCTATGTTTTGGACTATGAGACTTATTTATGTAACTCGGTGTAGTGGGATTCTTTTACGCACATTACACAACACAAGGGACCTATGGCTTCACGCCCCATCTAGAAGACAAAGCAATAATGGTTAAGTCTCTTGCTTAAGGACACAAGTGTCAAGATCGGGACCCGAACCCACACTCTGCTGATCAGAAACACCAGAGCTCGAGTCCAACGTACTTGATCGTTTGGCAACGACATTCCCCAAATAATGAGTATTCTTTTCGAACTCACACGCCATCAACTCTAGTAGAAGGAAACCCCAGTTCTGGGCTGGCCAAGACCCCAAAGATGTCCCAGGTCAACTTGGGTAGAATAGATTGGCAAAAATTGTCTTGATTATTTAGTAACACATCAATACAATAAAATCCAGTTACACCTGTATAACAAAGAGCAAAGAGAACAACTAAGAGCCATTCAAACAGCTTCCACGTACTGCATCTCTTTAGTATCCCTTGCCCGGTGCATGTTTCCCTCCATTCTACAATCTAGACTGTTTTGAAGAGGAATATCAATTCCTACCTTCAGCTCCCCTAGTTATTTTCAACTGAAACGTTTTCTTGTTGTAGCCCCTTACCAAGAGTGGCTTTTAGCCTTGTTTAAGGAGGACATTTCAAGAAGGAAAAAACAACAACATTTAAACAAAACAATAACATAAATGGAGTTAGAAAGATATTTGACAAAGAGAATTTACCAGTAACGTAGAAGCCTATGAAAAAAAATACTTGACACAAAGTAGACTTGTCTTACTAAGATACTGCGTTTATTTCACACACAATACACATACACTTCAGTATATACATTCACAGTGTACCAGAAGATTTTGTGGGTATTGCTTCTAGAATGTTCTACACTTGGGGAAGGTCTTATAAATAGGGATGTAGATCATAAAGGTTGCGTTCGATTAGCTTCCCCGGGTGTACTGGGGATTTACACTCGTGGTAACGACGTAATGAGGCAAAACGAATGCTGCGGTGTTTTCGCTTAGCACTTGATGCGTAGCGGCGCGACTTAAAAAGGTGAAAACAGACAGCTCCGTCATTTCCGTCGTCTGCTCAATTGGAAAACGTTGATGTTCGTGACGACACAAATTAATTTTGCACACACTCACCGTTTGTTTTTCAGGAAATGCATTTCCTTTCCATTTGCCATAATTGTTTCATAAACGATAAATCAGTGTATTATTTGTAGTTGTTGTACTCGCGTTGCAATCATCTTGTCCCCCGCCATCTTTGTATGATAAGCCTGCAGCCAGAAACTACGTCATTACACCCGGGCATACACCAGAGACCTGCTCGCGAACTGGGGCTGTGGTGGCTGACACCGGGGTAGACACGAGTATCACGTGATGGCTAATCGAACGCTCTCGTGTAAGTTTTACTTACACGTGGAAGCTGCTTGAACGCACCCAAAGAGAGGTTGCTTTGGCATGGAGATTGAAGGGGCATGGGGCAAATGAAGAATTTACATTTTAATTAAACTGGACAATACAGCCTTCTCACCAACGTCACATTTCTACAGCAGAGCAGAAGGTCTGCCATGCTGAAGTTCTATGCACATGTGGGATATGTACGCGTTGTGCTATCCAGCATTGCATTGCATAGTGCATGATTGAGCAGGTTCCAGCAAAGTGTGTGCGTGTGTGTGCTCATTTTCGGTACCGTATGGAGACCAAGGACAAAACAAAAAGGGGAAAACAAAAGGCCTCCACATGGAAATTCTAAAGAAACGGGGTGCTCCACAAGGAAATTTGTGTACAAAGTCTATTGGAAACTGTTAAGTGCAGGGACAAAGGAAAGAACAAAAGAATGCTCCACAAGGATGCATTTTTGAGAATGTGTGTGAGTACTCCAGCATGGGGAGCGATAAAATAGTAGTAGTGTCATCTGAGAAGGATGAAGCATGGAATTAGATTCTTAAAAAGAGGCAATTCAGAAGGGAACTTCCGCTAAGAACTCAGATTGTCTATGGGAACACCTAGGTGAATTTGAGGCCATGATCTCTTAGGGCAGTTGTCAAGTTTTGGGCTTGTTATTGCAGTCATGACTATGAGGACTGGAGGAACTCTAGCAGTTGGGGAGGCTGAGGCCTGAAACACAACAAAAGGTATAGCATTGGACATGGGCTGTTGGAAGTCATAGTTCAAAACTGACTTAGAACGTGTCCAAATTGATTGCTACAGCTACAGCTGGACCACCATGTCAACTTGCGTTGAAGTATAGGACACCCATAGCAACCCCTTATCTACAGCTGTAGCCGTAGCCGGTAATTTGGACGCGACCTATTTTAATGGGGAACTTTCTGCCCGACTAAGCTCTGTCAATGTCACAAAGGCATTTGGAGAAGAAAAACACCACTTCTTTGGCACATGTAAACATATCTCTATGAAATTTTGAAAAACAAAACTGGAAGCATTATTATCTTACTATTGTATTTTCACATTGCAGTACTACACAAGGCACAATTGCAAACTTTGACAAAACATTAAGTAGATATTGCACATCTTTGTTTGTATAATCCAAGTCAAAATTAGGAACCCTGGTTTTGATTCCGTACGACTATATCAAGGACCTCTGTTTCATTTCGTTTCTTTTCAACCGAAAGATGTTAAGTCTCCATACCATTCATTTATGTAAAATCATCACCTTTCACCCGTACATGGCAAAAATTGTTTGACAATATTTTCCCAGTAAGAATGTGTGGAAAAATGTTTGGAATCAGAAGTTTTGTTATGTTTAAGTAACGTCGATAGTACATTAACATGAGAAACATTGGAAAATGTAAAAGCAGTACATAACCTTTACTTTAACCTTTTGGGTTGAATGGAAGTATGTCAAAGTATGGCCAGTATGGGCATTTTGGTGTGGTCTCTGAAGAATTTCTTAAACAAATTAATTAATTTTTGAAGCATATCAATTTTCAAAACCAATTTGGCAGATTTTGTCAATGTTAAAGAGAATCCATTGGTTGTTTAGTGTACTCGCTTTAGACTTTAGACTGGTTTAGACTGGTTGTGTTTATCCTATCGACAAAATAACCAGAGACCAAGACCAAGACCTACACAGAGTTCAGCAATAAAATGCTTGAGACCACACAAGCATGACAATAATGTGCCCAGCCTCAGTCGTGGGTACATTCTTTTGTTACAAAGACACCAAAAGAACAATAGAGAAATAGAGCATAAAGCCCGGTTCATACTTCCTGCGAATGTGAATGAGACACAAATTTTGACGCCACAAATTTGCAAGGAACAATTCGGAAGAATTGAGATGTGCTCAACTCCTGCGAAACATTCGCAGCGAAAAACAGAGCTGTGACGTCAAAATTGGCTTCACATTCGCATTCGCAGGAAGTATGAACCGGGCTTTAGGCCGTATCTAGTTTCATCCGAACTGCCAGCTACGGCTACGGCTACGACTGTTGCTAAGGATCAAGCTGTAGACCTACCCATAGCCGCAAATTCAGACACAGCCTAACTCTTTGCAGATACCGGATTCGACAAACTCAAGTATTTTGTTTTCCTTCATTGACACAGCGCTGAATAATTGATTTAAAAACAATATTGAGATGACTGTTACATCAGCGGTTTTCAAAACTGTTGTTCAAGACATGGACACCGAGAAATTCTGTACCCATGATTGTGGCTAGGCACATTTATACATTTTGTGACAATAATGAAAGGGTGTATACCCAGGAGAAATACAAACACTTCAGACAACTATGAAAAACCTGTTTCTGGTGATACAGGCGAGTCTCAAGATGTGGTCCGTTCGACGATGGCGTGCCTCGTACATGAGAGACTGGAATCGCTTTCACCAATAGAGGGCGGAATGCTGCAAGGAGTGCATGAGTAAACTATTCTCTGCGGACCTGAGCGATGCGCGCTGGTAATAATGCAACCATCTCCTCGCACAATTCATACTCCACCTACAAATATTTAAAACAAAATACAAGATGAATACAAATCTACCACAGGAAAATGATTACAGAAACAAAACTTCCAAGAGTGAGACTAGGGAAGTGATTGTACAAAATATAAAAAAAACAAATGAAAATGGTTGTCAAGTTCTCTTGGCCAGTTCTGGCCATGACTCTTGTGTCCTTGAGCAAGACAATCAACTATAATTGCTTCTCTTCACCCAGGGGTAAATGGGTACCTGTCAGGGTACCAATGTTTAAAGGCAGGGTATACTTTTGGTAATTGTCAAAGACCGGTATCCTCACTTGGTGTATCCCAACGTATGCATAAAATAACAAACCCGTGAAAATTAGGGCTCAATTGGTCATCGAAGTTGCAATAATAAAATAATGAAAGAAAAAAAATAACCCTTGTTGCATAGAATTGTGTGCTTTCAGATGCCTGAGAAAAGCTTCATGCCCGAAGCCTTTTCTCACATTAAAATTTGTTGGTAAAATATTGCCTCTTACTCTAAAACTACATTACTTCAAAGGGGGCCGTTTCTAATAATGTTGTATAATATCAACAGCCCTCCAGTGCTCTTTACCAAGTTAGTTGTTATGGTAATTATTTTTTGGAGTAGTTACCAAAGGTATACCCTCCTTTTAAACGGTCGATATCTTGTGTCACATTTTCAAGTTATAAACGCTTACCTGCATTTTATCCAAAGCCTCTGGGTGTGCCTTGCAGTAGTCAACCACCATTTTGTAGTAGCTTAAACTGCACAACAGAAAAACCAGAGCCAGCAATAAACAGACAATTACATTTACACCTCTGGAGTTAAACTTCAATGAATCTCAGATAAAACAACCATGGGGTTTCTAAAAGATTAAGTTCATTCATACCAGGTCATTTCAACAAAACATATGAAAACTAGCTCGTGCACAAGTTAGTTTTATAGCAGTGAAAGCGCAGTGACATGTAAAATGTTCCAACTACCAAGAAAACATAACTGTTCTAGTGTACTAAACTCAAACTCTGGTGATGTCAGAGAGTGGGTACGGATCCCAGCCGAGGCACCTGTGTCCTTAATTAAGCAAGACAACCACAATTGCTTTGCCCTTCGGATGGGAAGTAATGACGTAGGTCCCATGTGTTGTGTAAAGCATGTAAAGGAGCCAAGTACACTAATATCGTTAAGAGAGGGGGATTTGCCTCAGTGTTTCTGGTATGGTTGGCTGCAGATTGCACCGCAGCACCTTCTATATGTAAACCCTTACAAGGTGCTGTATAAATGGGTCTCATAGCTCAAATAAATCTCTGCAAACCTGTCATTAAAACAATTAGCATTTTGAGATGCCCGTAGATAAAGCACTAAAATAACAACTGTTATTATTAATAGCTGCAAAGGTTTTTTTTATGATTTCTCAGATTAAGTCAGTTTGTGTTTCTCATGAAAACAAGAAGAGCACACTGATCAAAACGTCTCTACTATAACCGACACTTCTCACAAAAGAACTTTTTAATCATATGGTTGTTACCCATTCACCCTACTCATTCCTCATTCCATGTTATTGCTCTAGCTTACGAGACAACCGTCATCAAATAACATGTACACTGCATGATATACCGGGTTTTTTTTCAAAAAGGAAATGTATTCTTTTCTTTTCATTTTTATTTTTCTTTTACAAATGATTGATGTTGAAAAACAACTGCCGATGTTTTTTGTTGACGTACCTTGTACCGAGGTTCTCAATCCTCTGTTCAGAGTTGGGTGTGATCATCTTGGAATTTCTACAACAGAAAAAAACCAAGGAAAGAAACAAGGAGGTTATTTACACGACTGACTCCCCAAAATGTATACAAAGTCTCAGCAAATTACTTGTGTCAACATTTTGCCCAACTTTAATCGATACTTTAAAACCAAATCACCATGCTGACAGAATTAAAGTGTTCACATCTAAACTTGTGTATTGTGCTATGGCCCTTTTCACAGGTTTGGGCTTTGGCAATCATATTGAAAACGTGCACTTTTGGCACGAGGCTTCAAGCACGCAGACAAGAGTTTAAGCCGCAGCCCAAGCTGAAGCTATGGTTTCGAAAAGGGCCTATCATTCTGTTTCTGAAGTTGTATTTGTTCCCACAAACACTTTTAGTTCAGCAAAAAGAGACCAGATTGCCTCACATTTCGACCCCAGCAGAGTCTTCGGATAAATGATCTAAAATGCAAAACCAAAATTATTTCACTCAAATCCAAGGAAGCATAAGTTCTACTCTCAATGAGTTGTATTCGTTACTCATTTGTACTCAAGAAACTGTACTTAACTCAAACTCCACTGTGATACTCAAAGTCTGAATTTGTCGTTTCAATGTTGCTAGTGCAGTTTGCATGGATTTTATCAAATTGATTTTGAATATTTTGGGGCTCCTGGTAAATGGAGTTTATTGATCAAGAGTGGTCTCCAATTATTTGGCAAAAAGAAACAGTAATTTTATGAGAATAACATTTATTTGTGGTTTTGGGTTTTTTTTTCTTCAAATTTACATGCATTTTTCATTTAACTTCTTTTGATCGTTACAGATGTGAAATTGCAATAAATAAATTTATAGCACTGAGCTGACCAATTGTGCATATAAACTGTGAATGAAAGCTTACAGATTGTCCACAATGAAAACTAATAGTCATAACGATTGACTTACAATCTGGCCATGCAGAAATAAGCCACCAGGGCTGGTCTCATCACTTCTTCTTCCAGCGTGGTGGGCATCTTCTTCTCATTGTCCTTCAGAGAATCTAAAACAACGTTGAGATGATTGCTTGAATTTGATAACAAATTTGGCTCGAGACCACTGATGATCCAAAGGCAAGACTCTACCTCCCGCTTTCCACACCCTTCAAACCCCCTCTATCAAGTTGTAATTAAGTAATAAATCATAAGAGAAATAGACTGATTGTAAATTTCTGTTTTTTTAATTAACGTGCCGGCGCTCTACCAACTGAGCTATCTAGCCCTAAGTTTGGCGGTCTCCCTATTTTGTCAATATCTTTGTTCGGGGGTGCCAGTCAGAAGCCATTCAACCTGTAACTGCCGAATAGCCAGGGTTCACAGCCAAGTTTACGATACGACCTGAGAAACGGCAACAGAGGGATCACCCTATTAATCATTAACAAACAGTGTCACCAAAAAGCAAAGTACGGCTGTTAAATTCATCACATCCACACACCCCAACAAAAATCACACTGTTCAATGAAAATATTGTAAAATAAAACTTACCAATAAATTGTTGAAAGTATCCTAAGCTTTGCTTTATTCTGAAATTCAAAGATAAATATAAATATATTCCTTGAAAAAAGGTTCTCCGAAAAATGCAAAAATGTTGTGGCACTGGACTCATGCTCTGGTGTTTCTGATCAGGAGAGTGTGGGTTCGAGTCCCTGTCTTGACACACTTGTGTCCTTAAGGAAGACACTTAACCATTATTGCTTCGTCCTTTTGATGGAGCGTAAAGCTGTAGATCCCGTATGTTGTGTAATGCACATAAAAGAATCCAGTCAACTTATCGTTGAGTGAAGGGGTTCGCCTCTGTGTTTTCTGATACGGTTGGCTGCAGATTGCATCACTGCACCTTGAAAATTACTTGATGGTGCTTTGTAAATAAAAGGGTCTTATATTTCAAACATAGCTCCACATACTTTGTAGGAAAAATTACTGAGCGCTTTGAGAATCCCTCAGATGCGATAAAATGCTACATAAGAACTGCTAGTTGATAGGACAAGATGATCAACATGTACGTGTGAGGACTAATTCAGTATCTTTGGAAACCCAAAGCATGTAAAGAGGAACAGTCTTCAGAAGGTTAAACCCACTTTATATTAAAAGAGTTTTGGTTTCAACACTTAGGCAAGAACTGTGGTCCGATATGACTTACAGTGCGTTGATTTTATTACAGACTTGGGTCGAGGGTGCAATCCCTGAGCTCTCTGCTATTGCTATCTTCAGGTCCATCATTTCACTTCAAAAAAGGAAACAAGTTATAACAATAAGAACTTGGCATGAGGGAACTAGGTTGTCAACTTCCAATACCAGGGGGGGGGGGGAGAGTAATATCGACTGACTGTCCATCCGAAACAAACCATGTTATATTTGTTTTACTATACCTCATATTTCTCTCTAGTTCGGCATCACTTAGCTCGGGAAAACGAGGATTGACATTACGCATGCCATCATCTTTCCGTGTGTATTTAGCAGTGATGTCCGTGCGTGTACGCCAATGCGACAGTTCAACGATTGCTTTGTAAAGCACAGGCCTAGTAGACACTTACACATGCGGTGGTACACTTTGCATGCGTATTTAACCTGTGCGTGAATAATCGCACAAGCTTGGAAAACAGCCCCAAAAAGCATCTGGCATGTGATGGTCAATGGACCAGAGAGAATTTGGCTCTCAATCATGAATATGTATGAGGTGTAGTAATGAAGGATTCGAACTTCCTCTAGCCACCAGGTAATCTTGTGGTCCAGTGGTAACACATCTGCTCTAGCATGCCAAAGGTCATTGGTTTGAATCCCACCCGAGTGATTTGCCTATGGATTTTGTTCACAGGACTCAGGAAAGTATTGGGTATACAGTGCTTAATACACATCGGTGTAAGGGTTAAAAACTAAATAGGTGCAAATCTTCAACTTTTACTAGTATTTATTCTAGCCGGAGTTTCTTACCTGCTGGTTTCGGCTAGTTCATACATGAGTTGCCGGCACACCATCAGGAAGTGTTGAGGGTTGAGCTCTTTAAGAATGCCCTGCAGCATGTCGATACGACGTTTGTGCATTCTACATCGTCTCTCTAGGTCCACCTCGAAGGTGGCTAATACCTTGAACAATGCACTGTGGTCCTGTAGAGGTGGAAGGAGAGTTAAGGGGTTCAAGATAACGGACTCGATTGCTAATTATTGGGGAAACGTTGACAAGCTTCAATCTGAAATCTAATTGATTACAATATCAATAATTTAGGGTTGAACAAAGAAAATTTGACTGGAGCGGGATTTGAACCGATGACCTTTGGATTAATGTGTCGCCACTCTACCAACTGAGCTATCTAGCCCTTTATTGGCAGTCTGCCTATTTTTGTCAATAGACATTTCTATTGCAACGTCACAGCCCAAGTTTTTGCCAACCCAGGTTGGAAAACTATGGGAAGCCATAAATGAAAAGCAAAAACAGATGGCTACAGTTTGTAACAATGTTACACAAATTGTCAAAAATAGTGTTGAATTTGTTGGAAACAAAGCAATCAATCATGGGATGTATTTTTCGGAATGAAAGTTTGCAGAAATGTTGAATTGGGTCATATTATCTGTTAACACGATTCAATGTTTTGGTAACATTTGGCCGTCCATGACAACCAGGGCGGTTTGTTAATCAACAATAGAAAGGTCAATATCTTTGTTCGACAGATACTTAGGACTTACCCTTATAATCTCAATGTAATCAGAAACATGGCCGTCTAAGACGTAGTATTCCTTGGCTTCATTGATCCACGCCTGACCAGCCAGAAAGACCTCACGAGCCTAAACACAGAAACAGCATAATATTTAGTCTTGGTTCCACAACGCACCAGTTGTGTAGTCAGGAACACATGTAGTCACGAAAACCTAAACGCTATCTAAACTGCTATCGCCCTACAAACCGCTTGCCAAAAGGTGATAGCGGTTCGTGGGTGATAGCGGGTGCTAGAATCATAGAAAACTGGTCCCTCTGTGTCCCAGCTCTCTCAATATTCGGCTCTGCCAACGACCAATCAAATCCCAACATGCATCGTCTTCTTATTGCTGTTTTTTCAAGGCCTACACAACGCAACACCAAGGGCAAGTTTTCACGGCTCTAACCAATAACTGTTTCGGTCATTGGCCAGTGATTAACCAATAGGCAATTCAACCCAATCAGTTATTGGTTACGCCCGTGATAATGCACCCCCAAGTAGGAAAAACTTGATTTAACTTTGCCCAACACAATAGTATGATGAGCACTGTATACCGAGTGCTTTCTCAATCCTATGAGAAAAATAAACAAGGCAACTTGGGTCGGATTCGAACCCATCACCTTCAATATTCTACACCACCAAGCTTGCCTGGAGGTGAAAGGCCAGCTTGAATCTTATAGTTTAATTAAAGACAAGATTGAATCAGAGATAAAGCGCCAGATGAATTAGTTTTTGCCTAGTATAATAAATTATTGATAAATAGTGAAAAACTTCCATACCTCCTCGAACGTCACCACACACTTCTCAGTGACCTTGTTCTCCAGGGAGGTCAGCTCCAGGCACTCAAATCTCAAAGCCAATTTGTTGAGTTTCTCCTCCGTCTCGTCATTGACACTTTTAGGGGTTTCTCTTTGCGACTGTGTTCCGTCGTTCTGGGTGTTCTCCTCTGTACTGCTACCTTCTACTCCTGGCTCTGTTGTTGTCGTTGTGGCTGTCGACGTTGAAGAGTTTGTGTCCGTTGTTGATGAAGTTGTATCTGTTGCCGTTTCATTTGATCCGTTTGTAAGATTGTCTCTACAGTACATGAACAAAAGAAATTCACTTGAAAAATGATAAAATGTACTCATTCCCAACAGACATACAGAAAAATTATTGCAAATCTCTTCAGAAGGAAAAACAATATCATCTTTGGAAGTTCATCGATTTAAAAATAGCCCTGCAAATTACAGTGTCCATTTAGCCCTTCCCATGAAATATGCTAATTACATTCAGGCATGCGCACAGACACTTTTGGTTGGCAAACGCCATACAGTTGTGCACAAAGCAGATGAACAAACACGTATGCATCATGCCTCCATCTTCTATCTGGCCATTTCTTACTTGGATAGGTTGAGTAGGGCCAGGCAGTATTTGAGCCAGCATCTAGCTATATCAGCTTTATGACGTTTCAGCTTGTCTATGTCGTCATCCAGTTGATCCTCCTCCGTTTCAACCGCTGGCAGCTTCTGCAGAGCCTCAGCGTAGATCCGTGTTGCACTTGCTGCGTGGTAAACAAAAAAGTATCGGGTTTAACTCAAGAGGGCATTACTATCACCAAATTCATCAAAATCCACCCGCTAGATCGCGCGCGTCAGCCTATTCTTCAACACTGGCAGACGCGCTGATCTAGCTGTAGCTGTAGCCGAAGTCGCCGTTTCGGACACGGCCTAACTCTGAATTGTTTTACCTAGACAGTGTCTTGCTTGATTGTAGTCATCCTGTGTGATGTAATACTGCGACAGAGTGGCACAGTTCAGCGCCCAATCCATTGGCTCATACTGACTGGTTTCAAGCTGTCTCTTCAACGTCTCATGACAATGGCTAGCAGACTGGGCAGCAAAATCAAAACATATAAAAAAAAACAATCAGATATAATAATAATAACAATAATTATAATAATAATCAGTTTATAAATAGCACTATATTTAGCCTCAAAGTGTTGATTATGTTGTTTTATGAGAGCCATTTATACAGCACCTTGTAAGGGTTTACAAGGTGATGCAGCACAACCTGCAGCCAACCATGCCAGAAACACAAGGTAAAGCTATTCTCCTTATGATAAAGTGTAGTGAGTTCTTTTACTTGAATTACATAAAACTCACGACCTCAGGCTTAACATCCCATCCGAAGGACGAGGCAACTATGGTCAAGTGTCTTGCTCAAGGACACAAGTGCCAAGACCGGGACCCGAACTCGCACTGTGCCAACACCAGAGCTTAAGGCCGGTGCACAAGACCACTCAGCCACATCTCTGTACAGCGATGACACCTCGGTTGCCTCTATGGACAAGAAGACTTTGAGGTTTTTTTACACTACCTTCTCGCTGTCTCCAAGATTACCGTAAACTTGCGCTAGGTAGTACAGAGTGTGAGTGTAGCCCTTCTCAAATTGCTGTTCCCTCTTGTGATCAGTTAATCGGTTCTCTTCTTGAACAAGGAGGCTGTAAAGTAACAAATCAGGGGGTTATTTCCATCATGCAGAAAAAGTTATTAAGCATAGAAAAATATTGCTAAGTAGAAATGGGTTACGAGGCAAAATACCTTTAAATGTACACAGCTCGTGACTGACCCACTTTATTTAAGCAATATTACTCTTAACAGGGTTATGAAATTGGCCACCAGGCATAGAACTGACAAAGGGGAGACTTTTGGGAACACTAGGTGGCAGGGTTTGAATTCCACAAAGACCTTAGATTTGTGATTTTTTTCATGTTCAGATCTCTGGTGCAATGAAAGGATATACTTTGGGGTTTGCTAACTTGATCCGAAGAATGGATTACAACCACAAGTGACACCTGATAACCGATGACTTTGTAATTTTTTTTACGATTGTTGACATGAACTCATCAGCTCCTCACTTCATCCCGATCAATCTCCAACTGACTTTTTATCAATTTCTACCGTCTTAATTATTTTTGTTACCATTCTAGGTCAACATTTTATTTTTCAAAATGACGTCCTGCCGTCTCTAACCAACACGTTTAACAGCGGGTAAAGCAAGGCAGTCAGTTAAACCAAAATACTGACTGATGATTCAGTATCTCTCTTTATCCATGGGGTAGTTTAGAGCACCAGACCATAGAGTTACAACAGGGCCTTGGGCTCTGTCTCTGGCTTGACCCTCAGTCCATCCGCAATTTCGGAGCCGTGACTACTTTGCATGGTGGTTTTCCCAACAATCGAAAACAGAGCCCAAGTCAAAGCTCCCTAGTGAAATCTATACATACTCATTGATCCCGAATGGAGCTACACCGACCTCGTGCTTGTACTTCTTGTATACACTTTCAGCTTCCTAAGGACAAACGGTGAAGACAACTTTTAAAAAAAAAACATTTCTGAAACTAAACTTTCTCCTACTTTCTCCACTTTGGATGCTTGTAAGGACAATTACGCAGAGTAAACCCCTTTTTCTGTATTCTCTAATTTTTAGAGCCTCACTACAGGGATGGAAATGTACATTTGTACTTCGTGGGTTTCAGAAAGAGTCTCGTCCAGTTTTCTGATGAACACTTTCAATCCCCCCCCCCTCCTGCTCAATCCAAGAGAACTGCACTGGTACTTGGCTATGGTTAGCTCATCTTAAGATTGCTATACAAAAGCTTGCCCCGAAACCATACAGAGCAACTGTCTCTATACTCTGAGGAATTCAAATTTAAGCGGTAACTTGTGGCTAAGCAAGTCACTGTTCCAGACTCGATTCAAACCGAACTCACAAAACGGGCTTGATTGCCTCACCAATAATAACTCTAGGGCTTTCTGTAGCTCTCTCCGTCCACTCCAGAGGATCCCCAGCTGATTGAGGGTCTTGACAGTCAGGGACACCGCCTTATTGTCTAGGGACAGACCCTTGAGCATCTTACGGCAGGCGCTCAAGTAGTCCTCCCCTGAGGAAGTCTCCTCGGTGTCCATGTAGTTGATGCCCAGATGGTAACGAAGACTTGCTAGCATCAGATGCAGCTCTGGGAAAGTGGAACAGATGAGCGAGATTTGTGTGTCACGGGCAAGTTCAATCATTTGAAGTTGGGAAAATTGAAAAAAAAGTTTCACTTCTAAATGTTTCCTCATGAAATAATAACTATCAAAAATAAAAATCTGTCCTTATATAGCACTTCACTTAGCACTTTACCTACATCTCATAGCACTTTAATATCAACTTCTCATAGCGCTTATTAAGTTTTTTAAGACAGGTTAGTTTTAATTATGAGACCCATTTATATAGCAGAGGGTTCACAAGGTAATGCAGCGCAATCTGCAGCCATGTATGCCGGAATCACTAGGGCAAGCTCTTTCTTTTATCCAAAACCTTGCCCCAAACCCATGTCACATACATTAGCTAGCAGCGATAATCGTAAAAATATTTTTAAAATTGCAGAATTTTAACCTAAGGTTAGTCATAACCCTCCAGTTTATGATCAAGGCCCAACTTCATAGAGCAGCTGGTTAAAGCACAAAAAGTGGCTAAACACAACAAAACTATGCTTAGTAGAATAAAGTAACCGGCCAAAATATCATTTCACATGTACCACTTGTGACTGGTATCCTGCAAATTTTTGCTGAGCAGGAAATTGTTAAGCAAGATTTTCTGCTTAAGCAGCTGTATGAAATTGGGCCTATGGGGGATCATGTTGGTCCTGTAGTTTCTTTCCTTCCCTGTAACCTCTGTATAACCTCCCACCTCAGACCGGAGCCTTGCATGTGGGTTGGGTTTTCAGTCCCTACCTGATTGTGTGGGTATTCCCTTTTGGGGTTTTCCTACCAACTGAACCTATTGTCTCTCTTCCTATTTACTCTGTTATTGGCATTATTTTTGCGTTTGGATGTGTAATAAAATAGACCGTCAGGAGGATCGAGGGTGAAGGTTACAATTATCGCAACTAATAAATAGCAACAGTTGCTCAGCTGTCACCATGCAAATCATCGTACCAGACCGTACTCAAATTTAACTCGCAAATGGCTTAAAAAACCTAATGACCATGGCCCAATTTCATAGAGCTGCTTTAGCAGAAAATATTGCTTACAAATTTTCTGCTAAGCAGAAATGAGCAGGACGCCAGTCATAAATTGTACTTGTGGTATGCTAGTTTGGCTGGTAACCTTATTCTGGTATTGGGCCCATACCTGTGTCTTGCTGCTGCTGCTGCTGTTGCTCGTCTGTATTGATTCCATAGAAGTGTTCCAACTTTGCCCGAAGCTCCTGATAGATTTCCCTCGCTGCATACTTAGACTTAAACGGGTTGGTCTCTGGATCATTCTGGGAATCCTTTAACATTAAAAGCAGATGTTCGTCAGCGACAAAAATAAGGGGAATTTTTTAGGGAGGGCACAAGGTCATGCATCAGTTTTTCTAGAATACTTCTGGCCACCAAAACTATAGTTTCCATTTGCATTTCCTATGACCAAATCCCCTATTCAGCACCCTTCTTGTGCCATTGGTACTTGTTATTATATGATAATCTTGCGTGGAAGGTTAACAACAAAAACATTATCTGTGTGTATCTGTGTCCCTCCTTGACCTTAGTTATGCCAATGATGAGGTTCGTGTTCCCGTTTCTTTTACTTAGATACAAGGGGAAAATTGCCATATCTGACCTCCACTTTTTAAGGTCACTTACTTGTGTTTCCTTTTTATTTAATAGTAACACAAGATAAAAGGTCTAATTGCGAAAAAAGTTCCCAACAACAATACAACCCTGACAGTGACAACAACAGTCTTGATGATTCACCGTAGACCTTTGCAAATAAAATGGTCGAAACTGTGGGAAGGAAAAGGGAGCACTGTCCGCCCTTTTCCATTTCCACAGTGCACTCTGACCATTGTGTGAAATCAACCGGGCAGCGTTTGAGAAAACTCTAACTCTAAACTACAGTAACTAACACTAACATTTAATAACTTGATAATTCAATTTTAATTGCAATTCATTTTGGGGGGCGATCTGCCGATACTTTACTCTTAGTTTTTCCAGTGAAATTAATTAACGATCACAATCTCTATTTGAGTAATTAAAACCGCATACATAATATACACTTTTCCGTGCTAAAAATTAACACAAACCTCTTCCGTAAGCTTTCTTGCTTCCGCAAACTTGGCAAACCCCTCGCTTGTCATGAACTCCATGTAGGTCGCCATGTTGGATTTGAACGGCAGCCGTAACTTAATTTCCTCGCTAGGTGGCACTATACTTCCATCAGTTCTATGTGCAACAAGCTAATGCTAATTATTCCGAAAATACTGTTAACAATTATTAAAAGTTTTTGGCCTCTTGAAAACAAGTAAAATAAATATTTGTTGACAACGAAATATAATTGTTTTCTTTTCTATTTTTAGTAGTTTATCCGATTAATTGTTGAGCTTGAGACTCATCCAAAACCGTCAACACCAGGAACGAGTAGGCCCTAAACTGGCTGCAAAGCACTTTTTATAAGAAGGCCATGCGATGGATGGAGGCCTACCCAATGCTCTAGGTTGAAAGTCCAACTACCGTTGGGGCACAATCATTGGACCGTTTACCAACAATCCTTAAAGATCTTGACGTCAAAATCATCGATTTACAGACAAAGTTTTAGCTTTACAATTTATGCATGCGGCTCCCATTACTGGCACACGATTGTCTCTTTAGGCTAAAGCGACTGTCTGGACGGTGCTAGCTGACGGGTGACAGAAGAAAGAGAATACAAAAGAAGCATTAAAATTCATTGCAACAAAGTGCGTTAAGATTGCCTGAAGACAATTTTGTAGAATTTATGGTCAAAATGGTGCTACTTGTAATTTTCAGAACAAAGTTCTCAAATCTAACATTATTTGTCTTATGAGTAGGCCTACCCATCTGATGGCAATGTTTAGTCTTCTTTTACTTCATTCACCTGTTTAGAGCCCGATTTTTGCCGACAGAAATTGTTTTAGAGACTATTTTTTTCTCGAAACGAAAGGTTTTTTTAAAAAGATTGTACTGATTCAAATCGAAAAACTTATACCAGTACAAAAGCGTTCGCTTAATGCCTTGGACAACGCACAAAATACACGTAGGAACGTGCGACATTGTTTGTAGTCCTACATGGCAGGTAGACGTGAGATAATGTTAACAATTAATTTAGTTTTAATTTTTAACTAACTAACACTTATCATTGGAGGATTTTTTCCCCGTACAATTTAAATAAAAGCTTTTAAATAATTGTTCGAATCTTTAAAAGAGAGCAATAGGCCCTAGGTTAAATCTAAATTTACGGGCAAAATCGACCTAAACGTGGACCCAGCTTCGTCGACTAATACAGGTTTAGTTCTTTTAATTAGCTAAGTCCATTTAATGTCTTGATTATTTTCAATCTAATTAATTCTCAATGTATAGTTTCGTCAAATTTAACAAAGCTGTTTCAACTTTCAAGGAGAGTTTATGTAGGGAGCCACAAATTCCACCACAGCAAAACGAACAAGAAAAACAAAATGAAAGAGTGTTGATGGTGGTGGGAAGTGTTTTAATTCCCTAATTACACGAATACTTGCCATAATAATTGAATTGATAATGAGGTATATGCGTGCAGATAGATTTACCCCTGTGGTCCATTCTTTCGTAATCCTGCGCCAACTCAAAACACACCTCGATAATTTGCTGCTCTATAATGTTTCAAATCATTAACTGATTCGATCTTAATTTTGTTTGTTTGTTTGTTTGTTTTTGTTTGTTTTATTTTGATAATGAGGTATAATTCGTTCACGTCGCCCGTCGCATCGCCCTTCCCGACGGCCATTTTCTAATAAGTTTTATTCTTGTTTCTCACTCGACACCGGAAGGCAAGAGGGGGCATCTGGAGAAGGCATCTGCCCCCCCCCCCCGATTACGCCACTGCCATGGTTCCACCGGATTAGCCACCAAGCAACTATCATTCTGATGTGCGTTTGATGTTGCTGTGTGTTATGAGTTAGGTCTCTCGAAATGGTTTCTGGTACCGAGGCTGATTCTTCCTGACTGGGGAAATGAGTAGAGATGATGGCAAACTTCCTGGGACACTATCTGTGGGCATCTATAGTCGAGGCCAGTCGAGTATACTGTTTTGCATCTAGCGCGGCTGCTCTATGGAACTGGGGCCGATTTCGTTAAAGCTTTGCGATCATCTTTGGATAAAACCATCCAAAATGCAGTAAACAAATCTGTTGGCTCCTAAAAAACTATTGAACTAACCTTCCTATTTTTATATTAATTTTGTTTCTTAATTAATAATGTTTACTTTGTATTTTGAAAGAGGGAAGAGGCAAGCAAGTCATTAGAAGAGACCATAGTGTGACCGCGAAACAATATTTTGTTATTTGATAAGGCCTAACGTGCAACATAAAGAGTTTTTTTTTTTTAGGACAACCAAAGTTAAATTTATACAGGATTTTCGAAAGGATTTGATATGGTTTCTGTCTGTAGTTGTCTTGTTTTGTTTTTTAAATGTATTCTACATGATCACGCTGCAGTTATCTTTAGGCCACGGATTTGCATTTTGTCATCGAACGCGAACGGTTTCCTTTTCGTACAAGGAGAGAAAGAATCCTATTTTTGTAAAGCCAGCAAACATCATTCCTAACCGAAAACATATTGTTTTTGTATTCCTCAACAATCATTAGCAGGTAGGAAATGAGGAGATTTTGCCCATGAGATTGACACTGTCAGAGTGCATGCTATGACAAAGATTAGAATTGTTTTTTTACCCTTACACCGATCTGTATTAAGCACCCGAGTTCTGTGAACAAAAATCCACTGGTAAATCACTTGGGTGGGATTCGAACCTTTGCATTGCTAGAACATATGGCTTACCACTAGACCACCCCCGAGCTAGCGCGATGGCTATATAGAAGCAGTTCAAATCCTTAGCAGCGGGTATAACGCAACAGTTGAATAGATGTTATTTTTTGCATCGGGGATAAAAAATATTATATTATTTTGGTTTTTACCCTTACACCGATGTGTATTAAGCCCTGTATACTCAGAACTTTCTCGGGGTGTTGGTAAAAGTCAGAGGTCGGAGCTAGCCGGAGCTACCCAAAGGTTTCATTTATTTCGACATACAAATCATTAAAATTAGCTACTCACAATGTTT
The DNA here is from genome assembly GCA_023634235.1 of Pisaster brevispinus. Taxonomy (NCBI): domain Eukaryota; kingdom Metazoa; phylum Echinodermata; class Asteroidea; order Forcipulatida; family Asteriidae; genus Pisaster; species Pisaster brevispinus. The sequence goes on from JAMKCF010000006.1 coordinate 5,357,592, forward strand.
TTCGGAAGGTTCTCATGCAGAATGTAAGGTTAAGATTCACTTTTGCTCCAAATGGCTAGGAAAATAAGCAAACATTTTTCCCCAATCCATGGGGACAGATTTGAATTCCATTCCCCATACCTGCCTAAGAATCGTCAACCCTTCATTTTGGAGTACGTGAGTAGTTAAAAAAGAAGAAGATATTTCACGTTATAAACGCAACCTTCGGGTAGCTCCGGCTAGCTCCGACCTCCGACTTTTACCAACTGCCCTTTCTCGAGTTCTGTGAACAAAAAACCTCATGCAATTGACTCGGGTAGGATTCGAACCCACGACCTTTGCATTGCTAGAGCAGATGTCTTACCACAGACCACCAAGCAAGCCCAACGGCTAGAGACAGTTCGAATACTTAGCGGTGGAACCACAATGATGTAGGGCCATCTCAGATTTGTCCTTTGATTTAATGTTTTTGAAATTTATTTGTGTAATATTGTTTAAAGGTAGAACAGGCCTGGAAGTTCATCTTCGATAGGACAAGGCTTTTTCATTTTGCAAAGGGCACTTCCATTGGAAAATCTTTAAGTCGCAAATGGGAAACATCTGACGGGGTATTGCACACAAAAGTTTTTTCTTCTCAAAACTTCCCGTATCGGCGCGGCCACGCCGTCTAGTTATTGGCGATGGGCGCTGATGTCATGTCTCAGGTACTTTCCCCTATTGATCTTTCAGGAATAAAGAGAGCAAATGAATTAGTAAAAACACAAACAATTCAACCTTTTTTTCTTCTCAAAAGATAAATCAGCATTAAAGGCTTAGAATAGACCGTGCAAGTCTCGCGTGTATTCGAACATTTTTGGGACCACTTGGTCCCACGTACCTTCAACGCGTGAAGGAAACACACTCGCGAACTTTTACGGGTCCTAATGTTCAAATACACGCAAGACTTGCACAGTCTACTCACCAGAGATCATCTTCATAAAAAAACACACCAAAAAACAAACAATCCGGGGCCTTTGAGCAGGCCCGGAACACACACCTTGGTAGGGCTTCGCCATCATGCACAGCAAGTGCCTTGCACGCTCTCATCTGCCATATGGCGCTTTCCTCAAGTTTAGTACAAGAAAACAGAGGTGGGGGAGAGATAGAGGGAGAGAGACAGAGATGGGGGGTGGGGGAGAGAAGAAAACCAAATAAAACAAATAAATAAAACAGCCCCCAACAAACACAAACCCCAAAATATCCACCACAAATCGTTTGCATTACTTTTGCTCAAACCCAGAGGGCCCCAGAATGCACCAGAAGAACATTGTCGCAATTCTCAAGTTCTCAATTGCGCTGTGCCGCTCGTTTATTTTTACCCAAACCCTTGACCCACTCTTTTCAGTAAAGAAAATCGATATGGCATTGTACTAACTTTGGTAAAATAACCGAACATTTCCAATTAATTCCCCACATTCTTCAATACGGATCACATGCGTTCGGGTAAAACTTGAAAGGGGGAACAAATATTATAACAAAATGGCTGGGCACTGCAGCAATAATTATTGGTTTGCCATTCAGCAAAGTTATTTATAATTAGCATGAGAGATCAGACTAAATCGTGAACATTAATACAATTTCTATCACATGACGGTCATTACGGTCAAACTGCTTAAAAAACATTTGAGACCATCGCGTTTGCCCGAATGGTGGTTCAATCACTTTTAAAATGCTGGCTAAAACTTGTACCCGTTTTTATCCATGACCTGATGGTTAAAGTTAGCCCAGGCCAGCTCTACAATTTGTTTTTAAAGAAAGACTTATAATACGATTGAGTTGTAACTATATAAGCACAGAAACTTTGCCCAAAGTAATTACCAAGAGTTTCTTAAAAAATAATATTTTTCTTGAAATTTCACTGCAACAAAATCAAAGTTAAAGATTATGTTTCTCTCAATCTGAATCCGAATGTTATCAGCCGATACTATTAATAGACAATGGCTGGATGAAATTAAAGTAGCCCCAGGAAAAACTTAAAATATAGGAAAATAAACCCATAGGCATCTATCATGTTATTGGGAAGATTTATTTTCACTTTTAATGCCACATTATTGTAATATGCAGGTAGGCCCCCTAATGTTCGGGGACATAACAAGTCGACGATTAACAGAAAATTAATTGGTTAAAAGGAGTTCGCTGGTCATAATCGCCCTGAGATATAATTATGTCGTCGGAAATGCACAAGTGATCTTCGAAAAGATTCTCTTTGATCAGGTGTATTCTCTAGACTTAAGTCTGTCACTAGTGTCGCCGAAATGCTCGCGCCTGTAATTACAATAGAATATCACAGGAACTTTTGATAAAAGTTATTTGAATTGTAGACCTATTTAAACACCCCAAACAAAGACGACGACGACAACAACGACAACGACGACTTGGCGACGACAACGACGACGACGACACGACGACGACAGCAGCAGCAGCAGCAGCAGCAGCAGCAGCAGCAGCAGCAGCAGCAGCAGCAACAACAACAACGACGACGACGACGACGACGACGACGACGACGACAACAACAACAACAACAACAACAACAACAACAACAACAACAACAACAACAACAACAACAACAACAACAACAACAACAACAACAACAACACTTGAAATACTACCAAAATGCTGCCACCCACTAAAAGTCGAGGGTTGAAAAGGCCCCTCAAAACGACTTATTAAAATTTCTCAGTTCCACAAAGAAACGGCAAAAATTGAATTGTACCTCGCAAATGACTTACACATTATGTAACCAACATTGCCGCTCAACGATATTTTAGATCTAAGAAAAAGTAAAACATGTTTTCACCCAATTAAAAAAAAATCACACGTAAACTTTAGTGCTCGTATCAGTTAGGAATTCTACGATTGGAACTTTTCAGTTCGGGTGGGACACGCGGTTGCAATTTTCTTTTTCCCCTGACGGTTCAAGTTAAAGCCCGGGAAATTAGCAGACACGCTATACAAAAATTGAATACTTCCGAACTTATCTCGGCACCAAAAATAGTACAGGGTCACAATTCCGGGGAAGCCCTTTTTTTCACGCGGGCGAACTTCAGTCAAATGGGGGCCTTTATGAACCCAGTGTACCTAGATTGTGAATGGAGCTACCGCGCATAAAGCACGTACAAAAATATGGCTCTGCTAGCGCTACATTTTAAGGAAACGTGCCATCCCATAATGATACTCCAATCCTATTTTGGCTGTTCCAACAACTGATCACCCCAATTTATCTCGCATATAAATAATTTTTGTGCTTGAAATTAACGCAAATTGCCAATATTTTTAACGGAAAATAAGTTTTGTTATATTATTTGTGTAATTTATACGTATAATTTGCTCAAAAGGTTATATATATATATTATTTTTGAAATTGTTATAGTTTCCGGAGGGGTCGTGCGTCAGGTCGTTTCCCATCACCACACCCAGCGTTGTAGGTCCCCTTTCGGCTCTCCTGTCAGCGGATTTGAACAGGAATTACCAGTTTATTCAGGGCGCAACATCGGACAAACGGGGCCAATTCGGGATCCCCGATTTGCTATAGTTTCTGGGGAACGTTACGGCTTGATAAAAGCCTCTAGTTGCGGGTGCTAGGAGTGTAAAATCGGCGTTTTTCTGCGCTGGTCGTCATCCTCCAAGAGAGAAATTTGCTGCCCTGCTGCTGGCTGGCCTCTCATCCAACATGGGTTGTTGTCTGAGCGAGGAAGCTAAGGAAGCAAAGAGAATCAACCAAGAAATTGAGAAGCAGCTACGTAAAGACAAACGCGATGCGCGCCGAGAGCTCAAGCTACTTCTTCTTGGTAAGTTGGAGAAAAATTGGAAAAAATATGAGAGTTGTGCGAGCCTGGTTTGAATGGGAAATAGCCCCAGTTTGAAGCGGGGAAAAGGCGATGCTGTGTTTTGTCTGTGAACGAGCGTGAAAGCTTATGGGCTTGTTATGCTAATGTTGACATGTCGTGCCGTGGTCAGCCATTCGCATAGATGGCGAAGTGACGGAGAAACAACGGGATTTGTGTGTGCAAAGAAGGCCAGTTCTGTTATAAAAACCACCACAAATTCTTCCGGAAGTCCCCGTGTGTGCAGCCGAGACAGTGTCGTTGGATCCAGTGGAATACAATCTCGGTGGAGATAGAACCATCTGAGTAGGAAATACATGACATCATCATCACTCCAAACAAAATGGAGGACAGGAAAAAAAAAATCAAGTGAAATCCATTGAATTTTCCAACGCCCATATCCCATCTGAAATATTTGAGACCAAGCATGAAACAGATAGAGCATTGACAGAAAAAAACTGCAAACCTAGTTCATTATGTTCAATCCCAAATGTCCCCTTTTCTTGCACTCTCACTCATTGGCCAATATGACATGAGCAATTGATCATTTCACTTAATATAAATAAAATCTTTAAAATAGGAAAATCTTCAATCAGCATTTTCTTGATTTCATCGGTTCAATTTCTATTTTTCTCCAGTTATTATTACCTGCATGTAGGGCAAACAATTCTGTGTTGTACATGATGTTTTTAAAATTTGTGACTGATGTGAATAAACAATAGCAAAGAGTTGAGTATTATTGTTTGGTGTGTGCATCCATTTTGTGAAGTTTGCGTTGTAGTGTAAGTAGAGATAATTAGTGTAGATTTATTTATTGAAAGTAGTATTTAAATCCCCCATAAGTAAAGGCCCTCTGCGTAACATCTGCCTTGTTAAAATGTTGCTACAGCGATCAACATTTTTTCACACCAGGCATTTTATTTTTTTTTGAAGGACTTGCACCACTGGGGCAGTAGGCGTGTCGGTTTGGGGGTTTTCTCATAATTTGGGAAAACCTGATAAAGCCATCGGGCTTGTGGAGTCCAACTATTTGTCAGCTGACTGAAATAATTACACATCTAAGGAAGGTTTTACTAATTTATTAGATCAAGCTGCAATAATCGTAGCTCTTGGTCACGCCCCTTTAGACCTAAGAGCTACGACGTACCATGCATACATCATGTACAAATTTGGCAAGTTCTGTTTTTCAACAGTCCAATGAGTTGGTCTGGTATCGTGTTGCCAGCATGTGAAATAGGATCGGTCTCATCATCAGCACTGTGATAGAACTGCAATGTTTGAATGCTCGGAAATCTGGGTGCTAATTGCAAATTAAGTATGAAAGACCATTTGGGTTGTAATCAGCGACCGTCGGTAGGATTGAGGGTTACAATTATTGAACTAACTTGTATCGTGATGTGAAGGAAGATCCCTGGTTGGTGCTGTTAAAAGTCTTGGGTTGTTTTCTCGCGTATTTATAATCTTGTGTCCGTACTGACACACATGTGCGTACACGATGTCATGTGTACAAGCCATGTGCTTTTCAAAGACCCTTTCACCCAGTTACAAACTGAGCCATGCATGCATTGCAGGATGATTCACTACATGTGCTGATGTTAGTATGGGCTTCCAATGTTAGTTTAAATGTACATGTCTATGTACAGACATGAATGTGCCATCCATGTGATAACAGTCCATTTTGAAAGGAGAAACTTTGGTCCAGCTGGTCATGTTTGCCCGTAGCCTGAGTACATGTACATGTAAACGTATATTTGTATCCAGTCTAGTAGATGGACTCTGGGTGAAGAAATCTGGTTCACCGTGTGTCTTTTGAGAGTCTTGAAGTGTACACCATGGGTTTGGAGCTGATTCATATCATGTCCCAGCTTAAATTTACATGCTCCTTGTATTTTCAGAGAAAGAAGGACTTTTTGGGGTATGGTTTTGTACTGCACAGTTTCAATAAATTTCATGTTGTAATGCATAAAAGTGTCATGTAGGCTAATTGCAATAGTTTTGTTGAACATGATAGAAGCAGCTTATTATGTTGTGGTTCAGCAACTTCCAAGGGGCTGATGTGGCGGTTGTCTAGTATGCAAGAATTTGGTTGAGTACAACACTAAGTCATACACGTACATGTACATTCGTCATACATGAAAGACAGACATCGGACAGCGATAAAATATGGGCGTCGATGACGCTTGCCATGCTGGAGTACTTACACACACGTGCATCACGCACTCATTACTGAACTGCCATAAACATGTGCTACAAAATGCAACACTGGATGGCAATACGCATACATATTGTTCTTGTGCGTAGTTCATGTTCTTCAGCATGGCTGACCTCCAGCATTGCTATGGAAACGTAACATCAGTGAGAAGTGCTTATATTGACCCCTTGCACCACGCAGAACGGACCTCTGCACAATGTACCTCTGCACAATGTGCGCCTGCCATTTCCGCCATTTTGGCAGTCACTTCCTTTGCGTACATTTTGACTCCCAAAATGGTGGACAGGATAGGTGCATGTAAGTTCGCTGCGCGTTGTGAAATGGGTCAAAACACCTGTAGTTTTTTTTTTTATGTATGGTAACCACGTACATGCACGGGAAGTTTTGTAAAAAGGTACATTAAATGTGCAGCAAAACTGTAGACTCTCTTGTTACCGGTCCTACCTTTAACTTCAGCAAGAACAGTGTATTACAGAATTTTTCATGATTAACAAACTTCAGTAGTAGAATTAGAAGCTCTGTTCGTTGGAGATACATGTAGATACTTGAATATACGTCTTACCAGGTGTAAGATTAAAAAATGATCAAAGTAAAGAAGTGAATTTTCTGATCATTGCTATATACTTCACTTGCAAGTGATTTTTTGTTCTCTTAGAACTCAGTATCTGACATATGCTGCATTTAGAATGCACCTCTAATAAAGGTGAGAAACAATGCTATTATACATGTACAATACACTTACAAATACATGTACAACATCATGCATACTGTGATTGAACTATGATACATGACCCTTAATATGTATGCTGTGTTACACTATTCTGGCACTAGGCTTATCTGGCACTGTGCTTCATGCACATGTACATGCCTGCAGGGTTTGTCCTTAATTTTTGTCAGTGACTAGCCAGCAGGACCAGTTAGCTTGTCATTTCACTAGTCCACCAGCTTATTCACTAAGTGAATAATTTCAAATGAAACAGGGATGCTTTCCAACACTGAACTAGTCAGCCGGACTACTCGGAGAGAATTCTGACTACATGTAGTCCTCATGTGTGTAACTAGCGGACCACTGTAGGGGAGAACCCTGGCATGTACACAAACACACTGTACATGTAACATCTGAATAACCCCCAGATGTACCTATGTTAAATATTTTACTTTATTTACACTTGAACAAATTGATCGACAACAGTAGCTTCCTAGAAATTGTTTTCTAATGTATGTACTTCACAATATCCATGGTACAATAGAACTGTTAAGCCAATTTTTATATAGGCCCTATCAGGTTTGTAGTAATAATTGGCCATTCACAAGACTTCACACCTCTCATATGACTGTGCATAATACTGTACAAAGAAATAATGTCAAGGCGCTCGTATTTCATTTTGCTTGAATGTACATGTACATGAACATGAACGGTGTGGTCAGTAGTGCATTATGCGTCATGTGACTATGCATATCCGTCATTCAAGGCACCCTTGTTCCATTCTGACTGGACGTATAGTCACATGCAATAACACACAACACTTTTTGTTGGTGGTACTACATAAAGACCTGCAGATTGTTTTGTTTGCTGACTGATAATTGCCTAAGGAATCTTTTTTGAAAGATTCTGACTGTTTTGCTTTGTCTGACGGCGGCAAAAGTACATTTAAACAAATTTGATGTGACAAATTTACTGTGAGGGATGCGTTTCAGTTGATGTAGGCATTATTTGTTTATGTATGTAATTTTTTTGCGGTGTGATATCATAGGCTTGAATTTACCACAGTAACTTCCTAGCAATGGTGACAAATGATCCTCCTAACATGCCTGGTGGCATTTGTGCCAATCTTGCACACACAACACAAGCATGTCCATATCGGTTGATTTAGTAAATGCGATTGGTATATGCACAGTGGGGCATGTGTAATGCAACAGTCTTTAAAATATGCCCCAGCATGTACATCTTGCGTACATGGCCTACAGTATGTATGCTGGCACATTGTAGAGCTGTTCATGTACAGTTACATTGCTTTAAAAAACATTCCTTGAATGTGGGGGACGAGCTTGCAATGGGCAAGGCTTTCTACATGTGCATCAGTAGGTTAACAGACCAATCGGAGTACATGTACACTGTACTTACATGATGTATTGCGATGGGTTGTGTACATGGGTACATGTATTTAACAGAATAGTACTGTAATAAAGATTGTTTAGTGTACATGTAGCTATGCGATTGTGTAAACACAATGTGGTTTCTTCTAAATTACAAGAGAAACAATAATAAATTGTTCATTCTGTTAGTCCTATAGGGGAATTACAAAGTACGTACAAAATGGGCGTGTGATTCTGTACATTGGACTATTCAGCAGTTAATTAAACCTGTTTTATGATTATACATTTAAAATGTCTGAACCAGTATTTTTTACATAGGCCTTGGGAAAACACAAGGGCAAATAAAAAGTAAAATTTTCAGTGTAGAATATGAACATGTGGTGACACTGGGGAAAACTATCAGCGATGAGTTGATTGTGGGACTACGTATGGTTTAATGGCAAAAACATGTTCTCTAATGTACACTCATTTCCGGTTTTGTCCTTCAAATAATTGTGGGACTAGTTTTCAAGATGTGTTGTGATAAACTTCACTCGTAGCCCTCATCTATTCACACTCAGCATTTGGCCATCAATTGCATAATGTAGGCCTACAAATAATATATGAATTTATACGGACACGTGTACGTGTGTGTAGATATCCATTCAATTAAAAATCTTAAATTGGTCTTTTTATTAAATTTTTCAAATTTATCTTTTTTGTCATCAAGATATTGAACTTCCCAATTCTAGACTGTTCTTGACTTTGAGCATTTTTATAATGACCCAACTGTCGTGTTTGGCTCTGTACGTGGGTTGTTGCATTGTTGGGGGAGGGTGGAGCCGTTTGGAGAGAGAGAGAAAAAAACAAAAACAAACAACAACAGAAAAAAGGAATTTATTGCCAGAGTCTAAACCTTTGTTTGGATTCGTGCACTGTGTTCTTTGACACGCAACAAAAGGCTGGAACAAGCTGCCGTGGCAAGCCTGTGCAATGCACCTGCATGTGCTAGCTAGTACCATTTACTTTCACTTTTGGGAAGCAGTGGCATATTGTGATATTTGTCTGTGGTTCCAGGTGGCAAACCACATGACACATGTCCCATACATTGTACACGTAGATACATACACAACTTGAAAAGGCTCTCCCCACTTCATAACACTTTAGGGCGAAACAAATGTTTTTGTTTGTTTGAATGTGTTAATCTTTAAAAATAAAGTCTCACACTTTCCCCCTTGGGCGCTATCGGGTCACATTTTCAGTGGACAGTTTGTTTGATTGGTTGAAATGTCTTTGCCTTGCTTGTGGTTCAAAAGATTGATGTCAATACATAGTACTTGTGAAGAACAAGCACACTTCCCCCCTAACGAGGAGCATGTGATTGTTTACAAGTGTCATTGTTCAAGCTACTTCTAAAACAGGCCAAAGGTGGACTTTCTTAAAAAAACAACACAGAACTTGTGCACATGTTTGTAAATGCCATAATCAAGGATTCCCTTTGTTCTCCCATTGGTTGGACTCAGCTTTTTTTTTTATTAGCGAAGTCCTCATGAGCCATTTTGAGATATGGTCCAGGTGGACACCATTCTATGATATTTTAGGTTTGGGTAAATCTGTCTTAATACCAAACACACCCAAACCAAACAGTGCACTCCTATAGTGTCCACCGTATCTCAAAAAGGCTAATTGGTTTTGTACAAGAAAGTGAAGCGAGGACTGTCCTTGTCACATTTATGTCATTTTACCGGATCCGTTTTGATAAAGTCCTCGGTTTAAACATACAGCAAGGTTGAAATGTGTAGACACGTTCATTTGTATTGTACATGTAATAGCAGCACACCATGTACATGTACGTACATGTGTATGTGTGCATGTACCTGCAGCTTGATTCTTATTGACGAGATAGATACATGTAAGCATTCATTAAGTCATCGCTGATTTGTGTACATTCAGCCCCATAATACACGTAGACCTATAGCCCCATTCATGCCATTTACCAAGATATGACTTAACATGTAATCAGGCAGTGGGCCTTTTGTTTTAGTTTGACTGTAGATCCATAACAATAGTGAGGGTACATGCGTAGTACCTTTCTTTTAATCCAATGGCCCCAATGTGCTAGGTACAATGTACATGTGATGTACATATAAATGTGTACAGAAAACAAAATGGCAGTTTAAGTCTGCAGCATACTTGCATGATGTTTCAAGGAGGGAGCGGAGGCAATCGCCTCCACGTCATAGTGCCGCTTGAAATGTTTCAGTAGAAATTTAAATTTCCCCCGTAGAGGTGCCCATTTACTGTGGGAAACAGCCTTGCCCTTCCAACAAGTAGCACTCAGGCTGCCAGTACATTGTGCTGGCAGCCGGTATGTATGGCTAATTATGCATTGTTAGTGAAGTTCATGCAACTGCACTGTTTGCAGAATTCAAAATGGTGAAGTGTAAATCCACCCATTAATTTGAACAGGGATCCATTCCACTCAGACTTTGACCTTGAATTACCAGGGCCCAATTTAAAATGGCCTAAAGCACAGAAACTTGCTAAGCACAGAAAAATCTTGCTTAGCAGAAACAGATAACAACCAACATTCCGTAAAGTTTACATTGTTGCCACTGGTACCTTGCTCATTTCTTGCTAAGCAGAATTTTCTGCTTAATAGCTATCATTGAGCTGCTTAACACCTGATTTTGTGCTTACTGTGCGATTTACATTTCATAGCACTGCTAACCGTAAGCACATGAAAAGGCATGCTAACCTTCCGGTGCTTACTGTATGAAAATTAAAGGCGTAACAATGCAAATCCATGGTGAATGCGCAAGCTGACCACCTAATTTTCTTGCCTTTCAGTGAAATATGCTTACACTTACAATGTAAGCAAAATTTTCTGCTATAGTTAGCACGAAAAATTGCTTACTCTTAAGCAGCGCTATGAAATTGGCCCCAGCTCAATGCAACCTCCAGTGCACATTATTCTTTCAATGATTTGGCAAGCCCAGTAGTACATGCAGTGATCATCACTTCTGGTCTGAGTTGCATTTAGATTCGGTCTCTACTTTAGAAATTAGACATTCTGAAATGACACTTTGCTTTCCCTTGTCCAAATTGGCATAATAAAACAAACATGAAATATGTACACCATCGAATATTGCTGGGATACACACAAAATGTTCTTTGGATTCTGTACAGTACAGTACAGTACAGAATAGTGTACATTTTCTGATCTACACATGTATTTTATGTAGTCCTATTTTGTTTACCCCCAAAAAATACAACATAAAATTCACATTCAACTTATACATGAGCTTGTTTAAAAATACTTGAATACTTAATGTACATTTCATGCGAACATTGTACATGTCCATCGTATACATATGTAAAATTCTTTAACATTGAACCTACTAATGTTGCAAATGTGAGACTGTATGTACCTTTAAAAATAAACCCCGTTTAATGCCTGCAGCAACAATGACAGAAGGGCGTGGCTGCTGTAGATGGATCATGCAAAATGAGGTTCATTTATTATTAGCTGTCATATTTTGGTCAGACTGTTCATTGCCTAAACTGTATACATACACTATATGTATTTTTTACTAAGATTCTAAGAACTGAACCAGTAGAAGACACAAACAGAAAGTTACATAAATGCATTAAACATCTGATATATGTACACATAATGCTGTATGCGCAGTATGTTAATAAACCACCCAACCCTACTACATGCATGCCCAAAACGTAAACATTGCGAGGATAACGTTGGGACAACATGTTAACAAACATCAACTGTCTGCTCTGTGTCTTGGCTGCGGAAGGTCGCCTGTTTCTAGGTCACCAGTAATCAAGAGATCATTTGCAACAAGAGTGGGAGGCCTATGAGAACACATTTGGAATGTGCATTTTTGTGTGTGCACTGACTCTGGAGGTCCGGTGTGTGCCTAAAAAAGTGAATCGCAACATGCCCTTGATGCAAAGGGTTGCCCTTTCTGTGACGAAACGGGGTGCATTCTTGCATGTTTTCTTGTTACAAGAGGTCTATTAGATTTGATTCATACAGCCGTACAAGTACAATTTTTCAGGTGATTGGATGGATTTATGTATTAAAGTATTTACATGTTGTAATTTTGATAACTGTACTTCACGGTGCATTTTAAAGGGGCTGTGTCGTCATGATCATAGTCTGCTTGTGTCTGGGCATGGATTCATAAACTCTCACCCAGTTGGTACACGTGCGTGCGCGCTGACCGTCACATCAAAAAATAAAAGCTTGGAAGGGCGTCGTCATTATTATCGCGCACGCGTGTGCATTAACTGGGTGAGAGCTCAGAATTCAATGTCTGGCCACTGACTCGCTGTGATCAAGACGACACAGCCCCTTTAATGCAATAAGGTATTTCTGATGTTGCCATGATGGTGATCTTTGTATCACCACCAAACCACACTTGTAAGGTTCATGAATGATTTGAATATATAGTTGCCAGTTTCAAAGTTCAGTCTGTTCTAAAAATGGCCGACCATTACATCACAGAATAAATTCCATATCACTTTACAGAGTTTAGAATTGGAGGTGTTTGGGGTTCAAACAGATTACAAAGTATCTGTTCGATTGCATTAACTTAGGCCAGATGCGTAACACCAAATACGCAAAGTACGTAAGCACAACTCGATTTATTCACTGTGATTGAAAGTGTGTGGTATCCTAATGCATCACATTTGTGGGTTGTAGCCTTTTGACGCAAAACTTACATACGCACACGGGTGATTTACCAAAATGATTGCACTTGGCCGGTAGCTTCACATGCACGAAGGCCTGTAGGCAGGATCTTCGTCCATTGGGTGGATTCGTGGCACTCGTAATGGTTATTGTGTTTACCCATGGTGATTCTGAGTCATTGTTTTGGAAATTTTCCACCCATGGTGTGACTATTGTTAACTGCACTGATGAGTTGCACAGGCCTTTCAAAATTGTGCAAAGAACATGAAGAATGTGCACACATTGTACAGTATGTACATGTCCATGAAATCACATAAATATCATTAGCATTTGTACTACATGTTCAGGTATACAGATCTTGTACTGGAAAATTTGTGAGGGCACCAGAGCAATAACCAGGGGCATGGAGGCAGTTGTCTCTGTGAAGCGTCAGGTCTGATAATTACAAAGATGACTACTGTTGCCACAATCTTTCAAAATCAACTTGTACATGTACATGCATTGCATGAGTCTAGTAGGATCCTTTCTGACTCCAGTAGATGAGTGACAAACACACCCTCAATCCTCCAAAATCATCAAATTACTCCAGATGATTTTGAAGGAGTCAGACTTGAACGTTCTGGCTGATATCTTCTTTCAGTTTTAAGAGTTTTGGTGATTTCCACCTGAAACAATTTAGTGTATCAAATCATCTATTGGTATAGGCCTGCACATTTGTATGCCTTTTCATCTTCCCTTAAAAAGGTTTTTCTTTTAAAAAAATCTATTCTTAACAATGCACATGTAAAGAGCTAAAACGCCTTTTCTTTTGACATGTAAAATGATATGTAGTAGTTGGAGCTCAAGGTTCTGAGGCGGGGCGAGTGTTCTCCAGTAGTGAAATTAGCTAAGTAAATGTCATGCGGTACTTAACATCTGCAAGTCCGGCGTGCCATTAAAATGGTTATTATGTAACCAGTCATTATCTTTGCTTGCTTTAAATGAAACGTTTTAAATAATATGGTGATTCTTCATTCTCTTCATTCTTCGTTCCCATGTAGTTTACGGTGTTATGCTCTGATGATAAAAAGGGTACCAACATGACCACCCACTCCAATCATAAAGCTGGTATACATGTAGATGCTACACACTTGAAGCTGTGTACATTTTAAAGATTTATGGGAACGTACAAATATGGACACTGATATTACATAGCATAGGTTGAGGTCTGGGATGGGGTGTGTGGGGCCCAGTGATCATTCAGTAACGGCAAGGCATTGCAGTGCCTACATGTACTCCCTTGCGTTTGATACCCACACACATTTTGAGCGTCGTACATGAAATGTACATTATAAATGTACACCTTTGTATATGTACGTCTTGCCTTGGGACCTCACCAGTGTACAACTTACATACAAGGCACTAAAATTCTCAGGGTCGACCATCCCTTATACTATGTGTGTACATTTACATTGTGCATTTATATGGTTTTTAGTCATTGTTTTTTTCAAGGCAGTTACATTTACATGTTCATGACAATTCATAAACTAGATATCTTGGATATGTGCAATGTAACGATATGAATCAGATTGGCTTTAGTGGCTTACTTTCCTTGCCTTTCACTTCTGTGGATCCCGGTTCAAATCCAACCTCAGACCGGAGCCTTGCATGTCGATTGGGTTTTCAGTCCCTACCTCATTGCGTGGGTTTTTCCCATTGGGGTTTTCCTCCCACATCTAAAACTGAATATTTCTTCTCGTTTCCTATGCATCCCGTGATTGGGGCTAATTGTGTTGTTGGATGTGTATACATAATAAAATAAATAAATAAATAACAGACATTACCATTTTTTTGGCCCTGAGAACAAATTTGCAAAATTATTATTAAATAGCATGAAAAGTCTTATAAAGTTATTCCATGTAGATGTAGGTCAGCCCTTGTGCTCGATACAATTTGCCAGAAAAATAAATAAAATTAATGAAATAAGGAGATAATTACATGTATGGACATGTACTACTGTAGTACATACAAATGTGTCTATGTACACTGTACACTAGTGTACATGTGCACTGTGGACTATATGTCTTCAAGTATTATGAAGACATTAAAGGCAAGGGGAAGGGGGTTCAGAGTTGAGGGGTGGGGGGGGGGGGGGGGGGAGTCGGGTATAGCAGAAATAAGTATTAACCTTTTCCTCCCAAAACCAGCATCGGGTTTGTACACAGCATACAGTAGCATTTACATGTATGTGGTTGTATTCGTTGCCACTGTCTATTTTGACATCGTTAATGCATACTGCAGGTCTAGAATTTCATTTGTGTGTGTGTGGGTTGTGCATGCTACTTGGATCACTTTCCTGTGTAGGAAAATGCACTTCCTATACAGTTAGTATAAAAATGGTCCAGTGGGATTTTTTTTGCTGGGGGTTCCAAGGACTAGACCAGGGGTAGGAAGGCATTGATCTCTGTGGCCTTTCTGAAATTCCAGGGTTGGGCTGTGTCTACATATGTAGACATTCATGTAACTGTAGTCTAATGTTTAGAATATCTGGAACACACTGTTGGTCGAGCCAGTTATTCAAACCACAAGTTCTCAGCCGTGTTGGATCCAGTTGATGGAAATACAGTCTAAGAGTCATCGAGTACATACAGAGCTGCCAACTCTCCCTGATTCTGCAGAAAAATCCCTGAAATTCACGTCCAATCTTTCCATGTTCTGATGAACAATTTTGAAAATCTCCCTGATTATGAAATTTTGTTCACCTATTATGTTGAATGTAATTCTAAATATCTCCCCGATTGTTGTACAAAATCTCCCTGATTGCAAAGTGCAAATGTTGATAGCTCCGTACATGTACAGTGTACATGTATGTTGAAATGTATTCATAATTCAGCGCACCTTCACAATCTCACATTCAGCAACATTAAGAAAGGACCAGGACCCCAACCTCGGGGCAAACAAAAACCTTGTTTTGTAGACATGCACACACTGTGTGTAAAGACCTACACTCGGGATCTCCTTTTTTCACTCTTTTTTTTGTAGTCAAACTTTTTTGGGCAACATCTCCTATTGTTTTTTTATGTAACACACTTTCCAACTGGGGTCCTTTACCGAACCGGGGAACCTATTGTCGTATTTTGTTATAGGTCCTGGGTTTGAATGTGTATACCTACATGTACCCATCCATACATCTGGGTGGGGGTACTTCCATTGTTGGTCTATTGTTCTCTTTTCTGAAGAAATCCTCTGTGGGGAACCACTAAAAAAACCTTGTGGGGTAGCATTGTTCACTTTTTGGCGTGTGTAAGGGCGTTCATTGTTGACCAGGTAAAATTGAGGACTCTTCCATGTCCTCCCATTGTTTCAGTTTGGACATTTTTTTAGCGACATCACTATTGGTTTTGTTCACAGAGGCTAACTGAAGACATCCTTGGTCTGTCCATGGAGCTATAAAAAAGCTCCACGGTCTGTCACACAATCTGGATCCCTTTGGCTAAGTTCTGGTGTCCCTGGGTAGACTTGGGCACTCACACAGACACACAACACAAGGGTCCTTTTGAGTTTACATGTAAAACTTGTCCTTGATGATGTTTGCCTCATGTTAAAGGTAGGGTCATACTTTGGTTATGACCCTGAAAAAAAAAGAAGAGGGTAATTTCTATTCGAAAGTTAACTTGTTATAAAGATTTTAATGGTAGTAAGCATCCTGTAAAACTATTTTGTCTGAAATGCCCCCGCTGATTAGAAATCAACAAAGACATGTGAATCGGAGAAATGAATCGTTTTTCAGATTTCCGAGGGTTGTTTGTCTATTCATGAATGCTGCGGCCAGAGATGCGGTTGGGTACCAACTGGCGCCTCGCTAAACGTGGATGGATTTGGCATTCTTGTGAAAATACTTTGACAATTCGTGGCTGTTTTCTCAAGAAGTAGAAACCAAAACTTTCACATGTGACTTTTTTTTGGTATCTTTCGTGATAATTTGCCAACAAAGCAGCAAACCAATCTTTGACCCTACACCTTTAAGAAATATCTTTCTGAAATTCTGTGGATACAGACCCTAACTGATCTCTTCTAAGAAGATGCGATGGCTCTGACGAAAAAACGCTATAGTTTGTTGTCAACGTTTTGACTAGTGTGCTTTATCAGAACACGTAAAATGACGAGGGGAAACTAATTAAGAACAATAACAAAAAAAAAGTTTCTTTTTAGAGCCGAGACTTCTTCCTGGAAGAAGTTACTACACGGCACACCCATAAGAATTCTCAACCATCTTTAGATCAATAATTTTTTACCACTGAAATTTTCTCTTTTCATTCTGGTTTTTTTTTTTACGTGCTTTTCTACCTCTGACAACAACAGAAATGACAATTTTTATAAACAGTAATATTGCACTGACAATTTGTTGGGGAGATATCTTAATTTCGTGGAGAAACAAATTTTTGGCAAAGGCATCTTTTAATAAATTTTCTTAATAAATAATTAAATAAAACCATCCAACCTCTTCCCTATAATTTGCACTATGCGTTGCTCAAAATTAATTCTCTTCAGAATGCGTTATGGACGTAGGAAGAGAAAGAGAGAAAGAGTATCGTAGTGTATATCTAGCAGGTACACTGTATCTAGCTGGACGCGCTCATATAAAATTATATGCACTCTCTCCCTCTCTCTCGCTTTGCAATGTTCATTGCCTCATGTTAAAATATAAATGACTCCCCCATGCACACAGCAGCAAGCAGGCGGCGGCGACAGCGGCGGCCACAGCCTGGCTATGGCATACCAGCTCGCTTGCCTGGGTAAACTATGCACATCTGCTGTTGTGACCTTGACTCGACTGAACTCAATTGAATCATGTCTATGCATACTGTTTGGAATACATCACTGATGTGGGGATGTTCTAGATTACTGGGGGAGGATGAGCCAGACAAGATAGTACACTTTACAGTGGGCTGGCTTTGGAGTTTTTAAAGGGGTAGTATGGTATTGGTTTTTCTGTTAGTACAATCGATCACAGTCTGGCTAGGCATCAAGAAACAATAACGATACTAATCTGGCAAAAAAATTCCATTGAAAAATGTACTTACCTACATGTACACATTGTTTTGATAAAACGGAATGTATGAAACAAATATACCAGATAGATCAGGGCTCGAATTTGACACTGGACCACAGGCCCGAGGCCAGTGATTTTAGTGTCGGGCCAGTAAACTTATGACCGTACAAGTCCGGCGGTCTTGTGTTTTTGAATAATAACACGTCACTGTAATTTTAAATTAAACTGATCAATTGAGTATTGAAGTATTACCCCCAAGAAAAACTTGATAAATCTTCTCTTCGTGCTTGGTACAAAAACAGCTCAAATGTGAAACTGTGTAGAGTGTTCCTCTCATTTTGATTCAGGTCTTGTAACAAATTTTCTGGTCCAGCTACAAGCCCTGCTGTCTTGTGGATTTTTTTCCCCAAATTCGAGCCCTGTAGATCATGTAATAATTACATCAAGAATATTATTTTGTCTTTTAACCCCACACTGATGTCCGATAAGCACTGTATACTCAGTGCTTTTTCAGACCTGCAGGGAAAAATATCCATAGGCTACTTTGTTGGGAATCCCAAGCCATAACCCCTGCATTCTTAGATCATATGTCTTAACTGGTTGAATCCCACGCGAGTTGTGTGCCTGTGTTTTTTTTCCTCCTATCAGACTGAGGAAAGCAGTGAATATGTACATATGTACATGTACATGTACAGTGCTTAAAATCACAAATCAGTAACCCCCCCGCCAAAAAAAACCAACCAAAAACAAAAACAAAAAACCAACCCCAAAACAAACCCACAACAACAACAAAAACAAGAACAAAACAAGCAAAAAAATTGATAAAATAAATGTTTACTTTTAATTTATACTGGTTAATGATTTGTTGTTCGAACAAGTACACATAAACAGGTGTATTTTTCTTGCATGTATAGGCAAGAGAAATCATATTCTCTTCAAAAAATAACAGCATTCTGAAAGTTTGGGAAATCACCCTTATTTATCTTGGGGTAAATTCTTATACTACATGTACCTTATGCCTTGTCTTTGACATACGATATGGTCTTGGTTCATTGTAGTTACAGGAACTTAAGCAACGTCGTCCACATCAATCTTTTGTCTGCGATAACGCACTTCCAAACATGATTATCTTACCGCTTTGGTGCAGTAAGTTGTCACACATGGGTTTATTCATGTTGCAGTGTAACTTGAATGGGACGCGGTAACTTGACCATCCGAAACATTCCAGAAGTCGGCAAGCATGGTACCTTGCGTTGTTTCGTGGCCGAGTGGTCAATCGCACCACCAGACTCAAGCTCTGGTGTTTCTGATGACATGAAGTGGTGAAAGTGTGTGTTTTTTTTTTACGGTATTGGCCTTGGTGCTGGGTTGAGTTATTCACATTGATGTTCTGATTTCTAATGGTAGTGTCCGTCCACAACAAGAAAAATCCTCTTTAAAATGCAATAAAATTCTACACATGTTTTTGTTTATGTGTAAAGCAAGCTCTACTTTTAAACCAATCATTGTGCATACACCTGTACCTTGGCAGTTTTCAGGTATGTAGGCGGGGTACAAATACCTGCATTAAAACATTTGAACAATCACTTCAGAAATTATAAACAGTGTAAAGTTGGTAAACGACCTTTTGCTCAAAGTTTGTGCTTATGGACTTTGCGGTAATTATTTGTAAAAGTTGCTGGTACTCGGCAGTCTGTATCAACATTTATGTTCTTGATTTTACCCCAAGACTATCAATTATAATGTGATGCGGTTAGACATTGACCTTCACTGTGTTGTGTCCTCCCATATCCTGCTCAGAGTTAAGTTTGTGTAGTTTGGGTAAGGGTGCATCGTCTTCAAAAAGGAGAACATCATGGAAAACCTTAAATATTTATCGTAATTCCAGCTACTCTCAGTCAAGTGGATACGGTAAAACTTCGGAACTTTCGTGGTAGAGAAACTATGAAGTTTGTGGTAACTTTGTAACACCATGAGTTTATGGAAGGGAGATGTCATTTCATGGTCTGCTTTCAGTAAACACACCTCCAACCGACCTGTCAAAAAATTTCACCAACTTACATGTAGGTGGTCTTTTAGTGAAAACAATCCCTATTGTCCCAATTATAACCAATTTATTCTACAAAATTTCCTAAGTGTGGAAATTTGAAGAAAATGTGTACTTCTCAAACAGCTTAGGTGGGTTTCACATAATTCCACAGTAGATTGTGGAATTTTGAAGAAACATGTGTGCAAGTAAGAAAAGCATTAATTCCACGTCCACCAAGTACCACAGTAGACTGTGGAATTTGGAAGAACATAGTTCCACATACATGTAGTTCCCTGACCTCTGGAAAAAACAAGATACAGTGTATATCTTGAGGCCTAATCCATACAGTACCACGGCCTGTGGAAAACAAACAAGACAATGTAAGAGCATAGCAGGCCAGTAATGTAGTCCTGCAGTATTCTGTGGAACACTTCAGTGTACGGGATTTGGTTTATTTCACAATAGTTTGATTGCCTCATTAAAAACTAGGCACATACTGGTACACAAAAACCCTGACAAAACATTCAACTTGAGCAGGACAGGGATGGAAGTGTATCCAGAGCAATGTTTCTTGGAACAAACAACAATCAGTTAGTGTTCGTATCTGTTGTGGTGCACAATTTGCGTCAAGTACAAACCAGGCTTCATAAGGGCTTTTGGTTAAGGAACCTTCGCAGATGCTGGAATTTTGCGGTATGATAGTGCATCCCACAAGTTTTTTTATTTTTTTATTTATTTTTTTTTAGTGCCAAAGAAAACTGCAAAAACATAGCTTAAATTGTTGTGTTTATGGAGCTGTTTCCTCAATTTACGGTTACAAAATACATCTTAGCACGTCTGTTCAAGTGTTTAAGATCTTATTCACTTTACTACAATGTAGAATATGTATAAATAAAGTTCCTGGTAAAACATTGCTGCCTTGGTGTCTGATTCCATATCCTGTGTACGATATTTTCTTGGAATTTTTATTAAAAATAGCAGGTCGAAGAGTTTTTTTTTTTTCCCTGTTTGTTTGATAATCCAAGTCAGAATTTACGTACAGAAGGTATAATGACCATCTCAGCTTTGTTTGAGTCTGCTCATGGATGGAGTCTACATCCTGTCTGTTGTCAAGTGTCAAGGGGTTGCATAGCACTGTTATGAACTGTTGTTATGGACATTCAGTTGTATTCTTTTGCTTCTTAAAAAACAATGTACAACTCTTCCTGAAAAGAATTACATCGAAAAACATATTCCAGGCATAATGAGATCTCAGCTCGTAAGCTTTTTTAGAAACTGGAATGGGTTTTTTTTAAAAGCATGTTCTCACCGTATTCTTTACAAAAATTGCAGGTTCATCCCGCAAAAATATTGGTATAGACTGTGATTGCTTTGGATGTAATAGTGCTCGGTCGCCATGTTTTCTGACTACGACCAGAGTTATTCCTGCATGTTCTGTGTTGGTGTGTGGACCACATGGATATGTGCATGTACTCCGTGCATAGGGAATACCCAATGAAGCGTTTCCTTGCATTTTCCCAGAGCTCCCAGCTACATATTAATTATGACTATCTGAAGGAACCGGATCGCCACACCCCGCTGTTTCATGGAAAGCAGCCATGGCCTCGCGAATTTCATCAGCCAAGGACAACCAATTTTTGCCACCACCACCAAACGCACAGTGTTCCCCCCCCCCCCCTAAATGATGGGGAGTCCTTTGTTATGATAATGCACACATATCGATGGCTGTGCGCAGCATGTACAAAGCGAATGCAGGTCAGAGTAACTCATGCCTGCCGTTGTTACAATGGTGATCAGCGTGTGGAGAAGCATTTGTTTTTGTCTGCCAGTACATGTACAGCTACAGTATCTCTATAGTTGTGAAAATAAATTGCAGGAGTGGTTGTTCAACTCTTACAAATATAAAATTTGACAATTTAGGTTTTGGGTTTTTTTTTTTTTTAAGAGAGTGACTTCATTGCCATCCTCAAGTTTTCAATAAACACGTGGACAGGTGGACCACCAAAATATCATTAAATAAGTTCAACCGATTTTAGTGGAAGCAACAAAAAAGGACATTGTGCATGTTTTGAATGCAGCTTAAAAAAAAAAAAGCCATGGGGGGGGGGTCCTTCGATTATTATTCCCTTAATTCTGACAGCATTTCAGTTGTAGGATTGGTGCAGGTGGGAACTTCAAAATCAGTAAGCTTTCAGATTTAAACTGATAATTTTTAGTTTTTAAAAATATTTTGTACAATTACCACTCCTGTACTGATTCTGTGAGACAAAACTTCCCACCTGATCTGCTGATTTCCTCTTTGTAAATTACAAAGGTCGTGCCGGGTTTTATGTACACAATTTACAGTGTCCCATGTATGTGTACAGTGTACACACCATAGTCCAAATTTCATTGAGCATGCAGAAAATATTACTTCTGAGCCAATGTAAGCAGGGAACGACTCAAAACCAATTTGTGTTAGAGGACATTTTGCCTGGTGAACTGTTTCTGCCAAGAAGAATTTTTGTATGCTTCATAAATTACACTTACAGATGTCTTACTTGTGACTCCTTTTTAATAAAATGTTTCATTTTAGTGGTACTTTTCATAATTTTTCACCTTTTGTGGTGTGTAGATTTAAAGGCGGGTCCAGTTTTTGGTCGAATATTTTGCGTAATTTGTTATGCTCTTTGGTGATTTTTTATCCTGTAGTTTGGTGCTGTTTTAATTTGTACCACGCCTTGAGATCCAGTCCTGGATGTAAGGCCCTTTATAAGCATAATTTATTATCATTGTTTATCGTATGAAATGCAATAATTCTAGTGCACACTGAGGATGCAGCATACAATGCACGTCCAGTGTTTTACGACGGAGCTTCTAACACTCCCTGATTCTCCACAGCGTTCCCTGAAAATAAAACCAATCTTTCCGTGATCTGATGAACAAATTTGAAAATCCACCCTGATTATGGAAACTTTGTCCCTATTATGTTGAATGCAAGTATCTCTGTGATTGTTGGACAGAATCTCTCTGACTACAAGATGCAAATGTTGGCAGCTCTGTTGTAATGTGCATTATACTTGTAGGGGTATAACATGTAGCTACTGCACAGTACAGTGTACATGTATTGTACACGTACTTTGTGTGTTACACATTAAATTATTTGTTCCTTGTCTCACCTACATGTACATGTACATGTAGGTGTATGTGTCATGCAATATTATCCATGGGCTTTCATATGTTGAGTTTGGTAATTATGAAAAGCATTGAATATCATGCTGTATATTATTGTACATGAGTGCAGGGCTGTTTTTTATCTTTCTTTCTTGTGTTATATGTGCACTGCGTCAGTTGAACCATGGATTCTCTATTGAGCGTAACCATTCCTTTAAAGATTGTTATGTTGTTGATGAAGTCTTGGCTTTTTTTTTTGCAACCTACATTAATACAGACTGTGTTCACTGTTCAGTTACAATCTACCCCAAATTAAAGGGGTAATTCCCAACTCAGGAGCTTGCAATTACGTACATCCGTTAATGAAAAACAACTACACAGATTCCTTGAAAATAACAACTGCTCTGTTGTCCATAAGATTGGAGAAATTGTCAGCTGGTAAAGATCTATTGCAAACATCAAACCCCAGCTTGATTTTTCGAGGAAAAACCCACGCTTTCATGTGTGCAGTAATTTGACAACTGAAAATGTCAATCTACCTTTACAACGAGTTGGATCACAGCAGGCCAAAATTCATAGAGTTCTTGCTTAAAAGTAGGACAAATAGCAAGTAGCCACATGTACATGTATCCCAAGCAATTAAAAAAGCTCATTTGGATGACGCCAAAAACAGCAACTTGTTTACAGCCTGTGTGGTTGGTAAAAGAGTTGTAAGCAGAAGTTCTAACTTGTACACAATTCGTCAGGGGACGCTAGACCCCCCGGGGGCAAATGTATTCCAATGAGCTTCTAAGCACACAGATTTTCTGAGAGCGCTGCGAAAAGTTTTAATCTTGGGTTGCAAATCTTTTCTCATTTTTGAGCAGCCGTCTCCATTCCGCGACATAAGCCATTGGTCAGTTGGTATTGAAGTTCACATGTAATACTTCTGATGGCAAGAATGCATGAACAGTTAACTGTGGTGTTGTCTGACACCGGTGTCGTCATAGAGCACCATTATGTGAATATGCTTAGCAGTAAGTTTTTGCTTAGCAGCTATTGAATTGTGAAAGGGGTCGTGAACTTTACAAAGGGGGCATAAAACCCCCCTTCATCATAGCTGAACCATTTTACGCATCTCCCATTCAATCTAAGGTAACTAAACCAAGGTTGACAATAGTAAAAACTAAGGTTGTAAGGGAAGAATTGCATTCAGTAAATATTATATATTGCTAATTTGCATTTAAATACAGGGAAACATGATAAAGTTGATTTTAATCGAAACTCGTTTTGTCCGGATTTCAAATTGCCTTCGACATAGGCTTTTTTCAAAACCACGGCTTAGATTTGGGCTCTGGCTTGGGCACTGTCTTCCTGTTTGAAGTCCCATACAGAAAATGTATGTTTTCAAATCTACTGGCTGAGCCCAAGCTTTCTACAGACTAATCTATAATGGCCATTTGATAGACGATCTGAGTTCTTAGTTGGTAGGCACCATTCCATATGTGCCAAGAGAGTTTATTTGTATGCATCAGAGGCCTCGTTGACCATTGATGTTTAACAAACGTTTTGAAGCACAAATTTGGCTTGAGTTTAAGCCATGCTTCGCCTATGCAGGCACTATTGCGCGCCTTGGATAACGCTGGCACAGGACATTTTGTAAATGACCTGAAATGGATTGGTCTTTAGTGAAATTGCCATGTGCGTAAGTTCATAACCCAGTTGAAGGGACAAAGTTAAGAAGGTGCAACATGTACACAAATGTTTCTATTTTTTGTCTGAAGGTGTGTGCTTGTGTGACAAACTGTGAGAATACATTTGTAATAATTTGCTTCTTAAATTGCACAACTTGTACTTCTGTACATTGGTAACAATGTCCACTTTTTTACAGTATTTTTTTAATATTCTCCTTTTTGCCCCTTCTTCTATCTCTTCCAAACAGGAACTGGAGAGAGTGGTAAGAGCACATTTATCAAACAGATGAGGATTATTCACGGGTCTGGGTACTCAGAAGAAGATAGGAAAACCTTCACCAAGTTGGTGTATCAGAATATCTTCATGGCGGCAAATGCAATGATCCGGGCCATGGACACGTTGAAGATTCCCTACGGTGACCCAACAAATGAGGTAAGGACGGGGGGGGGGGTTGGACTTTTTCACTTCCTTATTGATGAGCAAAACAAAAAAAGATTCAAACAAAATCTTGCTGTCTGAATTTGAACACTCGTTGGCAAGAGTTTCAATGCTCGTTGGGTTGTTGATTATGGTTTAATGATGTCAAATTTCATTTCTAGGAGACGAGTACCAAGCAATGAGCTGGTGCTCAGTTGGGTGATTTGCTGGTCTTGTACAGGTGCTGCCATAACTGTGGTGTTGAAATGATGCATTTAGCCGTTCTAATCTACATGTACATGGCCTGGTCTCTGAATTCAATGGAAAAAACTTAATTACTTCATGAACCCATTCTGTAAGCTTCGTATTCCATACTTTCAGTTCTCTCACATACTCTACCGCGATCCACATGCAATAAGGCCAAAGGCGCAGAGTTCGCGTGGGATAACATGTGAGATACACATGTAGATCCTCCCCCAAACTTGCAAACAAAGAAAGAAAGAAAAAGATTTACATAAAATAAAGTATTTTTCAAGGTTTCAACCCCATTGGGTGTTTTTATTATTTCTGATGGTTTGCATAAATGTCAACATTTTAAAATATGAATCTCTGAATGTTACAGTCTTAAAAACGTTGAACCTAAAGTTGCACCGTAGTCTCGGAGACTACTGTGTCATTAAACAGGAAATTTCTTGATTTTTAAAACTGTTAAATGTACGTGTGCGTTTTGCATTCAGTACACAGGATAGGATTTCGGTTAGGAATATATAGCTGTTGTTCAACCAGAAGTGAGGATGCTAGTTTGCTGGAGGATTATACATACATGTAGATCTTGATGGATGGAAGTTAACTTGCCAGTTCTCACTTCCGAACATTAACACTTCCTTATGAACAACCCCCTCAGGAACAGAGTTATACAATGTAGTTCCTGATCGTTTTGTTTCTACCTTTGCATTCAATGACCTCCTTTGTCTGAAGTCTTTTGTTCCGGGTTTTGGTTGATATAATGTAGGATTTAGGATTGTTCGCAAGTGTAATGTACCCAGCAGCAGGTTTGCCAATAGCACTTTATTGTACACAAGATAATTGTATGCCGTCATGGTGGGGTTTTCATTTTTGCTTTAAAATTTACAAAATGCTTTGATTTTGTTGGAGCTTTGCAACAATTTTTGAGCCTGACCAAGTCCATATATCTCTGTTAAGCTTGCAATAAACGTAGCTAACCCAAAAACTTTGCAGACGGAACATCTAAGCATTGTACATTGACGCTTCGAGCATGTGGGCTAGTGTTTTAACGCTTATGCGTGTGGGTTAGTGAAAAAACTTGCGGGCAACTCAAAATTTTGATGGACTTGGCCGGTGAGTGAAAAAAAGTTAAGGGAAACCCCTGCAGTCTAACTTAACCAGTCTGAAGTCAAGAGGGACTCGCAGGGTCAAAGTGTGGTATCGTGTGCTTCACCGTGTATCTACATTTTGAGTATTCTCAAAAGAAATGGAGTCGGTAACGGTACTTGTCCTGTCAGACACATACATGTACATGTACCAGGGCCCAATTTCATAGAGCTGCTTTTAAAGCAGAAAATAATGCTTAACAACTTCCTGCTAAGCAGAAATGAGCAGGATACCAGTCACAATGTGTACATGTGACATAGAAGTTTGGCTGGTAACCTTATTCTGGTAAGCAAAATTATATTGTGGGTAGCAAATTGTATGAAATTGGGCCCAGATGTATGTATGTATCCGTCGCGTTAAAATTTATTCTACGAAATATGAATAAACCAAGTTGAATCATTCAGTATTTATTCACTAAACATTACAGAGTATTTTAGCTACATGTACTATTAAACTAACATCAAGTTGAATGTTGTATATGTACATGTAGTGTATAATACAGCTTACAGTGTACATGTTCATGAACATGATGATGATGGAACTCGCTTCACAATGACAAAGTATCACCATACACCTTTGTTAAAACAATTGTCAGTCCTTTGGAGTGTGGATGTTGAATAGTGTTGCATGGTCAAAGTGACAAGGGGGGAATAACTCAATGTAATGGGTTCACCTATAAATGCTGTACATTGTACAGGTAGACTGTGCACTAAATTAAATGTGGCCTCTCCATTGCTATGGATATGGCTTCCCCCTCGAGAGCACCTGCTTCTGTGTGAGTTGGGATTGGCTGTTTGAATCCACACTCACCCTGGTGGTTTATGATTGTAATCAAGATTGATTGATTGATTGGTTGGTTGATTGATTGATTGATTGATTGATTGATTGATTGATAGGATATCAGTGGCGAAGTCAGACAATTAATGCAAGTAAAGTGCACTCCACACACCTGGTGTCCAAAACTATCACGAGAGACTTTACATGTAGGTCATTGAGGGAATGCTAGACTCTGAAAATCTGACTTAAAATGTCTGAATTAAAAAAGTAAACAGTTAACATAATTTACCTCTTCTCAAAGGACATTTTGCCACGAACCAATATCTGGGGATTGGTGCATAAATACATGCACATAAATAAGCATCACACGTTTTTGTATGGGGCTGATGGTGGTGTTAGACGTATCATGCATTATGGCATTTGCCAACCAATTGGTATGCATGAATGTGAGTGAGCATATTACATGGGAAGGGCTAAGTGCATTTCATGCATTGAATTAATCAAACAGGTTGAA